>CM056202.1:35190164-35790164 GCA_029692085.1 Gymnothorax javanicus
ATTCCAGATTCGGGTGGGATTGGAGATGCCAAATTTAAAAAAAAAATAAATAAATAAAATAAAATAATGGCTTAGGAAGGCAACCGCGCTAATACAAGAATCTGAGTGCTCGTACGCTAGGCAACGTCATCACGCATCCCTTGCCCGTCATGTTTGATTTTGTAATTGGCCGGATGTATGGTCATCGCTCCAAATATTGCTGCCACACAGTATTGCGGGGCGGCGTTATCACCTTTCTTTTCGTAAAGGATAGTTCAGTGAACCCTATGCTAGAGTTGATAAGTTAGGAAGCATTGAAGCACCTTTCCTATACGTTTCGAGAATTCAAATTCACTGATCATGACAGCCATGCAAATAATTCTGGGTCACTTTCTTGGAGAAAGAAATTTTCCTCAGCAAAAAAGACTATTGGAACGCAGCCTGGATCTCACAAACCCGTTCGACTAGGAGACTTGCAAACATGAACAATCTGTCACTGCGCAGGTGGGAGAAGAACATTTTTTACTTGTTAGCAACTACCAGTCGGATATAGCCACCACAAGCATGCTCACCGTTTGAACAAGCTGATAATCTGAGAACCATGTGTAGCCCGTGGAATTGGATGCCACACAGGACACATTTACGTCTGGGGTTCTTATAGCTTAAATTTATTACTGGCCACAATTTCAGCTTATAAAACAGAGTGTACCAGTCCTTCAGAGCGCACAGCTTGCTCTTGCAACAATTTATGGCAGTCTAACACAAATAAAAAAAAAGGAAAGTAGTAAATAAAATAAAATTAAAAATAAAATACGGCAGTGGGCTAACGCTAATGACATAAAATATAACATATCTCATGTTAAATACATATTTTACACCATTATCAGCAACCATAAACTCAGTAAATTGACCGGTGAATGTACAATGCATTTTTTACAGCACACTTACATTCAACAAGTTCCACCGAAACTCACGCGGGAATTCTCGGAAAACGGCATTATTTAAGACACTCTCCGTAACCTTCAGACAGAGTTACAAATCATGTAAAACTGGCACATTTCTCTAATAACAAAGTAAACTGCCTCGTGGCTTTAGCATGCTAACATTACCATGCACACGAGAACACAGTGGGCGAACGACGGCTGTTCAAAACGTCTGGACCCACACTCCAGTAGTGCCTAAATCAAACCATCCTGTTGCAATATCAAGAAATAATGTATTTTTTACAAGTGTTTACATAGATATTTTCAGGATATATGTCTATTTATCTACTACTTTACACGACGGGATCTCAGCACCGTCTTCTCTGCCTATCTCCAAGTAGTCCATCGCAAAACCATAAAACAAGATCGCAATGTGAGGTCAAAGCTACACTACTCAATACTGCCGTCTTGTGACCAAAATCTGCAACAACAGGTAAACCTGTGCCAGCGCACTTACAATCTACTTAATCCCTTCAACTAAATGGGATTTTTGCACTCAAAAGAAAATAACAAAGAAAACCTTAGTTAACAGTTATTTAACTATTTTAACTATACTAATCTTATCTTTTACTAACTTGAAAACTATAGTGTGGAAAATTATACCTCATTTACCACCCAGCTACACATGGGTGATGTAGTTTCAGATTGCTTCAACTCTTGCATGTTGATAGTAACATTCACTTTCGGGGTGCCAAAGCTTTTCTTTTTTTTTTTTTTGAAAGGGTTCGGAGTGTTCAACCACATTGTCATAGTAAGAAACCTTTAATGCTTTTGACGAGTTTTTTCGATCATAGACCTTAATTTTGCAGATTTTCAAAGACACGCTGACTTTTGACAATGAAGTCAAACAATAGTGCTAACAGGAGGTTGCCGCTTTTTTTGCACATGCGTACAACAAATCAGGTGTCCAGTATGGATCAGGGAGTGACGCCTCCTCTGCCTTCAGGACTGCTGGAGGCGATGTCTCATGTCCTGCATTGCAGAGGGATGTGAGCTTGATGTGTGCTCTTGTCGGGTTGCATTGGGTTGTCTTGTGGCAGTTTGAATTAGTGAGCAAAACCATAACCTACAAAGTTGTTTATTTACATAATCATTGTCTTAACCCTCTTAACCTCATGACTGTTTGAATACCCTGGTACGAAAAGCACTTAACCCCTCTGTGCAGATGAAGAAGCCAGCGGACAGGGAGCTGCTCTATTTATGCACGCAGTTACACTATTCTATCACTAGATGGCACACATGGATCAGTTATTGAATATTCAGTCTAAAGCCAAGCTCGAACATGGTTTAGAATATGGACGAGTTCACTCCCATCCCTGTTTCCCAGGAGTTGCATGAATTAAACTCCTCTACTAAGCCTGATGTGCAAACTGCTCAATATACTTGCCCATAGTATCTATCCAGCAGTTAAAAAAAATGATCTCTTGCAACAGATAAAAATTGTTGTTCTCTGTAGCAACCACTTCAGCTATAGTGAGCCAATGGTATCCCAATTAGTAGTTAAGAAAAATCTGTTTTCTGAAGCAAAAATTCGACATGGTATTGATACTATGTCATTCTACTATCTATTATAGTCATCACATATCAAAAACGCATAGTTCCCTGCCGTGGATTTACTCTTAGATTCCCCCATTGACGAATTCAGTGCTCCCTTATATCCTCCTAAGTACTCATGTTGATAGCCAATCATGCAATTAATTACTTAGGCTCATCTGCATAACGCACAATTATAGTTCACGCCCTCGTGAAACTTCCTCGGTAATTATACATTGATTGACATGTTCTTATCCAATTCCGGAGGGTTTAAACTTTCCACAGTAACTGAAAGACATTGATTGGACAATCAGAAAAGTAAAGAAACCATTGCCCAACAGCAAAGTAGGTTGTATTCTCTTAATGTTGTGCATGATTGCGCAGCTGAAAATGATGCGATTTCAAAGTTAAAAAAGACTCCCAAAACCGGCTTGAAGTGGTCAGTTGCATTTAGGGATTTAAATGAGATAAGGACTTGGTCAATGGGAATTATCTCAAATGAAACAAGACTGGAGGGTTCCTTCTACTCGATACATCTGTGTCTCTGGAGGAGGGATTCAATGACGAAAGGTTTTTTGTTCATTTTATGAGTATTGCAATTTTATATTTTTTTAACTTATAGCTAGCTGTTTTGTATTCTGTATTTACCATGGCCATGATGATCACAGAGCTTGTTTAACACTTTGGTTAGTATTTGCTAATAATAGCTACTGCATGTGGTGGCATTTTTGGTTTTGCCTGATGGTGGAATGTCTGTTCTGTTATAATAAGGTATATTTCAATAATTACTGAGTTAGAGAGTTATACTTTTTCATTTTAACGTGTGGAAAGTGATTTTATAAGGTTGCGAGCTTGGAAGTGAGAACTGCTAGCTTTTCATCACAGGGTGAATGTTCTGACCGTTAAATAAGCAGTTCCTTTAATGAGTATTTATGCTGGCTTGTGGGACTCTGAAGAAAAATGGACAAAATTCTAAAATTTATCATGGAGAAAAGGCATGTTCATTGTTTGGAGAGGTTACTGGTGACCATTGATTTCCAACTGCACCTATATTGATAAACTCAAGCTCAATTCAACCAGAAAATCATTAATTCATATTGAATGTCATGCATCAAAAGTTGATTTGTCTTAAATATATGATTATTTTATGATTTGGTTGTGTGCCATTTTTAGGGATCTTAGAGTTTGGTGAGCCACCTGGACAGCTGTCTTATTTGGCTCCGAGAGAGTTGGTAATTTAGAATTTAATGCTAGAGGAATTATACTTTGGGTCAAGGAGTTTATGAGGAGATGCAGTAGCGCAGTGGTTAGGTAGGTTTGACTTGAGATCAAGAAGTCCTGAGTTTGAGTCTTTGCTACAGCCTTCGCGGTGTGTTCTTGGGCAAAACACTTCACTCCCACACTGCCTCCACCCAACCCTGGATCACCCCCCGTTTCCTATTTTCTTCCTTAAGAGGTCGGGCATTTCTGTGCAGAGCAGGTTCATTGTTCCTGCATTTGCACGCTTTTCGACGCCCCGCTCCAGCACCCAGGACAAGAGGCCAGTTTGCCTCAGCACAAGAGGCCAGTTTGCCCCTGAATAAGAAATTAGGCTCTAGAGATGCCTGGAGTGTCAGTTGGAAGAGAGTCCAACAGTTCGCACCGGCACAAGAAGCCAGTTTGCCCCGGAATAATAGGTTGGGCTCTAGAGACGCCTGGAGTATCAGGCGGAAGAGAGTCCTACAGTTTGACCCAGCACAAGAGGCTAGATCACCCCGGCACAAGAGGCCAGTTCACCCCAGTGCAAGAGGCCAGTTTTCCCCGACACAAGGGGCCAGTTTGCCCCAGCACAAGAGGCCAGTTTGCCCCAGCACAAGAGGCCAGTTTGCCTCGGCACAAGAGGTTACGCTCAAGAGATGCCTAGAGTAACAGGAGGAAGAGAGTCCTACAATTCAGCCCTTGATCCAGTGGTCTACATCCCCTTTGCCTCCAGCAGTCTGCACACCCTACAGCTTCAACAGCCAGTCTCCCCTTGCGGCTACAGCAATCAGCCTGGTGCCCCCTTGCGGCCACAGCTATCCGCCAGGTACCCCTTCGTGGCTCCAGCCGTAAGCCTGTCGCACCGTTGTGGCTCCAGCAGTGAGCCTGTCGCCCTCACGCAGCTCCAGCATTCAGCCTGTCGCCCTCACACGGCTCCAGCAGTCAGCCTGTTGCCCCAGCAGTAAGCCTACAGCTTCGGCAGTCAGCCTGTCTCACCCTCGCGGCTCCAGCAGTCAGCCTGTCATCCCTGTTGGCACTGTAATGCTCCTGTCCTTTGGCATTCCTATGCCTGGCTACCTGCCCTTAGTCAATAATTCTATTATCCTCAGTTCTCCTCAGTTACTGGTTTTGACCTGTTTCCTTTCAGTTAATTAAGACTCCCTTCTATTTAAAGCTAAATTTTTTTGTATCTTTATGGCCAGGTAGCCATAGCCTGCCCCCCTTTTTGTTATCCTTTGTATTTGTTTTAGTTAAATTCACCTTCTTTATTTAATAAAATCCAAGTCCCTGCACTTGGGTCCTCAGCTCCACTCCTTGCCCTGGCACCCTTTTAACATCTCTGGGTGTCCTACAGTTTGACCCAGCACAAGAGGCCAGATCACCCCAGTGCAAGAGGCCAGTTTGCCCCAGCACATGAGTTTAGGCTCTGGAGATGCCTGGCGTGTCAGGCGGAAGAGAGTCCTACAGTTTACCCCGGCACAAGAGGCTAGATCACCCCGGCACAAAAGGCTAGTTCACCCCAGCACAAAAGGCCAGTTTTCCCTAGTATAAGAGGTTAGGCTCTGGAGATGCTTGGAGTATCAGGCGGAAGAGAGTCCTACAGTTTGTCCGGGCATAAAAGTCCAGTTCTCCCCTGCACAGGAGGCCAGTCTGCTCCAGCACATGAGGTTAGGCTCGAGAGATTCCTGGAGTGTGAGGCCGAAGACAGTCCTACAGTTCGCCCCGGCACAAGAGGCTAGTTCTCCCCAGCACAGGAGGCCAGTTTGCCCCGGCGCAAGAGGTTAGGCTCTAGAGATGCCTAGAGTATTAGGTGGAAGAGTCCTACAGATTGCCCTGGCACAAGAGGCCAGTTTTCCTGGGCACAAGAGGCCAGTTTGCCCCGGCACAAGAGGGCAGTTTGCCCCGGCACAAGAGGGCAGTTTGCCTTGGCACAAGAGGTTACGGTCAAGAGATGCCTAAAGTAACAGGCGGAAGAGAGTCCTACAGTTCAGCCCTTGATCCAGTGGTCTACATCCCCTTTGACTCCAGCAGTCTGCACACCCTACAGCTTCAACAGCCAGTCGCCCCTTGCGGCCACAGCCATCAGCCAGGTATGCCTTCATAGCTCCAGCCGTAAGCCTGTCGCACCCTTGTGGCTCCAGCAGTCAGCCTGTCGCACCCTTGTGGCTCCAGCAGTCAGCCTGTCGCCCTCACGCAGCTCCAGCATTCAGCCTGTCACCCTCACGCGGTTCCAGCGGTCAGCCTGTCTCCCCAGCAGTAAGCCTACGGCTTCAGCAGTCAGCCTGTCTCACCCTCGCGGCTCCAGCAGTCAGCCTGTCATCCCTGTCAGGACTGTAATGCCCCTCTCCTTTGGCATTCCTATGCCTGGCTTCCTGCCCTTAATCAATAATTCTATTATCCTCAGTTCTCCTCAGTTTCTGGTTTTCACCTGTTTCCTTTCAGTTAGTTAAGACCTTCTATTTAAAGCTCAGTTTTTCCCTTCATGGCCAGGTAGCCATAGCCTGTCCCCCTTTTTGTTATCCTTTGTATTTGTTTTAGTTAAATTCACCTTCTTAATTTAATAAAATCCATGTCCCTGCACTTGGGTCCTCAGATTCCACTCTTTGCCCTGGCGGCCATTTTCACGTCTCTGGGTGTCAGGGCATGACATAAATCAGGTATTAAATTGCACTTATTTAAGTTTTATCTGAGTGTTAAAGAACTATTCTCAGCCATTGCACCACTTCCACTGCCACTTAACCTTGTGAAAAATTACAGGAAAATACTCCATGCTGTTATCCTCGCCAGAGGTGGTTGCACTGAGTACTAAATGAGAGGTGCCAATTGTTATGAAACCTCGATTTTGTTAAAATTTATTTTGTCAAAAAATGATTGTTATAATTTTGTTAGTTTCGATCGCAACATGAATAAAATAAAGTATTTCACACATGTTGGTATGTTTATATATTTTATATATTTCTCTAAAGTATATTGTTAATTTTTTATCTTTTTATTGTTTGTGCATTGCCATTCAGGGATACCAGTCATTTTGGAGCGCACTGTACCTCAACATACTTATGGGAATGATTTTTTTTGTTCTCATTGTCTACAATAGTATTTAAGTAATATATTGGGACCCCTTTTAGATAAAAGTGGTGGTGTATAATCATCACTGCACACTACTTTTTATATGAATGGGATTTTAGTACAAATGCAGCTTTACTATCCAGGGCTTAAATACTCGTCATACTGGTCATTAGGAAACAAGCGTACAACGAGATTCAGCAAAGAGAAGAGACACACACATGACTTAAACCAATCACTGAATAGACATGCGTGCTGATGACAAAGAGACACTGGGGATTCAGACAAGAGTTGTGACAAATGACCTTCTTAAGGAGTCTCGGTTGGAGTAATTCTCTGTCCTCTATCCTGGTTAAGAGTGGATAATTGAATTAAGTTTAGAGTGATCAGTCTGTGGTTGTAATGAGGCTTTGTCTGGCCTTAGGATGTGGTGCTTAAGCCGTTCAGTACCAAGTTTTTTTTTTTTCGGCGTTGGCACAGGGTTGGTTCTCTTGTCGTTGCACACATTGCATTAAGAAGAAAGCAGCGCGTTTTACTGCTGATTGCTAATTTTTACTCATTGGAAAACTGCTGCCACCTGGTGTTAGAAATTGGAACTATCAAACCTTGAGTTAACTGGGACGTGGCACTGAGACAATCATCTTCTACCCCGAGTGTACTCGGGCGCGGCACTGAATGGGTTAAAGTCCTCTAGCAGAAAGAGGTGTTAGTCCAATGACAGGGAAGACTGGCTGATGACAACCAAAGCCAGGACAGCACACAAGCAAAAAAGGGGGGAATGTAAGATTTTGGACCAAATCCCAAGACCAGCTCACTTAGTGGAAGCATAAGAGAGAACAGATCTTCATGCAAGAAGTAAGCAAATACATGTATTAATTTGTCTTGATGACCTTAGTGAAGCCACAGTTTTTCTCACAGATGTCAATTGTCACTTTGGCCGCAGCCAGCCATTGTGGCAATAGATACCTCTAAAGAAACCTGTGAAAGGTGATTGAGAGGTGTTCTGTTAAGGGAAGATAATCCATGACCACACCTACTTTATTCAACCACATGAACTACCCTCGCTAGATCAATGATGGTATGAATGACTGTTATTTTATTATTGTCTAATCCTCGTCAAAGCTCGGTATCTATATTAAAAATGCTTTCACAGAGTGCTCAGGGTTCATTTAGACTCCACTGAACTAAGCATGCATTACAAATATTTCCTACAACTGCTGTTCCTGTAAATAGAGAAGTATTTTTCTGCAAGTTTCAAAATTGTGCCCTTTTCTTCCTTACACAGCAACTGAAATTACTGACATTGCATGTCCGTAATTAAAACAAAAACATTAGGAAAATTAATCCTGTCTGAATAGGACTTTATCGTGGTTATTTTAAAGTACTTGCTATCACAAACCACACTTAATTTGTTCTTCCCCTGTTCCAGCAGTCTTGGGGGTTGGTTCTGGTAGCAAGTCGATTGGCTCCTTATTGCCGTAGTGCAAACAACTGTAGGCACTGATTGTACAGTGTAGATAGTGTTGGGATTATATTTCAATATTTCTCATCATATTCATCAGTAGAATAATTGCCATGTTGAATAACCATAATCAATAATCATAATCAGTTTCCATATTATGTATGCAGCCGTAACAGACACACACACACACACACACACACACATACACACATACAAGCAGTTCACACACGAGCAGTGCACACAGACACACATACACACACATACACACGCAGCACACGTACACACACACACACACACACACATACAAGCAGTTCACACACAGACACACACACACACAAGCAATTCAATTCACACATGCATGAGCAGCTCACACACACACACACACACACACACACACACACAAGCAGCAGGCTTCTGTAAGTTTGATTAGTAAGCAGGCTTCTGTTTAGTTGATTCAAAAACATAATCAGGTGATGTATTTGATTTCTGTAGCTTTGATCAATATTTGTTCGGTAAAATCATTAGTTGTTACTGAAAAAATATAATCAGTTGAATCATTTATGTATCTACTTGTATCCTATTCATCTGGCTGTATTTTTCCTCTCTTGACTGTAATTTTCCGCTCCTTTTTGGTGATGTGCATGCTTATTTTTTGGTTGTAGTTCTCAAGGGCAGTTGGCAGTGTTTTGGTTTGCCCGTCCTGTTGTAGCGTGAGAATGAGAAGGCGGAAAGACCATACTTGGAAGATATTTCCTGTGATGAAGGTAGAAAAACTGGGTGTGAAAGGCTAGATGTCAGTTCTTCTTGCGCAAAAAGAACTCGGCTTTATATTTATCAATATGCATCAATAAAGCCTAATTGTCTGAAGAATCTGTCTCTCTCTAATTGCTTGGGGATGGGGGAACCTCATGATATAAAAATGTGTCTGAATGAAAACCACAACAATTTTAGCGAACCAGTGGCAGGAGTCGGCAAAGGTTGGTTACACTCGGAAGGGTGGGCGGTCTTCCGGTGCTCGGAGATGATGCGAGGAACACACACACACACCCTAAGCTGCCGGCAAACTAAGGATGAGGTGAGCAATTTAATTAATTTGTTTTAATTATCTTGCTCAGATAGATAAGTAGGGGTGTTGTTTTGTGTTGTCTCAACCCTGATCTGGAGCACTGGAGACAAGTGACCTTTCGGCTCAAAGAATCTAGACACAAAATTGGGGAAATTAAAAGGAGAGGGACAGAATCTGCAGAATTGTTATGTAACTACTCACCACTAACACTGCATTTGCAACAACTTACTGTGAGTAATTGTGTGGAACTCAGAGCGTTCTGTAATTGGTTTGGTGTATGACTGTTTGTTATGTGTGAGGTCTGTACTTGGACCCCATGGCAGGGAATTAACCTGCAGGCTCTCTTTCTTTGAGGTTGAGTTGGGCCTGGATGACCTAGGAGAGGTACCAGGCTCCGTTTTATCTTTATGGTGTTGTTTCACTTGTTGTTTATTATTTTTTAAAAAGGGTGCACAGCACATTTGGTGTATGGAGCTGGCCGATTAGTGGGTCTAGCGAGGACATTGACTGGAAGTGAGGGTTGTTGGGTCCTAAGGGTGGACTGACTGGTAGTGAGGATTGGTGGGTCCCGAACAGATGTTGACGGGAAGTTTGTACTGTGGGGTGCGGCGCCCTTTTGAATGAGTGTGGAGTAGATGTAGAGTAGATGTGGATGTGAACAGTGGTTTTGTTGCGTATTGCATTAGTTGGGAGTGTTGGGAGTGCACTAAAATATAAAATATAACCCCTAGCCTGCATGCAATAAGTGTTAAAATTATTATTAATGGTCATTACTATCTGGTGGAGTAAAAGTATTAGTAAATTGCATGTATTAAATATTGATTATCTAAGCATTATTATTATCATATCTGTTGAAAAGGAAGAGGAGAAATCAGCATAAGCGTGTTAGTAAATATAGACTGCTTATTAAGCAGTGTAACTGTTAAAATATACATATTGCAATTTAATACATGGGGAAAGATAATTTGGCTAAAGTGATAAAATTTAAATTAATAGATAAATAATAATGGCAATGCCTGTGGAGGAATTAAGAGAGCAATTTCCTACCTTTGAGAATGATATTAAAAAAATTGTCAAAGAACTGGGCAAAAGGACTAAAAACATTTAAAAAAATGGCCAGAAGAGGGGAAATTTGATCTTGCAATATGTGAAAAAATGATGGGTATAATGACAAATTATGCATTGCGGCAAAAAGGGTTGAAAAAAAAAGAGAAAATGAGCTGGCAATTCTGGAACTGTTTAGAGAAAGGGGAATCCTAAAAATTTAAGATCAGGATAAATATTTTGCAAAGCAAAGTGAAGCTGCGTCTCAGTCCAAGCCATCTGAAAAGTTTACTGACAATGAATTGTTTAACCCAGCACCGTATGCCCCCCCATTTTCAGGAACAGAGAGAGAGAAAGCAACTGAAAAAACCTGTTGCCAATCAGAAAAAAAAGCAAATGTTTATTGGTTGGGGGATATAGTAGACCAAATTAAAGAGCAAGTTTGGAGTACCTGGGGAAAATACTGTATGTATAGGCCCAAATACCCCAGGCTACATGGCCAGAAACTGAATTGCATTGTACAATGATATTCCACCCCATTCAGGACCCAGAATTAGAGAGAAAAAAAAATGGGCCCTTAATGTTGATTTGGAACAGGACAGGAAACAATAATTAAGATTATTATTAACTGTCAATTGATAGGGAAAATAAAGCAATTAAAAATTTCAATTGAGGAATCAGAACGTGAACTCAGAGAACAAATTAAGACAGAATTAGACAAATTACCAGAACAACTGTGGTCTCAACATGATACATATGTGGCAAAATGCTTTCAGCAAATCCAGTAATGTCCTTTAAAACAAGAAGCTATAGAGAGAATAAGGAGTTTAGCCATTTTAATGGCTGTGGAGTTGTAAAAGGACAAAGTTGGAGAAGTGAACAGAATAGTTATGAAAAACCGAATAAAAGTCCCTATTTATTGACTTAATAAACGTATGCCTTTCTTGAATGATTAGTAACTATAAACAGGGCCAGATCAAATGAGTTGTGAGGGGGGGGGTTCCTGGCGGGGGTCCAGGGGACCGCATAGGCCCCCTGGCGGGATCAAGGGGCAGCGCCCCGTGGGGGCTCAGAGGATGAAGCCCCTGAAAAATCCAGCATTTTAGCTATTTCTGAGGCAAAAATCGAGCCATTTCCAGGCATTCTACATCCAATTTCAACCAAAATAGATCATGTTAAAATGTCTCTAATAACCAGCAGGAATGCCTTTTAAACCAAGTACCCATTCAGCTTAACAGTAAATCTACACCAAGATCATATGTCTTCACCCATGCAACTGAAAAAATATCCTAAATGTAAAAGCCTCATCAAAAATCAACAACAAAATTTCAAACCTTGAGTTCAAAGACAGTATGATTTTTATTAGATCATGCAAGAAGAAGGTAGTACCAGTGATTTCCCCTGCGTGGGTGCCGCGTTGACTCAGCTGTGAGACTGCATCCACTATCGTGTATGGTTAACTTTTTTTTTCCTGTGCGGCTGGGTAGTCCTGTAAGGATTTTTTAAAATTTTTTTTTGCTTATTTTGAAGGTACATGCTCAGGGCAGGGGGGGTTCCGGAACCCAGGAAACTCCCCCCCAGTTCCGGCCCTGATAAACAGAGAAGTTTAGAGGAAGTGACTATTGAACATCAATTACACAAACGTGGATAAGCATTTCTAATGTTGTGGCTAATTGAATTGCTTTGAGTAGAAAGTGAGGATCAGGGAAAATAATTAAGATGAGAAAGAAATACATTGCCGGATCCCTTAAATTAAGTGATTACATGTATTGAGAGCTAATATCCTCTATGAGTGTAAAGTAATTACACCATTTGAATTAATTAAATATTTGTAAAATTCAAAAGAACTAGAAAATCTAAGCAGTTTTCTGTAAATAATGAGACTGTGTGAGATTGGTGTACTAGAAGCATATCTCTGAAAAGAAAATGAAGGAAAAGTAATACTGAGAAACAAGAGGAACACAAAGCGTTCAAAATTTGCCAGAGTACTGTTAATCACTATACACAGTAAGTATCAAGTCCAATAAACAGTAAATTTAATTGATACAGAGGTTTCTCTATCAAGTATTGGTAACTTTTAGTTGCTATTTGAAGGTTAAATAATTAGGGTTGAATGATCAGAAAAGTAGCAGTAAACATAAAATATTGTACAAAATTTAATAGTACATATTAGATTTATAAAAGAATAAAAAATCAAATAAACTATTGTGGGATTGGAGACTGGATGGATTTTTTTAGTGCACAGAGTCAAAACAATACAGCAACTGGAGGAATCAGGGACCAAAAAATATAAGGGAAAAAAGATAGGTGAAAGGTCGACAAACAGAAGTCAGAGAACAGAAGGGGAGAAAGGGGGGTCTAAGCAATGCAATTGAATTTGGAATTGTGTTCATTTGTTTAACAAGAATACGTTCTGCCCAGCAAAGGAGTCATGTTAAGGATCAATTTTATGACAAATGATGCATTGTGATTAAAAAAAAAAAAAAAAAGACTGAAAGTTTTCCTGACCAAATAAATTCATGATCCTTTCTCTGTTTTTGAACAGGAGTGTCAACCAGTGGAGCTACTACAATTCAAGGAGACAAATTGACTAATAAACTTTCTCTGATTTTTTTATCTTTTACAGGAAAAGGTCCCAGCGATAGGAAAAGCAGCAAAATTATGATGATTGAGTTCATTGTTTGCATCTGACTCATTCTATTGAAAATTTTCCACAGAGTACGGACTGCAGAAAAGAAGAGATTAAAATAACCTTGAGTGAAAATGATAAGCTGGCCAGCTAAGGATTCAACTGCAGGGTTGCAACTTAAAAGTTTACCTTCTAAAATAAATTTGGGGACATCCAATTCAGAGTAGTCACACAAGACTAAGACTAAATTCAAAAGGTGGACCACCATATAATTGAAAAAGTTGACTAATAACGTGATCACATTCTAAATTTATTTTTGATTAGGCTGACAAAATATTTTACCCAGACTAGTAGTGAGAAAGACGGGAACTGTGACCGTGATGGGGACAGCAACTTGCGTGACAGTGATGACAACTGAGTCTTGAGTGTTCAAATAACAGAAACGGACTGAGCTGACCAAATTTGGAATGATTGTTTACCTTTACGTGCTGGGATCCCAATGAAAAAACTGTATCACAGTTGAATATTTACCCAGGTTTTTTAATTAAAAAATAAAAAAAATTTTGCATATTGTAACACAGTCCAAAGAAACTCCACCCAGTTCTGCTGATGACATGGGGAATTGTCACAATGGCTGAGGCTAATAAGCCCTGTCTGTGCATCTCCTCCATGCTTTTAGCGGAACCCTAGACAGAGGTGGATT
Organism: Gymnothorax javanicus; assembly: GCA_029692085.1. Lineage (NCBI taxonomy): Eukaryota > Metazoa > Chordata > Actinopteri > Anguilliformes > Muraenidae > Gymnothorax > Gymnothorax javanicus. The sequence goes on from CM056202.1 coordinate 35,203,866, forward strand.
GCTCGAACATAATTCATTGAAAAAATACTTTGAAAAGATATTATTGTTTTGGCCCTATGTTTTGACCCAGAATACACTGAAATACAAAATTGAGTATACCACCCAAAAATATTAATGTAAAATTGACAGGAGCTCAGTAGTGAGTATGAGCAATTTGGTAATTATGAATAATATTAATTTATCAAGGTGGCACATGCACTGTGATCGACAAGGCATTGTATTCCAAATAATTAAGATGAAATTATTGATTTTATAAAGCACATGTAGACTGAGAAGACAAAATACACAAGACAAATTTCTTGAATTGGGACTTATTTGGCTGGTTAAAGAAAGAATCTAAGTGTCAGAACTATAATTGCAGCATCTGTTTCAAATTGTTATTGATGAGTTGTAACTTTAACTGTTTCATCTATTATTCCCACAAAGCTGCTGCAATAGCCCCAACTCAACTGGAATGATCTCATAACTGTCCCATTATGATGGGTGAGGAAATCTACCTCCTCATCAGTATAGAGCTCAATGCAGAACACCTGCGTGTGTGTTGTCCAGAGATGGGTAAGATCTCCTATAGAGGAAACAACCTAAGGCAGGGGTGAGTCGACCCCCAGGCGACACGGTACTGTATTTTGGCATAAAGTCATAAAGTGGCAATTGTTGAAATCAAAGTCTTTTAGGAGATTATTATTATGGGCTATTGCATGGAGGTGCTATGGTATTTCAAATGTAAGTTCTTGGGGAGGCCTGGATGAAACTGTTTTTAAAATGTTCTGACTCAAAAGTGTCTGCACAGTCTGCAGCAAAAGTAAATATTATAAAATCTGGTACATCTAAGACTTAAAGTGAAATTATGCAGGTGCAGATGACCCTCGTCCGTATGTGCCGAGGGCATAGTGGATCTGCATGTGCCTGTGTCTGTGGTGTCTGTGCCTGTGTTTGTATTTTATTTTCTCACTCCAGTGACGGGCGGGTGGCAGTTTAGCGTACCAGCCGGTCAAGACCCGCTCCTTTCTGGAGCCTCCCTGAAGTTTTGAACGAATATGCTGAGACAGTGATTCCAGTCATGAAGGCTCGTTCACCAAAACAATCAGATGGAAAAATCGCAAATCAATGTTGAATATGGACTTGGACATTGGACTAACTTGGGACTGATTACCTGCAATAAGCAAAATGAATGGATTCAAGTGGAACATTAGACTGGGACTTTATTTACCAGAGCAATGAAAGGCCTTGAGAAACCTGGACACGAAAACAATCGGGAGTTCACATGCTGGCGTACAAGACAGACTGTTTTTACTCGAAGTGTTACAGTCGGAAAGGGCCCACCAGCCATATTTTATGTTCGGACTCATAAGGAATTCACTTGTGTGAAGTATGGGGGTCATAGACCAGGGGTAGACAATGCTGTGCCATTGTCCATTTTGTTCCTAGTCACGTGACCTTATGAGACACGTGCAATTGAGCCCACGTTAGCATGGTAGAGTGACATCTCGGAAAAACAAGTTCTTACAGTCAATTATCCGTTGATTTGCAATGCCACGACTGTCAAACATTCAACGTGAACGTGCCATTGGCATGCTGAATACGGGAACATCGGTCACTGACGTTGCCAGGGTTATGGGATGCAGTCGACGGACTATCCATGATCTTCGGACACGTCTCCAACAAACTGGCACCACAGCAGACCGACTTCGTTCGGGTAGACCACGTGTGACGACACAAGCAGAAGACCGACAAATCGTCTTCGTCATTTGCGTGTCGATTTCTCACTGCAACGTCCACTAGGAATGAATTGTTTAGAGGTCGTGTGACTGCCCAAACCATACGTAATCGCCTGCGCACTGCTCGTCTCCATGCACGTCGGCCATATCGTGGACCAATTTTAACCCAGTTACACCGACGTCAACGGCTTCTCTGGGCACAATGACATCTGAGATGGACTCAGCGTGATTGGAATAGGGTCCTTTTTAGTGAAGAATCCAGATTCAGTTTGCACTTCGCTGATGGGAGAGTTAGAGTTTGGAGGAGACGCGGTGAACGCAACGCCCAGTGTTGTGTGCAGGAAGTGGACCGTTTTGGGGACGGTAGTGTTATGGTTTGGGGTGCCTTTAATGGTCCTGCCCGTTCCCGACTGATGGTCGTTCAAGGAAACCAGGATACAGAGATCAAGTGCTCATTCCAGAGCTTTTGCCATTCATGGCAGCTCATGGCCCAGGTCTGACATTCCAACACGATAATGCCAGACCTCATACGGCCAATTTAACGCGGAATTTTCTTAGGAATGCTGGCATCAATGTCATGGAGTGGCCCTCAAGGTCTCCCGACCTTAATCCCATAGAACATGTATGGGATGTGTTGGGCAGAAGACTCCGTCAAGTAAGGAACCCTCCACAGAATTTGCAGGAACTTGGTGCCATGTTGGTTCAATTATGGCGACGCATCCCCCAAGCTGTGTTCAGACGCATCATTCAATCCATGAGGAGACGTTGCGTCACAGTTGTGAACGCTCATGGAGGGCATACGCGCTATTGACATGCTTTCATCAAGTTGTAACTTACCATTTTTACTCTCTTACATTTCCGTAGCATTTCCGGTGGAACTGGTTACATTATGAACATGATTTTTATGGTACGCCGTCCTTAATGGGTACAGAATGGAATTAAATCATTATTTAAAACCACTTTTCTTGTATGTTCAACTTATCGACCTCCAAACGAGTGTGAAGTTTCTTTTTTGACTGAGTATATTTCAATATTTCTCATCATATTCATCAGTAGATCAATTGCCATGTTGAATAACTATAATCAATAATCATAATCAGTTTCCATATTATGTATGCAGCAGTAACACACACACACACACACATACATACAAGCAGTTCACACACACACGAGCAGTGCACACAGACACATGCACACACACATACACACACAGCATGCGTACACATGCACACACACACATACAAGCAGTTCACACACAGACACACACACACATACAAGCAATTCAATTCACACATGCATGAGCAGCTCTCTCTCACACACACACACACACACACACACACACACACACACACACACACAAGAGCAGCAGGCTTCTGTAGCTTTCATTAGTAAGCAGGCTTCTGTTTAGTTGATTCAAAAACATAATCAGGTGATGTATTTGATTTCTGTAGCTTTGATCAATATCTGTTCAGCAAAATCATTAGTTGTTACTGAAAAAACATAATCAGTTGAATCATTTATGTATCTACTTGTATCCTATTCATCTGGCTGTATTTTTCCTCTCTTGACTGTAATTTTCCGCTCCTTTTTGGTGATGTGCATGCTTATCTTTTGGTTGTAGTTCTCAAGGGCAGTTGGCAGTGTTTTGGTTTGCCCGTCCTGTTGTAGCGTGAGAATGAGAAGGCGGAAAGACCATATTTAGAAGATATTTCCTGTGATGAAGGTATAAAAACTGGATGTGAAAGGCAAGATGTCAGTTCTTCTTGCGCAAAAAGAACTCGGCTTTATATTTATCAGTATGCCTCAATAAAGCCTAATTGTCTGAAGAATCTGTCTCTCTCCAATTGCTTGAGGATGGGGGAACCTCATGATATGAAAATGTGTCTGAATGAAAACCACAACAATAGCTGGTGGGTTTTGTCTCAGTTGGGGCTGGATCATTGTACTAGAAGGAATTAATTTAATCTCCTACTATCAATTCTGGCTTTCCTCTCTGGTGTCCCTTCCACAGAGCTAAATGATCAGTGAGATAGTTTATGAGCTAATTATTTGGTACAGCAGATTCTCCGATCCATCTTCCACTCTCTTCGTTCTCCTTAATCTGTATGAGCCCTTGTGGTTCATTCATGAGGTCGGCAATACGTCATCCATAGTGGGTCCTGATGGCCACGCCCCTTTTAGGGGGAAAACAATCCTGCTTCCTGCATAGACATCCAAAGCGCGAACGCTTAAAATAAGCCGATTTAACTTGAATCCGACATGCCGAAGAGCTGCTGTGTTGTTGGCTGCACCAACAATAAAACAAAAAACAAGGATCTCTGGTTCATTCCTCTGCCATGCCCAAAAAAATATCCGGAGAGAAGGGCTTTATGGCTCCAAGCCTTACGGAGGGAGGAATGTGCATATGCCTAGACGAGATAGACGGACAGGCTAACTTATGAACCTAGCTAAAACAGTTGTCACCGTCTGGTCAGAGCACAGTGCTACTGTTAACTAGCATACTATCCTAATAGCAGGACCGAAAGGTGAAATATTTCATTTGTATTTTTCTTACCTAGAGACTCAATCACATAAAAATAGATGTCGGGGTATGATACCTCTGGCCACTGGGTGGGGTCATTGCACCAGCTAGATGCCGGGACACTGAAGGGACATGCTTTAAGATTGATTGTTAAATTTATCTTTTCGAAATATCTCGCACGTTCTCTATCTGGTAGAGTGGATGTATATGAATCAGACATTGTGTCTGTAGATAATTTCTCGGCTGATTTACCTTCGTTGGTCTTGTATTTATGTCGTTTTGAACAGCAATTTTACATGAAAGTCAAAGGGGAGTGTGGTTTGTTTCCCCCCCAAAAGGGGCGGGGCTACTTTTGCCGACCTGATGTATTGTCAGTCCTGCAATTGACTTCCGCTCTGCCCAGTTTGTAACAACTAGCAAAAATAAACTCCAGCATAGTATGTCTTTTAAACAAAGTCATGTTATTAATAAAATTAATAGGACAAATGATTTACTCAGAAAGTTGAGAGCAGATTTTTTTTTTTTATTAACCAACACCAATTCAGTTTACATTTCCTATCATCTGGTCTTCCAATGACTCCCCCCTACTACATTAATTTTTACTTCATGGCAATCCCAAATAAGAAAGGATAAATAAATTGGATAAAGATATGTCACAGGGACCATCAATTGGTTCGCTGTGATCTCCTAAAAGTGGTTCAATATAATTTGCAACATTATAGATGCTGATTCATGTCTAGCTAAACAACTTCTGATGATGTATTCAGAAAAATCTAAAATTTCCCACCACGAAAGGAAGGAGGGAATTGCAAATTGCTTATGTTAGAGGTGATTAATCTATGAAAGCAGAGTATGTGTCATGAGTCTTAGAGCAATTAATGATTTGTTACAATATTGTTGACCTGGATCTTTCTGTCTGCATTTAAGACATTGCCATTTCTTACAGATGGTCTCTTAACATGACAAATAATCCCTCTAGAGAGGAATAGCACATTAGTCAGAAAAATTAAAAGCTTTGTTAAGTTTCTTGAATCGCAACAGGAGTAGGAACAAAAACAAGGAGTTTGGCAACAATTGTAAAAGTCGAATGCTTCAGGAAGACTTGTGAAATTTGTTGTGATGCAAGGTTTTGCATGTGAAATTTGTTGTGATGCAAGGTTTTTCGTGTGGCTTGAACAGTCTGCTTTTACCAAAACTTATGAAAACTGTTTTTTTTTTTTTACATGCAAAGATGTCTATGGGAAATCTATAGCATGCTTAATTTACTGGCACTTCTGTTGTACTTGGCTCATGATACTTCCATTGCTGATTCGGTGCTGTCTACTGGTCCCTGATTCTGCTCCGAGTCAATCTCCATTTGCTCCACAGAGCTATCCTCGTCCTGTCCGTCAGGCAGACTTGAATCCTTGCACATCACAGCATCATCCTTTCTATTCACTTCCTCTGGATTAGATAACACATTGTCAGCGTCATTACTGGAAGCTGCTTCTTCCTCTGCTTTTTTTGGTCTTTGACTTTTGTCTAATTCAAATATGTTACTGACAGCAGTTGCACTTTTACTGATGCCTGCTGAACCATCAAGTTTGGAGATTTCTACTCCTACTGCCCCAGGTTGGTAACACTCACTTATTGCTTGAGGCTCGTCATTGCCATCAGCTACACCTGCAGGCTCATAACTCTCAGCCCCCTTGTTTTTCATATCTTCAGGTACGTAGTTCACGGTGTCTGTCACTCTCACAGCAACGAGACCATTTGAATTGGTGGATGGCTGAGGATCTACTATGACTAAGAAATTCTCATCAGTACATTTTTTTGTTGCTGGGTCATGTATGTTCTCTCCACAGCGGTCAAAGTGATCTTTTTCCATTCCACCCATTGCTTCTTTGTTTTCCTTTTCATGTGCTGATCCCTGCCCTGCCGCTGGAGTGGCATCTGATGTCCCATTATCCTGAACATCTCGACTCTTCAACTGGATTTTTTCCGGCTTGTTCCTGCTCATATTTGCCTCAGTCCCTTCTTGTTCAGGGTCATCAACAACTAATTCTTGCTGTGGTAGACTCTTGGTGGTTGCTCTATCATCTTCAGCCTGTGGGCACTCTACATCTCCTAAGGGACTTAACCAATTTGAAGTGCCTGAACCTAGGAGGCTGGTTTGGGTTATTTCACTGGAAACTGTGGGTGGCAGTACAACTGATGACCTTTGATACAATGGGTCGACTGATATCCCATTATCCACAGGCACTCTGTTACCCTCCATATTTTCCTCAGTCCCTTCTTGTTCAGGTTCATGAGAGACTGATTTCTGCAGTGATGGTGTCCTAGTAGTTGAACAATCCTGTTCAGCCTCTTGGCCCTGTATGTCTCCATTTACATGGCTTTTCCCATTGCTGGTGCCTGAATGTGGGACGCTAGCTTGGTCTATTTCTCTGTGTGCTGCATGTGGAACTGATGATGCTCGAAAAGTGTCCGAGGATTTGGCACTATTTCCAGTTTGATTTGTCTCCTTCTCTTGATCACACCCTGATATACGCCCTGGGAGGCTGTCTTTTCCTTTACCTAGATCAGACAAACTTTTCTCAGCAAACTGTCTTTGAATACGTTTTGGACACCACACAAACTCATTTTTGGGCTCATAGTGCTTGAAAGCAAACTCTATCAGCTCTCTGCGTTTCTTCTTGTCACGAACAGCAAAGAGGAAGTAGTCCATAACGCTCAGTTTAACATGTGGCAACTCATTTCTAATTAGAGTTTCCTTCAAGAAGAATTTCACCAGGGGGGCTTGGTAGTGCTTAAACCCCAGCTCTCCCAAACACTTCAGGATCCGGGTAATTCGCAGGCTGTTGTGCGTGTTTCTACACCAAGAAAAAAAAAAAAAAAAAAAGAACAAAATAAATAAGCAAAAATATAATGAGGATTTTTCCATATTCCTTGTAGTGTTTTGTTTGCAGTGGAATAATTGTGAAAATTAGTGGCTGAACAGTACTGAACAGGTGCTCAACTCCTGATCATCCATGTCTGAAATTTGAAGTTTTTCTCACCACTCAATGCCCCCCCCCCATATAACTGACTTGGATTTTGGGCGATTCAGTTTTGGGTTTGACTTTGGGTGACTAAGTTTTGATTTTATTTATATTTTGTCTTTGTGACAATAGCCTACAATGCAGATGAACTGGAATGTTAAAAAAATAAGGTTAGGTTATGTCAAAATCAATTGATGCAGTTAAATTATATCACTGAACTCACCTGTTTAGGTTTTCGAAGCGTTCCTTCCAATTCCGCGCACGTTTTACATCTCCTGAGATTTTGTCGTCTAGCTTTATGCCATAGAAGTCCAACATCAGCTCATAGGATGTGACCAGTCTGTCCTTTGCCATTTGATCTTTACGAAATTCCTGTAGGGACAATAAAAAATGCAAGATGTACTGCAGACAAGCTGTGGATCACACTTTACTAAATACAGCATTGAAACACCAATTCATCTATATGCCACCATTTTTCTTATTACATTGTTCATTAGTAAAATGCACCTTAATCTCCTGTTTAGTAAGCACTTTGGCAAGGTAATTCATTCCAGCCTCTTGCAGCGGAAACAACCTGAGAAACAGATGCATTATAGAAATCAAAAGCAAATCCTATCACAAACACTAAGACCACCTGGTTGGGTGCTATATTACACTTGTCAACTTTAATTGAAGGTAGGGCAAGCAACTGCGGATATACCAGCAAGCACAAGGCCGATTTTGAAAGCTCTGTGCATAAAAAAGGCTCCCAGTTTGATAGGGAATCAAATAAGGGTCAATAATATTTTGAGCTAGTAGAAAAGTTGTGGAAATATTTTTGAGTATGTGTGAAAACCTTATGTGCACAGACATAATTTGCACATGGAAAAAAAGTTTTATAGCAGTAGAAATATTTTGCACTTGTGTGAAAACATTTTGCGGGCAAAGATATAATTTTCATGTGAAAAAAATTTTTGTCGTTTTAGAAACATTTTGGGTATTTGTTGTTAAAATTTGTGCAAGAATATCTCAACATTGAGGTTTCACTAAGTCTTTGAGAAGAACACACAAAGGTGGTGTTGCGTCAGTATGGGAAAATTGCCCATGAAAGCTTTTGATTCCTTACCATATTGACTGTGTGGAGAGATGTATGGGGGCCTAGAAAATGCATTTGTTTTTTGTATTGTATGTGCTAGGACAGATGTGAGCCAAATTTAGATGAGCACCCCCCTAAAACCAACATATGGGGATAAATCAATGAATAACTCCCAATTATCACAGTGGTAGTTCTAAAATTTATAACTGTTATGGTTGCTGCCATCCCAAGGAACAATTTGACACCAAACATGGCTTAATTGCTTTGAAAATATGAGACCCAGGAGGAACTGAAGCTGTAAAAAGCATAATTTGGCTACATTCTTCATCACAAATTGAAAGTTTAACATTAAAATTAACTTAGTTCCCAAAGTGATCCACCCTAAATATTTAGTAAAAAGTAGGTGCAGTATTCCAAGTTCGTTTGCACAAAGTAGTGCAAAGAGGGTGACATTTGACACCAAGGGGTAGCAGAGGGGTCTAGTTCGGTGCGGACAGACTGGAGAACTGCCTCTTCAGCTGCTTGATAAGATTACTCTAGGGTTTTGGAAATTGATACTAGGTACAGTTAGCCAGTAGAGGGCGATAGAAAGGGGAATGACATGGGTTAGTCGGGGGTTTGTAGATCTGAGGAGCAGCACTATGACTGATGGGCCTCCAAGGTCTATTTTTGTCAGCTGTCATAAAATAGCAGTTGCAATTTAATTTTTGTCCCAAGCAATGCCTGACTTACCACTGAATATATGAATGTACCATTTCCAGGGTTCTATAGCGTCCTCTCCATTTCTCATGAAACTCTGTGATTTTCATATCTGCAAGAAAAAAGAAAAAAGAACTTTCGCTCATCTTTCCAGATAGAGGAGTATTTGCATTGAGATGATAGAAAAAAAAATGTATATTTATGGCTTGACATACTGTCAGGTGATGAGGGAATTTCATTGCGGTAAAATCTGAGATTAACCATTTCCTCCTCCTGATTCAGATCCTGAAGAAACAAGCAAGGGAAACAGGCTTCTAAGAGTCAGGTATTCATACTCATCTTACTAACAATTTGAAAAGATTTATTATAGCTCATGAGCGAAGAAAATAACTTACTGAATATGCACTCCAATGGTGCTGCTCCTGTAAGATAAAAATGTGAGTCATCTCTGAGAAACTGGAAAAGCCGGACCTAGTTGGATGTGCACACAAGTACACACTAAATTTGCACATAGAACATACCCAAATTGGAACATCAACAAAGAATTCTAAATGGCCAGTCTACAGCCAGTTTTTTTCCAACCTTTTGCACTGGCTTACTTGGCCCACTTCATGAACTTATTTGGTTTATAAATACAGTACATAGGATTATGAAACTGCTCCAAGAAGGAAATTCAAAACAGAAAGTGGCAAATGATGTTGGTTGGTCCTAGTTTGCTGTGTCTAAAATTTGGTGTATGTATAAACAAAATGGAAAGATTATGAAAGGAAAATATTCTCGTAGATCACAGTGTCCAGACAGAAAACTCAAAGCAAAATGCTTTGAAAAAAAAATCGATTCATGGACAAAAAAAACAACTGAAATACAAATGGGCAGAAACTAGAGTCAATATCTGTGACAGAACTGTGGGAAATCAGCTGAGCAAAATGGGATTTCCTCACAGGAAACGCAAACGAAAACTAGCACTCACACCTAAACAGAAGAAAGCAAGATTACAGTGGGCTAAACAGATGCAATCATGGAGTGTGGACGATTGGATGAAAGTGATATTCAGTGATGAATCTCAGATCTGAATTGGCCAAGGCGATGATGGAGGAACTTTTCTTCATTGTTGTTCCAGTGAAACATATAAAGATAACTACTTGAAGAAAACAAGCAAATTTTCCCAGTCATTTATGATATGGGGTTGCATGTCAGGTAAAGGACCAAGGAAGATGGCAATCATTACCTCAACAGTCAATGCACAGGTGTACATTAAAATTTTGGAACATTTTCTGGCTCCATCAATTCAAAGTAGGTTTGGTGATGAAGACATTTTTCAGGATGACAATGCATCCTGTCACAGAGCCCACAAACAGTCTGGATCCCAATCCAATCGAGAATTTATGGTGGAAATTGAAAAAAAAAATGGTCCATGACGAAGCCCCTTCCAGCCAAGTTGAATTGTCAACTGCGATTTGAGAAAGTTGGAACCAGGCTGATGGAGAACATTGTTTTTCGTTTCTGAAATCCATGCCTCAAAGGATTCAAACTGTCACAAAAGCCTGAGGAGGAGCAACAAAGTACTCATTCTATTTTTTGTCAATGATTTCATAATTTTTTTCCTCAACATTGAGTGATTCCATTTTTTTTTCCTCGACTTGATGATAAAGAATATGCCATTAATAAAAATAATTTAATTTAATTTGTTTGAGGTGTATTTCATGGAACCTGAATGTTAAGCTCATAAACAAAAATTGTTTGGTGTCAGATCTGCGATTTGGATAAAAAAAGTTGGATAAACATCCTCTAACTGTGGTGATTCCATCATTTTTACCAGGGACTGTAGCTCTATGGAGATTGGAGGAACAATGAAACTTTGTTGACTAAATTTCTGTTAATTATTATATGCATCTAAGTGATTGTCTCGGGTCTTTCCAGAGATAACAAACTGAAGAAGACGAGCACCCAAAAACAACCTTACGACACTGAAAACAGTATGACAGTACACCTCCAGCCTATAGCCAGCTGGTGGGGAATTAAAAAGAGTTCACCTTTTGAAGCACTTTTCGGTGAATTTGGCTCTCAGATTCTGACTGATGATATAAGGTTAAGTTAAACTACATAAAAGGTGGCAACACCTTACGTTAAAATGATGACAAATAAAATGTGACATTAAAAAAATAAAAAAATAAAATAATCATGACTCAATCAGCAAAAATCTCAATCATCACAACAGTGACAGTGAAGGTGACAGGGACAATGATGGTGACATGACTTTCTTAGATAAAATGTATTGACTGATCTAACTCTGTTTGTGTTCTATACTTTTTTGAGAATGAATAGTTATATTTATGAGCTGGGATCTCTATAGGACTTTCGTACAGGGGAAAAAAAACAATTATAATCTACCTATCTTTGTGAATAAGAAATTTGTAAATGGTTGTATGCAAGCTAGAGCAATTCCACCCAGTTCTCCTGATATGGGGGATAATCAAGCTGTCTGGGCTGATGAACCCTGACAGTACATGTCCTTCATCCTATAAACAGAACCCAGGATAAAGGTGGGTTGCTCAATCATAACTATTCTATAAAACCGCTTACTGAATAAATAATCCAGAAATCCCCAAGATAAAATTATTTTTGTTGCAAATATAAGACCTGTAATTTCCTGTGGGGTATGGGGAGTTATGAGTGAGGTTATGCAAGTAATTCTTGCCATAAGGCACGGTGTCATCCCCATCCAACCAAGGTGGGAAATTAGCACCCGCCACTGGCAAAATGCGGGTAAATTTATGAAGTGGCAGGTGAATTTGATCAGCCCACAAGGCACTATGGCAGGTTAAAATTTGGATTGGAGATTTCGAAGTCAGAGAGCACTCAATTGAGTTATACAACTGACCTATGGGGGCAGCAAAGCGCTTGTGCTACCGCTAATCTGTCACGGATATCATTATTGGTAGAAGAAGGGTAGAGCGCGGTAAGCACTTAAACGTCCCCAATTAAGTCACCAGGTGCACAGCTAATTAGTTATTACAAGCCATTTCAAAATCTTTTTCCTCTTGACATCACATGGGGAAGTAACCAACCAGAGGCAAGAAGAACTGATCACCTTCAGCCAAGCAGTCAATCAGATTTCATTATTCTGGGTGGTCACTCCCCCTTGTGATGTCAGGGAGGGGAAACTTTGAACTGGCTCATAATGGCTAATTAGCTGTGCACCTGGTGGCATAATAGGGACCTTTAAACTGAGCGAAGTTGCGAATTGAGCTGAAGGGAAAATGTGGCATTTCATTCCCGGTGTGAGACAGGTGGCAGATGTCAGCACGCCTTCTCAGGAGGAGGCAACGCCAGACAAACCTAAAGTGAAAAGGTGTTTTTTTTTTTTTTTGAAAAAAAGTGGAAAAGGGACCACAAGTGGCTTTGCAAGTAAGTGCGGGGTTTACCATTTACCGATTATTATATCTTAGCTCATTTAACGTTTCAGCAACACTGAAAAGTCGTGCAGTGTAACACTGATGATGTATTGTACACACAGTGTAAGTTAGCCAAATGTGTGCACACTTTCAGTAACTTTGCTCATATAATTGGTTTGTAATGACAGTTCGCGTGTGGATCAAATGACTCTATTTAATGAGTCGTTTTGTGTGTGTGTGTGTGTGTGTGTGTGTGTGTGTGTGTGTGTGCGTTTCATCGTTGATGAGATGAAACAAAAACATCAGAATCTGAATCAGAATATTCCAGCCAGAAAGTGCAATAGAGACTCTATGCAGGTGGGGTAGATAGTTACAGTCACATGTTAGGAGTTATGACTCCACAGTGCACCACTGTTGGGGTGTTTGTATTGTGGTGTTCTCCCTCAAAAGAGTCTGTATTGGAGCACACATTGGTGAACACACATTAATATATTGTTATATTTCTTTTGGTTAAAGGTTGATGTTAAAATATTGTATACAGTAGTGCACTGTTGATTGGGAGGAGGTAAGCAAGTTCACATATATATTTAGTAAAATTAAGCCTTTGTAAAAAGAAAAAAAAATCTGATACAGAGAATTAGATGGATAGATAGATAGATAGATAGATAGATGGATAAATGCTTTATCTACTAAGAGGAAATTACTGAAAAAAGAGGAATGCTGCATGAACTTGGTTGTCAATTAAAAATGGATAAACATGAAGATTTTTCAACAAACTTTTTTCATGTGATGGTATTGTTGAGTTTTTTTAAAAAGTCGATACAAATTACAAACAAATTCTATGAAAGTACAGCTGCAAAATGGTGGCTGGTAAAAAAAAAAAATTGAGTGGCTAGTAGAATTTAGATTCAAGAAAAAATTAATTTCCCACACTGCATCCAACCCATATCAGAGATGAATGCAACATTACAAATATGGCAGTGGAAGTCTTCGTCATTCTTTCTGTGTGCAGAATGGGCGTACAGCAATCGAAAATCAACATGAAAACCAAAATTGCTGAATCTCTTAATAATGATACAGTTAAGGCACCTAAAAAATATAAATGCAGAATTGGTGGCAGCCAGAACTAGCATTTTGCAAATCAGGCAACTTTCAAGAATAGTAATTAATCAAGGTGGCAGGTGCTTTGTGGTTGTCAAGACATTCTGTACCTATGATCCAAATAATAATGCTGAAATCACTGATTCTGTAAAGCGCATTAAGACCAAAATGACTGATCAAGATCCCAGTCCACTAGGAGACAAGGATTTTAATAGCTAGGGATTCTTATTCATCTTACTGACAATCTAGAGAGATTTTTTTTTAGTTCATGAGGATGGGAAAACCACTTACTGATCGTGTGCTTGACTGGTACTTGTCCTGCTGAATAAAACATGTATGTCACCTCTGTGAAAATTCAAAAGCTGGAGCCAGTTGAACATACACACAAATAAAGTCCACTCTGATTTTATACATAAAACAGAGAAAACTGGAATAGCACCAGAGAATTCTCAAAACTGGTCTGTGCATCCTATTGCACTAGCTCACTTATTCGACTTAATTACATATTTGATTTTTATAAACCTCAGAGGAGCCATTGCCTTACCGGATATCCATGTCGATAGGTTTGCATGTCCATGGCCGCTCGAAGGTTTCGTTGATGCTAAAAAACCAGGTAATCACAAAAAGTTTGATTTTTTTTCTTCTGTAGTTGCCTTTTCCTTCTCAAGTAAATCCATAATGTTAAAATAAAATGTACACCCCCAGTGTTGAAATAGTCGACACATCATGGAAATTGCAGATAGAATACATTTTTTGATGTTCTAACTGATAAATGTAATGGCTTCTTGAGGATATACAAAGTAATGGACTGCAATGGAGTCCAAAAAAGTTGGCACAGTCAGCTATTTACCATTACGTAGTGTCATCATATTTTCTAATCACACTTATTAAAGGAGCTGTGTCACGATTACTATGCATGCTCATAACTTTGAATGAAGTAAATCAGCTCAATTGCAAGTCAAGCTATCTAGAAGGTATTTTTCTTCTTCGAGATTATTGGCGATGTCAGCCAGCTTACATTATTCGTATCCCTTGCCTAAAACTTAAAATTGCGCTTTGAGTCCTTGAATTTCCATAGAAAGCTCCTTGATATAAAAAGTGCAATGCCAGAGTAGCTAAAATATATAAATACAATGCAAAACGAAGATGAATTGGCAAAGATGACATCAGATCATGACTTACAATCAGGCAGATTCACTTTCTTGGGACGCAAGTTCTGAGTATGCGCAGTAATCGTGACACAGCTCCTTTGAGCCTTTGGTCACTAAAGTCAAAAGCTGGGGAAGTCTAGCAAGCAGAAATTTCCACCATTCCTCCTTTATGTAGGTCTTCAGCATATTCCATTACATTGCATCACACAGTTCCATTACAGAGTCATGACAGTTCTTAAGACAGTGAAATCTGAAAGATCAAAGACCACAAGCATTCAGAAATGGTTTTCAGCCTTGCTATTTAGACACCATGATTTGAGCGGATTCCTTCCATCTTTTAATTATATTATGCACTATTGTACGTGAAATGCCCAAAATCTAATTGAGTTCTCTTTTGGGAACATTCTTTTCAAAGTGATGCATCATAAGCTAATGCATCTTCTGGCAAATTGGTGAGCTACAACCTATCTGTGCTCTTGAGGGACTAGACCTTTTTTGAAGGTTCCTTTTGTACTATAACTTGATTAGCTCACCTGTTTAACATCACGTTTCAAGTAATCCTTTGCAACA
The DNA here is from genome assembly GCA_029692085.1 of Gymnothorax javanicus. Classification (NCBI taxonomy): domain Eukaryota; kingdom Metazoa; phylum Chordata; class Actinopteri; order Anguilliformes; family Muraenidae; genus Gymnothorax; species Gymnothorax javanicus. The sequence continues at coordinate 35,219,116 of CM056202.1, forward strand.
TTTTGCATCATTTCTCATCCGAAATTGCCCCTGTGTAAAATTTTTGGTATCTATTGCAGTCATCAGATTTGAAATATAAGTTTTTTTTTTTTTTTTTTTTTTTTTTTACGTAAACAATTGTGTAACATTCTCAAAATAGTAGAGGGTGAACTGACTTTTCAAATCACTCCTTTTTGATTTTATTTGCATTTTTCATAATATACCAACTTTTTTGGAAGTGAGGTTGGACAAATTTAAGGTTTTCAGAATTACATTCAATATACGTAAAACTTGGAAGTGGTGTAAAGTGCTCCTGAAGTGAATTTTTTTTTCATGTGTTTACATTGTACAGTTTGAAATACAATTCCTCAGTTGAAGAAATTTTGGGTGAAAACTGACGATTTTGCAAGCCCACAAAGTCGTGCATGTTCCCCTCAAAAACGATATTCGGCTTGCACAGTCGAAGTACTACATGACAACAAATGCTGACATCATTTCAGTGCCAGATTATCTATTCAATTTTGCAGAGAGTATGCAAAATAAGCGGCAACAAGGACGTGCTGCCGGTCCTTGTAACCAACAAAGGGTTACGTCCTGAGTTTTCCTTATCGTTTTTTTCTGCAACCTACTTGTCCTTGTCAGGTTTTTCCTAGTCCCTTGCATTTCCCCAGATTTCTCCAGATTCTCTGAATAATTATACAATATCCCATACCATAGATGATTAAATCCCTAGTTTTCTTTGCAATTTCATTCTTAAATTGTTCAACAATTTTCCCATGCAGTCTGTCACAGAGTGGTGAAGCCCTCACCATCTTCTGAAATTAGCCTCTCTGAGATGCTCTTTTCATTCCCATTCATGTCACTGACCTGCTGCCAATTAATCTAATCAGCTGTGAGATGTTCCACCAGGTGCATTATTTTTTAGCATTATAAACCATTTCCAATCTTTTGTTGCCCTGTCTCAGCTTTTTTGAAACATGTTGCTGGCATCAAATTCAAAATAAGAAAATATTTTTCTAAAAACAATAAATTTCTCAGTTTCAAGGTTTGATATATTGTCTTTGAACCAATTTCGATTAAATACAGGGTTCAAATAATATGCAAATCATTGCATTCTGTTTTTATTTACATCTTACACAGCATACTAACTTTTCTGGGCACAGGTTTGCAGATATTTTTAGTACTATAGATGGAATAGCTACAAATGTGAGCAGTTTGGAGGGCCTACCAACCATACTTGCCATCTTAAACCACGTTAAGCGTTTTCTCATCAAGCATTTTCAAAGCAGTGGCCAGAATGTGATGCCTTATCTCATAATTTTGAGTTCCTGCTTTCATAATTATGAGATCCTGATCTCATAATTATTCATTCTAATATCTTTCCTGGTAATTATGAGATCCTGATCTCATAATTATCGGTATAGATGTCTACATATTTTTTTTTTAATTATTTGTACTGTAATGTGCTTTCGTACAGTGGGCATTGCACACCTTCATTTCTCTTTTATTGAAATCATAAGAAGGCTCTATGGGCAGCACAAGTACAGATGTACTGACTTCACTCCAGAAACATCTTGACTGGTTGGTCAGCGCAGACTGTAGGTAATAATACACTGATTCTGTGACTGTGCGTTCAGAAACCACTCGCGAGAGCAGGAAATCCAAAAATCGTATGCCTTTATTGATAGCAGGGTCAGGACCAGAAGACACAAGAATTGCCAAGCCAAAAACGAAATCTAAAAAGCAAAGTCGACTAAGACAGGCCGGGGTCAAAACCAGTAAAGCAGAAGTGCGACGGTATATAGACAGCAAGCCAAAATCGAAGTCGAAATCCAGAGCAGAGGGTCATACACAGGGCATCCAAAACAGTAAACGTGGTCGTACAGAAAATAGGTCAAAAATCCAAAAGGACAAAAACAAGAACAGAAGGGCTTAGGCAAAATCAAGGTCGGGCGAAACAGTCGTGGAGAAACAATAATCGATTGGCATACAAGAAGCTCTACACAAAGGAAAATTGATCAACGTTCTGACAAGGGCTGAACAGCAGTGAAGACTCTAAATAGACACAAGGGAAGTCACATGCTATGCGGGGAACAGGTGAATTGGATAAGAACTAATTACAGAGGAAGGCACACATGGGGAAGTCCTAAACCAAAACAATTGGCAAAAGCCAAGACACGGACGGGATTCACGCAGACAATCTATGACAGATAAACAGCTCCGGTCAAGGAGGTCTAAGTGCACAGACAATGAGTGCAGGAAAGCAATTAAGCACGTGCGAGAGATCTCGCGGAAACGCAGGGAGAGGCAGAGAAAGCAAATCAAGAGGCGGAGACTAGAACAGGGCAATTGCTGAGATTGAATTAGTAATAATTAGTAGAGGTGCAGCCTTACAAATTAACCGGTGTTCATTAGTAAGTTAGTAATATATACATGGATTAGTTGAGTTAGTAGACTATGATAAACAATATAATTGTTAGTATTATTAGTAATCTGGGAAAGCAAGGCGAAGGAAGTAAACGAGAGTTGAAGTAATAATATGAAACACCAGAAACCATTGAAATCACCCGAAACAGGTAAGCACACAGACTGGGAAGACGGACTGAACCAACTGATCACAAGACAGGGGAGAACAAGTGCAATGAGACCTAGAAGGTCAGGAACAGAAAACTGGAATATACAATAACCAAAAATAATAAAGAAAAGACATAACCGTAACATAAGGCATGACATCAAAGCACATGACCATGACAGATTCAGCACTGTTTGGCCGTTTCTTTAAGCTTAGACTGAAGGCTTGGTAGGCTGCATTTCTTGGCTGCAACGTCCTCGCCGGCTGTTCCATAGTGAGGGCGCCTTGATTACAGCCGAGAAATGTAGACTTTATCTTTCCTGATACGAAATTTTCAAATCGTTTACACTCCGTTTCCATGTTGACAATTCCGCCTGATTTCTGGCGCAGTGAAGGCTGCACTTCTCCTTAGCATTGGAAAGCCCCTTCAGAATGGAACTGTCAGCGATGATGTAACAGCCAAGAAATGCAGTTAACCGAGGCTACAGCCGAAACTATGATAAACGGGTTGTCATTTCCAGTTATTCTACCCGCCATACAGACATGAAGTAATTTCATCTCTGTTAAAGAGCTTTGGTTTAAGCGAGTCGTCGCTGATTTCCCTAACTCTAACCTTAACTCTAACCTCTTACCCTAAACCTAGCCCCAAACCTAACCCTAACCATAAATTTAACCCTGTCCCTAAAACGAAATGCTCGTTTGACGGATGAAATAAATGACCACCTCACATATGGTCGTTGTGTCAACTGGTGTTGCACCGCGCACGCGCGCTTCACCTTTGAACATGGGCAGTCAAGCGGTCAGAGAAGGGCAAAGACCCCACATACCAGGTTTTCTAAGATTTTTAAAAATCATGTGAGCTCAGAATAAACAGTCAACGACAAAATTTTTCGTGCACCATTTCCCTTTTTGGTGCCAATCGTGAAATAACGATTCGATGTAATTTACTGCAAAATGCAAGTGTTCTCAATAAACGCATAAAAATTCTGTCACGTACCATTCTGTAAGAATGAAATGAATCTCGCTGCGTGTCCGGAGACGCCTGTAGTGATGGAGGGACAAAATCTTGTTAGTAACTGATCAGTCGTAAAACAGAAACTTTTTGTCCTGAGCAACATTTGGCGACTCTCTATTAAAAACTCTAATGTAAGTTTTAAAACTATTTACAGCAGGTTCGACTACTGTAACAAAACTCAAAATAAGGCACATACCGTATTGCGAATGCCCGGCTCATTGTCTTCGTCCTCCCAGGTCGAATCATACTCACAGTCCAAGTCATCTTCGGTTTTTGAGTCCATCAGTCCAATCGATGAATTAAAGTTCAAGGGACGGGCGGTCACCCTGAAGAACTGAATGCAGATGGCAATGAAGCTAGAAACCCAACTATAAAGGTTAAGTGCTTGGACCTGTAAGTAACGACACATAGGGCTTATTTTAATTATCTCAATTTGCAACTGAAAGCCGACCTGAGCTGCTTACGCTGAAACCGAAAGTTTTGATACCTTACGATAAACAAGTCGCTGAAATGAAAGTGAAACCCGCTCAAGCACAAGGCCAAATTTGTCTGGTTTAGCCTCCATCATCTTTCACAAATACCTACTTTTTGTATAAGCTCGCCGACAGGTAGTTGTTCGAAAGGGATTGGTGGCTATGAAATATATTTTATTTATTTTTTTATTTGTGTGTTTGCTTGTTTTTGAAATTTTGAATTAGTTTGGCGTAAACTTAATGTATTTCTGAGAACCAGTATTTACTCGGCCATTAAGTCCGCTAGTTTTTGTTGCAACCTCAGTTGCATATCCGGAACTTGCACTGGATGATCAGTTCTCAAATAAGTGCTGCTTTTGTTTGGAGGAATTGTTGTCCCTCTTAATCCACGCTATGTCAGAAACGGTTTTGCATGACGGAGAATAACGTTTCTGTTGTATGTATTGGTTTTATATTGCAAACAGCGGCGGGTCTAGAACTGGGAATTGGGTTGGCACAGACACGTCCGTTTTAGTCCTGGCAAGTTCTCAATCATTTTCCTTTATTGACGCGTTTTCCAATTATCGTAATTGGCAACTGAAGACACAGTTTCTCTCCATATGCGATCTGACAGCGATGAAATCATGGGCTAAATTCAGTAGGCTACAGTCCCTTGGCAAAAAGTAGCACACTTGAAGTTCATTTTATTAAGTATACTTGAGTATAAGTATAGCAAGTATACTACGGACCATGTACTTGTAGTGTACTATAAAGTATACTAATTTAATACTTCTTCGGACTAAATTGGAACATTTTTAAGTTTATAAAAGTATACCTTCAAGTATACTTCAAGTTTAAGCAAAGTAAACTGATAGTACCCATCTAGTTTACATCTAAGTTTTATTCTATACTGCAAGTACACTACAAGTGAACTTTTTAGTATACTGTGAGTGAACTAGTTGTATACTTCTAGCATACTTTTCAATTTATTAAAGTATACATTTAAGTATACTGCAAGTAAACTTACAGATATACTGCTAGTTCATTAGTTGTATACTTCTAGTAAACTTTTCAGTTCATGAAAGTACACTGTGAGGTGTACTGCTGGGAAACTTAGAGTGTTATTGGATGTTTAATGACCCCAGTGACTCAGGACTTCAGGTTCACATTTCATCGGACAGACAACTTCCTCATCACTGCACTGGAGTATTGTGTATTATTCCACCAGAGGGAAGATCCCAACCTACTGGCCCACCAACACCTCCTCCAGCAGCAACTTATTCTCCCAGGTGGTCTCCCATCCAAGCACAAACCAAGTCTACACTCGCTTAGCTTCAACCACACAGCTGGTGCAGATCAAGTTGTGGTATGGTTGCTAATTTTAAAACTAGTACAGTCATTTCATTGTCACTATGTCAGACCAGACAGCACTGAAGTTCCAGTCTTCTTAATTTCATGTTTGAAAATACTGTGTACATTTATCTGTGAATCTGCAAATAATGGCCAGCTAGATTGAACTGATATATCAACTAAAACACAGCAATGTTTTGTACAGCTATAATATTCAGGGCTATGATGTCCACATTCTTGTTTAAAAATGATTAAATCATTTATTAAACAGAACGTACCATCTTTCAAGAATTACAGCACTGCTGTGCTTTTCTTTAGTCAGTCATATTTTTGACTGTGATACAGAACTCCATTAACCAAAAAACAGCTCATCAGTGTACTCATTTGGAATATTTCATCAGCCTTTGCTTGAGTCCTTCAGCCTACTGGTCAGGCTGAAGGCATTGCTAATTAATATTTTATGCATATTTCTGGTTCCATATGAGAGAAAGAGGTATTTTTTTGTTTTGAATTGGGATTTCAATAAGAGTTGCCATTGCTTTGGCATCCAATACAATATTGTGTTTGAAAACTTAATTTATAAAGGAATCAATTTTGTTCTCAATCCTGAGTATGTGTTTCATTTGTAATTCTTATAAGTACCTTCATCTGTAAATTAAAACAGAATGCAATTAAGCATTGTCTACTAGTAGAGTACATGAGGTAACCTCTCATCTACTTACGTTAAATAATATCTGAATAGCAACAGTAATATATTTTAGATTGCAATAATCATAAGCTGTGAGTATGATGTTGAGTTAGCTTAAAGAAGACTTTGAAGTATACTTGCAGTTTAAAAAAAAAAAAAAAAAACTTTTAGCTCCCTGAAAGTTTAAAACTAAATTTATACTATAGAGGGCTTGAAGTATAGAACTAGTGGACTTGTAGTTTGCCTATAAGTTTACTTGCTGTATACTTCAAAGTGTACTTTCTAAAAAGTTGGCTTGAAGTATATAACAAGTAAAGTTGTAGCACATCTGAATTTTTACTTTAAGTATACTTCAAAGTATACTTTTATAAATTAGACATTGTGCTAGTATATAACTAGTGAACTAATAGTTCATCTTTAAGTTTACTAGCAGTATACTTTACAGTATACTTTCATGAACTGAAAAGTTTGCTAGAAGTATATAACTAATAAACTAGCAGTATATCTGTAAGTTTACTTGCAGTATACTGCAAATTATACTTTTATAAACTAGAAAGGGTGCTAGAAGTATATAACTAGTGAACTAATAGTTCATCTTCAAGTTTACTAGCAGTATACTTTACAGTATACTTTCATGAACTGAAAAGTTTGCTAGAAGTATATAACTAATAAACTAGCAGTATATCTGTAAGTTTACTTGCAGTATACTGTAAATTGTAGTTTTATAAACTAGAAATTGTGCTAGAAGTATATAACTGGTGAACTAATATTTCATCTTGAAGTTTACTAGCAGTATACTTTACAGTATCCTTTCATGAACTGAAAAGTTTACTAGAAGTATACAACTAATAAAAAAGCAGTATATCTGTTAGTTTACTTGCAGTATACTTAAATGTAACTTTCATAAATTGAAAAGTATGCTAGAGGTATACAACTAGTTAAGTCACAGTATACTTAAAAGTTCACTTGTAGTGTACTTGCAGTACAAAATAAAACTTAGATGTAAACTAGATGGGTGCTTTATGTTTATGTTGCTTAAACTTAAAGTATACCTTTTTTTGTAAGAGTATGTATCAAGTCTGTCAATACTGGAATAATTGTCAAATTTGTTCTCAAATAAAATCAGACAAATGTTTATCTGTTTCTGTGTGGCTTAATAACACTGCATAAAAATCAAGTTCAGCTCCACCCATGTGCTATTTACTCTGCTATGCTGCCCCAAAGCTGACTTGTTACTGCAAACGTACATGTGGAATATGTAAGTTCATGAGATAGTAAAAACTTAGTAAAAATATAGTCCAGTATACTTCAAAGAAGCCAATAAGTATGGTAAAAATATTTTAATTTTTGATAGTAGCCTAATTGCAAGCCAGTATACTTGAACATTAGGCATGAATATTTTAATACTTTGAGATATACTCAAGAAAAGTATAATAATCAAAAGTTTAGGTACAAGTATTAGCCAAATATACTTAGACTTTTCTGTGTACTTTTCAGTACAAGCTAAGCATACTTTAGTATTACTTTGCTAAGTATATCTCTGATAAGTGCATCAAAAGTAAACTGAAAGTAGACTCTCTTATTTTTAGTTTAGAAGAAGTATACTAATAGCACTTGAATAAACTTCTTTTTCGTAAGGGGTGGCGAAGCCAGAACTGAGAATTGGGTGCACAAAACATCCGTTTAAAACAATTGCTAGTCCTGACCTGTTCTCAGTCATAATTAACAAAAGGTTCACTCCAAGAGCACTCCACACTTAAAAGGTGCTGCTTGTTCTCCAATTAGGTAAGATGACAATCATTCATCTGGACGCGTATTTTCTGTATTTAAATCAACGTTGAATCAAAATTGCATGCCTGTCGACTCTCAAGCAAATAGCTTGAGCCGCAGGCTTTCTATAGCCTATTTAACTGCCGAGTGCCACTTTTTTTTTTTAATCAACCCACGCAATACCGAGAGTGAAAGGCAATATTTCATTGGAACACAGACCAGATCAATCAACGCAAAGCATTGGCCTATTAATAAGTAAATTATTTTTCTGTACTGAATTTAGCCCATGATTTCATCGCTGTTACATCGCATATGGAGAGAAACTGTCTTCAGTTGCCAATTACGATAATTGGAAAATGCGTCAATAAAGGAAAATGATTGAGAACTTGCCATGACTAAAAGGGACATGTCTGTGCCACCCCAATTCCCAGTTCTAGACCCGACACTGATTGTAAATGAAAATTACTGTACGTGTAGGAGTGGACAGTCTTTTCAACTGTTCAAATTAAAAATTTTTTCAACTCTTGGCCTCTATAACCAATTTTCATGGAAATAATGCAGTATTCAAAAAACAGAGCTGATGACAATGAGCCAAAACTACATTTGGTGAATAGATTCAAGTGAAGAATTGTAAATAAATTTAACTCAGAGGTTCATCAGCCTGGTTTTGGTCCTTTTGAACTTAGGTACTGTATGATAAAACATTACTAATTCGAATGTTCTTATATAGCACAATAAGCAAAAGGCAAAAAAAAAAGTTTGTTGTACTTTTGATTGCCTACATTGCTATTTCTAAGATATTGCATATGCTGAACATTCCTTTTAAACAAGAATAGCACTAACAGCAAGTAATAAAAATTAACAGCTCATTATAATCCAAGCATCACTCTTTTGTTAGGAATCAAAACAAGCATACACAGGAAGGCCCTAGGACCTAGTTAGGGAACCACTGATTTGAACTATTTTCAGTATTGCTAGTAGCCCGGTTGTTTATTTTTGTTGTAATGAATTTAATAAAGTTAAAATTTCTTTATGTAAGATGATATGTATACAGAGTATTAAACATGACCTTAATTTGGCATATAACGCGTTTTTGAAACTGAGGAATGTTTAGGACTCATCAGCATGCTTGTGGAAACACTGTGAGATGATGAGTGCTTTTCTGACATGTCAAGTCAAGTCAACTTTATTTCTAAAGCACATTTAAACACAACAAAGTTGATCCAAAGTGCTGTATGGTGCATTATTCCGCTGGAAGTAGCCATCAGAGGACTGGACGACTGCTGCCATAAAGGAGTGCACTTGGTCAGCGACAATACTCAAGTAGACTGTGGCATGTAAATGCACAATTGGTATTGAGCCTTCGCCCAGTGTAGCCTCACTTTTCTACATTTATCTGACATGACTAGAATATGGCGTGTTCTTTTGCTGTTGCCATTCACCTCAAGGTTTGAAATGCTGAGGATTCTGCATGTTGTAAAGCATGTTTATTTGAATTATTTTTGCTTTCTTGTTAACTGGAGCAAGTAGGCCATTCACCTCTGCCCTCACTCTTTTCCAGGAAATTTTTGCCCACGGAACTGCTACTAGCTGGATGGTTTTTTTTTAACCACCATTCTCTGTAAACTCTAGAAACTGATTTGTGCGAAAATCTGTTTAGTGCAGAGGTTACTGAAACACTCAAACCATATTGTCTGGCATCAGCAATCATTCCATAGTTCAGACGTGGGCTACGAGGGCCGTATCTGTCCCTGGTTTTCACACCAACGTCTGGCCCTTAATAGGTTAATTGCCTTAATTAGCCAAACCGTGTGTGAAACCAGACCATTTTGCTGCATTTCTTAAATTATCATGAATGACCACCAAAGACTGCTTTTGTCTCCCATAAATGTAACATTTTACTTTGGTTTGATCTATGCACAGGTGTAAGTGTGTATGCACTACCAATCAGCTCAATTAGTCACTGTAATAGATAGAAATAAAAACCTGCATGCACACCGGCCCTCCAGGACTGAAATTGTCCATCCCTGCCATAGTCAAAAGTACTCAAATCAGATGTTTTTTCCCAATTTTATTCTTGGTCTGAAGAACGCATGTACCTCTTAACCATGTCTGCAGGTCTTTAGACATTGAGTTGCTGCCACATGATTGGCTAATTAGATTAATGAGCAGATGTACAGATGTAACTAATAAAGTGGCCACTGATTGTATAAGCTGTGGGAAACTGATAACCCCGACGATGACTTGGGCCTATGTGTGAACCTTAGAATTACCTGTAGATGGCAATATCGACACAGGAAGAATCCTGTTGCAAATGTTTTGGAGCACAATTTTCTTATGCGGTTCTGACTGACCAGCTTTTTTCTTCTAAATGTTACAAAAAATTATTTTGTGCATTCTTTTCTTTTTTGTTTGCAGATGTGATGTTTCAAGACTAATCTTGAGTAAAATACTCAAAATGTTCATCATTAGGGGCCGGGCAGCTTAAGCTGCCAGGACCCTATTGTTATCCTGCATGTTCTTCTTTCTTCTTTCTTCTTCTTCTTCTTTCGAGGAAATCCTACTTCCCACGCGTGAAAAATCACCAAACTTTGCACAAAGGTCCAGTCCCATGCCAGATTGCCTCAGCTGCAAAAACAGGCCAATAGTCCCGATGGTGGTGCTACAGCAAGCCTCTAAAGTTCAAAATTTTGAAAATTCACAACAAATCAACAATATGTGCTACAGATTTGCAACTTTCACCAAAATGTAGCCCCAAAACTGAAGAAACTTTTGAACTTTAAATCTATGCAAATTATGAAGTCCATCACTCAGTTTTTTTTTCAAAAACTGTAAAACTTATTAAACGTATCTCCTCCACAATTCTTGCTCAATTGACACCACTTGCTAGAGAGCATCTTCAGACTGTCCTACACAAACGATCCACACATACTTTTGATTTATCAAAAATTGAGCCTACAGTGCATCAAAATGTTTGACTGTAAACGGTATTGTAAACATATACTTGCAAATTCTTGCTAAATACATTTTCAGTGTTCATTGAAAAAAAATGACAAAATTTTGGAGTCATGGTAGATGACGTTTGGAAAATATTAGAATTTTATCTCAAAAACTGAATTTTTTACAGCATTTTGAATTTCACTCTCATGCGAACAATTGGAGTCAATGCAAAAATGGCATTTTTAAACATCAGTTTTTCACTTATGGAGCCAATAAATCATTGTTAAAAACAAATTACCAACATCTCTTTGCTGTCTAGATGCAATTTGTGTATTTTCTGATTTCTGTCTTAATAACTGAATTTTTGACAACCGTTTGAAATCTGCCCTTACACGCTTTCATTGCAGCTGTAGAATTCCTATAATGAGCAGGGCTGCCAACTCTCACGCATTCGGCGTGAGATTTAGTGCTTCATTCACATTCCCGTGCCGTAGTCAGCAATTATTCAATCAACGCAATGTGTGTGTTTCTCGATCGTTCAAATTGTTTAAATGAAATAAGACAATTTGAAACGTTTTTACACAATTCCATTGCTTTTAACACCCGAGTAAAGAAAAGCATGAGATTTCGGGAGTCATAATTGATTTCCCTGTTACTAGAGGTGAAATCCACCGCGCACGTGAAACTGATAAACCTCCATGCACAAGGTCTTCAATTCCGCCTGAGAGTCTCTTACAAATGCGCTGATTGAATAATTGCTGACATACAGCACGGGAACGTGAATATGCCATTTAAACTCAGGCCAAATGCCTGAAAGTTGGCAACCCTGAATGAGCTAGAAGAAGTTTTGAACATATATACCACAGAGTTGTCTCTTGCTAATTAGCTCACTGAGATAGAGCATAGTCTTTTGTGCCAAAAATTGTGAGTTCAAGCCTCAACTGATGTAAAACGCACTTGGAATGCCACCTTTTTTTCCATCTTCCTACACTCTGCTTGTTGCTCAGAATTGCCTAATTTTGCCTAAAATTGCCCGGCCCCGACCATTGCTGCGCAGTAGCTATAATTTTCTTTATATCTGTTCACAGGAGGTGATCAAATCATCTGAAACAGCCATAAATGACAGCATTGCGAAACTCACAATACGCTGTTCTTGTCAATACTGCTTTTGATATTCATTGAACCAATTTTGCAGTGATTCAGAAGGCTGCAGTTCTGCTTCGATTTCAGCCACAGTTCTTTTTTGCTACATCTTTTTTGGGTACTTCTGTGTTGTTATAATTTTTCACACAGTTCTCCTTACAACCTCAAATGCTTATTCAGCTTTTTGTGAACAATGCATGTGCAGTTAGGGTAACAAGTATACACCTCTTTTTAACTTGGCTAGTATCCTCATCTTGTCTCAGAGGCTTAACTAGCGAAATGCTGCAGGTTAACATTTTTGAGCAGATATATGCTGCTAATTAGCATTCAGGGGTGCATTTCCCAAAATCACAGATGCTAATTTACATAGTTGGAACCATTGACTGTGAATGAACAAACTATATTGGTTGCTAACTTAGTTAGCAACACTTTTGGGAAACGCAACCCAGATCAATATGGAATGACCTGTGTTGAGGCTTCAGATGTTGTGGTTTAGAGACTTAAAGTTTGAGCCATTATTCGGAGGTGCCTCTGACAAATTATCCACAACTGTATGTGTTCCCTTTAGAAATAACTTTACTGTGTACATTTTTCTTAAGGACATAAAGGAAATACGACCCCAATCCTGAAAAAGTTGGCACATTATGGAAAATGGAAAGAAAACGAAAAACTATTATATTCAACTATTTTGAAATTATTACAACAAAACATCAGTTAATGGTTTAACTATTGTTTATTGAATGGTTTAACAATTGTTTATTGAAAATATACAATTATTTCTAAACTGATGACTGCAACAATTCAAAAAAGTTGGCACACGGGCAAAGTAGAACTAATGATGTAACAGACTGCAATAATACGGTAAATGTGAAACAAGTGACATTAAACAGAGTAAAAGAAGCCTCAAAAAATGCCTGGTCCCTCATAAGAAAAGATGGTATGAGGCTTACCAATTTGCCGGCAACATTACCGTGCTGTCCGGCAAAGCCCATGCCTCGGCAACTGTCTGTTTGGAAGGTGGAAGAGCCAGCTAATCATTCTTGCCAGCCTTTGCCATGGAGATGCGGAAGGTATTCGACCAGACCTTGGTGGGACATTCTGCAGCTTAACGTTTTATGCAGTGCTGTCAGGGGCAGGAGACCATTCCAGACTACTCAGTTGAGTGCTGGACACTAGCTACCTCTGCTGGGTGGATTTACAACACGCAGTACAATACCTTCCTGATTGGACTTGTATATGCACTAAACCACAAAACAAACGTTGTTTTGGACAAATTCTGATAAATCGGCGGCACCAGAAAGCAATCCTATTGCTAAACATTCCTCTTAATCACTTTGTTGACTGATGCGAAAATCTCTGAAAAGACTTGTCTTCACTGAATGTAATTAATGTATGTACAGATATTTTCAAAAACTGAAGTTTTCACTACCCAGTCTCAAGCGATGTTTCTTTTGCAGTTCAGTATAATACCCAAACTCACCACCTGGGAGTTCCCCCAAAAAACCTAAATGGAGTTGTGGACCTGCCCATGTGAGTGGACCTTCCGTTGCAGGAGCAACGCCTGGACAGAAGGAACCACAATAGGTGCATTGTCAACTTAAAAAAAAAAGAAAGATGTAACGGCTGTGGTAAAAATTCATGCTGCAAAGTGGTGTAATTCAGGCATTATCCAGTTGCAGCACAATCATATGGCTTTTGGATCATGCTGCACAACCTGTATGGAGTAATTTCGTGGCCATTTTTGGCTGGTTTTTGGACTCTAAAGAATGTTAATGACCAAGTCTCCATTGACTTCAGTTGGTTTGGAGAAGGCTGAAACTGAGTTTTGCTGGTAATAGAAATTTGGTTTATGGATCGACTAGCATGGAGGTGAGTAGATAATGACAAGGTTTTCATTTTTGGGTGAACTGTTCCTTTAATGCCAACAAAAAATAAAAAGTGATTTACTTGTTAGTGATTTATCCTGTTAGCAATGATATTTTGGAATGAATTGGCGTCTCTCTCCCATTTAATTTGTCTACCCCTTCTCTCCATCCTCACACCCACCCCCATCCATTCATACAGACAAGATGATGTGAGGGTTTCAGCTGGATTCTACTGACACATAACCATGCACAAATTAAAAATAAAGAAAATCTTAATTTTGATGTGAATTGGGTACGACAGTAAAGCTGGATGCAGTTTCCCATTTTAGGTTACATTTTCCATATGACAATAAAATCATTTGATATGCACTCCTTTGTTGCATCTGCTTTGAAAAATCTACATTATTTACCATTTTTCTGCTTTTTGGGTAACCGACCCCTTTATGAGTGGCAACTGTCTACCCACAATTTTTATCCCCCCGGCATATAATGCGGGGGGATATACTGCCCTACAAAGGCTAAATGCAGTAACTGCAAAATAATTTAAGCAGTGAAGAATCGCTTCAGAGTTTGTAAGAATAGTTAGCACATCTATGATAGATTATGGTTAACTGAATTTCCGTAGTATTATTTCTTTCCAAATAAATCCTAACCTCCATACTTTTATATTTTCAAAACCTCAGGACTCTTATTTAATCAAGTATGTTGTTACTGCGCTTAGGCTTTCTTAGGGCAGTGTAGTCATTAGTGTGGTTGTCTGTCCGTCCATCTGGTCGTCCTTGGACATTTTGTTTCCGGGGCAGAACTTGAATACTGTTGAATATTTTTTAATGAAACTTACTGTGCATATTAATCAGGTCTAGACTGGCGCCTTTTGATATTTTGGGATTTCTGAGATTCAGTTGCGGGTGCTGGGGGTGATGTGTCATCTTCTAATGACTCTTGTTGTATTTGTTGTTTTCGCTTGATGATTTAAATGTTGACAATTTTCACTGCTGTCCGAAATCATTAGTCTTAGTAACGTCATGCTATAAATGCTTTTCACTTCAGAAAGAGAGAAGCAGATGTTGGATTTTGTTGAATGTATGATGTGAGGCTCTGAAATTGTGACAACAGCCCACTGATGAAAAACAGTAGGAGCTCTAGCTAGGCCTCAAGTGTATCTGTTTGGCTGTCACAGAGCAGAGCAAGAAAAAATAACTGTAATTGGATCCAGTTCAAAGGACCTTTTTTTCTCCTTTTTCAGGCATTAATTTGCAAATATTTGTCTTGTGTGTCTGACATTTCAGAGGACAGAAAATGCATTTCACTGCAGTTCTGGGGATGTGCCTATCTCGAACATCCCCCCCAACTCTTAGTTGCTATTTTAATCTGTGGTTACTGTGGAAACCAGCAGGATGTGCCGACCTCCTGCATACACTGATGACTACGGCAATCACATCTGGGTGTGCTTGCACAGCATCTTTGAATTAAAACCCGTATCAAACTCCTGTCACTTTGAGTTCTTTTGCAGTTCTGTTCCCAGATTTTGGATACTGCTCCATAATGATGACAGCATTTGACAGAAAAGGTAAGGCTTTGAATCGAGTGCTGTGTTTTTCCAGAAACATTTTACATCTATATCTGAAAGAATTTTACAGCCAACAGGTTTACAGAAATAGAGTGGAAGACAAATTCTGTCTGTATTTACTTCCGCATTAAAAATGCACAGGTTATGTTCAAAATATTAGAACAGCCAGTTCAAGACTTTCCCAGGATATATGCTCTCGCCCAGTTGACTGCTGCTGCACCTTGGCCTAAACCTGAATATTAGGAGTGGCACTCTCCCAAATCAACACCAGATGAACCATGATCTCGCCCAAGAAGAGGCCTCACATATAACTCCACTTCTTGCGTGATGTCATCAGATTACCCATGAGCTCTGGAAGAACCGCTATTTATGGAGTGCTGAATAAACTGGCTTTGTCACTGGCTGTGGTTTAGTACTCCGACATTTATATTTTCTTGAAATTTGGACATCCAGTCCTGCTGTTTATGTGTGCTGGCCCCACTTATTCCATGGTTGGCAGAGTAGTATTGAGTGGGCACTGGATATTTATGAAGAAAAAGTGAGTGTGTAAGTATAGGAAAGGATTAGGAATGTTTTACTGATGAATTCAGAATAGATTCTATTAATACTAGAGCCACATTTCAGATGCAGCTCTGCACATCCTGCATGAGCTTATCTCTCTCTGAGCTAAGCTGTGCATAAACTGCTCCCCATCTTTGTCAATCAACTGCCAACTCTTTTATTATTAGACGTTATTCACTGAGCTGTGATTTTTTTTTTTTTTTTAAAATGATCTTGGATGCCTCTTTCTGACTGAGAAATGGTGAGATGATATGTTATGATATGTTGTGAACAGCTTTTAAGCTTTTTTAGGTGTGGAAATACAATACCTCTGAGGGCTTTATATAACAGTGCCACATAATACAGTACTGTGAAAATGTATTTGCCCCTTTCCTGATTTCTTCTCTTTTTGTATATTCATTACATTTAAATGTTCCAGGTCATCAAAATAATTTTAATATAAGAAAAAAAAAATAACCTGAGTGAACACAACATGCAGTTTTTAAATGATGATTTCATTTACTGAGGGAAAAAAACCACCCAACCTTACCTGACCCGATGCGAAAAGCAATTGCCCCCTTAGTTACTAAATGCCCATGTAAAACCAATTTAATTGTGAATTGGGTCCAATTTTACGAGACACCCCCACGCATGACTGCTGCCATCTCTATTGAATTAATCATTTTAATAGAACCTGTCTGGAAATGTGAAGGAGGCAAAAAGCAGCACATGATGCCACAATATAATGAAACTCAAGGGAAAACAAGAAACAAAGTTGTTGACATCTGACAGTCTGGAAAGGGTTATAAAGCCCATTTCTAAGGCTCTGGGACTCAGTGAGCGAACCATGGTGAGAGCTACTGTCTACAAATGGAGAAAGCTTGAAACAGTGGTGAACCTTCCGAGGAGGGACCAGCCTACCAAAATTCCTCAGAGATCGCATTGACAAATTAGCCAGAAAGTCACAAGAGAACCAGATTCACATCTCATGAACTGCAGGGCTGACTTGCTTTGGTTTAAGTCAGCGTTCATGATTTCACTATGAGAAAAGGATTTGGCAAAAATGTCATCCATGGGAGAGCTCCAGGGCAAAAACTGCTGCTGACCAAAGAGAAAACAGAAGCTCATCTCACATTTACCAAAGGCTTCTTGATGTTCTCCAAGGGTTTTTAAATAATATTCTTTGGACTGATGAGTCAAAAGTGGAATTTTTTGGGAGACATGGGTCCTGTTACATCTGGGGTAAAGCTAGATTAACATTCCACAATAAGCACATCATACCAAAATTCCAACATGGTGGGGGTCATGTGATGGTCTGGGGATTCCTTGCTGCCTCAGGACCTGGGCAACTTGTCACACTTAATGGAAACATGAATTCTGTGCTTTAACAGAAAATTCTGAAGGAGTCTGCCCAGCCATCAGTTTGTGACTGAAAGCTTAAGCGCCCTTGTGCTATGTAACAGGACAATGATCCAAAGCAGAAGGGCAAGCCCACCTCCGAATGGCTTAAAAAACAAAATAAAGGTTTGAGAGTGGCCAAGACAAAGTCCTGACTTGAATCAAATTGAAATGCTGTGGCATGACCTTAAACAAGTTGCTCATGCTGGAAAACCATCCTGTGTGGCTAAGTTAAAACAATTTTGCAAAGAAGAGTGGACCAAACATCTTCCACAGTGATGTGAAAGTTGCCAGTTATTGCAAATTTTTCACTACAATTGCTGCTGTCAAGGGTGGTGCAACCAGATAGGGGTTTAGGGGAGCAATTACAAACCCAATTCCAAAAAGCTGGGAGGCTGTCTAAATTTTAAGTAAAAACAGAACATAATTTGCAAATCTCATAAACCCGGGGCGCCCCGGTGGCTCATCGGTCTAAGTGCGCGTACCATAAAGGCTGTGTCCTTCCCGCAGTGACCTGGGTTCGAATTCGGCTCGGGTCATTTGCTGCATGCCTTCCCCCATTCTTCTCCCCGACCTTCCTGTCTCTCTACACTGTATAACTACCAAATAAAGGAAAAATTCCCCAAAAAAAATAATCTTAAAAAAAAAATCTCATAAACCCACATTTTATTCATAGTAAAACATAAACAACATATCAGATGTTCAAAGTGAGACGTTCTGCCATTCCAAGAAAAATATTAGCTCATTTTTAATTTGATTGTAGCAACACATCTCAAAAAAGTTAGGTGAGGGGCAACAAAAGGCTGGAAAAGTAAGTGGTGCTAATAAAAAACAGCTGGAGGAGCATTTTGCGACTAATTAGGTTAATTGGCAACGGGTCAGTAACATGACTGGGTATCAAAAGAGCATTTGCAAGAGGCAGAGTCTCAGAAGTAAACATGGATGGAGATTCACCAATCTGCAAAAAACTGCATCTAAAATTGTGGTACAATTTCAGAAAATGTTCTTCAATGTATAATTGCGATAACTTTGAATCCACAGTACATAATATCATCAAAAGATTCAGAAAATCTGGAGAAAACTCTGTGCGCAAGGGACAAGTCCGAAGGTCAATATTGAATGCACTGCATTAAAAACATGCGCAATTCTGCACTGGAATACATTGCATGGGCTTTGGAACACTTCCAGGAATAATACATAAATACAAGCTAAAGCTTTATCATGCAAAGAAGAAGCCATATGTGAACACAATCCAAAAATGCTGCCGTCTTTTCTGGGCCAAAATTCATTTAAAATGGACTGAGGCAGAATGGAAAATTGTTCTGTGGTCAGATGGCTCACAGAAACTCTATTCTATGCAAGGTGTCGTGATCTGATGATTATGTGTCTTTTTGTTTTTAATATCTGCTGTTTGTGCCCCCGTCACACTTATTCAAAATCAGCAGGAATCAAGCAGAACCAGCCAGAATGAAGAATTCGCGCAACATTTGGGCAGGAATTTCAAAGTGACCAAAATTCTTACAGCTTTGAAAGAATGCCGTTCGAATACTTAGAATGCGCTTCGAACCCGCCTCAAATGATTCTTGCACATTCTGGGAGTATTAGCTCTCGAATGCAGCTTGAATGTAGTTGGAACGCAGTAGGAATATTCAGAATGCCGTTAGAATGCAGTCAGAATATTTAGAATACACTTCGAATGCCGTACGAGTGCGGTTCAATTGCTGCCTGAACACCACCCGAAGTCTGGTTGGAAGGTACCTCGAATGCTGTACGAATTCACCTCGAATGCAGTCAGAACGCTCCCGGATTGGCCGCCGAATATGGTTGGAACGTCCAAGAATTCAAACAGAATGCAGCTCGAATACTCAGAATGTAGGGGAGCGCCGGTGCGAAAGTAACTCTGGACGAAAGTAACACAGCGATTTACTCACAGCCATTCGCACTTCGATGCGTCATACTAGGTCAGCTTGTGCAGCTCACGCCCCTCTCCAGAACCGCGAACATTCTTGAGGCGTCCAGTCTTCCTCGCGGCACAAGACCGAGAAGACTGTTTTCCATGGCGGTGAGTAAATTCAGACGAATGCTAAACTTTTTCGATTTAAAGATTGTCTTTATCGCTCCATGTGTCATATTTATGATGAAATGATCGGTGATTTAGTTCCGCAACATATGGTGCAGTTTGAAATGTCAGAATTTTTCCACTTTGGAAGTAATCCTCGTTCAAATGTCAGGAGTCACCGTCGGGACTGAAGTAGCAACAGTTACGTTCGTCCCTCTCTGCTAATGCGGCCGCATTTTGTGTTTAAAACCTCCATAAAAATGTATGTTATGTTTTACCGACAGAAAATGCCCAGAGTTAGGGTCAGAACTACCCAGAGAGGAACGGTTGACCCGGAGGTTTACGCAAGGGCCTTTTTGATGTCCGAAGAGGCGATAGTATAAGGAGGGCAGCAGCGGTGCATGGCGTTTGTCATGTCACCCTGTTCAGGTACTGCAAGAGGAGGGCAGAGGCAAGAGGGCAGCAGACCAGGGCCCCAGGGTACAGGGCTCACAACAAAGTCTTCACAGAAGAACAGGAGAAGAGACTGCAGGCATATATAAAGAGAGCAGCCGATATATATTTTGGCCTGAGTCCTAAGGAGGTGCAAGTAACACCGCAGACAGAGCTACACCACTACTGCCATATAGCAAGCACCTCCGCTCCGGATCTGCCACGGCTCTGAGCCGGATCAGCTGGAGCCGGGGCAGATCCAGAGCGGAAGTGCTTGCTATCTGGGAATTAACCTCTTTTTTATGCTTTTTTAGGTGCGAAAGTTTGCATATGAGCTGGCCGAAAATATTGGCCTCAAAACTCCATGTTCATGGAAGAAAAACCAGATGGCAGGGAAGGATTGGCTCACCTCCTTCCTTGAGCGCAACAGAACCCTGTCCATCCGTCGACCTCAAGCCACCAGCATGTCCCGTTCCACCAGCTTCAATAAGACCAACGTGACTGCATTTTTTAACAACCTCAAGACTGTCCTCACCCGCTATAATTTTGAGGCAAATGACATCTGGAACATGGATGAAACAGGTAAAAATTTATATTTGGATGATAAATTTAAAAGCACCAGTGATTTGCACCAGCAATAATTCATTTCACTGATTATTTCAGGTACCACAACGGTTCAAGTGCCAGACAAAGTCATTGCCACCAAGGGCCAGCGCCAGGTCGGTGCTGTGACCTCCGGGGAAAGAGGGACATTGGTGACCGTTGCCTTTGCTGCCAACGCACAAGGCAACTTTGTTCCCCCTTACTTTATCTTCCCAAGGAAGAAGTTCCATGACCACTTCATCCGGGATGGTCCCCCTGGCTCCACTGGTTCTGCCAATGGATCGGGGTGGATGGAGGAGACTGATTTTTTGGCCTTTTTACAGCATTTTGCAAGACACACCCGCGTGACCCCGGAGTCAAAGTTGCTGCTACTCTTAGACAATCATGCATCACACCTCTCCGTGGTAGCTATTGACTTTTGCAAGTCACAGGGCATTGTACTCCTGTCATTTCCACCCCACTGCTCCCACCGTCTTCAGCCGCTAGACCGAAGCGTTTTTGGCCCTCTGAAGCACTGCATTAACAGTGCAGCAGACAATTGGATGCGAATGAACCCTGGAAGAACTTTGACCATCTACAACATCCCAAGTCTTGTGGCTAAAGCGCTGCCTCAAGCTGCGACACCAAGCAGCATTTCGTCTGGGTTCGAGTGTACCGGTATCTGGCCCTTGAATCCAGATATTTTCAGTGAGGAAGACTTTGCCCCAGCTTACGTGACCGACCGTCCTGCACCAGCACCAGCTCCATCCCCAGTGCCAGGGCCAGCTCCATCACCAGCGCCAGCGCATACCATCTATCCAGGTATGCTAGTGGTTCCAGGAACATCTAGTGGCACGCCAGTACAGAGGTTCAGCCCAGAAAAGCTTCGCCTATATCCAAAGGCTGGCTCGAGGAAAGAAAGTAAAAGGAGAGGTCAAAAGAGGTGTGCATAGTGTCATTTTTAACTCGTCTTGGTTCTCTTGCTTGTATTAAAACAAGCTGATTCTGACTATTATCTCATAATATGTTGCAGGTCAACAGCAATACTGACCGACACCCCAGTGAAAGCTGCTTTGGAGGAGGAGAGTCGGCAGAGGGGCCAGAGAAAACTGTCCTCTTCAAAACTCCCAAAGAAAAAGAGGCTTAGTGGACACACTGCAACCACAGTTTCTCGGGGCAAGGATGAGGAATGTCTTGTTTGTGGGGAGACATTTGCCTCATCTTTGCCTGGAGAAGTGTGGGTGCGGTGCATCTTTTGTCTGCTGTGGTCGCATGAGGCATGCACTGAGGGTGCCACTCATTATATCTGTCACAACTGTGATGAGTAATTTCATCCCAGATAGCAAGCTCCTCCGCTCCGGATCTGTCCCGGCTCTGAGCCGGATCAGCTGGAGTCGGCACAGAGCCGGGCAGATCCGGAGCGGAGGTGCTTGCTCACTGGGATAATTTTTATAAATAGACCTTGCACATTAAACATGTTCACGGTCACTTTTGGAACATTTGAAGCCAATTAAAATGTTTAAAACAAATGCCTGGCTGTTTTTGCTTCTGTTTTAACGAGAAATTTTAAAAAGATTCCAGTAATTTGATCACGTTACTTTTGCCCTGCCCGTGCATTACTTTCATCCCGGATGGATGGGTCGAAAGAAGCAAGCCGCAACTTCCGTTCGACGTCAAACTATGCCGAAGTCAATATATATGGTGATGATTTAGCACCTGATATTGACAGAGCACACACGAAAAGTAGTTAATCGCTCCGAATTTTGTTTCGGTCTGTAACGTTCTCTTTTAAAATGACGTCCATGTGAAAAATGTAACTTTCGTACCAGCTCTCCCCTACTTAGAATGTAACACGGGTGTCCCATATGCGTTGACTGAGTAATTGCTGACTACAACAAGGGAACATAAATATGCCACTAAAACTAACGCCGAATGCGTGAGTTAACAGGTATGCGTTATTAATGAAAACTGGCCACACCTGATAATGTTGAGAGTTTTTGGAGTTTCTGTAATGGTAATTTAAATGAATGATTGAAAACAGGTCGTGACCAATCATTATTTTTAAGGGATGGGGTTCGGCCTTCCCTATCGGCAGTTCACCAGCCACCACTGATTCCAGCGGCAATCAAAAGATTCCAACGGCATTCACGTGCATTCCAGCCAGTGACGTGCGGTCGGAGGTGAGTTTGGTGAGACATGAATCCTCCCCTTTGCTTGATCAGCAATCAGACGATTAACTAGTTTAGTAAGACTATTCGGCAGAATGACGGGCCAGTTTAAGTTTCAGCGGCGTTATTACTCAGCACATCGAACCTGAAATGCTCACTAGACAGCAGATTTGCGCGTACTTGCTTCCAGGAAGCCGAAGCAATGTCATCAACAAATATTAAAACAGTTCGACTTATGCAAAGTTCAATGTTTGATCAATATACAATGTATTTCTCCTTTAAATACGCGCTTTTACACCCAAACAAAAAAAAAAAAAAAAAAAAAAAAAAAAAGCGGGCGTTTATTTTCAGTCTTCTTTCATAATCCGATTTACAAAATGTTTAAACCATATACAGAATTACCGAGAGCCGAGAATTTTTCCTAATTGATTATTCAGATTTCTATCCTTGCAGTCTCGAATTGAAGCGTAGGGCCTGTACGTGAATGAATCTTTTTGTCATTATCTCCTCTATCAGTATATACGGCTCCCTATAGGCTTGGTCTTAATTGTTTTGATTGTCAATCAGGAATAGTACGTGGGAACAGGTTCACAAAATCCTGTGATAAAAGTTTGGGTCACTGCCTCTCCTCATCGCACGTCTCTGGCTTCCTGTAAGCAAGTACGCTCAAATTCGCAGTTTCGTGAGCATTTCAGCTTCGATGTACTGATTAATAACGCCGCGGAAACTTAAACTGGCCCGTCATTCTGCCGAATAGTCTTACTAAACTAGTTAATCGTCTGATTGCTAATTAAGCAAAGGGAAGGATTGTACCTCACCAAACTAACCTCCGACCGCACGTCACTGATTCCAGCTGAATTGTTTTAATATCGAAATAGATTCCTGCAGCAATCGAGATGCATTCGAGGAGCATTCTGGCTGATTCAGGGCGCATTCAGGACATTCTGGCAGGATTTGACGCGGCTTGGCGTTTCGATTCTCCCTCGAATGCAATCAGAATGTTTTGAATGCTGTTGGAATGCCGTAAGAATATTTATAATGCAGTCAGAGCGCAGTTAGAATACACTTCAAATGCCGTTCGATATTTCTCCACTTCGAATGCACCTGGAACGTTTTGAGCATGAGCAAAACATTCAGGCCAGCCACAAGAATGGCCCCGAATATTTAGAATGCTCTCAGAAGTTTTAGAACGCACTTCGAATATCCAGGAATATATAAAGAATTTTCATTCCGACGGCATTCCGGCTCATCCCGCCCCTAGTGTGACTAGGGTTTAAACCAAATTTCCTTTGGGATAACAATAAAGTTGAAGTTGAAGCTTCGGTCTGGCGCACCATGTGGTGTACATTGACCACAGACTTATTGCCCCTAAGTGTGTTGGTATATCCGTACGGTGCAGTGGTGCAGTATATGACGGTGCACCTGTCATTGCCTTGGGAGGACTGGCCCACTATTACCATACTCAACAGGAGGATGTTGACGAGGGGGGGCATGGCTGATATGAAAGCAACGTATTCAGAGCTTTTCTTTCACATCATTCGAGAAAGTTCTACTCCATAAAAACTGAAATGTGAACAATTTTGTACTTCATATTGCAACATCATTACATATTGAACAACAATTCTGCCTGCTGCCACATCCTTAACAAATTGTTGTTTTCATTTTTGGCGACCTAGTTGGCAATATTTTACTGGGAAATGTACCGTTTTTTTACAGTGCCTGTGATCAGCCGCAGAAAGTAACATTGATTGAATGGGCTTTATGCACAGCTCCACTACTTCCTGAACTTAAGCCAGCACCTTTATTTCCTGTCTTTCATTATTGGACAAACTGATTAATCCAGGTGTGCCTGACCCCACAACAACAATGGTCAGGCTCACCTGGATTAATCAGTTTGTCCAATAATGAAAGACAGGAAATGAAGGAGCTGGTTTAAGTTCAGGAAGTAGTGGAGCTGTGCATAAAGCCTATTCAGGCATAGCCTACAGTCGTGAAAAAATTAGGACACCTTATGAAAGCCTGTGTGTTTTTTTTTTTTTTTTTTTTACATATTTGGCATATGGATATTTAATATCAATTTTAACAATACCGAGAGATTCAAGTAATATAACTAAACAATTAAAACTGAAGAAAAGACTTTTTAAAACTTTCTGTGAAATGTAATTTTAAAAAAGTGCAATTTCTGGTGAGGAATAAATTAGGACACCCCCGCATTTATTCCCACTTAAAATGGCTAAAATCACACACAGCTGTATCACATCAGGTGCACATGATTAGAATGATCGTTACTCAGCATTTTGAAGGAGGCTTGTCCTATTTAAACCTCAGACATTTAGTTTGTTGTGCTCCTGACTGTTGAAGTGAGAGTGAACACCATGGTGAGACCGAAAGAGCTGTCTGAGGCCATCAGAAAGAAGACTGTAGCAGCTTAGGAGTCTGGTAAGGGATTTAAAAAGGTCTCAAAAGAATTTGAAATCAGCCATTCCACTGTCCAGAAAATAGTCCACAAGTGGAGGACATTCAAAACAACTGCCAACCTGCCCAGGTCTGGCCGTCCAAGCAAGTTCAGCCTGAGAGCAGACCGCAAGATGCGAAAAGAAGTCTCCAAAAACCCTTAAAATGTCATCATGGGATCTACAGCAGGCTCTTGCTACTGTTGATGTGAAAATGCATGCCTCTGCAATCAGAAAGAGACTGCACAAGTTTAACTTTCATGGGAGGTGTGCAAGGAGGAAACCTTTGCTCTCCAAAAGAAACATGAAGGCCAGACTGAAGTTTGCCAGAGAGAATGCAGACAAAGACCAGGACTTCTGCTATAATGTTCTTTGGACAGATGAGTCTAAAATTGAATTATTTGGACACCATAATGGAAGGCATGTTTGGCGTAAACCAAATACAGCATTCCAGGAAAAGAACCTTATACCAACTGTGAAACATGGAGGTGGAAGTGTCATGGTTTGGGGATGCTTTGCTGCAGCAGGACCTGGCCGGCTCACCATCACAGAATCCACTATGAATTTTACCGTGTATCAGAGGGTGCTTAAGGAACAAGTGAGACCATCTGTAAAAAAAATAAATAAATAAATAAAGTTGAAGCGGAACTGGACCCTGCAACATGACAACAACCCAAAACATACCAGTAAATCCACCAAGGACTGGCTGAAAACTAAGAAATGGTGAGTCCTGGAATGGCCGAGTCAAAGCTCAGATCTGAATCCCATTGAGATGCTGTGGGGTGAATTGAAATGGGCTGTACATTCAAGAGACCCCTCCAACATCTCACAGCTGAAAGAGTTCTGCATTGAGGAGTGGGGCAAACTTTCCTCAGACCGATGTCAGAGACTGGTAGATGGCTACAAGAAGTGTCTCACTGAAGTTATTTCAGCCAAAGGGGGTAACACTCGCTATTAGGGGGTAGGGTGTCCTAACTTTTTCCTCAGAATACACATTTTTACCCCACCCCACCCGAAGGGTGAGGGCAAGGGGTATTGTTTTTCGATCGGTTTGTTCGTGTGTTTATGCGCTTGTTTCTGTGTTTGTTTGCTAACACTTTAGCAGCAAAACTAATGGCCAGATTCACCCCAAATTGGGTTTAGGGATTGCCACTGACCCAGAATAGATGCCCATTGAATTTTGGAAAAGTAGGTCAAAGTATGTGCGAGGGGCGGGGTTTGTTGTGCCTGGCACCACTTGTTGTTGATGTCTTTTGTTTAATGAGTAAAACAAGGTTAATTTTTGTTGTTAACCTGCAATTAAATTACTCTCTTTTCCAGAGATAAATTAAAAACAAGATTAGACATCGATATGTGAACATTTCGTAATTTAAGAACTTAATGTTTAATGGGGTGTCCTAATTTTTTCACATGACTGTATATTCAGCTTCCCGTGCATAGAGAATATGTGCACAGCACAATGATCAGCATTTAGCAGACTCTCACAGAATACATAAGGACTCATTTGGACTCATATGTTCTCTGCCTGAGATGAATTAGCACAAGCATTTTACAATGCAGCTTGTGGCCTCTGTAAGAGATTTGTGGCAGACACCCCTGAGTGAGGTATTCCTCTGCCCTTTCCCTTAATAAGGCTCCACCAGCTGCTTACTCTGCTGGTAAAGTTCAGCTTCATTTATGTGTCTCCCGCAAACCCTCTTCAGCAGTCACTGAAACACCTCTAATCTCCCCGTTTCCACGGAACAGCTTTGTCACAGTGACTGGTTCTTTTCACACTGAAGAGCTATCTTCTTGAAGTTCTTTGATTGACCTGCAGTGTTGATTAGAAAATAAATGAATAAAAGGAATAACTGCTGTCATGGGTTATGAGCATATTAGCGAAATTTAAAAAAAGGCATCACTTTCTCTCAAAGGGTGCAGAGTGAGAGAACGAGACAAGTCAAGTCAAGTCATTTTATTTGTATAGCACATTTAAATACAACAAAGTTGGTCCCCAAAGTGCTTCACAATACAACACAAGATTTGGAACATTGTTTGCAGGAAAACAGAATAAATAGACAGACTGAAATAGAAAAAAATACATAAAAATAAACATAAGCTAGCAAGATAATGGAGAGGGAGAGGGAGAGGGGGAGAGAGGAGAGAGAGAGAGAGAGAGAGAGAGAGAGATTAAGTATTCATATGTGTAGCCTATGAGGTGAAAAATGTTCTTTGTCCAATCATGTGTTTTGAACTCATGGATTTGCATGAGAACTATCTCTGTTTAAGTTTTTGTGTTCTCTATATCAAGCTATCCTTTTAAGTAACAGTCATTATTTTTAGTCTTATTTCTCTCAAAATCAAACTGCAAAGAGGAGATGCCTCGCTAATGATTCTGGGAATGTTACTTCATAAAGGTCATCTTCATCAGGCATGGGTCTGAATCAGAATGACACATATGATCCAAGTGGATTGTGAATATATTTTGCTTGCATGCATGCTTCAAAAGGCAAAGTAATCAAGACAAATGAAAATGAAAAGGCCAGCTGTTTCCATGATTCTCTCTCTCTCTCTCTCTCTCTCAATTTTTTCAATTCAATTTTAAGTGCTTTATTAGCATGACAAAATTTATATTTGTACTGTCAAATCAGGCCATGAACATGAAACAAGAAAGGAATAACGACTGAACAACATACAGCATACATTGAACATACAGTATACATGCAGTGACAGTAACATGCAAACAAGCATGTATTTATTTTGAGTGTGTGTGTGTGTGCGCGTGCGTGCGTGTGTGTGTGTGTGCACGCACACATGTCCATGCATGCATGTTTCTGGTGTTTGTATGTTTTTGTGTGTGTGTGTGTGTGTGTATGTATATGCGTTTGGGCTTCTGTCTATATGTGCGTGTGTTTGTGAGAGAACTCTCCCTCTCGCTCTCTCTCTCTCACTCTTCCTCTCTAAAATGTAAATATTAATGGCTTTATTGACATAAAGGATAATCAGCCATTATTACTAAAGCAGTTTGGGGTACGCTATAGAGTAAACTACAAAAACGAGTATAAAGGAGATATGATGTACTTTATAGAACATCATGTGCTTTTGACTCAGTCTAGTTGCTTAGGAGCAGTGGGAAACCACAATGCAGCACCAGAGACAATCTCTAGTTCTGAGGCCAGAGCTTTGGTCAGAGATAATGGCTGGAAAGTTTCGTTTATTGCGCTTTTCTTCAGATTACATTACATTTCATCACTGACATTTAGCAGATGCTTTTATCCTGAACAAAGCTCAACGCTTGAGCATTCGAGGAAAGAAAAATGCTAATGATAACTAAGTAAAATTACCACAATATTGATTCATAAAAAAAGCAAAATACAATAATGTTAACCATATTTACAAGAATAACAATAATAACAACAAATTGCACATTATTCAGTTTAATTAATGATACTGACCAGATTCAGACATTCAAACTCATTTCTTTCATTTTCTTGTTGCTCTCTCACTGTCGCCCCCTCCCAGACCCCTCCCCGTTTTTTTTTTTATATCTGAGGAAAATGTCTAGGCTCACTCCGCCCATACAAAGTCCTTCAAAGTCTTCACTTACCAAAAAAAAAAAATAAAATAAAATAAATTTACGTTCCTCTTGAAGCAATACTCAGTAAGCATCCTTAAAGGCACGATCTGTAGGCCATATTTGCTCCTCGGAACTGCGAAGCGCAGGCGCTGACGAAAATAATGGGTAGTATTCGCCGCAGCCCACGGAAGTTTCACGGGATTAAACTATCAGCACCAAGGGCAGCGGCTGGCGCAGATGACACGATTTGGCGCCAGACTGGCTATCCTGAAAAGTAGCCTACGTGATAAATGAAAAACGAAAATGCTTGCGATTAGCATTTAAAAAATTTACTTGGCATTTATGGAGGCATTAACAAACAATTTCTTGAGGTTATGTTTATTTATTGCTAAAATTTAGCCTTCCCTTGCATGCAAGCTAATAAATGGCTGCAGTAACATAATTAATTCACTGTTGCAAACTTTCCCCAGCTCATTTCATCCCCATTATATTGGAGCCAGCGCGTAATCAATATGCATGGATCCATATAATGTCAGGCAAGAAATTTGTCTATTAAATGGCAACTGCGACTGTTGTACCGTGCTCCCTGCACCAACGAAAGGGAAACCGCCAACCAAGCTTTCCGCGTGAATGTGGCTGTTTCAGGCGAGTCATCGTCGAAGGTTTGATGTGTAATTCTCTGATTTTGCTGTGGCACAGGCAGGAAGATGGTAGCATATATATAACAGAAGCGCGCTTCCGTACTAGCGTAAGCCGCGACCGCGCGGCAGCCAAGACAATCAGTTAGGGCACTTAGCTTTCAGTTACAGAGGGCTACTGCCGCAAGAAAGACTCGTGTGACTAGAGGGAACAAAAACTAAACTGGGATGGACTGTTTTAAAATCTGAGACATGAAACACTGAAGACTGAAGCCTTCGTTGGTGGCGTGCCTGCAAATCTGTTCTTATCTTTTGGTTGGAGATCAAATCCACAGGTGGAGCACGTCTGTGGTTACCTTTTGCACGCAACGGCATTTCAGTTGGGAGGTATAATGGGTCAACAAAATATAACTGCTAAAAAGCATGCTGTGCACGCGAAGGCTAAGGGCGTTCCCCGAGAGAAAACGTGGTTGTGCAATTGTATATCGGAGTTCGCAATTTTTGATAAACCACTTAAGAGCGCATAATGCTCAGTCGCATTTTCCGAAATATTATTAGCCATTTCTACATCTCATCAACGTGAAATCGCGCGTTTTCCTCACGGGCCTTCGTGCTCCGTCAGTGTAATAATTCATTGGCAGTATGTCAAATACATTTTTTTTCCTGAATGAAATGACTTCTCTCTCGTGCTCGTGCGAACACGAGGAATGAAGCTTTTGAGTCGCACTCGCCTTTAAGCGCCACTGCCCGCCACCCTTCTTTATAGTATTTTGAATCTCGCGAAGATGAAGACGCAGAACATTAGAACATTCGCCCTGATCCTCTGTATGTTTTCCTATCTGTTGGTTGGGGCTGCTGTTTTCGATGCTCTAGAGTCCGAATCCGAAAACTCGAGGAAGAGAATCCTCGAAGAGAAACGCAATGACGTTAAGAAGAAATACGGCTTTTCCGATGAAGACTATCAAGAAATAGAGCGTGTGGTCTTGCAAGCGGAGCCCCATCGTGCCGGAAGGCAGTGGAAATTCGCAGGATCCTTCTACTTTGCCATCACCGTCATAACAACAATAGGTAAGTTATATTTCTCATGATGCTCATTTGCCGAAAGAGCAAAAGACGAGACAGTGTTGTATTCTTATTTTTCATGGTATTTGCTAATTTTTATATCATTTTTTTCTGTAACAGCCTTATCGATTTTCTTGGTGTTCTACTTTTTTGTTTAAAACATGTCAGTGAATGGATTCCAATATTTCTCATAACTAATCACTTTTTTTCAGAAAACCCTGAAAATAAACAAATGATAATTTTATGGTTGTTTTGTCTCTTGTGCACATGGGACTTGCGGCAAAACCATTGTTTTGAGGTGAGAATGCGCTGCCTGGTTTAAATTGAGGCTATAGTGGGACCTCAGTAATAATTCTGGTCATCAGTGTAAGAATTACAATCGTTTAATGCTTAGCAAAAGTATACCTGCAGTCAGTAACCTCCGTTTGACATCTCCAGATGCCAGGCACCTGCCGTGTTGATGCTCTGCCAGGCCTGTACAACAACTACCTTCAGCTCTCATTCGTTTTTGGGGAATTTTGTCTTTTGTAAGGCTTGAAACACATTGATTTTGGGACTCGGGATCATCGCCGAACTGCAGGTTAAAGCACGGTCCACTGATACATTTAGCAATAATCTGAGCAGATGTCTGTGCATACCTCAGAATTTATTCTCCTGACAGGAACTGTCAAACATCAAAGAAGAAAATAAGTGAGATCGTTCCTTCGGCAGCCACAAAAGCCCAAGCTATACCAGCACCTCTGCATTGTTTCACTAAATGGTGGATTCTTTGGATAATGTTACTATTTCTCCAAACTTATTTCTCTCCATCACTTTGGTCCAGGATATAACTGATCTCATCAGTTGATGATAGTGTATTCTAGAAGTCTTCCGTTTTTCATCGTCATCAACTTTCATCATTAACCCTTTGAGCACCAAATAAATTTTCAAGGAATTAAGAACATAATTATCCTGAGCTGTTTAAAACCCATCATGTGCCCTTTTAAACAAGCTGACTCATGATAAGGTTTTCAACAGCATCTGACTTTGATATCTTACATCATTGGGCAAACATAGTTGCCTATGGCGCTCAAAGGGTTAACAATACACTTCTTTTTTGCAAACTGATCTGGTTGTTCCAGTCCTGAGGCTTGATATTGGTCTACTTGTTGAGGATATGCTGGTGTAGTCTTTTATTCACAGTGGTTTTTGACAAATCTCCGCAGTTAAGTGGTTAGGATCTAGGGTAATGGGGTTGCTCCTCTTTAAAAATTCCCTGCTACATCTATGGCTGCTTCAAGAATTCTTCATCTATTCACTAGTCTAAAAATTTTGTACCAAGTGTCAACTCTAAATATTTAGCTTGCTTTCTTGTACATATACTAATGTTGCAAAGACACAACTGACTAAGAGTAGGGTGAACACAACCAAAAAAAAAAATGTTTCCACTGTGCCAATACTCTCGTGTTTAAGCATATATAGCATCTGGCTAGTTATTCCTGGAGAATCTGGTACTTTTGCACATACTGATAATGAATACATTGCCACTTAATTCTATGCGTTCCTGTGCTGGGATCTTGCAGGGTATGGCCATGCAGCTCCTGGGACAGATGGCGGGAAGGTGTTCTGTATGTTCTATGCAGCGCTGGGGATCCCCCTGACACTTGTGATGTTCCAAAGCCTCGGAGAGAGGATGAACGCCTTTGTTCGCTACCTACTGAGAAAGACTAAACAGCGTCTTGGGCTGCGGCGGACGGAGGTCTCCATGGAGAACATGGTTCTGGTGGGCTTCCTATCCTGCGTTGGGACCCTGGGCATCGGGGCGTACACCTTCTCCTACTACGAGGGCTGGACCTTCTTCCATGCCTACTACTACTGTTTCATCACTCTCACCACCATCGGCTTTGGGGACTTCGTGGCTCTGCAGAAGAAGGAGGACCTCCAGGAGCGGTCCTCGTACGTGGCCTTCAGCTTCATGTACATCCTGGTTGGGCTGACCGTCATCGGGGCGTTCCTCAACCTGGTGGTGCTCCGCTTCCTCACCATGAACTCAGAGGATGAGCGACGGGACGCTGAGCAGCGGGCGTCCTTCAAGGCCGGGCGGGGCCGGGCTTGGGATGGCACGGGGAAGCGGTGCGGGCTCGGCTCGAACGAAGACGGGTACAGCAGGAGCACCCTCTTCCTGCCCATGGAGGAGAGTGCCAGCTGCATCAACCTCCTCCCCCTGGCAAACGAAGATCGGGATCGCGAACCAGAGCAGGAGTATCTCCATCAGCTGCGCCTCCCGAAAGCGGAGTCCGGTCTCTGCTCCCTCTGCCCCTGCGTTTGTTATGAGCCGGGCGTCTTTGAGAGCCCCGCGTTCTCGCACCATGACCACCCAGGATACTCCAATGCTGTTTACTTCAGCTCGATCGCTTACCGGGCCGATGCTGCCTCCCACAGCTCTAGGGAAGATGTGGTCCTGTATTCTGCTGAGGGGGCCTCTGTTACCCCTCCCACCCGCAGGAATTCCTTATAGCACCTTCACCACAACTCCCAGCAGAATATACTGTATAATACGAATGGTTTAACATTGCTACACTGTAAAACCAAATGTTTAAGTTCTAAACACTTTTTTGTAACAATTTTTAAACGTCACAGTGTTTAGACTCAGTTTTAAAGTGTATTCAACAAATCTGAAAAACCTTGACTGCAACATCCAGTAAACATCAGTGTTTTTAATGAGAACACCCATTTACAAAAATAATCACCAGGCATTTAGCTTTTACACACTGGTGTTTAGGTTATAAACATATCTCATGTTCCACAGTTTTATAGTGTATTATTTAACACTGAGTTACGTAATGAGGTTGAGCTGAGTACCATTTAAACAAACTGAACTCTTAACATTCTAAACTCTGTCTTTTATATACTTGATGTTGTTTTAATCTTATGTATGTTTGCATCGTACATGATGTGATTTTTACTGCATGATATCAGGATTCATAGATATGGGCAGGGCAGGTAGATTGCATCCCTCTTCCAATGGATTCCTGACACCTTGAGTAAACCAGGCCAGTGTAATATACATCTTTTTGTATTATTAGATTTATTCCGAAGGAGTATAAAATTGGATATGAAGAAAAACCAATATCTATTGGTAAGAACTGTGCCAATCTTTGAAGGAACTTTATAATTGAAAGGTGCTGCGGATATGAAGCAAAGTACTGTTTAACTTCTACTGTCTGTCTGAGAGCAGGTCTAGCATGGAGTCGCTGTATTTGTATTTTGCATGTTGAGGGCGGTGACGATTTTGATAAAATATTTTTCTATTCTATTTTGTATGAATGAATGAATGAATGAAAATTTATTTTCCTGAACATTTCGACATCAGTATACAACAGAAAACATAACCAATGGAAAGAAAAAAAAATAATAAAAAAAAACAAAAAATAATAATAATAAATAACAAGTATCAAGCTCTGTCTTATGTTCAGAAAAAAAGAGTAGAGGGAAGCATAAGCTCATGAATCCCTACCCCTTCTTTCATTTAAATTATCGTGTACACAGTCAATGTGGTCAGTATTTGTCACCTTTATCTACATTGTCTCAATTCTTGTTGTAAAGCAAAAAAAAAAGCACAACATTGATGTTGACTCCACATTTCTCTGAAGAGTCGTGCTT
The DNA here is from genome assembly GCA_029692085.1 of Gymnothorax javanicus. Classification (NCBI taxonomy): domain Eukaryota; kingdom Metazoa; phylum Chordata; class Actinopteri; order Anguilliformes; family Muraenidae; genus Gymnothorax; species Gymnothorax javanicus. The sequence continues at coordinate 35,252,990 of CM056202.1, forward strand.
GAGTTCACATATGCAGATACACATGCTGTTAAACATTCTGTTTTGAGTATTTTTTTTACAAGTCTTGGTAAAAAAGCAGCTGAACATTTTTTTAATCAGCTTCAGTGTAAATGGCAATAAGCTTTGATGCAGTGTGAGGTGGGTAAAATCTCCTTCACATTTACTGTAGATATCAGTGGCGGCTGGTGAACTGGTGACAGGGGAAGCTCAAACCATCCCTTAAAAATAATGATTGGTCATGACCTGTTTTCAATCATTCATTTAAATTACTATTACAGAAACTCTGAAAACTCTCAACATTATCAGATGTGGTCTCAGGGCTTTGAACCGGTTCACGGAACGAAAACGAAAACTAGAAACTTTTACTATTTTGCTAGGAACAAAAACTAAACCAGAAACTTTAGAATTTTTAATGTGCCAGAGCAGAATCGTTTATAAAAAATAATGGTAACCGGTTAATACCGTTATTTTTTTCATTCTTGAAATGTTTTGTGTTTGGGCTACAATGACCAACAGATGTTCACTTCCTGTGTGTCATTCCCTGGCACGCCCAGGCAGAGTAGAGAGAATTTAGCCTAATGCTATGCCTAGCCTATCAATTTTATTCACTAAAACGCAATAGTTCTCGACCATTAGCACAATCCAGGGGTACAAAAGCGTAACACAGCAGCGGTCAGTCGGCAGTCACAAAGGCCCGCTGAAACCTCACCTTTCAATTCTTAATAACATAAACCTCTCGCAGTTTACTTTACCCGATTAGCAACAGCTGCTCAGACTAATTGATCAAAGTCAATGGGAGATGTCAAATTTGTTCTCGATTGCACTGTTGTACATTGCACCACAAAATTATGAGGCGTTTTCATCCGCACATAAATGAAGACTTAAAATATCAATAAATTCTTAGAAATTCTGTGGAATTGTAGCTCTTGAAACGCCAAACATTTGCATTAATTATTTTGCGAGGCTCATTACGCAATAAGCCAGGAGAATCCGTTTTATATTCTGAATGTAGTCACAGCTAAAGAGCGTTGTTAGGCACAATGTACAGCAGAGTGGCAATTGTGAGAATCACGAAAACGATTGCTGCGCATCATGGAAAGTTTTGGGGGTTTTTTGCATTAATATTGCCAATTTGCCGTCCTTACAATGCTAAATCGATTATATAAAGGAAACCAAAACCATTGTGTTCGCCAGTTTTTCAGTGATTTTACTTTGCTTAAACAAGGAACAAGACTGGTACTGTTTCCCGTGGCTTCTGCATCTCTTGAGCTTTTGTCATGGCGGTGTTTGGGCTCAGTCGCCCTAATTCAATATTTGACTGCGCAACTAGAAAATGTACCAAATGACCAGAGGAGCATGTGAAATGCACTGATTGAGTCCTGACAAGGTCTGGCCATTTGTTAAATGATCTCAATAGCAGCTGTAGCCTGTCCTGTTTCTGTTATTTGCATATATTGAGCAATGTGAGAAGCAAAATGGGATCTATTCTGTTGTTTGGCAATAATTGACATAGCAGAAGTTATTCTTGTCTTAATTCATCTATAATAATCTAACAAATGTGGCCATATAATTACGTAGTGATGCAGCTTGTATAAAGCATAGGCCTAGTGAATTGTGGTGTTTGTTGAGGGATAAAGGAAATAATAGCCAATTTGAAAGTGCTAATGTTAAACTTACCAATTTAAAGTCCTATGGCTGACATGGAACGATATTAACCGGTTCAGGAACAAAATTTTTTGGTTCTAACCGGTTCGAGAACGTAAATTTTGGGGTTGAACCCAAAACCGGAAACGTTAAAATACTGTTTCTGTTCAGAACGAACCTATTGGGAAAAAATTCTGGTTCAAAGCCCTGGTCTTCATTAATAATGCATACCTGTCAACTCTCACGCATTCGGCATGAGTTTTAGTGGCATATTTACGTTCCCCGCCTGTAGTGAGCAATTATTCAATCAACGCGTATGTTAGAGATTCTGGCGTGGAACTGAAGTCCTTGTGCACGGAGGTTTATCAGTTTCACGTGCCTTACGGTGGATTTCACCACTAATAACTGGAAACCGTTTATGACTCCGGACTTTTCACACTTTTGTTTACTCGGGTTGGAAGCAATGCATGTATTTCATGATCATTTAAATTGTTTGAATGAAATAAGATCATTGGAAGCAATGGAATTGCATAAAGACATTTCACATGATCCTATTTCATTTGAACAATTTTCATCGCAAGCTAACAAACTACCTTTACGTAGTAGTTATGAAAAAGTACTGCGTGCACATCTAATAGCTAGCTATTCTAAGTAAAGTTAACCTAGGTATGTGAGTGGCACGTAACTAGCTTGCTGCATTGCTAGGTCATAACGATTTAAGTAACGTAACACTTGGTCTTCAGTTTGGCTAAATATTACCGATATGGCATAACGCAGAGCAGTTTTTTCCCCCACACTCTCAGCCAATCAAATTTTTGCAAACGTGATATGTACTTTGGGTAATATCAAAAATATGTCATAAGCTAGGCTGTGGGAAAAATGCTATAGTTGTGTGATAAATAGAAGATCTCTAATGAGTGAGTCCAAGATATCAAATATATGAAACGAGAGTAGTAATTTTTGTTTATTCTAAAACAAAAATTGCCACTGGAGTTTTATAAATTTGATATCCTATTTATCCCATAAATGTCAGTGTGGTATTATTATTATTATTAGTAGCCGATACCCGTGCAACGCACGGGCTATATGTGCAGGCATTGTTTTTCAATGCAATATAGGCAGCCTGGGTTTTTTTTAACATGATAACAGCTGATTGAATTAGCCGGTTTTACTTGCAAAAACGCCTTCAAAATGCAGTTTTCACTTCATAACTAAGTTTTAAACCTGGCGCATCGTCTTTGTCACACAGTAGAACCAGTGTATGCGGAAAACATACTCATTATTCGCGGTGGTTTCGGAGGAGATGTGTGAAATTACGCAAATCACCAACTCAGTAATAATATATAGATTATTAAAGAAAAAAGAAGCATTAGCTTCTTCTTGGCAGTTTATTTAAGTTAATAGGATGAATAAGTAGCTAGCTAGCATGCTAACGCTTTTTGCTATTAAAATAATGAATTCAAGTTTCTTCAAGAACGGTTACTCATATACCTTATTACTTGAATGGCAAAAAGCACCAGCATGCTAGCAAGCAAATTATTCATGCCATTAACTTGAATAAACCACAAACTAGAAACTAACGCTACCGATGGTTAACGGCAGTGGCGTCCGGTCACATGTTCCCAGGGGCTTCAGTAACCTCACCCTTTACCGCTTGATTGTCCTCGAGCATTTCTCATTGAAGTTTGCCTGATTAACAATCAAACAATTTATCAACTGAATGACCAAGACCAATCCATGATCCATAATAAGAAATGATAATGAAAAAATGAGTGCCTATTGCCAACATTTATACAATTGATACAACATTGTTAGGATGGAAACATACATGCAAAAAATCTGAAACTTTTGCTGACTTTGCAGCATTCATTTTCGCCATCACTCAGCTGTGCATCATACCCAACTACGCCCTTTAGCCATGAGTAGATTCAGAATACAGAACAGATTCTCTGGGCATATTGCTTAATGAGCCTCGCAAACTAATTTACGAAAATCTGTGCTGTTTCATGAGCTACACAAGTGCAGAAATTATGAAGACATTGATGTTTACATTGTCATTTATGTGCGGAAGAAAACACCATATAATTTTGTGGTGTAATGTATAACAATGCTATCAAAAATAAATTAGACTGTTGTCGGTTCTACCGATTAGCCTGAGAAATGTTTGCTAATTGGGAGAAGTAAACTGCGAGAGGTTTAGGTTATTAAGCAGTGTAAGGTGAGGTCACCACTGGTTTTTGTTCCTGCCGACAGACTGCCCCTAGTTAACGGTTACCAGTAGGAGGATTGGTAACTTTACCATGTTTGCCAAGGAGCGGAATCTGACCTATCGCAACGCGAGAATGCTGTATTGCATGTATGTAATACCAAACCTGTATCTCATGAGGTATATCGCACAGATTTTTCATCATTGATGGGATAAAAAAAGTCTATTAATATCAGCGTTTAAAAGTCTTGTGGAAGGCCATGCATGATGCATATTTACCAATATTAAGTCTTCCCATCATACAAACATATGCCACACAATAATGCTCAGTTTTTTTTCCTACTTAAGGGATAAAGTGGTGGTGAAGTTGGATCCTGCTCCACCATTTACAAAGCTGCAAAATATGGAACTAAACAGCAGATTGACTCGACCGTTTCAAAAAAGTATTGAAAAAATATGGAGCAAATGGCTGACCTAAGGACTGGAGCTGTTTACCGTGTGTAGGCAATCACTCCAACTGCATTCGAAGCCGAGGGGCTGAGGGCTTGATTGGAAAATTTGGACAAATTTTGTGAATGGAAATGAGATGTAATGAGTGCTGAGTTGACGTGGACATCCAGACTCTGCTCATAATCTATTATAACTTCCAGGATATTGGTTGCTCCGGAGACTGTCTATCAAATCCAATAACATCTTTTTTTTTTTTTTTTTAGCCAGAAATGACTAGCATCCGCAATAAGACCTGCTCAAGTTATTTCAGAATTTACTGGGTAGCCATTTTGTGACACAATTTGACTACAAAAAGGTGCAGCTAACATTTTAAATCATGCAGCTGGAGCTTTGAGATTCACTATTGAATCACCCTCGGGGTACATATCTCTGCCAAATACAGGGAGTGGGGGGTCAACTTGTTTTCTTTCCAAACCAATGAGAGGTGGCACAGTGGCGCAGTGGGTAGCACTGTTGCCTTGCAGCAAGAAGGTCATGGGTTTGAAGTCATACAGGGGCCTCTCTGTGCAGAGTTTGCATGAATTTAATTGGGGTACTCCAGTTTTCTCTCACAGTCTCAAAAAAATGTGCTTCTTAGACTGGTTGGAAATTCTAACTTGCTCATAGAAATGAATATTTGAGGAAATAGTTTGTGATTCTATTCCTACATGTTGACAAAAATACATTGGATGACACGAATTGCATTAAAATGTGATGGAAGTATCATTAAACAATAAATGAACAACCTAAAAGATGAAGATGGACTGGTGGGAAAATAACAGAGGCCAGCTTAGCAGGAATCTCCTGTCTGAGGATTCAGGAGGTGTGCAGTAGAACCTTCGAACATTCAGTTATTATTTATTTGATGCGAGTTATTGTTGTTAATATGAATAAACACTAAGAACATCATATGGAATGACAGTACATCTGCTTTTTCATGTAATTATTGCATCAGCCAATCATGTGGCAGTAATGATCATGCAGAGGCAGATTCTTACTGTTCACATTAGAAAAAGGAAAAAGGGTGCCTAAGAGACCTTGACTGCGGAATGTTTGTTGGTGTCAGACAGGATGGTTTTGGTATCTCAGACTGCTGATCTCTGGGGATTTTCAGAACAGTCTCCAGAGATTACACAGAATGGAGTGAAAAAAAAAATCAATTGAGCAGTAGTTTCACAAGCAAAAAATGTTCTGTAAATGAGAGAGGCCGGAGATAAATGACTAGACTAGTTCATACTGACAGGAAGGCAACAGTCACTAAAATAGCCATATTACCACAGTGCTATGCGAGAAGAGCATCTCTGAATGCACAACACTTCAAATCTTGACGTAAGTGAGCCGATGTAGCAGAGGAGCACACCCGAGCTCCACTCCTGATTGCTAAGAACTTGGAACTGAGGCTATATTGGGCAATTGCTCTGCACACTTGGTCAAAAGAAGAAGTGAAAAACATCACTTGGGCCTGATAATCTCTTTTTCTGCTGCAGCAAGCAGATGATGTGCTCAGAATTGGGTAAAAATAACTAGTATCCATGGTTCCATCCTGTCTTATGTGGACTATTCAGGCTAGTGGTTGTGGTCTAATGATGTAGGGAATATTCTGTCACACAGTGGGCCCCTAAATGCCAATTGATTTCATTTAAATGCCACGACCTAACTGGATATTGTTACTGACCATGTGCATCCCTTTTAGGTCACAGCCTACCCTTTTTCGAAAGACTGCTTCATACAGAACTATGTGCCATGTCAAAAAACATGCATCATCTCAATGCATGAGTTGTACTCCAGTAACCTCCACAATCACCTGATCTCAATCCAATAGGATTTAATGGAACAGGATATTTGCAGCATTAATGTGCACTTGGCAAATCTACAGCAACTGCATGACGTTCCCATTTCAACATGCACCGCAATCTGTGAGGAATATTTCCAACATTGCATTGAATGCAGGACAAAAAAAGAATTCAGGCTGTTTATGGGTGCAAGGGGGGGGTGACTTTCTACCCTATCCCCAGTATTTGACAATTGTCCCTAATGAAGTGGCCACTGAGTGTATATTGCCATAAACCTACTCCTAGTAGAAATATACGTCTGCTGTGGGGCTCCCTTTATAGTAACAGTGATGTTTCATTCTCTCCGCATTATTTGCTTGTAAAGTGTCATGTTCAATCCAGTATACCTGACAGGAGCTACAAAAACCCAGGTTTACCTCACGTGGAGTTTGAGGACCAACCATCCTTTTACCCGTGGAAATATTTCTGGCTGTCCAGGATCAGGAGACGCCCCTACTGTCCACCTCTTCCAGCTCTATTATTGTCCAATGTAAGATCCCTCAAGAAAAAAGTGGCCGAACTCCTACTTGGATTCAAACCAACAGAGACTGCTCTGCGATCTGCCTGACCGGTACCTGGTTTGGTGGGAAAATATCCTAAAACATTCTAAAATCAAAGTAAAACCATAATCTCAATTCAACAAGGAAACCTTTTAAAAACTGCTGTACAAGGAGTAGCAGTGAAGAAGCAAAAACATGAATCTGCCAAGACCCCAAGATAAGCCAAACTGCAGAACCCTCAAGGCCGGCCTAATGAGCTAACCTTCCGGAATGACCATATCGGTCAGCCTGGTCCCACTACCTGAGCATGCGCATCTGAGCATTCTGGAATCATCCATGTCCTCAGATAACATACTAAACATTGGGTGAACCCAAGGTTTGGGGGCGCCCCGGTGGCTCATTGGTCTAAGCGCGCGTACCATAAACGCTGTGTCCTTCCCGCAGCGACCAGGGTTCGATTCCAGCTCAGGTCATTTGCTGCATGTCTTCCCCCATTCCTCTCCCCAACCTTCCTGTCTCTCTACACTGTATAACTGTCAAATAAATGAAAAATACCCCAAAAAAAAAAAATCTTTGAACCCAAGGTTTGGGAGACTTAGGTGTGGTCTTTGAGCGTCCCTGGCGGCCGAAAATGAAGGTACATTATTAATGTAATGACAAACTTGTTACTAAGGGTGGGGGGTTGCTATGGGACAATGTACCAATCAGAGCCAATAATATTGGATAAGGTAGAAGGAGTCACATTTAATCCCACCTAAAGAAACGTGCCGGATCACGTGACCTGTCGATGGCGATACAACCCTAAAAGGGAGCTCCGCTGGTCTATTCGTTAAATCTTCAATCATCCTTTCTTTCCAAAACGGTTTCACCGAATTTATAACTTTAGTTGTGCATAATGTCACTCCATGCAAGATTTGCGCGAGAAAGGGACTATGAAAAATCCCCAGAAAAGAAGAAATTCAAAGACTCCAGCACCATCTCGAAAGAAGAGCTAAACGCCGCTGTCCTAGCTAGTGCGAAACTAGCACTAGCTGAACAAAAAGAAGAGCTAGATAAAACCATATCTACCGCAGTAAGAAACACAATTGATGATTTACTACTCCCACAACTTAATGCCATCCGAATCAAACTGGACAACACTAAAGAGTCGATTGGTTTAATCCAAAAGGAACTAAGTCAACAAGATAGCTGTGTGGCTAAACTGCAGTTTAGATGTAGCACGATTCAGGCAGCAGCACGATCGGATAGAGATCAAGTCAACATGATGGCTAGGAAAGTGGACGAATTGAACGATAAATTCTCAGAACTGGAAGCCAGAGGCAGACGATCAAACATTCGGTTAGTTGGCTTAAAGGAAGGAGAGGAAGGTGACGATGCCATAGCCTTTTTGAAGGCTCGCCTCCCCGAATGGATTCCTGCATTGAAAGATCGAGAGATCGCCATAGAAAGAGTCCACAGAGTGTACGCCAGAGATCAGAACAGCAGTCGCCCGCACACCATCATCTTTAAGCTACTAAACTATGTTGATCGACAAGCTATCCTCAAAGGAGCCAGGGCGGCCTATCCAGTTAAACACCACCAAGAGAACATTCTCTTTTTCCCGGACTACAGTGAGGAAACAACTAAACCAAGAAAAGAGATGGCTGAGGCGAGGAAGAAGATGGAAAACCTGGGTCTACAACCTTTCCTCCTCTACCCAGCGACACTCAAAGTAACCTACAATGGTCATCAGCTTCTTCTCAAGTCCCCCACAGAGGCTGCCAGCTTTCCACAGGACCACTTCTCCCCGCTGCCTGAAAGAAGCAACTCCATGGAGACTGCACCACCCGCTTCACACACCTCTCTCTCCGACTCATAGACATCGCGACCAAACTTCGAGCTGTGTCTGGATCTTTTGGTGTGAGTCTGGAAATCTTTTTAAAACTGTCTATTGCAGTGAAGTCTGTGTGTGTATTATCTTGATTTGAGGTTAATTTCCGGCCCAAAAACCCACTGAACTAGACTAAACACTTTACACTAGCTGCAGCATTACTGACAGTTTAAGGCATGGGCCATGTAAATCTTTTTTTTTATTTTTGTGTATTGTCTCATTTATCGATTCAGTATTTGAGGCTACCAGTTTTGTTTTTGAGATCTATACCATTCATGACACTTGTTTTGGTAACTAGAAAAATATGCCATGCCACTATGGAGACGTCAAGTTATCGAAGTAACATTATTTTGGATTGCAAGCCAGGGGGAATCACAGTTAACCCCTGCGGTTTGTTCGTTCTTTTGTTTGTTCATTGTTCACTGTTGTTTATAGGGAATGTTTTGTTCATTTATATCCTCACAGTTTTAAGTTCCAACACAGACATTGACACACGTAGACTAATGCTGCGCTTAACGCAGATCTTGCATAACAGATTTAACCTTAGATTTCATGGAAATACTCTTTTCTGCCTAATCATTATCAATGACAAACTGTAGCATTTTTTCCTGGAATGTTAATGGCCTTAATTCTCCGATCAAATGAACAAAATGCCTAGAATACCTATACCGTAAGAAAGCTGATATAGTCCTTATTCAAGAGTCCCATCTGAAGTCATCTGAAGTCATGCGATATTCATCGTTTTCAAAATAAGCATTTTAAAGTGGCAACAGCCTCTAGCGCAGCCTCCAAAACCTGTGGATATCTTATTTTAATTTGCAGAAAACTACCATTCAGTATGCCCACCAAGCAAGAATACGTCCAAACGACGTCTTTTTGAGACCTTCCACAAACGTCTCAATGACGTCCCCTGAGGAGCCAGAATGAAAGTTTTTATGACGTCTTTTTATGACATCCTCTGGACGTCCGGTATTAATGTCCACCGAACCTCTGCACAAGGTTAAAAATTAGTTCAAATGAGGTTGTTCTGGGCGTCTTTTCAAAGTCAACTGCACACTTATTTTAGAGATAATTGACGGAAAAAAAAAATCTAGTTCGTCTCCTCCCTCCACCAACCTTGCGATGCCTCCTTAGCTCTTCGTCTGCTTTAGTAGCTCTTAGATGTCGCTCAAGCAATTGTCATGTCAAGCAATGCTCCTCCCTGCGGTAATGAGGAGACTCGATCCTCCGAACTCTTAATCACTGACCCACAGTCGCTGCCGGTTGCGCCACGAAGTTAGACTAAAGTGATGGTGTAGTTAAGATGTGTTTCCCGACGACTGCTTTCCACGGGTCATTAAACGGGATGAATAGCTGCTTCCTTGTTTGTTTGTTAGTAATAAACCTTAAAAACCTCGTGAAACTCGATTGCTACAGCAAGTTCAAAGACTGGGGCAGATAATAAAATGAAATCTCTTATTGGCCCAGTTTGGGGAAAAAAAAAAAGCAGAACTTGTCGGCACCGCAGATAGCCGATCTCTTTCCCCCAATTAACCCCGCTGCGGGGCGAGTCGCCACTTTCAACAAACAAACAAAAAACAGACGACTAAGATGACATTAAAACACAAAATTTCATGTTAATAATTTTCTTTATTGTTTTACTTTCTCAACACTATAATACTATAAGTCCAGTACATTATTTTCCACATTATGAATACAAGTTGTAATGACTTCGTTTAATGACCCGTGGAAAGTAGTTGTTGGGAAACTCATAACTACGCAGAGCTTTTCACCTAACTTCGTGCCGCAGTCAGTAGCGAGTAAAGCTGTGATTAACAGATCGGATGATCGAATCCCGTTATTACTGCAGAGAAGAGCTGTACTTGTCATAACAATTGCTCAAGAACGACGGCTAAGAGCCAAAAAAGCAGTCGGAAACATGGCAAGGTGGGAGGAGACAGAAACTATATATTTTGTTTTCGTCAAGAATCTCTAAAATAAGTGTGCAGTGGACGCTGAAAAGACGCCCAGAACAACCTCATTTGAACTAATTTTTAACCTGTGCAGAGGTCTGGCGGACGTTAATACAGCGTCATAAAAACTTTCATTCTGGCTCCTCAGGGGACGTCATTTAGTCGCTTGTGGAAGACCTCGAAAAGACATCGTTTGGACGTATGCTTGCTCGGTGGGTAGAAACAACCGGGGGCGATGCTGACGGTCGTATGACTTATTTGCTGGGCTCATGGAACAATGTCAAACTGGCTCTGATTTCTCTATATGCCCCAAACGAGTTCGACCCCGCTTTTCTCCCAAAAATAACAGAATTGATATTAAACTTCCCGAGCTACAAGCTTATTATTGGGGCCGACATGAACGCGGTCTGTAACCCCGCTTTAGATAAATCTCACGTGACTCCCGTGGAGCGCAGTTCCAGAAGTCTGAATGCCTTCATATCTGACTTAAACTTGACCGATGTTGGGCGCTTTACGAACGACAGTCGAAGAAACTACACTTTTTTTTTTCGTCAAGAAATAAGATGTATTCCCGAATTGATTACCTTCTTCTATCCAATACGCTCATTCAGGACATTAAAACGGTTGACATATTACCAATGCTACTGTCTGACCACTCTCCTGTTTTCTGTAACTTGGCACTCCGCTCTGCTCCCCCCTGCTCTAAACGTTGGCGCTTTAAAGGAATAGTTCACCCAAAAATGAAATTCAGTCATTATTGACTTACCCTCATGCAGATGAGAAGTCCGGTGTAGTTTTTTATTCCTCAAAGTGCAGCCGGAGATTCAGGGGGTTTTCCTCCTGCACCGCAAATCCATATAACGAGCGTCTATGGTTACCGAAAAAGAAAAGGTCCATAAAACTACACAAAAAACTTTAATATTCCTCCATACTGCTCGTCCGCTGCAATCCAAGTGTCCTGAAGGGGTAACATCCAGAGTTTACCCGAAACGACGTCATTTAGTACAGTTTTATAGCCTATTATTCACTCTAGTGTGTTCGCCTGGAGGCGCGCTCGCGCGTTCACGCGGTTCTCCCGAAAAGCGTTCACTAGTCATGACAACGTTCAACGAGAATCGCGGAAGACAAAACCCTGTGTTTACGTCCTGCTGAGAGCGACACGAGCAGCACACAAACACAAGAGGGCTCTGCTTGCATGTGATTTGAACCTTTGAAAGGAAAAAAGAAAAATGTCCGAGGACTTCAATGTTGAGGAAGAGCACGAGTTCTTTGCTGAGCCTTTTCTGTTTGAGCCGGAGGCAACCGCAGCTCGACCAGAGCCACAACCAGCGGCGGACTACAGACCTAGGGCATCGGAAACATGGTGGTGTAAATGTCGAAAATGTAAAGCTATGCAAACCAAGAGTGGAGCCTTTGCTGTTTAGATTGGGATTTGTTGATGCCGCTCCTGGAGGATCTCAATATCTCCGTTGATGAGACTGAGAGCACTGCCCAAAGTCAACGTGTAAAAACCCGGATTATCCACCATTACTGACCCGTGGGGTTCTCGAGATGTTTTTCCACGTAACTAAAATCAACTGGAAAAAGAGGCAAAGACCCGCAGGACCAAACGGCACGCTCTCTGTAGAGTAAGTTCCATTGTACAGTATGCGTTACACGTCTTTTGTTTTTATGCAACCCGATTTACAATATTTTCGTATTTTGTGCTGTGCCCAGTGCTAAACTATTTCTTTATTTACTTTTTCCACTGTCAGTGCAGGTTGGTGGCATATCGGGTGGTATTTGAGTGGGTCCTGAAAGGCGAGAGACTCGGCAAGGACAATAGAAAAGTTTTACTAGCCTGTGTTGTTACAAGCATCCGTGACGGCTACCATTCTCCCGATGGATTGTATACTGGATTCAAGGAGGCAGAAGAGGCTTTTGAACGGATCTGAAGACAATCAATCTAAAGACATTCTCACTGACTCATTTTTATATTACCTCATAGTATTTCATCTGGGACTTTTTCCAATACATCACAAAAAAGCACTGCCACATTATGAATAATAACAGGCATGGAAACTATGCTGCTGCACATCTATATTTTTTTATTAGAAACGATACCGCTAAAGAATAAAGAAAAATGTGTAAAATGGAAGATATTTTACAATGTTTATTGTAATTGTTAACGTTTGTTAGTATTGTGTGGTTTGTACAATAAAACAACAGTAACCAACCACAAAAACTAAGTTGCATTTACTACTCACCCAAGGGATACCATATTGCAGGTGTTACAAAATTGGATAAATACTAAAATAATTACTATAAATAAGTCAATATTTGGCTCAGAATCACAAGCACACATTTTGCATGACTTGCAAAAGCTGCTCCTTTGACTGGAATTTATCTTAGACCTGGGCACTAACTGCAATACAGACATGCTACCCACAGATAAATGCAGTGTTTTATTTATGTACAGATATAAGGGCCTCATTTTCGAATGGTAGCTGACTAGTAGGGGCCATAAGCAGGACTTTTCTGGTGGCTTAGTAATGGACAATGAGGACCTTTACAGTTTTTTTTTTTCTCACAAACTTTATTCTTTTCACACAAACTTTATTTTTTTAATAGAAATTTAAACAAACGTCACCTCATTTGGAAAACAACTAAAAACAAGATAATTGCAAAAATAAAAAAGGCTAAAATAAGCATGGCATGTTTGTGTTTGTCTGACTTGACATTTCACATGTTGATGCAGAAACCAATTGTGCATCCCTCATACTAACTGCTAAACTGTGAAGCATGTTTTAGTATGGCTTCCTCTTTTTGCAGGTTTTAGTTTTTTGGGCTATGTTTTTTTGGTAGTGGGGGAATAGAAACATGTGACTGTGGGTCTTTCAACTTGATCTTGGGGTCCAGGCGTCTCTGCAGAACTTGCACCACCATATTTTTATGGTAATGTTTGAGTAGTTGGCACATAGATCTTTTTTGGCGACCCACTCTTTGGTTTGTTTTGGGTAAACCACATTAAATTGCAGTTTTCCTGAAAAACAAAAGAAAAAAATTGGACACATAGAAAACGTTAATGATACAACATATACATAATATCGACCAGACAAAAATATTTACCAATTTTACGTTGCAAGGAAGGAACAAAGAAATTATATCCACATAATTATAAACCATGCACTTGTAATTTGGAAAAAACAATGTTAAATTACTTTTGTGGGTAATGTCTCTTCAATTGTATAATACTCGAATTTAGACCACAAATTACTATATATATCATGCAGACTGACGTCTTGGTGCAGCGGGCCTGATTTGTTTAGGCTCACAAAAACAGGTGTGCCTCTCATCAAAGGTTACACGAATGTGTTGTTTTTTGCCATTAGAAGTCAGTAAGAGGACATGAATTAATATATGACAGTGAGCAATTAACAAAAGCCCACCAGGTTTTGTAAAGAGGGGCAAAAAAAAAAAAATGCAGATGGAAATGCTATTTTCCGAATAAATCTGCTACTGTATCGTGATGTTTTGATGCCGTCGTTGCCTTCTGATAATGGTTTGCTATGTTGCTAATAGCTGGCACATAAGCACGAACTTGTGCAATTATCATCATTTGTTGGTAGACGCGATCCATTTCGCTGACTAGCTAAATTAGTCGGTTAACACATTACTTTTGGTCACTTGAAGGTTCTGCGATTCAGTGCGAAAATGAATGGAAGCAGCTTAAAATGTAAGAAATCTATTCGATACACCAATTTGATATAACAGCATGTGACGTCTCTTTCGCAATACTTTTTATTCGCTTTAATGCCATTAGATGGAAACGCATTTTCACCTGCTGTTTTCGCATGAATATTTTTTTGCGAACTTCAGATAGTTAGATTGACAAGTGGATGGAAACATAGCTAGTGATGTTATCTTTCCCCAATCATTATAACACTTACATGCAACCCCCAGGTGTTATTTCACAGTCCTTAAGCAAAATGAACAAAAGTAAAAGACTCGTGATAATAGTCCAAAATCTTGTGAAAATGCATATTCACTGTGTCAGAAACAAGGGCAAAACTCCATAATAGTCCAAAATGATGTGGAAATGCAGTTTTTGGTCAAGTAACATCAAACATCCTGTAACATTACCACGTTTGTGAAAAGGGTATATAAATATACAAACAAATAAGTTATATAGTAAAAGGTCTGTAAAGTACATACCTCTGTCCTTAGTTGTAACATAGTCGGCACAGCTGTAGTCTTCAACAAAGGTCTTCGTTTAGAAACTTTAACTCCTTCAACCCCACAGCCCTCTACAGAGGGCTGACCAACATATTCCCTTCAACCCCAAATTCCTGTAGGGAAAATTCAAACAATCTGACTAATTGATTGGAACATATCAGGTTACATTTAATGGGATTCCAGAGATAACAGTAAGATACAATGTCCAGATAATGACCAGCCCTCTACAGAGGGCTGTGGGGTTGAAGGGTATAGTGATGCTAGAATATCTGGGGTTGAAAGAGTTAAAATCCTCCGGTGAGAAGTGGTCACTACAGACCCGGAGACTATGGACGTTGACGGTCTTGATATCATCTATCAGCCATAGCTATAGTCTTTCAGTGTCCTGAACTGGTAGTCTGAGGAAAGTCACGGATCTCCTGAACGACGCTTCATTTGGTTGAAGCATCCAGGAAAGGAACACACTACAACCATCTTTTCATATTAATTTACGGTGCAGTTGAAAAAAAAAAAAAAGTAAATTTCTGAGTGACAAAAACCAAAAATGTCTTTTTACTTCCAACTCGGGAGCAGCTAACTTTGCTCTCGTTGACTTCGCTCTGCTTTATCGGTTCTCGTGTCGCTCTCAGCAGGACGTAAACACGGGTTTTGTCTTCCGCGATTCTCGTTGAATTTCCTGGCGCTACCGTAGTTAACGCCGCTGCTCGGAGAATCTTTGAACGCGGCGAGCGCCTCCAGGCGAACACACTAGAGTGAATAATAGGCTATAAAACTGTACTAAATGACGTCGTTTCGGTAAACTCTGGATGTTACCCCTTCAGGACACTTGGATTGCAGCGGACGAGCAGTATGGAGGAATATTAAAAAGTTTTTGTGTAGTTTTATGGACCTTTTCTTTTCAACCATAGACGCCGTTATATGGATTTGCGGTGCAGGAGGAAAACCCCTGAATCTCCGGCTGCACTTTTGAGGAATAAAAAACTACACGGACTTCTCATCAGCATGAGGGTAAGTCAATAATGACTGAATTTCATTTTTGGGTGAACTATTCCTTTAAACACAATGAGGCTATGTCCATTATAACTGCTGTTAAAAAAGATAATATCTTGGTTACTAAACCTGAAGATATAAACAATGTCTTTAAGGATTACTACATTAATCTCTATAGCTCAGAATCCATTGCAGACCAAATTAAATGCAAACAATTTCTAGCAGGCCTAAACCTCCCAAAGTTACAGCAATCACAAACCCAAGCTTTAGATGCACCCATAACACTAAAAGAGTTAAAGTCAGCACTGGAGTCCATGCAGAAGGGCAAGTCTCCAGGCCTAGATGGCCTCCCACCAGAACTTTATTCTGAGCTCTGGGAAATTATTGGCCCTCATATTCTAAACTCATTCAACTATGCAATTGAACATGGCTCCCTACACAGGGATCAAAACACCGCTTTAATATCACTTCTACTGAAGAAAGGAAAAGATCCACATTTGTGCAGTAGCTTTCGCCCCATCTCACTTTTATCCACTGATGCAAAGTTGTATGCAAAGGTTCTCTCTAAACGTCTTGAGACAGTTACAGATGAATTTATTCACTATGACCAGACAGGTTTTGTCTGTGGTAGACTAGCCTCTGATAATATTAGGCGTCTACTTAATATAATTGATGTCTCTTCCTCACTTAAAGAATCCTGTGCTGTCTTTTCTCTTGATGCGGAAAAAAGCCTTTGACCGCGTAGAGTGGACTTACTTATGGTCAGTTCTTGAACAATTTGGATTTGGTAGTCAGTTCATACGCATGATACAAGTACTATACAATCAATCTACTGCAACAGTCTCTACAGGGCAACAACGCTCTGCTCCCTTCAGACTTCAGAGAGGCAGCAGGCAGGGTTGTCCTCTCTCCCCACTACTCTTTGCTTTGTTCCTTGAGCCCTAAGCCCAGACCATCAGATTGGATACCACCCTCTCCCCAG
This sequence comes from Gymnothorax javanicus, assembly GCA_029692085.1. Classification (NCBI taxonomy): domain Eukaryota; kingdom Metazoa; phylum Chordata; class Actinopteri; order Anguilliformes; family Muraenidae; genus Gymnothorax; species Gymnothorax javanicus. The sequence goes on from CM056202.1 coordinate 35,269,670, forward strand.
TTTCAGTCAAAGGTGTAAATCACCATATATCTCTGTATGCAGATGATATTGTACTTTATATTTCAAACTTGACAGAGTCAATACCAAGATGTCTTCAGATCTTCAGTGACTTCAGTAAACTAAGTGGATACAAAATAAATTGGTCCAAATCAGTCCTAATGCCCCTTAATGATGCTGGTAAAAGGACTTGCACTCCACCCAACATACCCGTTGTTTCAGAATTCACATATTTGGGCATAAGAATATCTATGTCACTTCAACACATTGTAAAACAGAACTATAAACACAGATCTTTGACAATATTAAGCATGACTTACAAAGATGGGCACCGTTAAATTTAACAATACAAGGCCGAATTGCCACTGTTAAAATGAATATTCTTCCTAGGTGAAACTTTATTTTTGCTATGCTGCCACTTTCTCCTCCCCAAACATTTTTCCCTGAACTGAAGCGGCTAATTTGTTCATTTATCTGGAACAATAAACGCCCAAGAATCAAACTATCTGCACTACAGCAGCCTAAAGATAAAGGGGGTCTCTCCCTCCCAAACTTTAAACTGTATTTTTGGGCATTCCAGATAAAATCTTTGAGAGTGCGGATGGACACAAGCTCAAAAGTGATGTGGCGAAGCCTAGAGGAACAGTCTGTCCATCCTCGCCGTTTAGAAGATGTTTTATTCACTGGAACCCCAAAGGGTCAGTCTAAAACCCAGTATAACTGTATTGTTCTTAACTTACTGAACATATGGCATGACATTGAAAATTACATGGGCAGCTCCCTGAGACTCACTGAACAATCTCCTATATGGGACAATTACAATCTCCCGACTGGAAACAAACCTTTCATGTGTAAATCATGGTTAGACAAAGGTGTCATTCTTTTAAAAGACATCTTTAATGAGAATGGCCTCAGAACATTCCAGGACTTAAAACAGAACTACACATTACCTGGTTCATCTCATTTCATGTATCTCAGATTAAGATCTGCACTTCGAGCGTACGGTGTTCCTTGGGGAAAAACATCCCTCCTCATCCACTGTTAAAGTGGCTACTCCCAAATCTAGATAGGTCTATCTCACCTATATACAGGGACTTACTGGCTCACACCTACAAACCATCCCCTGTTAATCTAATATGGTATAAAGAGCTGTCTAGATATGGGCCCACTCCCAACTGGACGTGGATATGGGAGGGCATCCCCACAGTGTCTAAGAATCCTGCACATCAGCTAATTCTCTTTAAAATAATACACAGAGCCTACACTACACCATACCTACTGCACAAAATGGGAAGAATCTCAAGCCCCTCATGCACACACTGTACTTATGATCAATTAGGCACATACTCTCACATGTTCTGGGAGTGTCCTCCAATATCTAGGTTCTGGGACTTTGTATCACAGACTATATCAGACATTACACACACAGAATGCCCCAAAACACCTTGTTTATGCTTACTGAATGATGACTATTCTTTAGACTTTAGCAGTACTCAGCGTCAAACCCTGTGTGCTGGATTGACAGCTGCAAAAAAACCATTCTAAAACACTGGTTTGAACCACTGCTCCCCATGATCTCTAACTGGCTTTCTGAGTTTAAGAATATTGCATTACTAGAACGCTCCACAGCGAGAACAAATAAAGCTAAACCCCATACCATTACCTCTTGGACCATTCTAATAGAAGAAGTTCCTGAAAAATTGTCTGTATTTTGATTTGATTTTAATGACTGTACTTCTGCAATGTTTGTTTTTGATTTTATGAGCTCATTTTCCCTGTTGTATATAGTTTTCTTTTGATCTTTTTCGTTTTTCTGCTCAATAAAAATTGTTGATCACAAAAAAGAAACGTGCCAAAAGGCCAATAATTATGAGGGTTCGGACAGCCGGAGGGCAGTCAGCGTGGGGTGATTGATGAAGAATGAATGCTGTGTGGTTTGCGCAGACCAGCCTGGGGTTTTTTGCGGATGGATTTACAATAAACCCAATCGCATCAGACTCTGGAGAATGTGTCCATTTTTTGGAGATAGATTTACAATGGTCAGTGGACCACTTTATCCACTTGCTTGGACTAAGTTTTTTTCCTACGACACTGGCTTTACCTTATGGTGCTGATCGAGTGGTAGCACCCCTGGGATTATTACGACACACAGCCAGCGGTTCAAACATATATCACAAAAGACAAAGGAAGCTATTATATGTACCATGATCAACCAGTGATTGTGCTCAGACTCCACTCTGCCAAGCCAGGTATGTCCCCTACATCAAGAACATATCTAACTATAAAATGCAAACCATCCTCCGTGTCCAAAGAATTTGTATTCATAGTGCTGGTCGGTGTATGCATAATGTTATGTATGAGTGTTTCATGTAAAGCACGGTATATCATTTGTAAATGGAGATTTGTTACATTGTGCTCACCCGGATGTGAGTGAACGCTGGCGCGTTTGGCTGCCGCTACTCACTGGTTTTTCTAACTTTTGATTTATGCTTTTAATGCCTGCTAACTGCCTCTACCGGTGGTATCAGTGCTTTTATGATTTACCTGGCTTACATTGTCCCTTGTCGCCAGATGATCTTCATTTGTGCTGCTATCGCTCCGTGTTTCTGTGATAGCAGACTAACTCTAGCCAACCGGCTTGGCTGACCACCCGGCTCTGCATCATCGCCTCTCCGCCGTGCTTTGCGATGTGGATCAGCAGGGTCTGTGTGTGGTCCATCCTAGTCTGGACGGTCCTGTCGCTCCTCCATCTACCCGTGGAAGGACTCCTTCATTATTCATCCACGGAGCTTCTTAGGCTCCGCACTCAGCGGTCCGGATCTCCACTGGCAGCTCTGCACCTCCATCCGGACATCGCCCTCCTGCCTTGCCGGAGGTACATCCACCATGGGTCTCGGCAGGGTTTCCACTTCGGCGGCTCCCTGGGGATTACCTCCTTTTGGTCCTCCACTCGCTGCCCAGCAGAAACACCGGCCGGTCTGTGAATCACAGGGTGTTAGCCAGCCTGGCTAGGTCGGCTAATGCTCCTCTCAGCAACAACAACACTGGCGTCAACTTCGGTCTTCTGAGCATCCGCTCCCTCATGGGCAAAGGACATTGCATTCAGGATATCCTTTTGACCGTAAGCTTGATTTTCTTTGTCTAAATGAGACTTGGCAATTAACTGGCGACTTTTCCCAGCTCAATGACACTACTCCTCCAGGGTTTGTTTACACTTGCAAACCTCGTGACTCGGGTCGCGGAGGTGGTCTCGCGATATTTTACCGCGAGAAGTGGAAGGTCCTTCCAGTTTCTGTGCCTCCCCTCTGCTCACTAGAATGCCTTGCCTGTCAATTATATGGACCCACTCCCACAATCATTGCCACTGTCTACCGTCCCCCCAAGCCACACAGTGACTTTTTAAATGAATTCTCTGCCCTCCTCACCCACCTTTCCATTCTCTCACCTAATGTAATTCTGCTGGGGGATTTCAATATACACATTGACAATACTGATCTTCCTCTCACCAGAGACTTCTCTTCATTACTGGACAGTTTTGGTTTCTAACAGTTTTCAGACTTCCCCACACACATAAAAGGCCACACCCTGGACTTAATTTGTTGCTCTGGTCTCATCCCCTCCAACTGTACTGCTGTTGAACTTCATATTACGGATCATTTCCTCCTCTCTTTTAATGTCACTCTTCAGCTCTCCATCTTCAAGCCACCCCGTGTCATCTCCTTCCGTAATATAAAGGACATTAATATGGAGTCCCTCTCCTCCTGCATCGCCACACTGACTCCAGACTCTTCTTCCACCCCTGATGATCTTGTCACCCAGTACAATAATGGCCTCACTAACATTCTCAACTCACTTGCTCCTGTCAAATCTCGCTCTGTTTTCTTCACTCGTTCTGCCCCCTGGTTCGCCCCTGATCTCCGCTCCATGAAATCCAAAAATCGACAGCTTGAAAGATTCTACAGGAAATCTGGTCTCACCATCCACAAAGACATTTACCTAGCACACGTATCTCTTTATAAGGACTCCATCTCTCACGCAAAATCACAATATTACTCCGGACTTATCTGCTCTAATGCAGGCAACATCAAGACTCTCTTTTCCGTATTTAATAGCATCATTCAACCCCCTGACTCCCTACCCCCCCACATGTACTCCTCAGTAGTGATGTTACGTCTGACACTGAAGCCCCGAGGTCTATATTGATCAAAGGGGGCGTGTCCAAATGAAGCCTGTTTCGAGGCCTGTACCGTTTTTCAGAATATCATGTGACTAAGGGCAAATGAGGCCCCGGTTCTCTGAAATCACGTGATTGCCTCATTGTGTGATTCGATTCACTGAAAAAGCTGCGAGAAATTCAAGACGTGTTCTGCGTTATCCGGTGAGGTACATGCAGAACATTAGAGATAATGGAGCCAACAAAAAGAAGGAGGACATCATCCGTTTGGGAACATTTTGATATGATATCTCCCAATAGGGTAAAACATAATATACATCTGCTGAAATCAATCACGTGGAGGATGAGTGGTGTGTGTGTCTACATAAATACAAACGAGAGAGAGAGAGAGAGAGAGAGAGAGATGTGTGTTTGCAGATGTAGCCCACACGTGAACATCACAGTAGCACTGCTGTACATCAAATGACCAGCAGATGTCAATACTCCCAAATAAGCTGTTAAACGGGGCTTCATGATCAGCCTTTTCATGAAGCAATTGGCTGGAAAGATTCGATACATTCACGGGGCCTCATCACACCATCACTACTCCTCAGACACCTGTAATTCTCTCCTCCTGCTTTTCAATGAAAAGGTTAACATAATCCATCAGCACCTGGGCTCCTGTACCTCACCCCTCCCTTCCTCTGAACTTCTCCCGCCCTGTCAACCACTTTCCACCTTTGAACTCCCTCACCCCTCAGTAATCTCTGACCTCATCAACAAGTCTAAGTCTTCTTCATGTCAGTTAGATCCCCTCCCCACAGTCCTGGTCAAATCCTGCCTCCCCTCTCTGCTCCCCCTCATATTAGCCATTATCCACTCCTCATTGTCCTCTGGAATTGTTCCCACTCTTTTCAAATCTGCAGCTGTTACTCCCATCCTGAAAACACTTGGTCCAGATCCTAATGATTTCAATAACCTCCGTCCCATTTCTCACCTTCCCTTCGTCTCCAAAATTCTAGAAAAAACCGTTGCTTCTCAACTCCACTCCCTTCTCACCCAAAACAGCCTCTATGAACAATTCCAGTCCGGTTTCCGTCCCCGCCACAGCACAGAAACAGCCCTCATAAAGATCACTAACGACCTCCTCATGGCAGCTGACTCTGGTTTAATCTCTATTCTCATCCTTCTCGATCTGAGTGCGGCCTTCGACACCATTTCTCACCCCATCCTCCCTAATAGACTCTCCTCCATTGGCATCACTCACACTCCCTGTTACGTCCCCCAGTCCTGGTGGCCATAGCCACATGCTGTTTTGGCGGCCCTGGTGGTTGCCGGCTCTTTTGTTTTCCGTCTGTCCTAATTACAGGTGAGCCACACCTGAGCAGCGTTTCCCAGCTCTATAAAGAGGATTGGGGGTGAACAGCAGAGGAGGCGCACACGTCCCGGAAGAGAAACCTTGAGAAGCTGTCAATGCCACTTCGTTCCTGCTGGCCTACTGCTTAATAACTCGATTATCTCAAAAGAAACCCGTTGGCATATCTGTTTCATCAATTAAACATACCCCTATTTTGTCTAAAACGAGCCAAGAGTGTGCGTCTCCCTTTGTTGCGGCTCCTGTCCGACAGGTCGTAACACTCCCCTTCACTGGTTTCACTCCTTCCTTACAGGCCGCACTCAGTTCATCCAACTCAAATCCTTCACTTCACAGCCCTCCCCGGTCACTTCAGGTGTGCCCCAGGGCTCTGTCCTGGGGCCCCTCCTCTTCATTATCTACCTCCTCCCACTTCGCGATATTTTCCGCAAATTGGGTATCCACTTTCAGTGCTTCGCGGATGACACCCAGCTCTACCTGTCCAGCGAACCCAATTCCTCTCTCCCACCCTCCTCCCTCACCAACTGCCTTTCAGAAATTAAATCCTGGTTCACTTCCAACTTCCTTAAACTTAACAGTAATAAAATAGAACTCCTCCTTGTCGGCACCAAATCCACTTTATCCAAAGCTGACAGTTTCTCCCTCACCATTGACCGCTCCACAGTGTCCCCCTCCCCTCAGGTTAAGAGTCTAGGTGTCATCCTCGACAGCTCGCTTTCTTTCAACGCTCACATTAATAACGTAACGCGGTCTGCATATTTCCATCTGCATAATATTAATCGTCTCCACCCCTCTCTCACCACTCACACCACTGCTATCTTGGTCCATAGCCTCGTTACCTCCCGTATTGACTATTGCAACTCACTCCTCTTCGGTGTCCCTCACAAATCCCTCCATAAGCTTCAACTGGTCCAGAACTCTGCAGCCCGTATTATCACCAGAACCCCCTCCTTTCACCACATCGCTACCGTCCTCCAGCAGCTTCAGTGGCTCCCGGTCAAATTCAGAATCACATTCAAAATCCTACTGAATACTTTTAAGGCCATCCACAACCTCGCCCCCCTGTATCTGTCTGATCTCCTCCGCATTGCCACCCCCTCTCGCTCCCTCAGATCCTCCTCCTCCCTCCACCTCTCTGTGCCCTCCGCCCGTCTCAGCACGATGGGGAGCAGAGTTTTCAGTCGCTCTGCTCCCCAACTCTGGAACTCACTCCCACCAGACATCAGGAACATTGATTCTTTACCCCTCTTTAAATCAAGACTTAAAACCCATCTGTTTCAAACTGCATATCCTCTGTAACTTCACTGATTCATTTTAATTTTGTGCTACTTTCATTTTTTTCCCTCTTTCTCTCTCTCTACACTGTGTTGCGTTTTTAATCACTCTGTAAAGTGTCCTTGAGTGCTGAGAAAGGCGCTTTTAAATAAAATGTATTATTATTTGTGCTGCCTTACTGGTCAGCTATTTGGTTATTTTGTTCATCATTTAGCACCCTCTAGTGGTATGTCTGTAGCAAAACATGATCTGATGCAATACCACTTGTTTGTGATGAAATAGACTAGTGCTTTCTAGAGGTCTCTGGCACCATCTTGCCTGGAGGGGGGCGTATTACTCAGGAATCCTGTAGATCTTTCCAGAATGTTCCTAGTCTATATTAATGCTGTTATTTTGTTCAGTTGAGGAGAGTTTTTGTTTTGGCATCAGAGTTACATAGTGGCATTAGAGTGTTACTATAAGATCACACTGTGGATTATTTGTAGAAATTTTTGGACCTAATCAGTGAAGAATAAATTTGTTTAAGTTGTCATTGCTGGTTTTTTTTGTTGTGATTTTTAAGTCATAACAATAACACTGGATGCTAACGCTAAAAAGACCAAATTAGGCTGCCACATCTTCTTGGTGAAAAGTACACATTCCAACACCACAATGAATGTGATCAGCAACTTCAGCAACACTAGTCTATGTGCTGACCTTCCTGATTGCCGTCAATTGGTAGCCTCAGTAGAGGAAAAAGGCACAGACGCGCTCAACTCACAAAAAGTTATTAAGCAATTAAGCAATGGGTGCTAGAACCTATCAAAAGTTGAATACATTAATCAAGAAGGATTAGGCAGCACTCCAAATGCATAAAATAAAATATACTTTATTGCCACTCTATAGGACATTTCGGATTGTACCCTTCCTCAGCATGTATGGCAAACAAGATCAATTGGCACAGGTGTGTTTTATAGGCACAGGTGATCTCATCACTATGATAATGATGATAAGCAACACCAAATCTCACCCTCTGTACCTCAACATGGGAGCACCACAGAGCTGAGTCCTCTGACCTTGGCTGTACTTCCTGTATACTCACCGCTTCACATCCAACCATAGCTCTGTCAAAATCTTCAATTAACAACACACTGGACCACTGCTACTAATTACTGCTAAAAAGCAGATAATACAGCCATCATTGGTCTCACCTCTAACAGTGATGAAACCCTGTACCATGAGCTGATAGACCAAGTCATCACCTGGTACACAAACAATAACTTCCTTCTCAACTCCTCCAAAACCCAGGAACTCACCATTAACTGAAGGTAATGGATAAACCCCATAACTCCCATACTTGTCACTGGTGAGCCTATTACCATCACCAACCCATTCAAATTTCCCAGTGCCCATACAAGCAACAACCTCAAATGGAATACCACCACAAACCACATCATCAGGAAAGCTCAGCAAAGACTCTTCTCCTCCCTCAGCGCTTGAAATTCAACATAGGACTACTGCACCTCCATTTCTACAATGCTATCATTGAAAGTATCTTCAACACTTCCATATCAGTCTGGTACAGCAGTTATGACAGCCACTCCCAGAACAAACTGCGCATTATCAACAAATCCCCTGAAAATCATTGGAGTCCCCCTCCTATCAACTGAAACTTTTCATCAGAAACGGACAATAAAGGGCAAAGAAAATCATCTCATTAAGCAAGCCATGTCTTCCAGCTGCTGCCTGCAGGAAGGTGCCACTGGTCACTGCACAAAAAACAAGAGTCTCAACCCAGTGGCGGAAAGAACCCTATTCTCTGTTAATCTCCTTCATGCTTGCTAATTTTTGTCTGTTTGTATGCCTCCTGTAATATAAATTAGTTTTATGTGTGATATTCCAGTGGGCAATGTCTATGTGTTACGTATTGTGTGCAATATATGTATTGAGTCTTGGTTTTCTTGTTTGAACTGACTCGTGCTGTCCTTGAAAAAATAAAAAATACTGACAACTGCTGTTGTTCAGAAAATAATGAAAATAATAATCTGTGTGGTCATTAAAATAACCCTAATCTGAATTTCAAATGGGCCGTGGTTTGATATCTGCACTTACATAAAATAACTTGTCATAACTGATGTACTGCATACCGTTGTATTCCCTACAGGCAAGCACCTATCAGACCGCCAGCGGTTCCAGCTGTCTGTCCACCAGTGTTTCACGAATACACATCTTTCAACAGCTGATCCGCATCCCAATCGCCTCACCTCCACTGGCCTCAAGGGGACCCCTGTTGTGCCGATTTGCAAAACACTGGCATTCTGACAGCTGTGCTGACAGCCACTACAAGTGTGTGGGTAATGCACATCTTTATGTGTAGGAATGCAATTTTTACCTCTAAAATAACATTACAAAAAGCCCTCTAAAGATAAAAGTGATACACAAGGCATGCTCGGCGGCTTGAATGTAAAAATAAAACAGAAATTCAGTTCTATTTCCTCTGCAGCATTTGCTTAAAATGCCTTATTTTAAATAGAACAAAGTAAAAGTACAAACCGTCTCTATCCTCCCACATCTTCCAGCAATATTTAGTTTTGCCAGGTGGACTGGGACGAAATACTGTATGATCACAAGATTTTTCTTAACAATCATTCACATATGAAGACGACAAAGGAGAAACGATCAGAGTCCAAATTTTGCATTTTTGTATATTTTATATATAATATTTACAATAATATATACTAACATTATATATTATAATATTTGATATAATTCATATTTTTTGCATATTTGTTCAGTGCTTTGTTTCTAATATTGTTTTGAATTATTAATTCATCATTTCTCCCCAACATGAAAATGTGACTGATCATTTTCCTATTGTGCTCTTCATATAGTTACTGTATGTGAAATATCTATGCTAACAGGAAGCTTGAGTCATCAAATTAGTGTGAAGTACAGACAGCAGTTTGGTGTGATATTTGACAAAATATGTTCTGCCAATTGCTGGATGTGTGGAGGATTTGAGACCTTTTTGCCTCAACCCTGCAGAACTTTGTTTCATTGCATGATCTGGCAGGTTAGTGCTTTATGTTCACTGAAAGTGAGGAGAAATAAATGATGCCAGATAATAACAATACACTCCATGGCAACATGAGGAAAAAAAATTATTTTCATAACACTTTCAGAACTTTTCCAGCTATATTGTGCCACCTGTCGTACTTTTCTAAATATGTGCAGGAATCGATTTACATATGGTTAACCCATAAAACAGGTAGGTCCGTCAAATGCAGCTGCTATATTTAAACATGTAGAACTTCAGGCCTAGTTTAAACTCTAGAGGAAGCTTTCCCAAGATTTCCAACAATCTCAAATATGTTTTGGTGAATCACGGGGAGATGTGTATAGAATTATGTACAAGATCTTGATATTTTCCATTTGATATAATGCTGTGGCCTTAGAAGATGGGAACCTGGGTTTGATTATTTCTTTCAAATAGTGTGATGTGTCTTCAGTGTAGTGCTGCGACAAGCAGATATAGAATATGTACGAGACATTGCCCTAGAATGTGGGGAAAAAAGCTTTTTCTGACTTTGAATCATCTTAAGGGAAAACTTAAATGAAAAGTTAAACGGAAACTCATACCTATGTGCAATTAAGAGTCTGGAATTAGCCTGACATGTACAGTAAGTCCACGAAGTGTGGGAAGAAACCAGAGCAACTGGAGTAAAACCACTTGAACAAAGAAAGTCAGCTCACCCGCACAAAAAAAAAAAAATCGCTGGGCTGGTTTCTAACCTATAACCTGTGAGGTGACAGTGCAATCCAGTGCGCCACCATTTCATCCAATGATAATGATATAAAGGGAAAAAAGTCCCTGCTTATTACCAAACACTGGTTCCTCAGTTCAGCTGAGCCCAGTCAAGATAATAATAATGCAGAACAATCGTTTCTGTTTGGTGCACGATTGTCCATTTGTTGTGTTATATTGTGACACACACAAAGGTAAGGCAAACAAGTGAGCGCTTCAGACTTCAGCGTTTCCTGAGCCTGTGCTCAGGAACCTTCCAGGCTTGTGGGTGGTGTGTGACACCCTGGCTCCAGCACACTACTGCAGATATAAAGGGGAGAGAAAATTAGTCAACCTGCTACACCTGTGACAATTACCTCTCCCCAAACACTGCTCCCCAAACCCCCCTAAAACACCCCCTCTCTTTCCCACCTTCAGCTGAGCCCAGTCAAGCCCGTCCCCCCTGTCCACATACATAATAAGGGTGTGATTGATAATAAATAAATAAACCGATGGACAATGGAAACTATAGCATAAGCATCCAAAGTTTTTTGAAAAATGATTTGACTTTGCAGAGAAATTACAGAATCCTCCAAAAACAGTTTTAATAAGTTCATATACTGCTTTATCACTTATTCCATGACACTAATTATTCTTCAGAAAAATATGTGTTACATGATATTCCAAGACTTCAGACTACCCTTGCTTAAGACGCAATAAATTATGTTAGTTAACAGGGCACCATCGCAAATAAGGTCGAGATCTCAATAGAATTCTCTGTTTCAATAAAAGTTCAAATAAAATAGATACTTACCGTATATACTATATATTTATGTTTTCTATACTAAAACATAATGAGCTCATTTTTGTGTTATTGGTCCTCTGCGTTCTGCAAAAAGAACTGGGACCCACCATGGCACTGACTTTATAAGACCTCTGTAGGTGTCCTGTGGTATCTGGAACCAGGATGCTCGTAGAGGGTCATTAAGCCCTGTAAGGATTAGACTTGTTCCAGCTCATCCCACAGATTCTCGATCGTTTTGAGATGTGGGAAATTTAGAGGTCAGTGCCACATCGTGAACACTTCATCATGTTACTTGTACTATTCCCAAACAATTTTGCTGCATTGCTAAGGGCATTATCCTAAAATTCTGCCATTGGGTATACCATTGTCATGAAGGGGTATATCTGTTCCGGTGTCAAAATAACATCCATTTGCGTGCTCAGACCCAGGGTTTCCTAGCAGAACATTAACCTGAGCATTTACATTCCCTCCATAAGTTTGACTTCCTCCCATAGTGCATCCAGGTGCCATTTCTACCCCAGGTAAATGACATACCCATTCCTGTGCTTCCGTGTGATGTAAAAGGGCTAGGTGACCGTCTTCCATTGCTTGAGGATCCAGTTCTGATGCTCGCGTGCCCATTGTAGGTACTTCTGAAGGTGGACAGAAAGGTAGCATGGGGACTTTTACCAGTCTGCAACTACAAATTACGCATTATGTGTTGTGATACATTCTTCAGCATAAGCATCATTAAAATTTCTTTCGACTCGTGCCAAAGTTTTTTCCATTCAGGCCAGACAGGATTGCTGTAGTTGCTATCCTGAATCGATGACCTTTGGTGCCCCAGTACCCTATCGCTGATTTACAGTTTGTTCTCCCTCGGACCACTGGGTGCTCACCACTGCTGAATGGGTGCACCCCAGAAGCCTCACTGTTTTGGAGATGGTCTGACCCAGTCCTCTGGCCATAACGATTTGGCATTTTTCTATGTCCCTCAAGTATTTGCTGCCCATTTCTCCCACAGCCAACGTGTTAATTAAAAGATATGACTGTTTGCTTACTGTCCAAAACAGTGGTTCTGAAACTCGGACCTGGAACTCCCCTGTGCATTCTGTTTTTTTCCTTCAAACCACCATTACAGTTGCAGGATTTTATCATGCGGCTAATTTACTATCATTATGCTGTTCTTAATCACTTACTATATGTTTGAACAGACTGTTTACCATTTTAAGTCAGAAATACCAATGCACACCATTAAGTTCTATATTAACATAGTGATACTCCATTTTGGAAAAAAAAAAAAAAAAAGCATAAAAATTTAACTTATCAAATTAAAGAATCCATGGGCTCTTGGTGAAATTGTGGACACAGTCCCTAAAACTGAACATTTATTCTAAAGTAATGAAGAATTCAAAGATAAGTAAACCTGTTTTGTGTCATGTTTATGTAATTACGTTCAGAAGTAGAAAAATCAGGGGGTCAGAAAGTTTGACTTCCTCACATGAAATCAGCTGATCACACCCAATAGTTCTATGACTTCTTTTATTGAATTAAAAAAGCTATCCAACCTTACCTGGCCCCATGTGAAAAAAAAAGTAATCGCCCCCCTAGTTACTAAAGCAATCAATTAAACAAATTTAATCGATAACTGGGCTCCATTTCACTGGACACGCCCAGGCATAATTGCTGCCAGCCTAGTTGAATGAAATAGACCATGTCTGCCAATGAGAAGTCGGAAAAAAGCAACACATGATGCGACAATCTAAAGACATTCAAGTGCAAATGAGAAACAAAGTAATTGAAATCTATCAGTTGGGAAAGGGTCTTAAAGCCATTTCTGAGGCTCAGGGACTCCAGCATACCATGGTGAGAGCTATTATCTACAAATGAGCAACTTTGAACAGTGGTGAACCTTCCCAAGACTGGCTGGCCTTCCAAAATTTTCGAAGAGCGCACTGATGGCTCATCTTGGAGTTCACAAAAGAACACAGACTAATGTCAGAAGAACTTCACGCCTCATTTTCCTCAGGTAAGATCAGTGTTCATGATTTTCAATAAAAAAAAAAAAAAAAAAAAAGGGGGGCAATAATGGCATCCATGGGACAGCAGCAAGGCGAAACCCACAGCAAAAGGCCTACTCCCCCCCCCCAAAAAAAAAAAGTTTTTATATTATATATAAATAAAAATAACAAAATTATTCAACCCCCATTGCAAATTGGGTTTACTGGCAAAATTCAAAAACTTTCAGCCGTTTGTGATAAACAGATTAAACAAGAGCATTTTAAATAGCTCAACACAACTAATATTACAAGTGGTTTCTCCAATTCCAGCACAAAATGCACTTTTAATGACTACTACAGTCTCAAAATTATTCAACCGCCCCCCCGATTCAAATCCGTCATTAGAGCATATTTGCAAATCAGGTGTTCTCTCAAGCACACCTAATCAAGAGCCTAATTAGTTGCATCGGGTTTGCTTGAGATAGAACGCATCAAATACCTGCACTCGCTAGGGGTTTGTTGACAGTGACATTTGATTGCATATTAGACACATGGCTGTCAAGACAATTGTCCAAAAAGCTAAGAGAGGAGATCATTGCCTGGTACAAACAAGGAAAAGAATACAAAAAGGTAGCAAAGGCACTGAATTTTCGAAGAGATACAGGTGGAGGCATAGTTTGCAAGTTCAGAGTTAAAGGAAGAGTGGCTACAGTACCAGCATATGGCAGAAAGAGATAGCTATCAATGGTAGTCACCAGATTCCTGAGGAGACGGATGGTCAAAAACCCTCAAGTGACTGCAGGAGACCCGCAGCGAGACTTGGAGGCAGGAGGCACTGAGGTTTCAGTTTGCACAGCAGGGTGCATACTAAACGTTGAAGGTCTCCAAGACCTACACCACAACTGATCCAAAAGCACAAGCTCCAATATGCTGAAAACCATATAAATAAGCCACAGAAGTTTTGGGATACTGTTCTGTGGAGTGATGAAACAAAACTGGAATATTTTGGGCTTATCAGTGGTATGTCTGCAGGAGGAATAAAGAAGCATATGCTGAAAAGTGCACCCTGCCTACAGTGAAGAATTGTGGGGGCTGTTTGATGCTCTGCGGCTGCCTTACTTCCTCTGGCACTGGAAATCTGCACAGTGTGGAGGGCAAGATGGATTCAGTCAAGTACCAGGATATCCAAGGAGAAAATTTCATTCCGTCTGTAGGGAAGCTGATGCTTGGGCATCATTGGACCTTCAAACAGGACAATGATCCTAAGCATACCTCAACATTTACCAAGGCTTGGTTTCAGAAGAAGTCTGGGAAGATTCTAGAGTCTGGGAAGAAAAAATTCTAAGATTTGAAGAAGACAGTGCCCCCTAGAATCACAGGCCATTGTCCATAAAGACTGGCTAAGATTCTTGAATGCCCCTGGCGCCTAAAAAAAAAAAAAATCTCTAAAAGATTTGAAGAAGAACCTGTTGCATTAAGCATTTTGTGTTGAATTTGGAGAAGCTATTTTTTAATAGTTGTGTTGAGCTAAAATTGTTCCCAAATAGAATTTGTAAAGTTTGCCAGTAAACCAACAGGGGTTGAATAATTTTGGCCATTGTCCATAAAGACATAAAGGCTAAGATAATTTTCCATAAACATTAAAAAACAAAAAGGAGCAGAGACTGCACTTCAAGTTTCAATTTTACTTATCTTATTGGGCAAAGAGGAATATGCTGGAGAAAAGGTTGGAAGTTCCAATAAATTGTTCTAAAATATGGATTCATAATGTACGGCCTTAATTGGCTTATTGTCTAAAAATGGATTCATACTGTACCGGCGAGGCGGAGGAGTCAGGTGAACCACTTAGATACTGGAGGACCCCAAAGGCACCCCTTACCTGTGCAAAAAAAAATGGCCACACCCACACACACCCACCGCACTCACAGCGAAGATGGTGCAGACACACAAAGAGTGCACGCTACAAAGAGCACACTAAACATGCAGGTGAATAATAAGGAAGCAGGGGAGAAACAGATGACCCAGCACCGCCAGTGGGCCTGACGAATCTCCAGTCGTCGCCCTGGTGAGAAACAGAGTTAACAGTTAAGCTAAGGTATCCTCAAAATGAACAGCCACAGTTGGTCAAATTAAAGCCAAAGCAGATTTACGCACTCACAAACTTTGCTTCAAAACCAGTCACTCATACAACAGCTACGCATGTTTAGGAGGAAACACTGATTGCGCGTGTCGAGACAGTACACGTTCTCACATGCACGAGAGACAAAAAAAAAAAAAAAAAAAAAAACCAATTAAAACCACGAAAACTATATACCAAGCTACGGCAAAACAGCAATGGCATTCCGTTGCTCCTCCTAAGGGTAAACAGAGCAGCATAAGCATTACCTTGGAAGCAAAGCAAATAATCCGTAACACAAATAGCAGTAAACAAATTGCAATAAAGTGTTACCTGGCTTCAATAATGGCGCTTGTTTACTTGACCAGTCCCCGTCGCACCAATCCCACCTGTTAATCGCCCCCAATATCAAACGTCAACTTGGTTCACGACTACATGAAATAATAATAATAAAAAAAATCCCATTACACAATATAAAACGCACCAGCTCAGGAAGTCACAGGGCTTAACACGGGTAGAAAACTGCAGAACATTGGCTAGACGTTCACTGCCCAACAACGGAAACCTATTGAATGAATGGATGCAAATGAATTTCAATAGATAAAACTATGTTCAGTACCTTGACAGCAAACTTGGCTTACCTACCTCCCAGCAATCAAGAGGGGCTTAATAATTCCGCCAGAGCGGGTTACCAGGAGCCAGAGAAAGTGCAGCTACAGACGCCAGTCTTAGAAACCCAGGCTAACACAAAGAAATAGTTTAACTGCGCGGCGTCGATTACTTGCCAGCCCTGTGTAATCAAGATGGGGGCGTTGGCTCCGGCTACATATGGGTGTGGCTCACGAAAACGACCCCACCCCTTTTTATTTCGTCCTCTGTCTATAAAATCCCTAAAAATCGGAATTCATTTAAGATTATAGGCTTAATGGAAAGAGCATGAGTGGAGCTCCAAGGACATATTACTTTTATGGGTCTATGACCATTATTTTCCCCTCTAATAGCTACTTAAAGTCATCTCAAAACCTCAAATACCAGAATTTAAGCATGTCCACAGGCAATGTATACATGATTACACGTTTTTCAGCATGTAGACCACTTATTATTGATGAAAACTAAGTTTCCCTCTAAAGTGTAGAGTTTTAGCCATAGTGACATACCAAATTAAAATTCCTGCTCTTGACCCTGTGTCCATAGCATTTCTTGGTAAAATGTCCATGAAATTATGTCATTTACGCTATCCCTGAACAGCTATCCATAACGTAATCTAGAATAAGCATTAAACATTCCACTGGGTACATTGGTACTGGGTTCGAGGTGGTGACTGATCGTATCATGACTTCGATGGCGTACGGTTTAAGAATGTCACTTACGTTATCGACATGATGCCGAACCTGCTTGTTCCTTGGTACTTCCAGCCTTTTAAACCCATCCAGTCGGTCCAAAACACAATGAAACATAACTATGATTCGCTTTGACATGTATAATAGCGTCTCCATAGCCCAAAATATTAAATTTATCTCATTTACGTTATCTGACATTTACGTTATCCAAAGCAACACGGGAGGATTTCAGCCCAAACACCGTTGTAACCCCTCTGAATCTTATCGCGCTGTATTTTGCTTTTTCTGCGGACCATCCTCTTCTGGTCAGAAGCGTCCCCACACTGCTTTGGGTCGGAGGACCTGAGCTACATCGAAAAAATTTACGTTTTTGCCATTTGTACACTCTGATTGATGTAAATGACTGTGTGTTAGTGTAAAACAAGTGTCAGAGATTCACCATGCTGAAGATCCGAATTCTCTTATGATGTTTTTCGATGGTTAGACCGAAAGAAAGTTTTGTTAATATGTCTGAGTTTCAAACATTGCGCCGAATACAACGCTGTTGACTTGATAACATAATGTCATCTACGTTGTAAATGACAAACTTTCGTGAGAAAACATGCCGGGAAAGGTGTTTGAATGTAAATTCTTTACATGATATCATCGATAGGGATGTCTAAATTATGTTCAGAAGTATTTTGGTGTTCTTTTTGTCTTTAGATTATGTACCCAGGATCGATTTCGGGATAACGTAAATGACATTTTTGTTCGTAATTTCGAATGCCCAGTTTTCAATGCTTGTAGGTCTCTGAAATGACTTGTCATCTATGTTCTTGCATTTGAATCAGATTATATAAGTATTATCTTCATATTTACTGCTTATTTGTGGTGTTTGGAGTGAGTTTAGTACGAGGAGATTGAAAACAAAGTATGCACATCGGGATGACATAAATGACATCTTTTATGGTTACAGAGATGCCAAGTCTCATGCATTCGGCGTAGGTCTCACACATTTTTAGGCTTATTCACCGCAGTCCACAACTATTCAATGAATGCTTATTAATGAGATTCTCATACGGAATTAAAATCCTTGTGCATTGAAGTTTCAGTTTCACTTGCGTAAAGGTGGACCTCATCTCAAGTAACATGGAAAGCGATTATGACTCCGGACTTCTCGTGCTTCTCACTGCTCAGGGATTGGAAACAATGCATGTGTTTCATGATCATTTAAATTGTTTAAATTAAATAAGACCATTTGAAACGTCTTTATGCAATTCCATTGCTTTCAATCCCTCAGTAAAGACAAGCGTGAGAATTCCCGAGTCATAATCGATTTCAGTGTCACTAGTGGGGAAAACCATCGTAATGCACGTGAAACTGATTAACTTAATGCACAATGACTGAAATTCCGCGAGTGAATTCCTTCAGTGCACATTGTTTGAATAATTGCTGACTACGGCACAGGAACAGGAATGCCACTAAGAGGCCAGAGACTCACGCAGAATGCGTGAGACTTGGCATTTATGTGATTATTGTGATTTTTTATGACGTCAGATACCGTCCATGTCATTTGTCATAATGGTTATAATGTCCAGGTGGTTCTTCTAACTATATTTAATCAGTTTAATGTAAAGAATGCCATTTTTAGCTCCTAACCGGGGTGCTGAGGTGATTTTTTGAAGATTTTCATAGAGTGTCATTTACGTTATCCGTGTCATTTGTGTTATTTGCCCTGCTTTCCAGTGCAGTTCTGTAGGCTGAAAAACTAATGTAACTTGTTTTAGCAAAGTATTATGATTGATTTTTTTTTTTTTTTTGGGGGGGTAAAGTGGGCAAATAAAGACTTGAGGGGTTGTTTTGATGCAAATTTCAGACGTTTTTTGTTCATTTACTTGTCAAAGTCAGTATGGGTGCAGGTTAACTGCACCAGGGGATGGCATTTGGGGTACCTAACCAAAGATTTATGGATATGTAATACTAAAATGAGGTTTGATTGCATATAACAGCTCTATAACATGATATAAAGGTATTTTCAGAACACATAGTCGAGACTCATGATCATGTCATTTACGTTATCGTTTGGTACCATTCACAAATCAACCTCGTGCGCCAAGGCATTTAGTAGTTCACATTTAAGGACACATGTGATTAATCACAAACACCTACGCTTTAATGTAAAATAGCTAAAAATGAATAAGCAGGCAGTTGCACAGAACTAGGAGTAATGGAACAGTCCAGTTTTTCAAGTTATGCGGCGGAACTAACATGCACATTTTCAGGCCAAACTTCAAACAGGTGACACCAGAGCCGGCCCAAGGCATTAACCAACTAAGCGACTGCTTTGGGCCCCGCGACCACTAGGGGGCCCCCAAGAGCAATTAACAAAAATATTTATTTATTTATTTTATTTATTTATTTATTTTTTTTGCATGTGCGAGTGATGATTCCTTTATGATCAAAAGTATATTATCGTACAAAAACACAATTTTATGTTAACGGAGTACTTCTGATGTAGGCTAAGTGATTCCTACTGCCTCTCGCTTTAAATGTCAAAGTACCGGTGCACCGATAATTTGTGCATCCTGCCGTGCAGTGCGCACTGCGCATCCAAGGAGCAGTTCGTTGAAAGCTAAACAATGTCACAAAAAATACATTTCCTTCAGGAGCAGAGAAAAGAAAGAGGAAGAAAGAGGAATAGGACAAAAAACGCCATGATAAATGTATGTTTGCATGGCTTGGTAATGTGAGTTTCCTCAAGTTAGGAAAGTCCCAAAATATCCTTAACATTTTGATGCAACTGTTTGCGTGTAGCCGCTTATAGCAAATTAGCTAACTAGTTAAAAACTAGAGACATTTCTCTTTTAACTGGCTGGCAGAGGTGTACAGTAACGAAATACATGTACTTCGTTACAGTACTTAAGTAGTTTTTTTTTTTTTTTGAGAATTTGTACTTTACTTGAGTTTTTTTTTTTTTTTTTTTTTCAACCGAGACTTTTACTCTACTACATTTAAAAGATAAAAAGTATACTTTTACTTCGTTACTTTGACACTGGCCACTTCGATATTCGTTACAAATTAAAATATGAATATAATTCATCATTTAAGGATTATCTGGATTTGGCGTGTTCGAGAAGAACAACGGTGCTCGGCAGGGTATCTTAGCTGCAAATTTATGCACGCAGTTACAGTATTCTATCACTAGATGACATACCCGGATCAGTTATTGAATATTCACAAGCAAGCCGAGCTTATTTAATCCTCTGTTTTTGTACATTTGAAGTTATTTTTATATATCTAAGTGATTCTATTTGTTGTTGCGCTTTATTGTTGTTCTTGCACTACAAATTATTTTTGCACATTGTTGTTGCAGTTTTTTGAAACCAAAAATAATAAACCAGAAGTCCCTTTTACAGTAAATGCATTGTCCAGTGGTTTATTTTTGTTACTTTTAGTAGGCCTAGATGATATCCAGTTTCCCACTTAGTGCTTTATCACTTGCAATGTTGTGTAAATCAACCCCAGTCCGCTCTTGTAGCTGAATGTGCTCCCTTTTTGAGATTAAAAACCATACATGTAAAGACATGTCAGGCTGACAATAGGATAATGTAAACAACACTGCCAGAGCTGCATAGTTGCAGCAGCTTATAATAGGTGTATTAATGATCAATAATCAATATTATTGGCAGAAATAGAGGGCCCCAAAATCAAATTTTGCTTAGGGCCCCATGGAGGCTTGGGCCGGCTCTGGGTGACACATTACTAAAATGAGGTGCAGGCAGCTTCTCTGTATGTCAGTTTCATTGTTGGAATGTCAGGTTAGTATAAAACAGGTTTCCACATGGCTAGGAATTGATTAACTGCACATTGAGCCTCATTAAAGACAGGTAAGTCAGCCGATAATGTAAATGACAGGGCCAAATATGACTTCTGAGAGGGCCTTCTTCAAGGACATGCCCTGGAAAAACTATTGCTCGTTTGATCACACGGTTTTTGCACATAAACCCATAAAACTTGTACTTTCTAAATACTTATTTGCAAGATCCAGCTAAGAAAAACATATTTTTCAAAGTCACAACCTGGCTGGGGTAGTTTTCGTGAGCCACACCCATATATATATCTTGATGACCAGAAAGACTTTTGGTGTAATATTCTGGTGACTGATGAGTCAAAAGTGGAACACAGTAGAAAATGAGTCCTCTTACATGTGGCCTGTGAAAACCCAGCTAAACTCGCATGATCTAATTTTGAGATAAAGGCCGTCAAGTAGTCCCTATAATAAAAAATGTCAAAAATATGAGATGTGAGTTTATTGGTGTAAATGATAGGTTACATATTGGGGTTTCAAAATATAGTGTTCAGAAATTAATTTCTAACACCATACATATAAAAATTAATGAATTTATTGACACTACGTTTACGTTTTTTAACGGAGAAATACCGGAAGTTGGTTTCCTCTAGGCTCGTTTCAATCGGCTTTAGTATACCTTCGGCAGATAAACACCCGATAGTTTGGGTGACATTCGGTTTAGGAAGTTCTTTTCAACCATTGAAAATAAATGTAGACCATAATAACAATGCGCACCATGGTAAAGAAGGTCGTTTCGTGGTATGGCAGAAGAGTTGCGACTTAAGCCGGGTGCGGATTTCTGCATGGATTATGTCGCATCACCTCGGAAATGTCAGAAATTAAGTGTTTGCGTTTATAGATTAACGTCTTGTGAAGCTAACCAGCCTAGTTAAGACATGTCATGCCAGCTACTTCGCGAAAAAATTTGGTGTTTGGACATTGACGACATGCAGACCCATCGTTCTGGGGTGCGTTTCCCAAAAGCGTAGTTGCTAAGTTAGCAATTTACAAAGTTCATCCATTCACAGTCAATGGGTCCAACTATGTAAATTAGCATCTGTGATTTCGGTAAACGCATCCCTGGAAGTATCTTTTTATCCGATATTGTGGCGGCACCCGAAACACAAGAACGCAGCATTTCCGGGATATTATACAAATGTTATGCCATAGCCTTGGAGCTGAAAGAGATTTTGATATTGACATGCAATTTCACTAATAAAATATACAAATTATCTCAATAGAATTATTTTTGCTGTTGCAGTGAAGTTTATTACTGCTGTTGCAGTAAACTTTATATGATACACCTTCCTTCCATGCATTTCAATGGGATTTATGCTTTTTGGTCATGCGCATCCTTATAAAAAGACTGATTTTGTCAAACTACTAAAATTTTCCCATGTATGTATCATACGTGGATGAAAAGAGGAGGATGTAAGCTTTAATTTGGTATATGACACATAGCCAGGAAAATTATGGTTCAAAAGTATGGCTGTTTTAAAAATGTACTTATTTTCAAATCGTAATTTCTTGAAAAACAGTTTTTCTGAGCCTGAAATTTGCCAAAACTTTGAAATGACCTTTCTCGATCAACATCAGAGATATCAGTTAGATTTTTTCACAGAATATTCCTTACTTGATGTAGAATGACTTTGTGTAAAAAACTGTAAATCACCAAAAAATGACTTTAGCTGGGTTATCACAGGCAGGGTCACCAATAAGAACATCATACCAACAGTCAAATATGGTGGTGGTAGTGTGATAGTCTGGGGCTGCTTTGCTGCTTCAGGACCTGAGCGACTTGCCATAATTGATTTGGGGGTGTGTGATTTGGGTGGTCGGCAGGATTGAGTTTGATTGACCTTATTGTTCAGGACTCATTTAGGTGCATAGATTTTGATCATCCTTTCAGTGCAATGAAAGGCGCATTGCTGAAATGCTACAGGATGTCATTTTATATCTTCAACACTAGAGGGTAAGATTGGTCTTGATTTTATATTTTGCGGTGCTGGCTCATAATATTTTCAGATGATATATTACCACAGTCAACTGAGGCAACTCAAGTGCACTTCTCAGTTTTTATGGGTTTTCCTACAAGACCTTTTATGAACTAACATCTGATTTGTTATCCACACACCATGTTACACATAACTGAAGCAGGGCAACAAATCCAAAACAAAAAAATGTACAGTATGTAGCAAAGAAGTGCTTGAGAGAGTTGTTAAATTAGACAATATAAATGAGACATCTTTCATATGAAACAATAATCTACCTCGTATTCGTGATTTCTTCACTAATGGAACAAATAAAGCTTCTGTCAGCTACAAGTACCTCCTCATTTTATTCAGACCTAATAATATTTTAATATCATAAGCACCACATATGCTGCCTGAGAACCATCAAAATGGAGTAAAATACTACCATTTAGCACATTCCCTTAGCCAGAAGACCATACATATAACTATGGAAGAATGAATTAACTATTCTCCGCAGTTAATATTTGATATTATGAATGCAGAGTAAAATGTATTTTAGCAAATCATGGAATATTGATGTGGTGGAGATCATTTTTGGGTGATTATGTCAAATTTTAAGGCATTTCTGACTGAGTTTTTATATTTTTTACCTCATTTTGTTTGCCCATTGCTCCTCGGAAATGCACAGGCTCAAGAAGGAATTGCTGGCTCATATTAAACATTTTCTGAGCCTACAATCTGCGATACATTACCTTTCATGCAAGGAACATAACAGGCGTTATACCTATATAACTTTAATAATCATACATTTTAAATGAGAAGAACTGAGTTGGTTCTAAGAATTGTGTTGCAATGCCTGAGCAGTAATTTCTATAAAAAATAATTCAGTTGCTTCTTTTACAATCTCTGTCCTATAGATGGCAGTAGCACTTCACTTTAGGAAATTATCAGCTAGGGAAGTGAGTTTTATCTTCCAAACAGGCTTATTTGTTGACTAAAATATTAAACTAAAGTCAATGGTTTAATACCGTGCAGTTGACTCTCTGGCAATCAAGGTCATTACGACCACTTCAGACATCTCCTTCACAATCGTCTGACTGATCTGAAAGCAGTTGTCCATACAGCACAAAAAGGCCGATTGATTTGAGTTTATAACCATGGGTTGCAGGTTACTGCAGTTATTATTTAACAAGGTATTTTAACCTGTAAGGTGTCCAAGCCAAGGTAATGATGTCCAAGTCAAAAATTAACAAAGCCATCCGTTTTCAGGCTGAAGGAAAATAAGTTTTATTGCAATGGAAGGAATACAAATGCTTTAACACTAACTTTTAACCATCAACCTCAATGATGGAATAGGCGCATTTTCCACACCTGAGTGGCAGGGTCATGATGAGCCTGTCCTCCGCCAAAATACGCCCCCAAAAGTCATTTGGACGAGCAGCTTATCATGACCTAAAGTTATGTTAAAGAGTTAAGCGACCTCTAGCGGCCGTGTAAATAACGACAATCTGGTGTCATCAGCGTTGCCCTCACTAAATTGCTAACCTAACCATAATCCTACCTTTAACTGAAATTCTACATATAACTTTAATCCTGCTGCCAGGAGGGGCGCTATTTTAGGCAACGCTTCTCTGGGTCGTATTACAGGGCAGGAACAAACAAACAATCTATTTGGGCATATGGTTGGAGGACAGATAGCACTGATCACAATTTTCATATGTCTAAAGATTTTTGAATTACCTTTTTGGGTGTGCCAATGACTCACCACATCGAGATTACTCTCAATGCAGAACATGCAACAGATTAACCTCTGCCAATAGAATGTTCTGGTAATTAACTTCATCCACAACAACAACACCTGAATCTTATTTTTCAACAGCAAATTTTTTTTGTATCTATTGTATATATAATGTTGACAGTTGTATATAACACAATTATTTGCGGAAAATTACAAATAGCCACTATGCCTCCTTTGTTGTACTGATGAAGTTTTACATTTTAGACTTGGCTTACCTGCACAAACCCAAAGCATTCAAATAAATAATCTGTTGCCCTTAACAACCTGAAGATTAAATATGACCACTGGTTATACTACCTAATACATCCACAAAGCACCACCTTGCTCACCCAACCAACCAGTGATATGACATTATCCTTACATGGCCATCAGTGGCTGCATTTACATGGGTCCAAAAATCCAACTTATAATCGGATTGACAGTTTAGTCAGATTCAAAATGTCTCATGTAACCACCTTAGCCGTTCCGATTCACCCAGATCAGTTTAAATTTTCGATCGGATTGAAAGAGGTAGTCTACGCCGATTGATGATCAGCTTGATGCCGCATATAAACGGCCGAACAGAGTGGATTCGGTTGATGGATTGAATTATTCGTTCTGCGCATGCGCTCCCTAGTACGTAGGAGTCAGGTAATGACGTAATGACGTTCGCATTCAGGTAGTGGGGCCTTTTGCGCATGTCAAAGAAACTGTAATCGGGCTCAGCTGGGGCCATGTATACGCGGATTGTACGTGGATCGCTTTACTTAGCGTTCATGTATACAGATCGAATCAGATTCATTTTATCCGTTTGATTTCAATCAGATTGAGGAAAACAATCCATGTAAACGCAGCCACTGTGTCATGTTCCTCCGCCCTGCCCACCCTCTATTTATGTCCTGTTATGTCTAGGGAGCGCATGTGCAGAACGAATAATTCAATCCATCAACCGAATCCACTCTGTTCGGCCGTTTATATGCGGCATCAAGCTGATCATCAATGTGATACTGCCTCAATGTTTGAAGACATCAACCTTCATTTGTATCTTTTAATATTTTCTTTAAAAAAAGTAATTATTTTATTCCTGAAATATATACAGTGTAGTTATAAAATATATTGGCACCCCTGGTTCAGTATTTAGCACAAACATCGCCAACAAAAATCGTCAGCGGTGAGTCATCCTGCTTTGATATGAGGAAAAAATCGGTCCGTCCATCAGTCTGAATCCATTTTTTTTTTCCTGAATGATTTAGCTGCACATGAAATTGCACATAGGCCTTGAGCACTGACAAAGCAGGTTTTTCCATATTACCAAATTTACACTGTCGGAGCATTTTTGTCCAGTCTGTGCAGAGTTGTGTCGCATTCAAGTCTGCACATCGTTGTAGCCTCTGCATCCCTGGGTGGGGTCTCGTTTCCTATAATTTATGGTGATATGTTTAGACAATACATTTACACTGATGTTCCTTCCACTTTGATGTACAGTCAAAGTCAGAAGTTTACATGGACCTTACCCAAATATATTAAAACTCAGTTTTTCATGATTCCTGACATTTAATCTGATGAAAACTCCCTATCTACGGTAAGTCAGGATGACTACTTTATTTTAGGAATGTAAAATGTCAGAATAATAGTTGAGAGAATGATTTATTCAGCTTTTTATTTCTTTCAGCACATTCCCAGTGGCTCAGGAGTTTATGTACACCTAGTTCATTTTTAGTAGCATTGCCCTTAAATTATTACACTTTGGTCAAACATTTCAGCTAGCCTTTCCCAAGCCCCTAAGTTGCAGGAAATTACCTCACGACAGAGCTGTTGTAACTGAATTAGGCTAGTGGGTCTCCTTGCTCACACATGCTTTATCAGTTCTGCTCACAAATTTTTTTTATTGGATTGAGGTTAGGAATTTTTGGTGGCCTCTCCGATACCTCGTTTAGTTGTCATTTTGCCACAACTATGCTTGGAGTCATTTTCCATTTTGAAGACCCATTTACAACCAAGCATTAACTTCCTGGCTGATGTCTTGAGATGTCGCTGCAATATATTCAAATACATTTCCTTACTTATGATGTCATCTATTTTGTGGAGTGCACCAATTCCGCAGCTGTAAGGTGCCCCTACAACATGACGCTGCTTCCTCGTGCTTCAAGGCTGGGATGGTGTCCTTTCACTTGCAAGCCTCCAGTTTTCCTCCAAATATAACGATGGCCATTATGGCAAGGCAGTTTTTTGTTGCATCAGACCAAGGAAAATTTCTCCAAAAATTAACATCTTTGACTCCATGTGCAGTTGCAGATCATATTCTGGTTTTTTTTTTTTTTTTTGGCAGAGGCCTCTTTGCGGAGCAAATTTTCAAGGACATTACACAACTGATCTTAACTTATGTCCCTGGGCTGTTGAGGGGAAAAAAAAAAAACATGCCCGAAAAAAGTCAATGACCCTCCTCAATATTTTGTTGTGTAGACATTAGGTGTATCTTCATGTGTGCATTCCCCATTATAAACACGCTATATGCATATGTATATTTACATTACACAAATTTATGTTACACTGCACAGATGTATGCAGTAACCAGATCAGCTGGGGATGGAACAAATTCATTAAGTAATGTGATTTGGACACCATATCTGTAACAGTTCTGGTGCATTATTTTGAGCCACTGTAGCAACCTAGAATTTTGACAAAGCAGTGGAAAAAACAAAGAGGAAGATTACTGTGGAAAGCAAAATAAAAGTTTTTGCTATACTTTTTCCAAGTAACTCCTCGCTGTTTTCTTTTTTCAAAACAAATTTTTTTCTCTGTAGGACTGAGTAAATTTGGTTGTGTTGATATACAGGCAAAGCAAATAGCAAATGGGATATTAATTTTTGATCCCAGGGCCAGTTTGTGAATCAGACCTGAGAAGTCAGCTGTTATTGACGGTGTGTCGTACCCTCAGGAGCGAAGTGAGACTCCGGGATTCAGCTGGAACAAAGGTTCAGACAGGGTATTGCAAGTAGGAGTGTACAACTGCTGTTTTCTAGTGTTGCAAATGAGAAACCTGAGGGAGAGCAGTAAAACAAACAAAAAATCATTTTAAATATTTGCATATTGAAGAGGGACAGCTGTTATGACTCCAGTGATAGGTGCACTTGAATGAAACACCAGTGGCAGCTTCACACCAAATTATTCTGCATATATATTTTTTACACAGTATTGTGCGGAGGAAAAAATGTGAAAAGTACCCATGTAAAATAGCTTTAAATTTGAAGCCCTGGGCCACAGTTACGAAAGCATTTACACAGGTCATTCCTATTGATTTGAGTGCTAATTAGTCGCATGTGTCAGCTCAAAGATGTCTAACCAGCAGTACTTTGCTGAGTAAAGGCCTTTCACACCAAAGACAAAATGGAAATGCCCCTATTAAAAAATTCAAACTCACTTTCGTTATAAGCCTATCCACACCTAATCCAATTTCGCCGTCAACGAGTATTCGTCATTTTCAATTTTTTTTTTTTAGTTTCATCCTTTATGTTAAAAGATCTTTAGTCTTCAGGGCAAGATGAGGATGCTATTGAATTCCAAAAACTTAGATATTTGGTGGTCTGAATTTTCGGTGCCTCTGCTGCAAGAATGGCAAAACTTTTTGAGGTGGGAAGGGATCTGTGCAAAAAAAATATATATATATGGCAACTCGGAACAATAAAAAAGATCAATGGCTGCGGGGTCTAAGCTCTCCAAAAAAGATAGAAGGACACTTGGTGAGATGGTTGCTGGTGACCACAGAGCTGCCTTTCTGAAAATCACAGCAGACTCAATCCGTCACAACAAAAACGTTATTAGGTAACAGAAAAATTGTGAGCTTCACTAAACTAGCATATACTATGCCAGTGTTTCAGATTATTTGACCACATGTGCACTGTTTTCATGTTCATCTTGAATAGTGTCCAGCATTGATATTACTGACAGTGTAGCCAGGACTACCCCTTTCAACCAAAAAACAAAACAAAACAAAATGAAACACACTTTTTTGATGAAGACCTCAAAACCTACTCACCTGAGTAGAATTTAAAGCATGGTCACCACAGACACAGATAAATCTCATTCTAAATTTTTTAATTGGTGCGATTTTTTGCCGACGGCCGGCTCAGTAGCAAATAAAAGTGGATTCAGATGGTTGATTCTACATCATAAACATGTAAAAGCAAAATCAAAGTGCTGGTATTACCTCAGTCAGGTAGAATAGGATGCCCAGAGTGCACTGTAAACCCAGGTAGCATGGTGCACTCAAATGCTTTGTGGAAACATTACCTCAAACAAGACTAGGTGCAACCTAGTATATGGCTGGGCCGCCAAGTGCTGTATGAGAATGTGGGCCCAAGAAATGGGTGCTAAATGAGGCAAAGCTCACGCAATTATATGAAGCGCAAGTTTTTATGTGTTTCCCTATTCAATCTCACAACCGATACTGTCCTCCATGCTTGTTAACTGTCGTATCGGTTGCAAGATAGGGAAACTAAAAACACATTCCGACCATTGTTATGATTCTTTCACGCTAGATTGGTACGATGTGTTACTTTCCTCTATCTCTATGGAATCTCGCAACCGGTACCAGAGAAAACAAGCATGGAGGACTGAAACAAACTGAACCGATCTAGCGTGAAAGAAGATTAGCCTAATAATGGTCGGATTGTGCTCGTAATGCAACAAAGTCGAATGGAACTTTTTAAAAGACCTGGATGCTAGCTAGGGCAAGCGCAGCATATGCATCCGCTATATTCATATTTAATCCACCTTTTGCTGTTCATTAGAAGACAATACGCATTAATTTTTGTAAAATGGCAACAAATATCGCCAAGAAACATTCATTGGCGTCAAAAATTGGACATTGTGAACATTTCATATGTACAAAAATGTGTTTTAATTATACAGTACATTTGCCTGATTATTGCAGTCTATTGCTAGACTGGATTCAAATACTGGTCATGTTATGGTGGGGTAGTGGGTACAACAACGAAGTGGAGAAGTAGCTACCTCGATCCAGCTTGGCGTGATCTTTTAAACGTAATATTTTCTTAAGTTTATTGTTTTCATTGGTGTCGGTTAAAGTCGTTCTCATATATACAATCAAAGCGGCCACCACAACTGCTTCCGTTCAAGCGAACCAACTCATGAATGCGCAGGGGAATAAGTTAATTTTTTAAACTAGTCGGGGCATCATACCAGTATTCTTGAAAATACTGAAACATAATATTGCCGGCGCCACTTCCTCCGTGTATGAAAATAGTCCAGTTATAGTCATAGTAACAGTATTATCAATTTTTCCTAACATCGTGTAAGTTCCTTTGATGGGCTGAGGGAAAAAACAAAACAAGTGAGGATGGGATAATCACACGCATAAATGTGTGTGGCGCATTCAATTCAGACCTGGGGGGTGTACTATGAAGCAAGATAAGTGGGTTAGCGAGGTATGTCGAGCCTAAAGCTAGGCTTTTCAATGTCATGAAGGTGGCTCTCTTGGCTAGATTACCATGGTAACTTACGCTGCAAACTTAACCTGGTCGGGAGCATGTTATGTGCCGAGTTTCGGCTTAGATCTGCCATAAATGTGCTGCCTTATCACTAAGCACCTCCTTTGAAGTTGGCATCACCTTTTTGGATAATCCTGTGGACTTTGGCGCCCGAATCGTACGCGGTTTTTTGCCACGGGAACCTACAACATTCAGGTGGTGATGCAGAAAATCTGAGCAAGAATATTGTATGCCGCGCTACACATTTTACACAGTATACCATGAAAATAATTAAAATAATTATGAGAGCAAAGCAACATTGGGCCAACCATTTGAAAAATGTTCTTATGCTTTGTTTTAACTTGGTACTGCAACTATTGAAGCACCAATTACAAAATTAAATAGTTTTTATCATTCTTACCATTGTTTTGATATGCTCACAGGACTACTGTAAATTTGCAATGGTGCAACTGGTTAGGGTTAGTGGTGGGGTACAATTTTATTAAAATCATATAAAAGAGAAGTAATGGAAAAAATACTTTAAACCAAAACGGAAGAAATGAGTAAAACAGAGTTTACCATTGGTATTTATCACAATCATATAATATTCAATCTATTATTTAATTTCACCTTGTATGATTTGGATGAGAAACTATAGTGATTTCCACTACCCCTTCATCAGAGGACTTACGCATTTACACGGTCAGAAATTTTCCGCTAGAATTCCTCTCTGGCCTTGTTAGCAGCAACATTGTTTTTATATTTTCACATTCTTAATAACTGTCCATAACCATGACCCACTCCTCCTAGGAGATTTTTTTTTAAGATTTTATCAATCACCCAGCAGCCACTTTCATTACATCCAATGAACAAGTACATCAACCAACATGAATGCATATACTAACCTACAACCCTAATTCCGAAATAGTTGGGACGAGGTGTAAATTGTGAGTAAAATCAAAATGCAGTGACTTTCAGATCACATGAGCCAATATGGTATTTACAATAGAACATAAATAACATTTCAAATGTTGAAACTGAGACATTTTACATTTTTATCCACAAAATTAGCTTATTTCAAATTTTCTGGCTGCAACAAGTCTCAAAAAAGTTGGGACACAGGCAAAAAAGGGCTGAAAAAGCAATTAATATACAGTGCCTTACAAAAGTCTTGTCGCATAAGGACATAGTAACTAAAAATAGCATATAACTTTATTTCTAACCAATCAATTGTTACAATAAATGGTCCATTTTAATGTCAAGGGCTTTCACATTAATAATTTGGTGCAAAATGAAACCGTCAAAAAGTGTTCTGATGTTCACAGCTTGGCTAAGCCCATAACATCTGTTTTTGCTAGGACAAAAGTCTTGTCGTCTCTTCAGATGATGCAACAAATCGCAGATTAGAGTTTAACCTATGACAAATACTGTAATTAACACATTCCCAGATGTGTATAGAAATAACCCCAGCACACCAGACTTTCATATGAGGTGCGACTAGACCTCTGACAACATACCAAAGATTCAACCACAGACCAAAGTGCTGATCATCAAGAGCCTGAAGACTGAGTCTGCTGCTGAGGTGGCAGACATCTTTAATGTATCCAAATGTCAAGTGGAGGGGATGAGAAAAAGATTTGAAGAAACTGGTGACGTTCATGGCAAGCGCAGGTCAGACAGACCCCGGTATGACAACTGTTTGAAAGGACCGTTTGTTGCTTCAACTGTACAAGGCTAGCCCTTCTTCAACTACAGCGAAGCTACATGAGGAAATGTCACCAAAAATCCCAGAAGAGTTTGTCAAATTCTCTCTCAAAGTGGTTTTCATAGCCAAATTAGTACACAGAAGTCTGCATTAAACAGAAAACAAAAAACCTGCATTGCATTTGCTAAGGCCCACAGCTCGCAGAAAGGATTAATACTGGAAAAGTGGCTGAAAGTTTATTTTTCTGGTGAATCACCCACTGAACTGCATGCCAGGTCTCATAATCGACAGTGCATAACATCATCAAAAGATTCAGAGAATCTGGAAAAATCTCTGTGCGTAAGGGACAAGGCCAAAGACCTTTACTGGATGCCCGTGATCTTCGGGCCCTCAGACGCCACTGCATCACTCACTGGCATCACTCACTGGTAATGTCATTGACATTACTAAACGGGCCCAGGAATACTTCAAGAAACCACTGTCTGTAAACACAGTCCGCCGTGCCATCCACAGATGCCACCTTAAACTCTTTCATGCAAAAAGGAAGCCATTGTTGAGCATGATCCAGAAGCGCTGCCGTGTTCTGTGGGCCAAGGCTCATTTAAAACGGAATGTAGCAAAGTGGCAAAGTGTCCTGTGGTCAGACGAGTCCAAATTTGACATTCTTATTGGAAATCATGGGTGTCGTGCCCTCCGGGCCAAAGAGGAGAAATCCCACCCCTCCTGTTATCAGCATTCAGTTCAAAAGCCAGCATCTCTGATGGTATGGGGATGCATTAGTGCATATGGTGTGGGACACTTGCATGTTTTAAAAAGCACCATGAATACTGAAAGGTATATAAAGGTTTTAGAGCTATATATGCTCCCCTCCAGACAACATCTATTCCAGGGAAGGCCTTGTGTATTTCAGCAGGACCAGTGATCAGATTAGGGAAAAAAAATTGATTGGCATTTTTCGCTAATCATTATTCCAATTGATTAGCAATTGTTTAGCACATCTGAAAAAATGATTAGCAAAAACGAGAAAACAATATGTCAGATTTTAAATGACAAAAGGGCTTTTTTATTCTTTCCTAATGACAAATTACAATTACAAGAGAAATATAACTCTACTCTGAAAGCAAAACAAATTATTTCCAAAAGGCATCAATTTTACCCTGAACAATCATAATTTAATATAGCACACTTCCGTTTCCCAATGAAATTTCTGTAAACTACTTGTAACCGGCAGTACAGCTGTCTTATCTGCACCTTACTGTAGCATAATGTTGTTTAACGCCTGATCAGAGATGTGAAAGGATCCATTCCCATTAAAATCCTGTCACACAAGGCACTCTCCAACTCAATCACATTTTGACATCACAACATCATGTATTTGAATGATCAGAGATCATTGTGCATGTTTCGAGAGAGGCTAGCGAACTTGCGATTCCCTAAACCACATAGCAATGGGACAAGTTTTACTGACTTTCATCGGCTTACCGCGATGTTTGGGTGGCTGGAGGAACATGTGTAAACATGTAAAGCGTACATCCAGTCAAGGCGATCCAGAGTTAAAACCGAAAGGGGAGGTCTGATCTGGAATTCTTTTTATTAGGGCTAAAACCAAATCACATCGATTTAGTATAACGATGATTACAAAGATTCCCTTTAACTAGCGTCAGCAAGATGGGAAGATTGATATCTTTATAATCTGAAGAGTAACATAATACGCAATAGCATGCCTAACTGGATAATGCAGCTAAACTCCCTATGAAATAACACGTCTCAGGCCCGAACTGTCTGTTTGCTCATTAGGTAAAATAAGCGCGTCATCAATGTTGAAAGAGATCCTCTGCGTGCGCTGCCGTTGAAAGTGACACATCAGAGCTATAAAAACTTCTCCAATAGGCATCATAGCTACCATAGGTTCACTAGCCAGCTATCTGTACCTAAACATTACTTTAAAACTCGCCAGCAAACTAGCTAACATCCCAAAAATGTGAAAGTTCAGTTGGGTCGCACGAAACTGCCGCGAAACCTCAGATTATTTCATGCCTGTGACAGCTGGCGAAGTTAGTAAAGTTAGGGCAAGAAACAAATCATATCGCCTTGATATGATGATCATTTACAAAGATTTACCTTTGTTAACGTTAGTTGCCTTACTAGCCAACAAGGTGGCTATATCCAAAGAGCAACGTAATTTAATACGTGATGGCTCTGAATGGCTCACATAGCAGAGTCCAACCATCACGACCAAAAATTGTAAGCATATGACTGTACCAGAAAGCCTCCCGAATCCCAAGAGTATGCATGCACTCCCCAGAAGCTGATTGGTTGGTATGCAAATGAGGAACATCATTTTCCAGCCATTCAAAGCCGTGAAAACTTCTCCTATTGCTATGTGGCTCGGGAATTCGAAAGTTCGCAGGCCAGTGAGTCCGAAACCATGAAATCTCATTGAGATTTTTTGAATCGCATTTTTTTGCAAAAGGATTATTACGATGATTAGCATTTCTTCAAAACTGCTGAAATTTGATTCGCATTTTGCGATGCAAATCAACCTAATTTGATCACTGAGGACAATGCAAAACCACATACTGCAGCTATTACAACAGCATGACTTCATAGTAGAAGAGTCCGTGTGCTGAACTAGCCTGCCTGCAGTCCTGATCTTTCACTGATTGAGAACATTTGGCGCGTAATTAAATGAAAAGTCAGTCAAAGGAGACCCAAAACTCTCCAGCAGCTGGAAGTCTGTATTAAACAAGAGTGGGATCAAATTCCAATGGCTAAACTCAAGAAACTTGTCCCCTCAATGCCCAGATACCTCCGCTCTGTGTTAAAAAGAAGAGGGGATGCTACACCATGGTAAACAGGCCCCTGTCCCAACTCTTTTGAGACCTGTAGCAGCCATCAAATTTGGCATGAGCTCATTTTGTGGATAAAATTGTAAAATTTCTCAGTTTCAACATTTGCTATGTTATCTCTATTCGTTTGTGAATAAAATACTGGCTGGTGTGATTTGAAAGTCATTGTGTTTTGATTTTATTCACAATTTACACTTTGTCCCAACTATTTCGGAATTGGGGTTGTAAATCTCAATTACAATTTCCCAAGTGTCTACCTGAGTATGTGCATGTATAATCGTGTAGTCTTTCAAGTGTCCAACCAATCGGTGTAAAACTTCATATGTGTCTTCTATTAAGCCGCTAGTGGTGCCCCCTGGTGCTGCGGGGGGAGATAACCCACAGTCTTCCTGATCCTGGATCAGGACTAGCTTCCTCGGAGAAACATACAGCACGCAATCGGTCATTTTATGAACAGAAATAGAATCAATTACCGCATGGAACGTCCTTTTCATGGGAGCGCACACGCCATTGAAAGCACAAAGCCGAGGCTAACGAAGAAAGATTATAACCACCGTCGTGGTACCGATTATCTCTGATTGCAAGTTCAGGGTTTGCTGAGCTAGCTCACTCAAATAAAGCTTGTCTATGTTGAACTTGCTTCGTAGTATACGCCCCAGGATGCTAGCTAGGGCAAGTGCAGCATATGCATCCGCTATACCTTCTTGAGACAAATTCAAAATTAGCCAACAGCAAAATACTCTGTTTGAAATCCAAGATCCAACAACAGCAAAATGTTCAGTTTCTGCTGCAATCTCTCAAATCCAAGATCCAACAACAGCAAAGTACTCAGTTTCTGCTGCAATGTCTCAAAGCCAAAATTCTGAGACCCATGTATTTATAATGCAAATACACAGACCAGTAAATACGAGTGATGTCAACGCCCGGTCAGCCAGCCAACCAATCGTTGAAGTTCTTCCCTGCCGGCCGACCAATTGCTGAACTTCTTCCCCGCCGACCAGCCAGTCGTTGAACTTGATCACTCAGTCAGTCACTCACGCTCAGATGGCAACATACACGTTTATAAGGGCCTGGCCACTGCTCGCGGCCTAGCCCAAAAATCATGGAAGCCAACCTAATGATCACAGCACTTAAAAACATAGTAAAATTACTTTAAGTTTTCTAAATATCATCAACATGAGGCAATTAAAGTGACTTACACAATTTTGTGAGGTGATCAGTTTCCACAAAATACCACGCTTTTAGAGCATCATGCTATCTGTATTTACAGTGTGAATTGTACACATTGCACCCCTTTCTACATTGCACCACTGGAAAATGGTGTAAGTATCTGGAAACTAGCTGCAGTGACAGATGGGTGCTTTTTTCCTATTCCAGTCCTATTTGAATGCTGATTTTATCATGGTCAGTGAGATCTGGTGTTCACTGACGCAGCATGGGGCGAGCGGCGGGATGCGTAATGTGACTTTGTGTAAGTGAATTTCCACATGTGAAAGTCTGCAGCTGTCTGCACGCTTGAAAGTTTGACAGCGCGGTATAGGCTTTCATTACCGTCTGCCGAAGTGTGCATTTGCATTTTACAGCCGCCTTTTGATTCGAGATACTGTCTGTGAGATTCACGACAGCCCGTCTTTACACACAAGCTGCTGTCACATTGTTTACCAAACCTCTCTTTTTAAATGTAATGGTGATACTTTACTTCTATTTTTGACTCAGATTTAAATGAACATAGCATAACACGTGGCTCAGTTAATCACCGGGGTCTGACTCTGAGTCAGTTTCCTCTCATGAAAAGGCTAACACCTAAAGAAATAAGTTTTGATAAAAGAATGAGGTTGTGCCCTTCCTAAATTGGGCTATTTGCAGAGACCGGAATACAAATGGAATCGTCACATAAAAGGTTTTATTCATGTAAAACTGCCTTGGAATGTTAACATCCTTCATAAACCCTGAATATAGTAAGAAAGCAATTACCCTCGTCCATCTGTTCTAGATGGACTTGTATGCAACTCTGCATCGTAAAATTCTCAAGAAAAAATAGGGCTGGCCAGAAAAGTAATGATCGTGGACAAAAAAAAGAGAGGAAAAAAACATTCTTTTCAGAAGTCAGACGTGTGTATCTCAGTTGCAACAGTTTGGCACCAGTCCATTCGTTCCTTTCCATAGCAGTTTATCAGTTTATTAAAAAGTTCTTTGATGACCAAATGTACACCTTAAAGGTGTAAAGTCCAGGGTTCAGAGAGTAAGACGTTCTGCCATGCATTTTGTCCACTCATGAATACAGCCGGCTGATTCAGTAATTAGTTCTTTGTCCTGGCTGGACTATTGTATTATTGAGCAAATCCAGGAGGACAGAATTGAATACCATGAGTAGACCATGAGTTTCAATCTCTGCACCAAGTAAATTCAATCAATGTCCTTTTAACAATGAACCTGATTAACTTTTTCAACCAACATTTTCTGACCTGCATTCATGGGGGAAAGGAAACAGAAATGAATGCTTGCATAATATAATGAGCCTGGTCAACGTTGACACAAATGTATCAAATTTGAAATGGAAAATGATTCACTAAACTGTCATCACACAAAATTAAAAACACTATCAAAAAGAAGGGCTGCATCTTATTTTACCCTTGAATCTTTCTGATTATTGTAAGAGACACCAAGTAAAAGAAAAAGAAAAACTAAGAAAAGGTGCTGTTTTCTGCAGAGAAGCAGAATGTTGAAGGCTTAAGCAGCTTTCACACCGGACGCGAAATGTATTTTTCGCACGACAGATTACATTCAAAGTCATTAGGCTCGTTCGAGATGAGCCAGGTCTGCGCAGATTCGACCGAAGGCGATCGGCGCACAATGCATGCCAGTTAGTTTTGTGTCCGACTTGATCCCGCCTTGCTCTGACGTATAACAAAAGTGGACGGCGATAAAATCGCGACAGCGAGGCGGCCGCAGTTTTTAGAGCCAGGCGCTGCAGTTGCTCTCCACCGACTGCACTGCCTGGCTCTAACCTGATCTAACCAAGGATGTTTTGTATTTCACTGGATATACAATTGGAAAATGGCCGCCCATTCATTTCAATGGAAATTGTCAATGGCGCAGCACGCCGACATGGGGGCCAACTTCCGGAACCACGCGGACATGCGCTGTGTGACTTTTTGCTCATACATGCGTAGTGTGGGGCTCATGAACGCGCTGGTATCCGAGGTGCCCATGACAACGGCCCACGCTCGTGGAAGTCCTACCCAGGGTGCGTGTTTGCGATCACTTTTCTCCGGAAATGGAATTCTAACTACTGCAGACTGCAGAACCTTGCCTAGGAAACCCCCAATGTAACTATGAGCGGATCGGAAAAAACATAGCTGCCGCTAAAGGCTTAATCATAGTTTGAAATACAATTTTAAAACCCAAGTGCAATATCATATGTTTAAAATGACTGTTATTTAACAGGGAAGTAATACTATTGATTTCAACGCAAAAATGTCGGCAAAATAGTTGACTTGCTGTTGTGCAACATGACATTGCTCAGGCTCGTGTCCTCTTTAGTTCAACAATGAATAACTGCATTTATAGAGTCAGACGATTCTTGCTTGTCTGCGTGCAAACTCTATTATCTTCTCCGGATTCAAGACGATAAACCGAACACACAATGCACTGCATGTGCCTTATATACCGATATGTTTTAATGTCAAGAGCCTTTAACTTTTGCCAATTCTGGCAAGCTGATTTACTTTTAGCTAATGTAACTTGGCTAAAGAGGATACAAGACTCGCGCTAGACTTATAACCGTTCCGTGGAGTATTGTAAAATGTGGGATGTACCCTGAAATGTTACGCACATTGTACTGCATTATTTTTACCTTTGTTTCATCACTCCTTTTTTCTGTCCTCCCCTGTTATCTCATAATCACCATCTCTGTTCTAAAATGCACACCTAATCGATCTTCGTCTCATGCTCAACTGTTGCATTCTCTTTTAGGTCTCGTATTATCTTTGTTCAGATGAAAATCAGCCACACCGTTGAATCTACCTGCATCACTCCCGTTGATCTCAGATGCTGCTCACAAACATGTTCAGATATAATAATGTCCACTCATATGGACATTACGTTAGATGCTACTCAACTGACATATTAACACATCAAAATACAGTAATGTGAATTGGTGCTATTAAAGGGACATTGTGTAACATTTTCAGTTGTTTATTGGCCAAAATCTAAGTCTGCATTCATATATATGTCATCATTGGTGTATTATGACCTCCGCTAATAATCTGACATATTCTCGTAAACGAAGAATTTTAGATTTGTTTGTACATTGGACGGGTAAGCCGGTAGGGAAGCGCCACGACGGTCTGCCATCTTGAAACTACAGCCGCCGGCAAGAGACAAATAGCACCAAACGCGGAATAAATCTGCGGTTGCCCTGCCAGCCAGCGCAGAGTGATTGAGACACCGGAGGAGATCAGCAAGAGAGGCTACCGCGGCAAGTTTGAAAATCTGCAGTACTGCAGCATAACGCAGGACCATGCATATGCAGCAGCAGCACAGGAGATGGAATCCTCATTGCCAAGAAAACAAAAAAGAGAATTAAAAAGGCAGCGCGACCGGCGCATTCAAAAAACGAGGGTCAACATCGGGCTAGCCTTCCCCAGGTGAAAGGAGCTAATGAAAGCGAAAGATTTTCAAAGGGACGCTGAAGTTGCCAGCTTTCTGATCGACAAGTAAGTCAACTTCAAATTCAGGCTACGTGAACACCAAGGGGACCTTGTCTCTTAGCGCGTTCTCGTACGCAGTGCAGCAGCTGTGGTTCTTTGCTTGTAGCACTGGTCAGGAGATTCCGTGCTGTTGGCTTACGTTATTACCAAGTCGGTAAAGTGAGCAGGTGTACGACACCAATGTTTTCAGTTATTGTATTTGATGAATGGCTTTGTTATGTAGCGACTCGACTGCTTCACCTGTCTTTTATGTAACGTTACAGAATAAACCGTAAGGTAGCAAAGGCTGTTGTTGGTTAACTTAGGTTGGATAACGGGCATGTATTCGGTAGCTATTGAAGGTGACATCCTATAAGCGTGCTTGTGGCTAACACTTGCTTTGCTTTTTCGTATTAAATTGTTCAAGATGCACCTAAGCCGAGTTGTTTATTTCCATTACTTTGAATATCTTACACCGATTCACGGTACTGTGTTTTGCTGCTTCATGTATTATATGCTGGCTAAGTAGCATTGACTACGTCCATAATATGTGCACTTTCAGCCTGGTATAAATTCATCCCAAAAAACTTCACAGTTAATCATTTATTTACCATTGCACGCTCATTCTTAATTATTAAAACAATAGCAGATGTGCATACTTGATGTT
The DNA here is from genome assembly GCA_029692085.1 of Gymnothorax javanicus. Classification (NCBI taxonomy): domain Eukaryota; kingdom Metazoa; phylum Chordata; class Actinopteri; order Anguilliformes; family Muraenidae; genus Gymnothorax; species Gymnothorax javanicus. The sequence continues at coordinate 35,309,453 of CM056202.1, forward strand.
GTGACTTTTCAGCAAGTTTGAAGATAACAGAAACTTCATATTTTGTATCTTATTTTATACATGCACCGAACTTGCATGACAGCACCGCACAGAGACAGTATTTGTTGTTCAGCCTTTATTAGCTAGAAGTGTTGAGTGGGTTGGAAACGCTGGATAGGATGAGATGTGAACGACACACTGTTCGTGAGGGGCATCAGTGTATGGGAGTGATGCTGCGGAGATTTGCTAATGCGACTGAACTCCATCTGCGCAGAGAAAACACGAGGCCTCCAGAAGAAAGAAACCGATGAGAACGAAACTAAGATCGTCTTTATGTATATTTTATAACTGGGCTGCTGATCATGTGCGGACTTAGGAATTTGCTAATCCTGTATAAGGGGAAGGAAAATAATTCAGAATTGAAACTCCACTAATATTGAATAAAATAAGCACTTTTCCGGCTTACCTTGATGTTTGAGTACCCAGAGAAACATTCGGGTCGTAAAAACGTCAAGCGTGAATTTAGTCAAGAAAATTTAGAGTTTATTTTCTCATGCTGATAAATGTGGTAAAGCTATGTTACAGATGACGCACCGGGTTGCGAGAGTATGCGCAGCATATGCATTCACAATATTAAAATTAAACTCTAATGAATGGTGTGTGCACCCTGCGAGTCAGCTGGGATGGGCTCCAGTTCCAGGTACAGAGAAAGGATGGAATTAACGAGCTTTGAGCATTCCTGCACTAAAAGTAATTTCGCTTGTCAGAATTTATTCCCCTGTTAAATAAAACTAGTTAATCAACATTTTATATCCCTATAATGTATATAAATTGTTTTTCCAAACTATATTTAAGCCGAGTGCTATGTTTGCCCGTTCGGTGTGGAGCTATTGCATGGGTTTTGCAGTGGTCAAAGCAACATTTCCAGAGAACATTGGTCGTGAACACGCATCCTGTGTAGGAGTGCTTCGGGCGCGGACGGTTGTCATAGATACCTCAGGCGTCAGCACGTTCATGAGCCCCACACAACCATGGACCTATAATACATCCATGGTTTCATCAGTGTTGTCAAGGCTTTTTGATACACGGTGGCTACCGTAGTTGCAATACGTGTTTGAAAAAGTGAGGCGCTAGAGTGCACTATTCGTTTGAATGTAATACACGATTTCAACGCTGGATGGGAGTAATTCCTTCACAATGTCCCTTTAAAACTAATGGAAATATGCAACTCAGTTTATGGATATATCCATAAATTTTTTTGATATTAAAAAAGTAAGGTGAGTGTTGTCTGCGCACATGGTTCTAGGATGTCACAACAGCGGCCTTAGCTTACTGTACATTTTGCCGTGCTACATAATGAAGTGTGGCAATCGAGTTGCTACATATTACGGCCATTCATCAATTAACATAAAATGTCTAAAATATACTGAGCAACAAAAAAAAACGCAAGTTAGCTAGTTAGTTGATGTACTCTTATGGTAACTCAGTCAACGTGACTGCAAAATAAAGAAAAGTTTCATGAAACGAGTGTAAATGTGCACGCGGTAGTAGTAAATTTGATTTTCTATAATAATTACGTGTAAACTAATTTTCCGGTCGGTCTTTAATTAGCTTGCGTTTCTTTAGTTGCTCAGTATATTTGCACCGTAATGCCAGCTCACTTTACCGACTTGGCTTCGTCTATAATGTTGATCACAGACGGATGGCAAGGAATGCCCATTGCTGGTCTGCCCATATCCTGCGTCATGTGATGCGCAACATACGGCCAAGTTATCATCAGCAAGTGGCCGCACTACCTAGCCTCTCACTCGTCGAAGACCACATGCTGTGGCTCTTAGCGCCGCCCCTAGTATTGCAGAACGTAGCAGATCTACAGGAGTAAACCCTGCAAAAAAAAAATCGGATCAGTCCCTGCTTGGGTTAGCCCACTGGTCCTTTCAAGATAGCCTCTCTGGTGTTAGTACTGGTGATTTGTGTTTCAACATGATTCCACTCCAGAAGCTACCCACAGAGGAACGCAAGTACGGAAGAGAGCAGCCTGCTTGCCCACTGCACAGGGCCAGCAACCCTTTGTAGAGGTATTTAAGCAGCTGCAGACCCAGAAACATCTTATAAGCAATTACATCAACATCTGCGTCGTAAATCTGGGCAGCATAATAGCAAGCATGATGGACCCCAGGTAAAGCCTGAGGACCTCGCGGTTCTGATCAGCCCCGATCTGCTCGCAAGTAATAAATTTGATTTTCTATAATAATTACACGCAAACCTGTTTTCTGGTCTGTCTTTCATTAACTTGCGTTTCTTTTGTTGCTCAGTATATTTGCACCGTCACACCAGCCCACTTAACCGACTTGCTACGTCTACAGTGTTGCTCACAGACGGACGGCAAGGAATGCCCATTGCTCCACCCACTCCCATCCGCTGCAGTACTTCGGAGGAGATGAGAATGCGCTAACATATGAGGACCTGTTGGTTTTCACATAGCCTGAATATAAATAAAAACTTTTGTTGTTGCCGAGGAACGAGGCATCAATGATTTAAAAGAGAAAAATAAACCGTTTCGGTGTCGATAATTTGTGACTGTCAAAAAAATTTATTCAGGGATTTATCAGCATGTCTTTTTCAATTATTCCCTATGCAGAAATTTCTTTTTGGCCCCCATGGCATCACGTGACTTGCATGGCAATATCGTGACTTGACCGCTAAGCCCATATCGGCGTGCGTTCCAGCCTTCGTTGTTTGTCCAGTTCTCCTTATAGGTCCATGGATCTAACAGCTGTTTGGTTTGGAGGTTGGCTCAACAATATGATGTTTTATATACACTCTGTACTTCTGTTGAATGGGAGAGAATTTGATTTTATTTGTCAGATTTGAAGGGTTAGTCTGGTTACAGAAAACGTGTGGCTGATGGTGACGTTTAATTGGGATTCATGTCACAGATCATGAACTGAATATAGTCTATTGTATATAAACACTGCATTGTATTAATTATTGAAGTATTTAACAGCGCAAAGATTTCTGGTAAGTGGGATGTAGCCTACAGATTTGTTCAACAGGATGTACGTATTTCTGTGACTTCCTGTATATTCTCTCAAGGCTGCTGGAAACTGTCCGACTTGATTGCAGCTTGTTGTGACCGCCCCCTGCTGCAGCCGCCTGCTCTTGTCTACTTTCCAGGCGAGGCGCAGTTCATCTCGAACGAGCCTAATGCCAAAGACGCGAATACACTTTGCATTGACTTTGAATGTAATCTGTAGTGCGAAGAATTCTTTTCGTGTCCAGTGTTGAAAGCGGCTTTACTGGGAATGGTAGCACAGCTTGTTGCATTTTGTAGTGCATGTGGGTTAAAATAAAGAAAATAAATAAATAAATAACATGCCCAGGGCCGATTCTCTTGCTTCGGGGCTATAACACGAAATTGGAATTAGCGAACAGACAACAGCAAACCTAACCCTCCCAGAAATCAGAGTCCAGAAGGTTCTAAAAATTCGCATCTATCCACTGCCTCTCAGAAAATACAGGGGAGAATTTGTCTCAGTTTTAATGAAGTTCAGATATCTTTGAGGAAATCAGCTGTTCTTCAGAATTTTCAGTATAATTTTTAAAGGAATATGAATTTTGAGGTAGTGTCTGTGGGAGCTGGGTTTGGGGTGGGATAACTACGATCAAGAGACATAACCAGTTGTCTTCACCTTATTAAAACATAGGAATGCCCATAACGGGCATTTCAGGAATTGCAGGGTTTTTGTCTATCAGGAGTTGATAGGCATTTCCCCTTGTCATCTAAGCAGCATTTCACAGATAAAGCCTCTTTTTCAGCAGCCAAAATGAATTCATCCTTGATTTAGCGGTGAACATGCAATGCAAGTAATGGAAGTCATGAGGAGTTATTATAATTTTTTTTTTTTTTTTTTTTGGATCACTTAAGCCTTTAAAATGTATGTATCTCACTCCATGCATTAGAATATGCATGTATTGTTTGAATGTGAGTGCATCTTGTTTGGGTGCATCAATGCAAGCGTTTCCATGGCAACATACTTGGAAAAAAAAAGAGAGCTGTGCGTCATCCCACAGTCTAGGTGGATGTTTAGTAACAGCACTTCTTTCTCAGTAGGGAAGGATGCTAAAAAAACTACAGGGGTTATATCGAATATCACATTTTTACAGGACGTATGTCCATATAGTGATGGTGACTCAGGTTCGTATACTGTAAGCAATGGGACTAAATGACTGAGTGTCATAAATAAATATTTCATATTCATAACAAATAAGCTATAATGCAATCAAAAATGAAGCTCTGCCTAGGTTCTGACAGGTTACAACGTCAAGCTATCTGATAAGCTATAGATCAGCTGTTTCAGCCCACCGAAGAATCACCAGAGAAACACTTGCTTGTCACCTGACTTCACCTCGGCAGATGTTTACTTGACTGTCAATCTTAAGTCCTATGTAAGCTTGCCTTCTGATGAAGCAGTATCTGGTCACACTTCCCTCTCAAACCCTCCACCATTTCAGCTCCACTCGTCTAATGACACATTTATTGATTGTGTTTCCTAACTGAGTTATACCAATCTATACCAATGTCTCGTATTTAATTTAATTTTACTTTCTTTGCTGCTGTAGGCCCTGTTCTATGGGGGGGTTCCCTGCTTTTGGTTCCACACTTGGACGGGCAAAAATCTCCCAGAACAGGGCCGTGTCTCCAAACTCAATGTATGTATGCTTGTATGCCTCTCTATAAACTGTTTTTGACAAAGTGGTCCTGTCAGAACTGCATTATTCATCTGTGTAACATGGACAGATGCATTGCAGTAAAATATTGTCAAAGTATTAATCAAATTATCAGGTTGGTTTACCGTGTTTGTTTCTCGCTCTTGGTCTGGTAATTAATGCGAAGACTCCCCCTTCACGCTCATGCCATATCTCTCTCTCCCTCTCCCTCCCTCTCTCTCTCTCTCTCTCCTGTCCTGCCTCTTTCTCCTGCTCTTCTTTTGGACATCTCCCAGAAAACTATGAAATATCATTTATTAGAAAAACCTATTTTAAAAGTGCTGCTGCGCCAGAATTTGGAGCAGAGAGATAAACCACACTCCATGAGATAAAACTCATTAAACTGCACAAGTAAAGATAAAAAAAATGAAAAAAAGAGAAAAAAGCAGAGAGGATTGTCACATAAAGAATCACTCCAGCCAAAAGCTCTGAAAAGAGAATTATTAGTTGTTTTTGCTGACAAAAAACTGAAGTATGACACTGAAGTTATTTTTCTCTTTCCTGTTTCCCATGCTAATTTACTCAGACTAAGGAGCAGTGGATTCTGACATAAATTATTCAGTCTACTGTAGCATTTAATTTCATTTATTTATTTTTATTACTGTCACACTGCCAACTTCTATCATGGCAATCTTATACCGTTATCCTATTAATATTCATTGCAATTCACAACTACAAACGTGTGATGGTATCACTTTTTACTGCCCAGTTTAAAGAGAGCTTAAAATAAACTAAACGTAAGGCTGTTTTTCCTTCATTTGAAGTTCACTCAGTAAAGCAGCACTTATTATTCAAACATATACATTATCTGATCCTCCATAATCTTAGGCAGATATACACACACGGGACATTTGGAGCCTCCACTTAGCCCGATATGCATGTCTTTGGACTGAGGGAGGAAACTAGAGTACCAAGAGGTAAGTCATTCGAACAAGAGGAGAACATGCAAACTCCAGACAGAAATTTCCCAAGCTAGATTTAAACCCATGGCCTTCTCGCAGTGAGATGGCAGTGCTACCAGCTGCCTCTTTTTTAAGAGTGCAGGGGCGGATACGTATACCTTTAAATTGTTAATACTGTAACATTGCAATTTTGAAGTTCAGTTTTGTTTGACTTTATTTAATTTTCTTATACTCTGTGTTTTTGACATGTTTTTCAGAAACACGCGGTCTGTTGCAGTTTTGGTACCTAAGGTTAGTTCGGCTAACTAGGTTAACGACGCAAACAAAACAGTCATGAAACTCTGAGCATTGAAACAATTTTTGTGATTGCAATATACACTGTATGCATTGATTGTTGTGACAATGTCCTGTTTGACTTGATTAAAATGTAAATATACTGCCTGTTTTATGTTTGCCTACTTTGGTTTGCCTAATGTCTTTGAGTGGTTGAATAATTCATTAATCTTTTTACTGTTATTGTAGCAATATAGAGGCATATGCCACAATACAGTAATTCATAACTTAAAATAAAGTGAGACAAATAAGTCAAGTATTTTCGGCACGCTTAACCTGTGTGCAAGTGTGTGTGTGTGTGTGTGTGTGTGTGTGTGATATGCATTTGTAGACCAAAAATTGATGATCCTTGCTTTCAGTTTGACTGCGCCATTTGTGCGAGTGTGTGTGTGTGTGTGTGTGTGTGTGTGTGTGTGTGTGTGAGTACTGTAAGCCAAAAGCCAATTTCTGTGCTTACTTTCACTCTGGCCCAACGTGAGTGTGCTGGTCCAATTACACAATGCATAACATCACGGCTGTGATCACGAGTTGTCAGCATCAGGTCCAATCACACAAAGTGTAATTGCGAACCCCGTGTTACGGGGCAGTCCCCATTTTTGATGACCTATCCCTGACTGAATCTCAAAGTGGGTGCTTCCAATCTGATATTATCTGTTTACTGAGCCTTTTGTCAGCAACTAACTTGTTACTTTGGTGAATGTGAATGATGATTTGTAATAGCCCTGTTGGCAAGTTGCCTGCTTTACTGTAGAGGTAGGTTACATATTTCAATGAAAACTATGTTGTAGCACTGCTTTATAAGAGTAAATCACAAAGACTTTGTCAATGTTCTGTTATGTTTTCATTGTTTTTCCCGTGTCTTTAATATTTTTCACGTTTCATTGCGTGATTTTAGTATTTCCATTTACTAGTTCAGTTGTTCCATTTCCTGCCGCTCGCCATATACTTTTTGTTTCCACTTCTGCACTTGCACTCCCCATTCTATTTGTGTAATTAGTTCTCTCATTCCCCTGTTTGGAACCACACCTCCCTCCGTGCCTCCTCAGCTCACTCACACCTGTTACCCATGTCATTGGTCACTCCTGTACCCTTTATATTCTACTTCCAGCATAGCCCTGATCGTGAGTTTGTTAGCCAGCTTTCTTTGTGTCTACCTACAAGCATTTTTTGATTCACGATATCTTGGTTATGGTTTGTTTTCCGATTCTCAATTCACAATTTAGTCCAGTCCCTTGCAGTTCATTGATCTCCTGTGTATTCCCTCCAATTGCTTCCTGGTTTCTCAATTCTGCATGTCCTTTGGCTTTGGTATACTGACTTCCTGATTTTTGGACCTTTCTTCATTCTCATTTTGATTGCCTCTTTTGCGCTGCATTACTACTGAACTGGACTGCCGAACCAAGAGCATTAATAAAATTTTTAGCCTTTGTGTGACTTCTGTCCCTACTCCCTGTCAGACTTACCATAATAAATGTATATTGGAGCTGCCCAAACTGCAAAAATCGTTGAATTAACTGATGTTATCTGTTTACCAAATTTTGTGCAAGTGACTAGCATGCTACATGGGTGAATAAGAATGAGTGCTTGACTTAGATCTGTTCACAAGTAACCTTCCTTCAAGGAATATGGATGAATTAATGAAAATAAAGAGATGTTTGATCCATGTCTCCAGCCTAAGTGAAGAATTGGGTAAAATCTGTGTTTGGAAATTCACCACATGAATGAATTAATATTGCCATGTTTCTAAATATATTCAAACAGCAAGGTTAAACTTGCTTTGAAGAGTTCTAAAGCTCTCACTGGATGTGTGGACTTTTTGTTATAGAAATTAATTTATGATTAGAGTGGAGAAGGGTCAGTTATCCACCAATTGAGAACAACTTCCAACTGTAAAAATAAGTATATAAAATATTATGGTGGAAATACTGCACAATGTTTTGTCCATCATTAAACAATAAACAGCATCTCTGCTATTATGATATCATAAAATTATAAAGGCTTGACAACCATGCATGACGTACAGCTGGCAAGAACCTTTGGCAAGCAGATCAGGCCAATGAAATCCCTACAGGTAAGCAATTAAAGTGTAAAGTGAAAAGGCCAATGGCTGTCCCATGGCAGAAGCCAGGTGGTGAATCCCCCTTGGCCGTGGCAGAACTGCTTGACAGTTGAACTAAAGGGTTTAGCAGGAGTGCATTCCCCATCCTGGAGACCAATGAAGGCTTGAGAGGGTTTCCTAATAAACTGACTCAGAGGAACAAACTGAAACAGGGGATTGACTAGAATACGGTCCCAACCGTGGAGACTGATATAAAAGCTTGAGAGCTTATTCCCATTAATAAGACTCCGAAGAGTAATTATGCCTTTCTTTATCATTAATTTGCTGAAATAAAATGGAGAGAGAGCTTAGCTCAGAACTAGAAGACACAAACTGACTGGTATACAGATAACAACACCTGGGAAAAAGGGAAAAAGTAAGGCAATAAATCCATTGATGGAGACAAAACCGTAAAACACATACAGGCTGCTGGAGAGGGTGAGGAACCAATTAAGTATGATAACAAGCATCTCCTCGAGTCCACTCATTTGCATAAAATGCTTACTAACTTTAGCTAGCTGACTTTTGGTGACTAAAATACATGACATTTGTATGGGCAGCATAGAGATATAAGAGCTGCATTCATTTGTGGATTGTTATGTTACTCCTGGGCAAGGATTTTGTCAATCTCAGCCCAGCACTTATGCAGCAATATTAGATTGTGCAATAAAAGATCTATCAATAAAATATTTAATAGGTATATTATTGCACAAAGTATGCTCACTGAATGTGAATAGTTTTTGTTATGCATGGATTTATCTATACGATGTAAAATAAGCATATTTTTGCTCAAAGTATGAACAATACCATTACCCTCAATGAATGTGTGTAGTTTTTGTAATGCATATAAATGTACATATGTGTGAGGCTGTGCCTCCAGCCCTCTCCCTAGCCACATTCCTCACCACCTTCCCTGCACTAATAATTAACAGTACCTGCAGCTCATATGAGCTGCAGGTAACAGCATGTAAGGCTGGGCCCAGCCTTAGGGGCCTTGCATTTGTCTCCCTACTGCGGGTCAGTAGGGTGTTAGCTGCCACTCTGTGTCTTTTCTTTGGTTTCACTTCAGTTTGTTATTTCTTTGTATTAGTTGTATGTTCAGTTGGGACCTTGTTCCCTTTTTGTTTTGTGTTCTCTTACTTTTATTATCATTAAACTTATTCATCACTCCCCAGCCTTGCACGAGTCCAAACTCAAGACCCAGCTTTTGTGGTCTGCCAGACTGCCGTTAGGCATCCGGCGGGCCTAACCTTTACAATATGTTAGTGATTTTCTTTTTCTTTTTCTGGACCATTTGACCAAGTATTAAACTCATAAGTGGACCTTTGGTCAAAAAAAAAAAGCCTAAGTACCCCATTTATTTGGTGTCTACCAAGAGGCAAAGCTCAAAAACCATCACTCGTTGTAGTATCGTACACTGGCAGAAACATAAGCATAGGTAAGTTCAACTTCAGTTATCAATACATATACAGTAAATACTTCTTTCTGTACCCATCCATCCTAGACAGTAAGCAGATGAAAGTTGATTTCAAATGCGCTGTTCACACTCATTGCAAAATTAGTTTATCTTACCAAGTACTGCAGTATTATATTTAGACAATACACTTATTTTTATTACTTTTTTTTTCTCAGTGAGACAAAAATTCTGCAAATGAGACGCAGTAATTTGGCTCAGTTTTGGATTTGCCAGTGGGATAAGAAAATTACACTTGTCAAGCACATGGTGATTAAAATAAGCAATATATTCTTCTTGAGAGAGAGGAAAATAAGACGTTACATCTCATATTAAGATTCAAAGGCTTGTTAAGGCAGACACTTTTGGCAGTGCCTGGAATCTGTTGCTGCGAACTTTCAATATGAAGTCCAAAGAGCTGTCACTGCAAGTGAGGCTAGCCATCATTAGGCCAAAAAAATCAAAGCACGTCTATTGGCGAAATAGCATGAACATCAGCTGTTGCCAAATCAATTATTTGGTTCATTCTTCAAAATAAATAGATAAATGAATAAATAATACCCTGTTGAGCCCCGGAACACAAAAAAACCAGCAGGACCTTGGATAAAACTTTGGTGGATGATAAAAGAGTTCTTTCTCTGCTGAAGGAAAACCCCTTCACAACAGTTGGCCAATCAAGAATACTCTCCATGAGGTAGGTATATCTGTGTCAATGTCAACAATGATGAGAAAACTTCACCAGAGTAAATTAAGAGGGTCCAATAAAAGCTGTAAACCATTAGGGTACCTTAAAATCAGGATATTTCCCAAAAAAACATTTAAAAATCTTGTTGGTTCTGGAACAGCATCCCATGGATAGATGAGATGGGGTTGGGTGAGGGCTTTGAATAGAAATAGTTGTAGTGCTTACATGGTTTATACAATATTTTTGGAGAAGCCCACCAATAAAAGCTGTGCGTTTACGTTATAAGCAACATCGTGTTTGATTAACCCTTAAATGCCCCCTGTGACAAATTTGTCACGATTTTGGGGGTTGTCAAAACCACTGACCCCACCTAAATTTTGCAACCTAATGCGCATAGTGACATATTTGGACCATCAGTGCTGCCATCTGATGCATAAAAGTGGAACTGACACTACATTGGCTGCACCAGCTAACCTTTCCAATATGGCCACCCCCATGGTGGAATCCACAGGATAGATCAGCACCCATTCATCACTGGATAAAGTAGACAAACAGGTAAGCTAATGAAAAATAAGCTATGCCTAATACTTCAGCCATATGTCAACTGTTTTATCATTCAAGTCATTTTAGCAATAAGGTCCCCAAAATGCCCATTGTGACATATGTCACAACTAAAATGAGGTCAAAGGTCACCAAAAATTAAAAATTGCTATTGGGTTGTTATTAGCCCCTCCCCAGGACATATTAACAGAATACATAGATTTTTATTTCAACTTTTACTATAGTTGGGCATTTAAGGGTTAATTTCAAATCCATTTTGGTGGTGGACAGAGCTAAAATGATGAAAATTGTGCCGCCATCCATACTTATGAACCTGAATCTAATAGTTGTAGCTTTCCCCAAATAAACACTGGGAAAATCCATCCCAACTCAAAACAACCAAACACCAAATAGACATAAGAGCACATTGATGACAGAACATGAATTGATATAAATTGAAAAAAAAAAAAAACCACTGCAATACATGCTTGTTTTTGCTAAAAACATGATTCCTACGCTACAGTGGCCCATCATTTAAGTACATTACTACTTATGATTTAGTGTAGCCTCTGCATTCTGTTTCACTGGGGGAACATTTTAAGAAAGATTAAAAATATAAAATCATTCATTTCCTGCTCAGAAAAAAAAAAAAAAAAAAAAAAATTGTACCTATTTATCTACAGACCTCAAATTTGGTGTTGTCACGGTTATTTTCTGCATATTATTTTTTTTTGTACTCACAGTAGGATTAGAACTCAGGCCAGACAAAGATCCAGTTCACAGGCTTTATTGAAATTTGTAGTCAAATTTGTAGTCAATTACAGTCCAGGTTGGTAGCAGCCAGTGAGTATGCAAAACAGGAGGGCGAATCCAGAATCGTAATCACAGTTCAAGCCAAGAGTCAAAGAGCCAGGGAGTCAGTATGCCAAATTATACACAGAAATTGCAAAACCAAAACGCCAAGCAGAAACTCAAACACAGGCAATACTAGCAAACACTAGAAACAGGACTAAAATTGTAAACCAAGGAACAAACTGAATTGTGACCAGGAAAATCTCAGGGATACGAAACCACTCACAGGCAAGGAACTAGCTTAACAAACGTGCATTGGACTGTTCTAGACTGGGGAAATATATAGGGAAGCAGAGTGATTTATTACAATGAGCTGCAGGTGTGCTGAGCTCAGGAAAGCACAGAGGGGTGTGGCTACAAACAAGGAAACAAGCAGGGCACAGTGGGTTTTAACCATAAAAAAGTCAGAAAAAATTCTAATGGCATGAAACCAATGATATGTACTCCAGAACATGGCGTAGAATACATATATGAAAACGGGAAAAAAATCCGTTGGGAAATTTTTTTTTTTTTTTGAAAAAAAACGTTTTTCAGAAATTGCAATTTTTGAACCTTGAGAAATTCAAAAAAAAAAGTTAAAATTCCCAAAATGAGACATCGAAGGGTCATTAAATGGGCGTAGTCTCTTCGCTATTGAATCCACAATGGTTATGTCACATTTCATGGGCCATAGGTCATTGCACAATTGCACAATAAGCCTTATTATGACTGGGGATGGGTAAGCTTGAGAATGTTGTCTGTAATCAAAGATGGATCTGCTTGGGTTGCTAAATCAAATGGAAGCAAAGCCAAGCAGATCAAAGCTGCTATTAAACGCGGACGACCTAAATCTGGCTAAGGCACCTGAATTTTACCCCCTCCTTTCCTTGTTGCATGGCATAGATGGCAGTGGTTCAGGGGCCGCGGAGAGCTGCAGGGAGGCATCTGTCATCAACATCATACTCAGATATCAGATCATGGATGGCAGACATAAGGTGGGGCTTGTTTACGATGGAATAGCTTCCTTTTTGGAAACAGAGAATACAAACTTTCGTGCGGGCTGTGCAGTGGTCCATATTTGCTGTCAGCCCCTTGCATGTCTCAGGAAAAAGGACAGAATTTAGGGACAATGCACAATATAAGGAGGGCCTAGCTTTGTGAATGTAGGCAAGTCTGATGTAATCAATGATGATATAATAAATGTTACCAATCCCCAGTCATAATACGGCTTATTGTGCAATTAAGCAATGACCTGTGGCCCATGAAATGTGTCATAACCATTGTGGAATCAATAGCGAAGAGACTACGTCCACGAATGACCCTTCGATGTCTCATTTTTGGGGATTTTAACACTTTTTTGAATTTCTCAAAGTTCAAAAATTGCAATTTCTGAAAAACGTTTTTCTCAAAAATTTCCCAACGGATTTTTATCCCGTTTTCATATATGTATTCTACGCCATGTTCTGGAGTACATATCATTGGTTTCATGCAATTAGAATTTTTTTCTGACTTTTTTATGGTTAAAACCCACTGTGAGGGGGCAATAAACTAACAGAACAGGGAGACTGCTGAGTGATGAAATGGAAAAACAAAGCATGCGAGAACAGAATATGGATAGGAAAACATAAGACCATAAAACATAATAATTCAAGAAATCAACAAATACATTAAACAAATGCATGAAATCATGAAAACATATAAACAGCTCTTAACGCCCTTAATTTTTTCTGTTGTTGAATGTGTTTTCATTTGAAGCAGCAATACCCAGGTCTTCAGCAATACTGCAGTCTTGAGGCAGTTTTAATAGCATGCTATTAATATGGCACCTGCATAGGTTGTGTTACAGTTCACATGCAGGGACACAAATACACATGTACAAAATATAAAGATTACAATGTGAAATATTTTTATAGCGTATTCTCAGAAAAAATAATAAAATTACAACATCTCATAAAAGAAGGACAACATATTGATTCAAGTTGTACAGTTTTAGTAATGACAATGGCTTATTTATGTGTGTCCAGCGTTATGCAGATAGCGATTTGTCCTTAGCTAGAAAATATGGAAACACGCAAACCTAATGACATGTTACAAGACTTTGGGTGTGATGACGAACTTTATGCTCATTACTGAACTAAAATACTGGCAGGAGAGCTTATTCCTCTACAGTATGGTTAGCACATGGAATGGTTTATTCAATTGCCTCCAAAGCTTGTTCCAGTCAAAATTGCTGTTATTTGGGCATATTAATGACAGTTTTTTTCAAAAAGTCTATGGCCCTGTGGTTGTTTTCATTTTTTGAAAATTTAATGCATGTTTAAACCCCATGATTTGGTCTTTGCATGTTTTTAAATTGCAGTGATCAGATTTCCAGACTTTTAAGCTTTTAAATCCCAGGTGTTTGTGCAAGTTAGTCCACAACTGAATGAAAATTCTAAAAGAGAAATATGAACCCTTCCATTTAATTAAAATGAAAAATGAACATGTACTGCATTATACAGTTAGGATTGTTTTAAAGGGCTCTTGCATTATCGTATCTGATACATTAATTAATAGTCAGTTTGATATATTGAAAAATCAGCAGTCATGTTAACAATCCTCATAGGGACAAAGGCTATTGGATTTAAACGGAATGGGTGTCATTATGTCTGCTTTATGGCACGTTATACCCACAACCCACCTATTATTATTGAAGCCAACTTCTTTTAACCTTGTGTCTGACTGCGTCTAAGATGAGTGCTCTCAAACTGTGATGGTTCTGCCCTGCAGTCCCTCCCCCTCCTGCTGTCTTCGCCTCCACTTCAACGAGCCACACCTGTTGCTCGTTGAAGTGGAGGTGAAGTTTAGAGTATTTAAGAGCTGGCAATTGGCAGTGCAGCTGCATTCTGGCATTTTAGCTCTGTGTGTGCTGCTCCTCCGCCCCTGTTGCTTTGTCATTTTTAAAAGTATATTTATTAAATATCTTTCTATTTTTTGTACCAGCCTGTGCGAGTGGGTCCCTTTATCAGCCTTTGGGTTCATGGTCCCAGTGCCCGCCGGTAGTGATGGCCAAACGAGGCTTTTTATGAAGCTTCGGACCCTTTTGGACCTTTCTATTGAAAATGGTTCACTACTCGAAGCTTCATTCATTGAGCACGTGGATGACATCTGCTGGCACAGAGATTGTTGTACAGCCTTGCAAAGGTGACGACGCACCTTGCATGTGCACTTCGAGTATGTTGTATTCTTCCCTACAAAGTGCAGTAACTACATATTGGGTAAAATGTGAGTTACACAGTTTTGGGCCTGAAAGTATATGGAGGTCAGAATTTAGTCAGACAGAAATTATACATTGGTAAATCGGTTAACCATAATCTATTATAGATGTGCTAACTATTCATTTGTTGGGACAGCAAATAAATTCTGAGGCCATTTTTTACTATTGAAATTATTGCGTAGTTACTGCACTTAGCCTTTGTAGGGCAGTGTTGCGAAAAATACTTAAATAAAGCTGAAATCTAACTTCGTCTTACATATGTCTGTTGTTTTTCTTCCTTACCTTAATAATTCATATCATATTATAATAACATTAATTACATCCACAGCCTCATTGAATCCCGTAAATATTTACTCTGTCCAAAAAACATATTGTATTATGTTTTCTGATTGTGCTTGGTGTATACTGGGTGTGCTTGTGCGACTTGGGCATTATTATTTTTGAATAAAAATGCCTAACAGAGCGCTGTTTCATCCATCTTATATACATTTGAATTACGCCAATGTTTCAAAGCTCCGCCTATCGAATCAAACCGGTCAGCTGATTCAGTCTGAATGAAGCAGTAAAGTGGTTTGAACGTCATCAGTCACATGGTTTTTCCCGATATGAAGCAAGCTCCGGCACAGCGCTTCAGAAAAATACGCTGTCAAGTTTGAAGCATGCTTCGGAGCCTTGGTATCAGCGGTAACATCACTACCCGCCGGATTGCATGTTGCATCCGGCGGGACTAAACCATGACAGAATGCAGCAGCCAGCTTGGGACCCAGCCAGGCTGGTTGTGAGGGGAGCAGCAGCAGTGTTTTTTGTAGGGGAGCAGTGTTCCGGGTCTGGCGGAGGTGTTCTCCAGTCTGTTGCGGGTCCGGCGGAGGTGTTCCCCAGTGTGTTCTGGGTCCGGCGGAGGTGTTCCCCAGTGTGTTCTGGGTCCGGCGGAGGTGTTCCCCAGTGTGTTCTGGGTCCGGCGGAGGTGTTCCCCAGTGTGTTCTGGGTCCGGCGGAGGTGTTCTCCAGTGTTCCAGGTCCGGCTGGTGCCATGCGTCCAGGGTCTGGCGGCGCCATGGGTTCTGGATGGCCCTTTCCTGGCTTGCCAGGAGGCGTGCCTTGGGGGGAGGGTACTGTGATGGTTCTGCCCTGCAGTCCCTCCCCCTCCTGTCTTTGCCTCCACTTCAATGAGCCACACCTGTTGCTCATTGAAGTGGAGGTGAAGTTTAGAGTATTTAAGAGCTGCACTGCCAATTGGCTGCATTCGGGCATTTTAACTCCGTGTGTTGCTGCTGCTCCCCTGTCGCTTTGTCATTTTTTAAAGTACATATTAAATATCGTTCTATTTTTGTACCGGCCTGTGCGCGTGGGTCCCTTTATCAGCCTTTGGGTACATGGTCCCAGTGCCTGCCGGATTGCATGTTGCATCCGGCGGGACTAAACCACGACACAAACTGCCAACCAAGGTCTAACCTCACCCTTATTAGACATGCACACTGCCCCTACAATGTATGCGCTTAACCAATGAAGACTGAGCTTCAAGATCTGAATTGAAACACTATCTATGTTTGCACTTACGATGCCATATTAGCTGCAAGCACTTGGCAGTTTGTGACAGGAAATCTTATTAGCTTATCAGCTGTCAGTTGTACGTAAACACGTTTCCAACTGATTTCCTAAGTGTGTATACTGTCTTCTGAGAAACTCAGGATAAATCCAGACAAAAGATCCACCTGAAAGCCGAAACACCCCACTGCCAGCCGAGCCCTCCCTCCCAGTGTGCGATACATCTTCTGTTTCCCGCAATCAAACTGCAAGTCAAGTGCTGCGTTCCTGTCAGACACATATAATTAATCTGTAAAATGTAACGTGAGAGTTGTGAAAGACAGTGTGTGTCAGGGAAAAACTTCTCAGCCCGAGACAAAGAGCGATGTTCACACCCTCTTCTCCATCTGCGCCTCTCCCATTTTCCCAAACAAACTTCATCATTTTGACAACAATAACTCATCAGCTGTCCTGCCGAAAAGGGTCCCTACAAATTAAAATGATTAAAAGCTATACAGAGGTGGGGAAAAGTGTTGATGTTGCTGTATTTTTTTTTTTTTTTTGCAGGTGAGTGCTGTGCACCGTCAGAAAGATTGCTAATGGAGATCTCACTGGTATCTATTTATTGCTTTGCGAGTTGGACATCTGATTCATTGTTCGCTGGAAAACATGTTTACAGAGTGCTGGGTCTGATTGAGGATATGGATCCAATAGACTTGCAGGCTTTGCGCGAGTGAAAAGCAGCTCAGTTTGCCTGCGGCCATTTTCCTCCATTCACCTGTGTGTGACGGTGGAAAAAAGAACAGAAAAAAGTAGCCAAAACTGGGCTTAGAGGTACTCAGGCTCCTTTGAACAATTTTGAGACCATGAGAGAAACCAAATCCAGTTTATGTCCATGAAGATCTGTTTTCCTAGGTGTAGCTTGCTGTTTTTAATACCTAAGCTGGCAGTGCCAATGGGGGATACATTGGTCGATTACCACAAAAACTCAGCACTGAACGCCTGCAGGCATCCAATGTCTGCCAAAGCCCAAGGGCCTGATGGATGCTGTTATTACATACAAAAATATTTTCCAGTTGCGACACTATAGGACCCTGTTTCCTAGCTTAATTCTGTGAAGCCGCACAGCTGCTAGTTTGAGTATTCAGGAGGAATAAATAATTATATTGTATTTATTATGTTCATGAAATTTCAGATGTTGTTTAATAGTATTTCAATCTTCCGCTGCAACAAATAATTTACATTATATACGAAACCCTGTTCTGAAAAGCTGGGAAATGAAAATAAAATAAACAAAAGACTGATTTGAAAAATGTATTTGCCCTCCACTATATTGAAAACAGTACAAAACAATACAATAACACATTATTTGATGTTTTATCATGAATTTAATCGCTTACTGAGAGTATACAATGTGATGACTTCAGAGTTCCACAAAGTTGGCACTGTTGACTGTTTACCACTGTGTAGCATCACCATGTTTTTGATCTTACTAATTAAGTGTTCGGCCGCAGTCACACTTTAGATGAAGTGTTGCTCATAAAGGTTTCATACAGCATGTATCATGCCTTCATTAATGACCCATGATGTCTTTATTAATCATACATAAGCAAATGTCATGCTTTGTAAAGGGTGAAATAACTCATCCTTATTCAGCATGTGATGCCAGATGTAACAATGACAGTGTCACTTAGCTGACAATGTCACCCTTTATAGCCTTAAGCCACTAGCTAAGTGACATTATCAGTTATATCACATCTGGCATCACATGCTGAATAATGATGTGTATTTCACCCTTGACAAAGCATGACATTTGCTTATGAATGATTTATGAAGACATTGGGCTCTAATTTCTTGGCGCAGCGCAGGGTGGCGCAGCGTGGCGTAGCGTGGCGCAGCCCACGCAGTGGTAATTTCGTCCGGTGCAGCCCGCGCAGTGGTAATTTCGTGCGGTGCAACACCGTGCGCAGCCACTTTGGCAATTTGGTAGACGGACGTGCGCCGAGATGGGTGTGGCGGCGTAGTAGGGGGAGGTGACACATATTCATCAAGACGCAGTGACAATTTCGTGGATAAAGTCTCCGCTGACCGTGCGCTGAGAGCTCGCCAGGTTCAACCTGGTTTACATTCTGTGCACTGGTAATTTGGCTGACCGGCGCACAGTGCGCACACGTCACCGAAACCTCACAGGCAGGTTTACAGAGTGTCGGGCACATTTCAATGCAATAAATAATTACTGCAACCGCTATTTAGTGTAACTATCTGAATCAGCACATAAATTATAGTATCTATATCGATTGTCCTGATGTCAGATCAAAGAGAGAGAGAGAGAGAGAGAGAGAGTGCATGTGGTGTGCATGTGGGCGCGAGTGCGTGTGTAGGCTATGTGGGTTTGTGCCCTTCAGCTGCTTTCACACCGGACGCGAAACGAATTTTTCGCACGACTGAATACATTCAAAGTCAATGCAAAGACGTGAATACACGCGTGTATTCGCGTCTTTGCATCGACTTTGAATGTAATCTGTCGTGCGAAAAATTCGTTTCATGTCCAGTGTGCAAGCGGCTTAATACTATTATAAGCTATGTTTCCATCCACTTGTCAATTGAATTATCTGAAGTTCGCCAAAAATATTCATGCGAATAAAGGCGGTAAAAATGCATTTCCAGCTAACAGCATTAAAGCGAATAAAAACTTGTGTGTAATGACGTCCCTTGCTGCTACGCGATGAAATCGGTGTATCGAATAGATTTCTGACATTTTAAGCAGTTTCAATTCATTTTCGCACTGAATCGCAGAACCTTCGAGTGAACAGAAGTAGTGTGGTTTGCAACAAAATTAACTAGTTCGCAATAATGGATCGCGTCTCCCAACAAATGATGATAATTGCACAAGTTGTAATAGAGCTTATGTGCCAGCTATTAGCCACATGCAAACCATTATCAGAAGGCAACGACGGCATCGAAACACCGTCACGATGCAGTCGCAGATTTATTCGGCAAATAACGTTTCCATTTGCAGTTGTCGCATAAACCTTTTACCGATCAAGAAGAAAATCCGATGAGATCAACCGTATAAACTTAATGTCGATATCTTGAAAATCAAGTCAAATTTCACCGTTTCCATAGGACATTTTTTATTCGATATGACTTAATTCGCATAAGAACGTGTGGATGGGAACATGGCTATTGTCACTTAGGTTTTATCGTTTTTAGTGGGGAAAAGGATATACAGCCTGATTGCTATGATCTCGTACTGAGTTAAGATCACATATTGAAAATAAATGTGTAACGTATCTTGCATTGTTGTCCATGCATGTTAATCCCAAAATTTTATGCAGCAACAGGGTGTAATAATAGGAACACGCAATCCATCGTTTCTCTTCCCAATGATGCAGGCAGAAGAAATAAATGAGCAACCGTCGAATTTCATTCCAACTTCAGAAGTTTGAACGATCTGGCGTAGTTTCGTTTGAAATTCCATTCAAGTTCGCTAATGGTAATAATTCAAAAATGTCCCAGCTAGCCAGCTAACTCATATTCGTAATGCTTAATATAGACGTAAGCGAGCAGAAAAAAACATGCCTGAAGCAGCAATGTGAAAAGCAACATTCAGGAATCATGCTGATATAGGACAGAGGCTTCTTTATTCCAATTTTAAAGGTGAGGAGAGGAGCTCATTTGATTGGTGAAGATTTGACTCGGCTGTGTTAAACCCATTCAGGCCTTCTCTCCACCCTCTTTGCCACTTGCGCCGGTAGGAGGGACCGAGGCGGGACAAAGGAGTACTTGCGCTAGGCTGCACCGCCAAGAGAAAATTGCAACATACGCCTGGACACACCCCGTTGGCGCGGCGCACCGCCCGTTCGCCGCGCCTGCGCCACGCCTGCGCCTGGTCTACGAATTTAGAGCCCATTATGTCTCATTCATGTAGGCATTATACATGCTGTATAAAGCCTTTATGAGCAATTCTTCATCTAAAGTCTGACCTTAGCCGCTGTAGACACCAGTTGGTCAGGTCTATTGAATTTTACCCATTCCTCCAATATGCAGGTCTACAGTTATGAAATGGCATATGGTCTTTGTTGCCATAGCCTATATATAGCTTAATAATGCAGTATCTTTTTTAATTGGAGACAGATTAGGACTGCTGAGTGGCCAAGCGAGCATCCCGACTTTATGTTTCACATCTTTTTATTATCAAAACTTCTCACATTATTACTAGTCCTAAGTACCCCAAGCTTCTACTTTTTTGGAATCTGTTGCCCTCATCAGATTTGAAATGAATGTATTGAAATAAGTATATGGGCCAGGCTCAAGAAATGTGCGCCAACCCCCCCCCCCCGGGTACTGAAAAATAATGAAAGTACCCATAGAGCTTAGCTGTGAGTGGTTTTTTAATCTATAGGTGTTGTGGGATCATATTCCAAAGCCGTGCGATGGCGATGTTTTTCATTTTTCGTGGTACCTGGTCAAAGTTGGGTCCCTCAACTCATTCTTTGGGCCGGGTTTCTGCCTTAGTTTCAAGACATGCATATCTTCTAAAGCCTCATACATGCATAGATATACCTATATTTTCTCAAAATGCCCTGATATGTGTAGAAGGATAGTATAGCTGATGGAAAAATGGTATATAGGTAATATGCTGTTGGGATTGTCAACACTGCCATGGCCCTGAAGTCGGGGTACGTTTTGCGTGCGGCTGCAAAATTGCTGCATGAGTGCAAACTGCTCTCTAACACAATGTGTAAAATTAATTCAGGCAACCCTATGCTCTCAATGGTAATTGTATGTGATAGAGGTATATGTCTACTCTCTGCATACCAAATATCATGGTCATTGGTGGAATATTTGGTGAGTTATACGCATTTCCCTATACCCTTGCTCGTCTAAGTCAGAAACACGAAAACCTACTGTTTGCCTATAATCCATCCAGAGGCCTATAACTAGTGATAATAAGGTTATTTAAGCCTCCAATCAGTGTTATAATTGTATATAAGTGATGTGCAGAGGTATATCACCTGAAATTAGAAACCCTACAGTGATTTTTTTTCCCTCGGGATCCCGTCGCTGCTGAAAAAAAGAAATTCTGGTCTGCAAATATCTGAAAAATGTTATAAAAACCTATATCAAAACTCAAAAATCTCCTAAAAACACTCCTTATGGCTTACACATATGTAGCCTAGGCAATACCAAGCCAGAACAGGTGTCTATTAGCTCAAAATATCGGTATATTGGTCAGAAACCAAATCTAAGTCAGAAACCCGTCAAAGTGTACCAAACTCAACCCGACTGACTTGCTATTGCCATAATACTTAACTAATAGATAGAATAAGAGTCTCAAGTAGGTAATTGATCACTTACCAATGGAAGATGCCACTTGTAGGCTGGTGGACAGGCTGCTTGACAGTTCTTTTTTTTTAAATTTGGGTCCTACGTTCCCCTAGCCTGAGCCCCAGGAGTTTTTTTATGATGATTGCATGTTTCTGTCTTTTAGTTATTGTTATTTTGTTGTAGGTGTTGTCTGGTGTCCCCGATCATCTATGCATGTTATTTGAACAAGTTTATGACTGATTGGCCACCGATTGCGGCCACAGCGGCCACCACGCCCCGCGTCAGTTTCTGCCTGAGATCCCGGTTTCTGACTGAGAGCGTGGGCCGACGCCACTGATATTTTTTGATTAAATCTTCAAAAATACAAGTGTACACGTTTAGAAAACACAATATATCATGTCCCCGACCACCCATGCATGTTATTTGATCAAGTTTATGACTGATTGGCCACCGATTGCGGCCACAGCGGCCGTCCACGCCCCGCGTCAGTTTCTGCCTGAGATCCCGGTTTCTGACTGAGAGCGTGGGTCGATCGGTCCGATGTTGGGCCTCCGACCGACGCCATCGTTATACAACCCCAATTCCGAAATAGTTGGGACGAAGTGTAAATTGTGAATAAAATCAAAATGCAATGACTTTTAGATCGCATGAGCCAATATGTTATTTACAATAGAACATAGATAACATTTCAAAAGTTGAAACTGAGACATTTTACATTTTTATGCACAAAATGAGCTCATTTTGTGGATACAATTGTAAAATTTATCAGTTTCAACATTTGCTATGTTATCTCTGTTCTATTGTGAATAAAATACTTGCTGGTGTGATTTGAAAGTCATTGCGTTTTGATTTTATTCACAATTTACACTTTGTCCCAACTATTTTGGAATTGGGGTTGTATTTTCGATCAAATTGGCTAAAAGACATGTTAACATGTCAAACCAACATGGAATATCATGTCCCTGACCACCTGTGTAACGACTGGGGCCACATTTGGCCGAATACACCTGGTTTCTGCCTGAGATGCCCGGGTTTCTGACTTAGAAATTTAAGCCAGAAACCTAAGTCAGAAACCGACCAAAATGCTTTGCGCGCTGTAGCTATGTCGTTATTCAATAAATAATTGATCTAAACAGTGACTTCCACTTTGATTTAGGCCAAAAACAATACCTGAATTGCATTTGGCTACATCTTTTACAGTTTTTTAAAAATACATCTAAGTCAGAAACTTTTCTTAAAAAGGTCATTTTTTTGGGGACACAAAAATCCTACTCAATCCCTGTAGGTTGGAGTTTTTTTTTTTTGCCCTAATGCACCATATATTTGCTTCATCCTGAAGGATTATTAGGGTGTAGGGACCTTTTTTTATTTTTCTAGAGAGCTAAATGTAAAATCTAAGTCAGAAACCAGTACCTTGTGGACAATTTATTAAATGTCACCGCAATACACAAAACGACGATAGGGACATATGCCGACTGTCAGACATAGCCTACACATGTCTATTATGCACAGAAAAAAATAAATAAAATAGAACACCCTTAAATGTAAAAAAAAAAAAACTTTCACTTTTTACATGGACATCAAAAAAGTGCCACTTTTGGCCACTTTTCCAACTTTAAGGGCAAAAAAGACAGGGAAATATTTATCACAGACCAACAAGAGTGGGGTGTTCCAAGTTGCTCTTGGTGAGCTCTATCCATTCATGGTGGTTCTGGAATGATCTAAGCAAAATATAAGATTTGCTAACATGTGGACACATTTGGGGCGCGACATTTCGTGAGCCTGGCCCATATATGTTCAATAAAGAGTTGAATTCACAAGTTAACATATGAAATAATTTTTTGTTGTTGTGTTTTCTATATAGTTGAGAGCAAACAGATTTCTCATACCAGTCCTTGCTGATTTTGTCAACATTTTCCATGATGTACTTTTGCAGAATTGGGGTTGTATTTATTAATCAACTTCACTTTCGCTGTAATATTTTGTTACCAGTCATACTCTTCTAACCACATGTAGAAATAAAATCACATGCCATTCGCTCAGATCCTTATAACTACGAATGAATTGAAGAGCCTAGCGCCAAAAGTACTTGAGCCACATTTTCTCACCTTCAGGTCAGGATGGGTGAACATCTTTTATAGTGACCTAAGTCCACTGCCACGATTGTGACTTAAGTACTTTTGGCACTGGGGTCTTCAATAAAAGTCTCCAATCAGCCCAACATGCGTATCTTTTGACTGTGAGAGAACATGGGAGTACCTAGGGAGACCTACACAAACACAAGGAGAACATGCAAACTCCATGCAAGTTAGTTACCTCAGGCTCCGGTCACATTTTAGTTTTGAAAATACTGAGTCTTAACTGTATATGGTCAAAAGAGGTTGGCTCAAGTGTTAAACAGATGATGCTACTAAGTCATTTTCATTTAATAATGCATTTATTCTAAATTGTACCCATTGTCTTCTCATTATTATACTATGGGATCAGAGCCCTGCACATCAGTAGTTAATGGTAACTTTGTGAATTTGCCAGAAGTGTCCATTACTCAGTCTTTGAAGATTTAGATTAGAAAGTTTACCAAATAGTGACAGCACTTTTATATCAGACTGTATTGTTGTTGCTATACAGCAACAAAATAGTGGGTTTGAACAGAGACAGGGTTGGTTTGTATGCTGTTTGTGTGACCTTGCTGTGTTTGCGAGGGTTTGTTCTGTGTTCTCTTAATTCCTCCCACAATCTGAAGACATGCATTTCAAGCAAACTGGCAACTGTAAAAAATGGTGTGTGTGTGTGCGTGTGCGTGTGCGTGCGTGTGTGTGTGTGTGTGTGTGTGTGCGTGTGTGTGTGTGTGTGTGTGTGGTCAGTGTATATTTTGTCCCTACAAGAGATGTGAGACCATATTTCTTTGTCCTTATCGGGACATTCTCTGGTCCCCATAAGGAAATTGCGCTATTTTAAGGTTAGGAGTCAAGGTTGGGGTTGGGATAAGGTTAGGATTAGGTTACGATTAGGGTTAAGGTTAGGGTTGGGGTTACGCATGTGCTGTTTCTGGTTAAGGTCAGGGAAAGGGGTTAGGGAATGAATGTCAGTCAATCCTTTTGTTAAGCCGGTGTGTAACGCATCACGTGATAATACTGTACTGGCAGTATGCCACAGCGTTGTATTCCAATGTGTGTTAATCAGTCAGACATGTCTATATTTGTCATTTTATCGCTTGCTAGTTAATGAAAAGGTGAAGGGTAGATGGATACAGCTCATAAGGAAAGTTAAAAAGAATTCAGTGAAATGTTTGCTCAGTGTGAGCAGTCAAGTATGCCCCGCACTCAGATTAACATTTGCAAGTGGGCCTTTTGGCAAGCCCCGTTTACATCGGTGTTCGACGTGTAAATACTTTTACTTTCCGGGTGCAGGATGCATTTGGCTTGGGCTCAGCCCCACTTAACTGACCACCACATTACCCCTGTTCTCACGAGCACAGGCCCCACACGGTTCGAATTATAGGATATTAATCCCTTTTTGACCCATTTGGGGACTTCAGAAAAGAAATTTGCCTGCGTGAACATGGTAACTGGCTCGGCCATGACTACAGTGTACTGCACGTGTTTTTTTTATATTTGGACCCGGAAACAGCACTATCACATGATGCGTTACGTCAGACTTATCAACAGGATAAGATGTCCTCGCCAAACACAAAAACACTGCATTTGTGTTTATATGTGTATGTGCGAGGATGTGTGTGTGCATGCGTATATGTGTGTGTGTGTGTGTGTGTGTGTGTGTGTGTGTGTGTGTGTGCGCGCACTTTTGAGCAAACTGTTCAGGATGTATTCTTGTCTCTCGCCCATTAGATTCGACATTAATCTCCAGCCCTCACTAGAAGTTTTGGTTCGAATAAGGGAGTTGAGCCAATGGAATCTGAAATGAAAATTGGGTACATTTCCTTTGGGAAGCTGAAAAGATGAACCCAAGCACTTGTTCAGATTAGAATCAGATTTGCACAGGAGCCCAGTGTCTGGACAACTGCTTCCAAAACATAATGCAGAAAATCCAGACAGACCCTGCTGCATCGATTTATCATGTATTCATAGAGCAACTTAGTTTGTATGTATTGCTATATTTGTTTAAAACAATGTAAAAGTTACTGTGCTGGCTAGCTTGTATATCTATTTTTTTTTTTTTAAAGGAAAGTAGCTTTGCCTACTCTTAAAAAAAAAAATTAAAAAACTAATGCATTACAGGACCTGATCAAGAAAACTGGCTTTAGAACTGGAGTTGGTCCCCTGGGTGCTGTTCTGTGGCTGTCCACTGCTCCACTATATGATGGGTTAAATGCAAAGGACAAATTACCCCCATGGCATTCAATAAAGTGTATCTTATTTTAGCAAGAGCTCATGTCATTATAGACCAGCGGTGGCCAATCCTGGTCCTGGAGGGCCGCAGCATCTGCTGGTTTTTGCTGTTACTCAGCCCTTGATTGATGAATTAAAGCAGTTGATTACACACTTAACTTACCTCTCACCTGGTGTCTTAGGTTTCAACTGGGTGGAGAAAACCAAAACCAGCAGATACTGCAGCTCTCCAAGACCAGGGTTAGCCACCCCTGTTATAGATGATGCCAAGCATTCCATGTACTGCATGGCTGACTTTTTTGGCCCGTAAAAGAAGTTTTTTTTTAAGTAGTGACGTGGTATTTCCACTACTCAAGGACTGCTTATTTGTGTTCAGGGTAGGAGAAGTTTAACAGTTTTTCTTTCCTATTATCTTTCTTCACTGTAAAACTGTTAAAGGTTAGCTGAATTAGAAGCAAACAGGACACTGTAAAACACTGTGCAGCACCAACTGTCTACCAGCTTTGAAGCCGATACAAAAAAAAAAAGGTGCTCACACAACTGTGAGTGGGTGTTTGCCATTGTGCCTTATACACACAAGGGGTAACTTTGAATCAATTATTAGACCTTAAAGTTCTTTTTTGGCTGCAGGAAGTTTTTTCTTGGTCTAACAGCTTTTATCCCCCACCAGGCAAAAGCCCAAAAGGGGGATTATGTCCTGGTGCAGCCCGTCTGTCCGTCTATTTGTCCGTCTGTCTGTATCGGAAGGTACTTGGCTGGTTAAATCTACTCCTACTTCAGTTTTCATAGGGTATCCCTGAAACTTTGCACATACGCTGCAGATGGACTGATGATATGCATATTGCAGTCGCACCTCCAGCAGGGGATGTTGTGCTCTCAGAGCAGTCTTGCTGTTTATTTATTTAATTATTTAATTATTTATCATTTTTGTATTATTCTTTCCGCAAAAGATGCAACTAATTGTGAGAAAACTCAAAAAGATGCATCCTTTTTGTATGTTGTCTCTCAGTCTAAATAAGATTAGTAAATACAATTTGATTTTTTTTTGGGTGCAATTTGCGGTCTACTTAAATTTTGTTTCACCACAAACAATGAGGTTGCGGCACTGGGATTGCTGCCTGAATTCCTGCTGTATTTTGGCAGCTGATGGTTGACAATGCTCCCTTAACAGCATACTGCACAGCGGTATTCTGGCCAGCACTGGGGCAGTGAAGCCAGGATACAGTGTTTGAGATCTGCTGTTCCATGCCTGCACAGAATACGGTAATAGATGAGGGAAAAGCCTTAGCCCAGAACAAAGGAAGCTGCAGTCCAGCTAAGCTGGTAATGATGGAGAGGATAGGGGCGTGTCCGTGCCCAGTGCTGAGGCCGTCCCTGGGCAAAAGCCAGGTGGTGAATCCCCCACACATAAGCAGGGCTGCTAGCCAACCAGACCAAAGGGACTGCAGGAACGCAGTTGCAATCCTGGAGATCAATGAAGGTTTGGGAGCTGTTCCTGATAAACAGGCTCACAGGAACAGAGGATAAACAATATGTGGTTGCAATCCTGGAGACCAATTAAAGGCTTTGGGGACTGTTCCTATCATTTAGACTTTGAAGGGTAATTAGGTTTTTCTTTATAATGAATTTACCAAAATATACAGAAGAAGAGCTTAGCTTAACACTAGAAGATAAAAAAAACTGACTGGAAGTTTTAGTAGGGTATGGGCCATGACAATCTAGCAATCACACTGACACCACGATGACTTATATAGACGAGACACTCACAAAAGGTGTGAGGCATATGAATGATAACACCTGGGTGCAAGGGAAGAGATGAGATAATAAATCAATTAAAGGAGACAAACCGCAAATACACACTGACTCCTAGTACAAGGGTGGAGCCAATTAAGGACACACGAGGATTCTGACACTTTGTGCCTTGTGACGTGGAGTCCCCTGTCTTACTGAAGATTGAGTAAAAAAAACGCCATATCTGCCCAGCTCTCATGCGACATGGATTATTATCTTAAAAAGGAGCCAGAAACCAGATTCGAGATACAAGCTCTCTGCGCGAGCACCAACAGATGTGGAAATATGCAAAGCTGAAAAAAACAAAACAAAACAGAATGTGATAAAACTAACACCGGAGAACCAGACTGAGAGAAAATGAAAGCTTCTATTATGTGGATAGACGCTTCCCTATCGATTTAAATCATTTCAGCTTAGACAGAGAGGAGGAAAAAAAAAAACAAATCATTGCATACAATTGCACTTATCGTTTGTGAAGATTATGACTGTGACCAAACATTTTCATTGTGGAAAAACAAACTCCATGCAGCATTTCACAAGCTAACAATTCCCCTCACAATTCTACAGACTAATGACTTTTTTGTTTGACGGAAAATTGAGACAAACTGTCTTCTGACAACTGAACCATAACTCCATTCATTTTTCGTCTTTATGCGGCTGGGCCTGACAGAACTTCGGAAATAACCTGTGCAAAATTATTACACGGCACAGTCAAACCGCCATATGCATCAAATCACTATGAAATTATTCAGATTTGAATATCTACACTCATCTTAGTTAAGCTCGGTGAAGTCTGAACTCGGAGGAGACGGGAGTACATGAGCCACACATCAACTATGATGATGACGAGTGAAGCTCGGAATGTTTTTTAACGTTTTCGAGACTCATTTCACAGTCGAGACGTGGTTTGACAGCTGGTCACCCGCAGAACAGGGCCATTCAAGTATTTAATGGCTTGAACGCTCCCTTGAATTCCAGAATATCTGCAGCCATAATTTCAATCATGCCAGAGAAGTTGATAATGTGTAAAATTACTCCATTTGTGATGAATTAACAAGAAGGGTTAGAAGTCAAGGCTTTATATTGATTTTTATATGATTTTTTTTCTCTCTCGCTTCTGCCGTAATAAAAAGACAGTGCAAAAAGAGGTTTTGGTTTAATTTATTTATCTGACTTGGATGGGTTATTTCACTGCCAGCAGGGCACCTCCTTCCCTCTCTTTATCTCTAGCTATATTCTGCTCTCCAACTCCTACCTCTCTCTTTGATCATATACATACAATGGAGAATATATTCCTGCAGTATTATTAATCAGATAGGAATGTTCCGATTTTGCACGTCGTGAATAGCAATTGCTGAATGCTGTTTATTCTGAAAAGAGTGCTCTTGTGTAGGAGTGTAGAGCAGGCAGAAAGAACTTTTATTACCTTGAGAAAAGTGCGACTTTGCACGAGCATGTTTGTGTGAGTGAGTGTATGTGGGATCGTGCCTTTTATGCAAAGTATATGAAATGTAGTCCCGTACACTGTACTTTGAAGCAGAAAGTTCAATAGGGTTGTTCATATCACATCCTCCGCAATATTCTCAACGCTTTGTACACAGCTGTGGGGGGAGGGGGTTTGTTACCAGTGGCCATGTTTGCTGTGGTGCTCTAAGAGCTTGTGCAAATGAGAATAAAGCATTCCAGCCTGTGAGAAGTCCCCTTATTTTCACTTTTGAGTTTGCACAGATCACAATGCTCAGCGAGGACCAGCTGGCTGAGAGAAATTCACCCAGCTCACTGTGTCTCTGCCATTTGGAAATCACAGCATTTGAGAATCACATAAAAATGGTTTTGCAATAAGGGAAAAAAATGCACAGACAGATGTATGCTTGCCAGCATGACTTGGAGAGCTTGTTAATAGAACACAGGAGAGAAATCAGCAGTGCTGGATATGAAATGCGTGGCACATGCCCTTGTAGAGTAAGTCCCAACAGATTAACAAAGCCTCTTATATGTTGAAAACAATTTGACATACTTGTCAATTACCGCACATCTTCACAAGCCGGTTCAAAATGTCCACTTACTGCAATTACGGTGCTATGCTGAGAAAAACTTTGGGTCTTTTACACGTCATAGTAATGATGATGTGTGGACTTTTTCCCACTTTGTCTCGGAACCTCAGCTTTGTGCCTGCATTTTTGATTTTTATGGAGAATTTCTAATTGTAATTTGCATATACAGCGCATAAGTGCAACCACAGTAATGAAGGAAAAATATGGATAGGAATATTTAAATGGGATGATTACTCATTATATGGCCTATAGAGATTATTTACGCACTAATATGCAAATAAATATGTTTTCTGGTCTGTGAAAGGAGAACACCATTGAAGGAAGAAGTGGCGATAAAACTTTTATTTCGCTGGTGCTGAATCAGTGTAGCCTAAATATTCAACATTTTCAAGGTTCTTTCTACTGACCCTTCTTTGCCATTGTGCAATCTCAGATAAAGATGTATGAGAAGAGCCCAAGAGGGTACAGTATATTCTTATTCCAAGATTGTACTCTATAGGCGCATTCAATTGTGTTGCCTGGAAGACCTGTGCACATTAGAACCAAACAGAACATACTGTATATTCAGGGCACATTTGAGAAATGTCTGTTTTTTCACTTTACTTTTGTTTCTATGTGCTCTCGTACAAGCAAACCATAGAATGATCTGCAAACTGTATGTGCTCACTGTATAAAGGGGTTACAAGTAATGAAATTAATAAAAACAAATTAAAAAAAAAAAAAACATGGTTCAATTGAAATGCCTGCATGCGTTGCAAACATGGTTGTGAGCCCCGAGAGACAGGAGATGAAGTTAATCAGCTATGTGAACAAGAGCTTCCTGTTCATCAATGTTTATTATGTAACAATGTAACTACATTACGTGGAGTTATTAGTTCAGACATCGGGGCAGTTGTATGCAGTCCTCTGTACCACATGTAACTCTACACTAGGCCTGTAATGCAGGATATATCAGTCATTCTAGTTAAATGACGCTGGTATGTTGACAGTTTGCGGACAAGCGCTGTTGAAAGAGGGATACAAGACACATGGTGCCAACAAAAATCAGAGGCCACCCTGAAATTGGTCTTTACTTTGAAGTCTCTGCGCCACAATTACAAAAGCAGTCCTATTTGTTTCAGTGTTGATTAGCAGCATATGTCCACTGCTCTGCATTAAATGGGTCCAGCGAGCAGCGGTTTGTTAGGTAAGTCCCTGCAGCGAAATGAAAGTACTGACAGAATTCCAACGGGGGCAAAATAGTTTGTGTCTGAATTGCAGATGCCTCAGTCACAAAAAATGACTAAATTATTTGAGGTGGTAAGGGGAACAGTGTCAAAAAAAATTATGCCTACTTAAAACAGAAACAGTGGAAGAGAACTGTAGCTGTAAGTCGAAGCTTTATGAAAGGCACAGTCAACCCAGTTCTGATTGCACCCTTATGAAAGATTACAGTAGGTCCAAGCTATAGTTATCCTATTGTAAATGGATGGTATTTTTGCAATCATAGTGTAGTATTACTATAGTGATACTATAGCTATTCAAACTACAGCAATACAGTTGTGTGGACTATAGTAATATCATGGCGCTGTTGACTGTGGTGATAATATAGTTATAATGTGATGGCTATTGTACTACACTAGTTATACTACAACGTATGCAGACTGCAGTAATACTATACTTGTGCAAAAAATACAATAGTATTACAAAGAAATAACTATAGGATATTTTCATAAGGGCATACCGTCGGAGGTACAGCAGAGAGATGCAGGGCTGTAGTGATTGTTAAAGATCTGTGCTAATACTTATTGATGAAGATGAGGTGCGTGCTTGTGTTGGGGCGGATTATACCAATATCCTGTATTTTGGAGTACCCCCACAAAGATACACACAAACACGCGTAAACAGGCACTCTCTCTCTCTCTCTCTCTCTCTCTCTCACACACACACACACACACACACACACAGACACGCAAACAAACATTCAAACACACACACACACAAACACACACATAAACAGGCACTCACATACACACAAACACACACATAACCAGGAACTCATACACACTCACGCACACACACATGCACACACACACACACAAACACACATTCAAACACACACACACTCACACACAGATAAACAGGCACTCATACACACACACACACACACACACACACACACACACACACACACACACACACACACACACGCACGCACACACACACACACACACACACACACACACACACAGATGCATCCCCCACAGATGTTGCACATTTAAAGAGAGAGGTCAGCAGGGCTGCAGTGTGCTCTGTGTTCAGAGTGAAGGCTCAGGGCCAGAGCCTGGGAAAAGTGCACACTGAAGCCCAGAGCTGTCCTTCTGCACGCTGCAGAGCCAGCTCCACACACAGCTCCACACACAGCCCCTTCCTGTCATCTCTGCAAACCCGCACACAATAAAGAGCCTCCCGCCGCATTGCGCGCAAACCAGCCTCGTCCACAAACAGCCCCCGACAAGCTCCCTGCGGGCCAATTAAAGGCGGAAGCCTGTGAAAGGCACTGCTGCAGTCAGGGCCCCAGCTAAGCAGCCCACTTACTGTCCCCTGCGATCCTCCATCTCAGCACCTTTCAGTCGCACAGCCCGGTCACGCGGCCCTGCTGAGGTCCCCTCCCCTTCCTGCAGCCCTACTGCACAGCCAGGTGCTACATGTGCTGTCTGTGCTGCTCGCTCACATGTCACTGACCTCATCTCACAAACACTGGGCTCCATTTTACTGACCTCATCTCACAAAAACTGGGCTCATTTTACTGACCTCATCTTACAAACACTGGGCTCCATTTTACTGACCTCATCTCACAAAAACTGGGCTCGATTTTACTGACCTCATCTTACAAACACTGGGCTCCATTTTACTGACCTCATCTCACAAAAACTGGGCTCGATTTTACTGACCTCATCTCACAAAAACTGGGCTCGAGTTTACTGACCTCATCTCACAAACAATGGGCTCGAGTTTACTGACCTCATCTCACAAACACTGGGCTCCATTTTACTGGCCTCACCTCACAAAAACTGGGCTCGAGTTTACTGACCTCATCTCACAAACACTGGGCTCGAGTTTACTGACCTCATCTCACAAACACTGGGCTCGAGTTTACTGACCTCATCTCACAAACACTGGGCTCGAGTTTACTGACCTCATCTCACAAACACTGGGCTCGAGTTTACTGACCTCATCTCACAAACACTGGGCTCGAAGTTTACCTCATCTCACAAACACTGGGCATCTCCTCATCTCAAAACACTGGGCTCAATTTTACTGACCTCATCTCACAAACACTGGGCTCGAATTTTACTGACCTCATCTCACAAACACTGGGCTCAAGTTTACTGACCTCATCTCACAAACAAACACTCATCTCACAAAAACTGGGCTCGAGTTCACTGACCTTCTCACAAACACTGGGCTCAAGTTTATCTCATCTCACAAACACTGGGCTCGAGTTTACTGACCTCATCTCACAAACACTGGGCTCGAGTTTACTGACCCTCATCTCACAAACACTGGGCTCGAGTTTACTGTTCATCTCACCTCATCTGACCTCATCTCACAAACACTGGGCTCAAGTTTACTGACCTCATCTCACAAACACTGGGCTCGAGTTTACTGACCTCATCTCACAAACACTGGGCTCGAGTTTACTGACCTCATCTCACAAACACTGGGCTCGAGTTTACTGACCTCATCTCACAAACACTGGGCTCAAGTTTACTGACCTCATCTCACAAACACTGGGCTCAAGTTTACCTCATCTCACAAACATCTCACAAACACTGGGCTCAATTTTACTGACCTCATCTCACAAATACTGGGCTCAAGTTTACTGACCTCATCTCACAAAAACTGGGCTCCAGTTTACTGACCTCATCTCACAAACACTGGGCTCGAGTTTACTGACCTCATCTCACAAACACTGGGCTCGAGTTTACTGACCTCATCTCACAAACACTGGGCTCCAGTTTACTGACCTCATCTCACAAACACTGGGCTCGAGTTTACTGACCTCATCTCACAAAAACTGGGCTCCAGTTTACTGACCTCATCTCACAAACACTGGGCTCATCTCAGTTTACTGACCTCATCTCACAAACACTGGGCTCAGTTTACTGACCTCATCTCACAAACACTGGGCTCGAGTTTACTGACCTCATCTCACAAACACTGGGCTCAAGTTTACTGACCTCATCTCACAAACACTGGGCTCAATTTTACTGACCTCATCTCACAAACACTGGGCTCAATTTTACTGACCTCATCTCACAAACACTGGGCTCAATTTTACTGACCTCATCTCACAAATACTGGGCTCAAGTTTACTGACCTCATCTCACAAACACTGGGCTCAAGTTTACTGACCTCATCTCACAAACACTGGGCTCAATTTTACTGACCTCATCTCACAAACACTGGGCTCAATTTTACTGACCTCATCTCACAAACACTGGGCTCAATTTTACTGACCTCATCTCACAAAAACTGGGCTTGAGTTTACTGACCTCATCTCACAAACACTGGGCTCGAGTTTACTGACCTCATCTCTCAAACACTGGGCTCGAGTTTACTGACCTCATCTCACAAACACTTGGCTCGATTTCACAGGCAGTCAAGGCCTCAAAAGGGCCTCAGTGTCAGGAAAACAGGAGTTTACTGCAAAGCGACTCTTTGTCAGATTCTCATTTTTGTTTCCTTAGCGGCATCTAAATTGGTAGGTGACAATAATAAT
Source organism: Gymnothorax javanicus (assembly GCA_029692085.1). Taxonomy (NCBI): domain Eukaryota; kingdom Metazoa; phylum Chordata; class Actinopteri; order Anguilliformes; family Muraenidae; genus Gymnothorax; species Gymnothorax javanicus. The sequence goes on from CM056202.1 coordinate 35,344,113, forward strand.
AATAATAATAATAATAGAGAGAAAAGTCAAAAGCATTCTGACTTTTGGGCTTCACCCTAGATTGGCAGCAAATAAGTTTCAAATCACAAGAAAAATAAACAACCAACAAGTAAAATTTTCCGGAACAAACCCAAATAACAAACAAACTCTGTGGATACATACAAACCTGCAGATGTTATTGATTTTGATTCTGGGGGATTATATTTTGTTCTCAATGAAAGAATTGTTTACAGATATGCAGCCTTCTAGCAACAACATTGAGATAAAACTTTTCTCTTAAGTCAAGTGGTACGAGGTGAGGTAAAATGTGTTTGGTGTGCTTAGAGGGCAGTCAACTATGTGACTGTAATGAGAAACTGTTAGGGGGGAGATGGATGTCCTACCTATACTAATTACCCCTGTAACCCATTAATAGCACCAAATCAATGCATTTGTTAATTACATATGCTATTATTTATTTTTGATTTAATTTGGGCAGCCACATTTGTGAGATAAATTCAATCAGTTTTGAGGTAAGTTGAGGTAATTTATACGTTCTTGATAGCAGTGATTTTGGCATTGTTATGATGAAGTACTTTATATGTCAAGTTTTTACGTTTTCCTGATGTTGGCGGATTCAAATGGCAAATCATTAGTTAAATTTTCAGGTTTATTTTGGCATTTCTTGCTTCAGGAGTGAAGGTAAACTTAGACCCTGGGAGAGAACCTTCATCACATGTCAGGCAAAAGGCCCCCAGGGGCCCCTTTCTCCAAAATATTTAGCTCTAACCCTAATCATATTCTTTTGAGGGGGGCACAGGGAAGCATGATTAAGACTAATTAAGGTTATGTCTCACGCCAGCTCCAACTGGACTGCATGAATGTGGGACCCAAGAGCACAGAATAAGAAGTCGAGAGACCAGGGGTTAACCACAGGCTTTATATACCAATGAAGAGGGCAATCCAAAAAAAAAAAAAAAAAAAAGACTGACAGACAGGGCAGGCCAATAGAGACTGCAAGGAATAAACAGGGTCTGAGAAATATAAAACAACACACTATAAGCAAGGCTTCCACTTGTCAAAAGTAGTGCAAAGTACTCTGGAGCAGGTAAACCAAAAGAGGAACAGGTACAAAACTCTATACAAAGATACAGACACACAACCTGATATATGCACAGGACTCAGTGAATTACTGCTCTGAAAGGAGAGCCCACACCCCCCCTACACCGCAGATTCATTTATTTATTAATTGAAACCTTTATTTAACAGAGAAACCCATTGAGACCTCGGTCTCATTTGCAGTGGTGTCCTGTTTACAAACATTTGCATTATCATAGAAACAGGAGTGTGGGTGAGGTCAAGGCTGCATTCCTTAGACGGTTTTTCACTGCCTAACTCCTGCAGACTGTGCTCATGCATCACCGAGTTTGTGCTTCAGGACAGCGGACAGCGACCAGCGACCGGGGACTGGGAGTGCAGCCGCTGCTGCAGCCGTGCCAGTTTCAGAACCTTGGACAGCGGCCAGAGGATTGTGTGGCGATGCGGTTGTGACATTATGGCTATGGGTGATGCACTCAACCTACCTCTATTCACACAGTGTTTACCTCTCACAGTCATCAATACGCAAAGCTGTTCATTGTAATATCTCTAATGTTAGCTCGGTAGTTAGTTGCAAAGTTGGCTGGCTGACTTGCTACGAAATGGCAATAACAGCATGACATATTAGACATACTGAGGTAAAAAATGGGTTAAAGTATTAAACCATTTAAATAATCGAGTAATGGCCAAGGATTAGGGTTAGGGTTAAGTGCACAGGTTCACAGTGCGGGATATTGCTATTTTTTAGACTTTATTTCAAGGTAAAGCCATGTCTCTGTGCCTGAGCAGTGAACTGTCAGAGCTGTCTTAATATGAGAGTATAAGGGACACTATGGCAGTGTGCCAGGCCTAGTCTTCTCCAGAATGTCACTTTCAATCGTTTTTCAAAGGCTTGAGCTAGAGGTTGAAGGATCTTGGCTTCCTCTGGTAGCTCAGATAACCTTAGAATTTTGTATGGCCTGTTTTCATATAATTTTTTTGCACAACTAGGTTTTTATGTGTGGTGTGTATTTGTGTGAAAATGAAAAACTTGTCCATTTTTTATCACTATAATTTTGGCATGAGTGTTGTTTCTGACCACAGAACAGAGGGAAAATAGAGCTGATATGAAGTACCATAAGTTAACAGCATATTTCCTGATAACATCACTTAAAAAAAAAAAGTTGGGACAGTATGGGACATGCGAATAAGGAAAGCAATGATTTTATGAAACACTTTTCATCTTCTACCATCGAAATTTTTTTTTTTTTGGAAATATGCATTCATTCAAAATTTTGATGCCTGCAACACATTCCACAAAGGGGGAAGCAGGGACTTCCTGACAGAGGAGGACAGCATGTGTTACTCCAAACGCATAGGTCTACATAGCCTAGAGCATTCATGGTACTTACACTTATGTACCTACACCCATGCACTCCTATACTATGACAGTGTCACAACCCTTGTGTTTTGTTCATTGGTTCCTTCCCCTTTTCAGCTGCCAGGATGGGTTTTGTGGTTTTGTCTCCTTTGATGTATTGTCCCGTTTCTTCCTTGGCTTCCAGGTGTTGTTTATTGTGTGCCCAGTTCCTAATGTGAAGTTCTGGGCTGTATAAGCTTACTTTTTATCTTGCACGGTTGCTAGATTGTAATGCTTTTTTCGCAACTAAGAGTTTCAGTTTGATTCTTCTTTGTCTGCGCCATGCTTCTCTTGCGTGTGTTTTGATAATATTAGAGAAACACACATTCATTCTTCAGAGTCCTATCAATAGGATGAAGCTCTCAAGCCTTGTTAACCCATTGTTGCAGTCTGTCTCTGAGTAAGTTTATTAGGAACACCCCCCAAGCCTTCATTGGTCCCAGGAATTGGGACTTTGTTCCCGCTAAACCCTTCGGTTCCACTGTCAAGCAGTTCTGCCTCAGCATGGGGAATTCCCCCTGACTTTTGCCCTGGTACGGCCACCGGCTGGGTATGAACACGCCCCAACCCTCTCCAGTCATTACCAAATTGGCTGGACTGCCTCTTTCCCTATTCCAGGCTACAGCCTTTCCCTCTGCTATTACCGTATTCCTATGAACAAATACTCCCTTCTGGATTGTACTCTATAAAATGTAAATAACATAATGCAAGAATTTGCAAATCATTTCAACCCCATTTTACTTAAACAGTATAAAAGGCATCATATTAAATGTGGAAACTGAGACTTTTACTGTTTTTGAAAAAATCTGCTCATTTTGAATTTGATTCCAGAAAATAATTTCAAAAAAAGTTTGGACAGGTGCAATAAACTGGAAAAGTTGTATGCTGCTAAAAATAAAAAAAATAATAATACACCTGGTGGAACATCTGATGGCTAATTAGGTTAAATTGCAACAGGTCAGTACCATGATTGGATATAAAATGAGCATCAGAGAGACTGAGTCTTTCAGCCGTAAATATGGCAAGGGCTTCACCACACAGTGTTGAAAATTTGTCAATATTCAATTGTAATTTTGGGGATTTCATCATCTATGGTACAAAATGTCAGCAAAAGATTCAAGGAATCCAGAGAAATCTCTGAAAGTTAGCAAAATGGCAGAACACCAATAGTGACAGGCCTTGATCTTCAGCCCCTAAGGGAGCACTGCATTAAAAATAGACAGGACTCGGCAGCGAACATCATTACATTGTGAGGTACAGTTCAGGAACCACACTCGAGAGACAGTAATCCAAAAAACGTATGCCTTTAATGGAGTCCGAGTCAAAGCCAAAAAACACAAGAATTGCCAAGCCACAATACGAAATCCAAAAACAGTGTCGACTAGACAGGCAGGGGTCAGAACCAGTAAGACAGATGAGCAAAGGTGCAAAATCGATAGGCAAAAAGTCGTAGTCGATGAACAAATCCAAGGGTCATACACAGGGCATCCAAACACAGAAATCGTAGTCATACAAAAAGGGTCAAAATCCAAAAAGACAAAACAGTACAAAAAGGGCTAGGCAAGAATTGAAGTCGGACAAACCAGTGGAAGAAAAACAATTCTCAATGGCATACAAGTTGCTCTGCACAATGAAATATTGATCAACGTTCTGAGAAGGAGCTGGCTGTGAAAATACCGCTTAAATAGACGGGAGGGAAGTCACATGCTATGCAGGAAGCAGGTGAGCTGGATCAGACTAATTACAACGGGAGAATCACATGAGGGAAACCCTCACCACGAAAATTGATGAAAGCCAAGACACGGACGGGAATCAAGCAGACAGACATTTAAACAGCTCCGGTCAAGGAGTTCTAAGTGCACAGATAACCAGTGCAGGAAAGTAATTAAGCACGTTAGAGAGATCTCGCAGAAGCGCAGGGGGAGACAGGTACAGCTGAGCAAGAGGCGGAGACTAGAACAGGGCGATTGCTGAGAGGGAATTAGCATAAATTAGTAGCGGTGCAACTTTACAGATTTAACTAGAGAGCTCATTAGTAAGTTAGTAATCTATATGCATGGATTAGTTGTGTTAGTAGACTATGTTACAAAATACAAATGTTAGTTTTGTTAGTAATCAGAACAGTAAGACGAAGGAAGTAAACGAGAATCGAAGGAATACGTTAAACACCAGAATACATTTAAATCACCCGAAGTACGTGAGCACACAGACCGGGAAGACGGACTGAACCAACTAGATCACAAGACGGGGGAGACAAGTGCAATGGAACTGAGAAATGGAACGAACTAAAAACCTGAGGATTACAATATCCAAAAAGAATAAATAAAAGGCAAAATCATGAACACTGAACATGAACATGAACATAAACATAACCAAAACCATAACCATGACATGCATGGGTTCAGAAACCCTTCTGAAACTCACTGTGAGTACACAAAGTTCATCACTGCATTCACAAATGCAATTTAAAACACCACCTTGCAAAGATAAAACCATACATTGAGTGGACCATGGCTGGATCTTCCAATAGGACAATGAACCAAAGCATGCGTAAAAATCAGCTTAAAAATAGTTAATAAACCACAGAATCAAGGTTTCATTATGGCCATCCCTGTCCCCTGACTTCAATCCTAAGGAAATCCATGGAATGAGCTGAGAGTGAGTCTAATCCAACCTCAGTGGAGATAGTATGAAGGGGATCCAATCAATATTAGTTTCATGATGATGATTATTATGTTGTTCATTTATTAACTTATTGTATTCCAATAAAAGGTCACATTTTTGTCAGACAGACAATTATCAAACAAAATAAATGTTGCTGTGCCCATTAATTTTCTTGTCTAAAGTATGTTGTATGTATTATTTTCTTTCCCTAGGAGTATAATTAAAGTTCTCCACAAACTCAAGGCCAACTTTTCCAGTGGGAGGTCTAACGCTGATGACTGTGAGTTCAATGCAGGCTAATGGTATCGATATTTATATGTGAGTCTGCTATTGTTGGAAGACATTTCCCAAGGCCAGTACATTTTTATGACACATAGCTGTTGCACAGTAATATTTCTCATCTCCACTGTGATTTAATTGAAGAAAGCCTATTCTGGGTTTGGTCATTCTTTTGTTATGTTTACCCAAGTTCAATCTTCATTGCTTATTAGACTGCTCTGATTATGTTGGGATAATGATTCCCTGGCCATTGCTTTTAATACTGTTGATAATTGGAAACTTTCATCATGTACACTCATATTTATCAGATTCATACTTTTTTTGAGGAAATGTACATGACCCTACCACCTCAGCCATTGTCATGTGTTCTCTTCAGTGGAGCTCCAGCTACCTGGGTTATTCTCACAGGAGTGATGCGTGAAGGCATTGAGTTGTTATACTGATCAGATGTGCAGATGTACTGATATTGTTACAGAACCAACTGAGCCACATTATGTGCGACCCTATGTGTCAGCATGCCAGTGAGTATCTATTTTGAATTGTACAGATTATTGCCTCTGACAAATCCTTGTCTGCAGTTTTGTTTGACAAGTATGTATGGTCTCATAGATTGCTTAAACTGAATTGCCCGTCAGGATCAACAAAGTTCTATCTATCTATCTATCTATCTATCTATCTATCGAAAGCAAGTCAGTAAGAACTTGCCTATGCTCGTCTGAATAATTCTCTGCAAGAGTATCGCACTGCCAGTCCCCTCGGTATGAGACACCTAAGCCCCCCGCCCCAAAGGCATCATACAGCTCTCACACTGGACTACTTTTCCACTCAAAAACAAAAAAAGGAAAGCAAAGGCTCTAAAAGTCTTCTTTCAAGACAGGCAGATTTCAAAATCCGATTAAATGAACGAACTATTAATGCAGTATTTTATCTTTTTTTCCTTTTTGCTTCTTATTGTCCCTTTTTCAAGATTTTTTTCATTGCCTAAAAATATATATTTATTTACTTTTTGTGGGCAGTCAACCTACATGAAGAATATGATGTGCTCCAGCAGCATCAAACTTCTCCCCACTTCTGACGTTTATTTTAGACCTAGCTTTATTATTCGTAAACAATATTATTTATCTTAGACAGATATGATCTTACCACAGTGATGAATCATTTCATTTTTTTTCTTTTTTTTTTTAGAAATCTGACTGACATTAGACAATTTTGGCTATGTATTTCAAAGAAAAGTATCTTATAGGCTGTTTACTGCTCAGCGCCACCAATTGATTGCTAACATTTGTGGTAATTGAAGTCATGCATTCGGAAGATATGGGTATTTGAGATTTATAGCCTTAATATAGCAGGATAGATCTCAATGATGCCATAACATGGGCTCAAGAAAGATGCAGCCCAGTGACCACAACCGCTATAATCACAGTGCTCAGCCTGGACACACCTGCTGCGGTCAAAATCCAAAATCCAAATTCATCAACCGCTTTCTCATTCAAAGGGGCATAAAATTGCCAGCGTTGGCTGCTCATTATTAAATGACTCAGCTTTAAGCTCACCTGGAAAGGGATATGATTTTGTTTCAAAACGGCTTTTGCCAGCAGGATTCTTTTGACCCCGAAGGGAGCTACTCGCTTTAGGTTATTCTTTAAATCAATTTTATGAGACGTATACAATAAATAAACATAGTTTCAAAACGATGGGTTAACCAAGTGACAAGTAAAAAAAATAAATAAGTCACGCTACATTAAAATAGAAAGGAGTGGAAGAACTTGGGTTGTACATTGTTGTGTCTCATAAATTTCATCTCTTGCTGGCCAAAAGGAGCTCAACAATATTGCATAATATATGAGAAACTTGGAGCAGGGAGGCATTGATAACATTATAATTTACAGCTTGTCACCCGCTCTGCTATCTGCTGGAGGGCTAGTTCTGAAATAATTATCCTTCTGAAGTTCTTTTAATGCAGTGTCAATGGCTTTTACATGCTGGAGTTCAATTTAACACTTGTTTTTAAACTCAAGTTTACTTCAGCGTGTCAGGTCAAAATTTTCAGTGTTTTAATTGTTGTTTTTATTTTTATTTTCAAACTATGCTTTTTAAGGTTAAGAGGGGCAGACAAAGGAAAAAAGTGCATTCTTTTCTAACTGACATGTTTTTTTTCACCGCTGACTTTCATAACAGAGGGAAAAAAAATAACAGCCACTAATTGTTAAATTTGCATCTCCACAGTGCATTATTAACACCCTGATGTTAGACATGTATCGTTTGAATTATGTTTCTCCAGGCTAAAGTGCTTAAATAATGATGACTATGCCTAGGAGACCATTAAGAATGTGTTTTCTAATTAGCTAAATCTTCTTTTCCCTCCTCTCTGGCTGCTTAACTGGAAGATAACATAAACTAAGAGCCTGAAGACATTATGCACACATTATTGGCCTGTGGTACCTTCAAACAATCAAATATCATCTTGGAAAGCCTTTAATAAGCCAGAGGCTGTGGAGGTGGCTCCACAAGCATGGCTTCCTTTGACCCTTTATATTTATGTATTTTCAATAGCTTTTGCCATCCTATAACAGCTCAATTTTCTGCATATTGGTGTAATACAAAATAATCATATGAGCGGTGTTATTGGGTTGTTCAGTTTGCCCCCTAGCTTTCCCCACTGCTCTCATCGTCTGTTATCCCTCATTTTAAAAGGTTGTTGTGTCTGAAGGCTCTTATTTGATGTGTAACCAAGGGTCCACACGTCCAGTCTACTTCAGACATACACACAGGTCCATAAGTATTTGGATATTGGAAAAGTAATTGTTTACTTTAGCTGTCTACCATGGCATATTGAGTTGCAATAAAAAAAGAATATAAACTCAGACTTTCAGCTTTAATTTAAGGGCATTTACATCCAAATAGGGTGAACGGCATTGGAATTACAAATTACATCATTTGCTATATGAAGCCCCAAACCCCCCTTTAAGGACCAAAAGTAAGCAAAAAATTGAATGTTCAACAGTTTCAGTGCCAATGTCAACAATCAAGAGAAGACTTCACCAGAGAAAATAAGGAAGGTTTACCACATGATGTACTGTTTAAACCATCATTAGTCAGTCTAAGAAACAGGAAGTAAGCAAAAAAAAAAAAAAAAAAAAAAATCAACACCCCATGAACAGATATGACTAAGATCAACTTGTATCAGAATTATGGAAGGAGAAGAAAATGGAGAGAGGAAGGAACTGCTCACGATGTCAAGCATACCACTTCACTTGTGTAGAGTGGTCAGGTGTGGGCTTTTGTGGTTGCCAATGGAACTGGTTGTCTTAGTGTTTTTTTTTAATAGCATGACTGCTGAAAAAAGAAGAAGGATGAATTCTTCTCTCCTCAGTTTTGGCCAAATGCTTCAAAACTCATCGGATGGCACTTCACAGTACAGATAGAAAATGACACAGAACATACTGTGAAAGCAACCCGAGGCATTTTTTAAGGCAAAGCAGCAAAATATTCTACAATGGCCACGTAAAACACCTGAGCTGGATTCAGATGAGCATGCATTTCACTTCCAGAGGGCAAAATTGGATGGAAAACATCCCCTGAAGTAGCAAGAACTGAATAAAGCAGCAGTGAACGCTCAAAAGACCACACAGGGAAGAAACCCAGCGTTTGATTATGTTTATAGATTCCACACTTCAGACAGTAATCAGTCATCTGCAACCTACTTTAACTGGTGAATATCTAATTTGTTGAGTTTCCTGCATTGATTGTGCATTTAAATGCCTAAATAGCATACTTTATTGTTGTCTTTTGGTGCAATGTGCTCTCACCCTTGCTCCAGACTTATTCCCATATTCCTCTACTTTATTATTCCCAGCTCGGCCATTTAGCATACGAAAGACAGTCAGCTACTGCGGGCAGGTACCTAGCTAGAACCCAGTTTTTGTACAAAGTTGGCTGGTGACAGTTTATCAGACCATGGCTAGGTCACTCATGAGCTAGCCATCCATCTACCCGATAATATTGACGCTAAAACTAGTTAATAATGCAAGATTCGCTCATGTAATTAAATAATAAATTGTGAAAAGTTTTATCATTATAAAGTTTCCAATTTATTAGCCCAACAATAAATATACTCTAACGAAACTTTGTATTAACCTTCTCAAATACGTGTAATTTAACAATACTCGCGTCATACCCACGATCACTAGAAATTAAAAGACAATTAAAAGCCCGAAGTGGAGTCAACGACTGATTGTCCGAAATTGGATACAGTGTCCGCAACTGGATACTGTTCTGTTATGTCTACAATGGGGCAATTTTGCTTTTCAATGATGCGCGGTCGTCATGCATTTTTGGATTATGTATTGTGCCTTGCACATCATGAAAAACTACGAACCAGGTGTTTCAAATAGATATTAGAACACATCTGGTCACTGCAGTGGTGACCACTCTGTAGGCTGGTTCCTCCAACTTCCAGCTGGCAGTCTGTATGGACACTCTGTCTGGCTACAACTCTCAAATTTCAACCGGTAATTCGTCTTGGCATTGTCTAGTATGTCATTATGATATGAATGCATGATTACTTTTCAGAAAAAGAGAACTGTAAGACCGAAAAAAATGAATGATTGCACACATCTTCACAGCACCGCGATCGGTTGTCAGGGTAAGATGGCTGTTTGTTTTCACCAGGTTGTCAACACATGGCGCATGATATGACCTCACGCTTAACAGGTGAATCATTGTTTACAGTTATGCTTTTAAGGTGATCACTTCAAGTTGCCACGGCGACTCTGCCCTGATGGACTACTAGGCCCCCTCATCGCAGCTTGCTGCTGTATTTTTTACGTTTAACTATTATATTTATGACCTGCCTATTCCATATCTGCTTTCAGGCTCCCATAAGATGTCTTTGACCAAAGTTCTAACACAAGCCTTTCTGCCTCTTTCCTCTCCCAACCATGTGGACATTTCTTTGACAAACAAAGTCATAGTGCCACATTCACACACAAGCTGAGGTCATGCTGTGTCTGTCTCAGTGCCGTTATCATCCTGAGCTGACTGTGAGCTGTAAGAAATGGCAGCATTGTCACTGGTGTAAGCCAAACCTTTGAAATTCACAGCCATATGGCAAACATTTCAGGAGGACTACCGAGGCTCACTATTCCTTTTTTTCTGAAAGTCTATATTGCCAGTGTCTGTTGAGAAATTGATTGCGGACAACAACACTCTCCCTCTCTCAGATTCCAATCCTAAAATGTTCCTCTTCAGGTGTTTATCACTATTCTGCAAATATTTGCCTGTAAGGACTCTTGTGTGCTCATCTTCCCTTGTATGTCTCTCAGTATATCTTTCTTTCCCTCACTACACCCACACACATTAATGCATATGTGGACACACATATCGATTGCTTGCGAAGTCCAGTTCCTTTGTGTCGACCTCAGTGCAAAGTATGTCCTGAGACAATGCTGGGATGTTGCCACTTGTTTAATTAATTGACAGTTGACACTCAGAAAGACTTGATTTCATTGATTGATTATGGGATGAGCACGTCTGTGAATCTCAAACAGAAGCATTCTCACATTGCTGTTTACAAACCCTAATAAATCCCTCTTTATTGATTATTGTGCAGTACCGGGAAGTAGAATTATGTTTGGAAACCTGCGGGGTCAGCATTCCCTGGAGAAATAATGGGGCAGTGAGAGAAAGAAAGGGAGCAAGAGACAAGAAACAAAAGAGGTGGGGAGTGTCCCTTCAACATAATCCTTCATATTTTGTGCCTCTCAGTGGTTGTTTCTTCCGCTAAGGAGGCTGAATTTTACCAATGGTTTGTGGGTATTTTGTTTGTTTGTTTGTAAGCAACATTATTGAAAAAATTATGGGCAGATTTTTAAGAAATTTTAACCAGAAGTGTGTCTTGGCTCAACTTAGAATTCATTCAATTTTGGGTGTGATCCAAATCAAATTCTGGACACAGGAAATTTTTTTATTTACTTGTGTAGTTGCACACAGTAACGCTACTCATATGAAGGCAACAATGGAAAAATGATCAAAGTCACATTTTCACATTGTGGAGAAATGATGAATAAAAAATTCAAAACTATCTCAGAAACAAAGAATTGAAAAAATATGCAAAAAAAAATTATTATATTATTATATATCATTATAAATATTATAATACAAAAATCCAAAAATTGGACTCTGATCGTTTTTCCATTATGGTCTTTATGTCCCAGACTTGTGGGGGACTGTTGGGCCTTGTTGAAGGTATATGCCCTCTGGGTGCTCTTGTTATAATAATTATGATGTAATGACATACTGTATGAATAACAAGCGAGCTGGGAATGAGGAGGTGATTAAAAAAAAAACCCTTATTTTATAATTATTCTGAATGCTTGAATAATTGAAAGGTGTGCCATTTTAAAGACAGATGAGTCTCTAACTGCCCACCTGTGCACCTGCTTGTTTCCAGCATGGAACTTCAACAGATGTGCTCTTAACAGCCTATGTAATGTATACAAGAAACCGGTTTAGGCAGATTAGTGCCTGATATTTTTGTGGTAACAAAATTATAACAGGACAGATGAAAGGAAATGAATCAGCCTATGTTTGCAATCCTTGCTTACACTCCAGAACAGGCTACTCAGGAAAAAAAAATAAATTTAAAAAATAAATAAATAATAAAAAAACCATGTTAATTCGAACAATAAAACCGAGAGGATTGTGAATATTTATAACATAGTACTTCTAATGAGCAATGAATATAGGAATATATTAAAAGGAAGTGCATTAGACTTTGATCTGTGACAAATCATGTCATGCCTGTTATTTCTGTTATTTACAGGAGTCTGCACAGATCAGACAAGAACAGGTACAGAGGTACTGCCTGAGTGGGTAAAGCAAATTCTATCTGTCCTAATATTCTTTGGCAAGCTATAAATCTGCTTTCTTTTGGACGAGCATGCAGTTCTTCTTCGGGAGGTAAAGAGCTATTTTTCACAAGCACAAGTAAAACACAGCCCAGAATCCATCATATCTACAGCATCTGGAGTCTGCAATAAATTGAGGAGAACAGCAAGCGAATACTTTCCAAGCTGTTAACCATTTGCAAAAACTCTGTGTTTTTACATAATGACAAAAATGTCCAAATATCCAGTGATTGTAGTAACCACTTTAATACGCTTATATTTACCGACAAATATGAGGACATTTTTTTTCTTGAAGTTTATTTTCAAATTCTTTTTTATTTTTTTTGGACGTGCGTGTTGCCCAGTGTTGGGAAGCAAACAGACTGCTCATTTATCATGTCTGTTTGAATGCACTGTTTTGGGTTAAAATGGATTTGTTTCCATTTGAGTCCAGCATTTTTTTCAGATGCTGTGTTTTTTTTTCTTGGCTGCATTGAATTGTTTTTGGCAGTTTAGAGGCCCGTTTCCATGTTACGACAGTATGAACGCAGTTGTGTTCGCCTGTGAGCCAGACTTGGGGGTTGGGTGGGGGGGGTCGAGATGCATGGAGTGATGTTGTTATACCTATGTTACTAGACGGGAGTTGGGGGGGGGGGGGGAGAGTTTTATCACCAAATTTCATTTATTGGTGGAATCGAAACTACAAGTCTCTATTGAAATCATTCGCATATAAGGCAATTTGAATTCAGAGAGGACGCACATGTAATACTCAATGACAACACACGCAGTTCACTTGCGCACCACACAGCTGCTCTGGCAAAGAGAAATATGGTGTTTATTGATAGCCGCTTGTTGTCTTTGGCTGGTTCAGGTTTGAAAAGGTGTAAACTAAGGCCTGGAACACACTGGATGCGTGTGTAGTGGCAGCGGCTGCATGCTGAGCTGCTGCTGCTGACTTGTGTCTGTCTGTTCACACACGCTGCGTGTCAGCTGAGACGATGCTGCAGGCTCCTCCTGCCAGCCCTAGCTTTCTACACCACTTTCCCCTTCAAAACGGAAAAGTACTGTCCAGATACTCTTTAATTCATAAACATAATAGGCTATGGGCAGGTGCGATTTGCAATTCCAAAAGCAGAAGAACTGAATTCTGGCTGTTCATCTTGCCTCTTCTCCTCTTGGAGGAGATTCTGCCTCGTAGAGTGTACACAGAGGAGATGACCTCCAGAGGTCAATTCTCCTTCTGGAAGGCTCAAATCGCACGAGTCACAATTTCATAGCCTTGGCTCTGTAATTAATGGCGTATTTCCATAAAATAGCTAGATTTCTATTTTGAACATCTAAAAACAAAACAAGCAGTAGAGCAGTAAAGCTTTCAAAAAATAATATATATATTCCGTTAAATGACAGAATTGAAATGACATATTGAAAGTCGCAAATTTCCTACTACATGTTCCAGGAATTATTTCACATTTAAAGCATTGCTGAGTTAAAATGAAGGGATTCTATCCAAATAGATTGGCTTTTAATTTGACAAACATACCAGAAGTGTTGAATTAATTTTTTTGGTTTCATGCTTGTAACAGACACACACTCTCGGCAATGTGGTGAAGTGCTGGTATTTATGTCAATACGACTGTCTTCTGACAGTCGTTTTCAGGTTTGTTTTGCCGAGAACTGTGTGTGTTTCGTGGTAAAAACAGGCGCGATTCCGCATCTCTAGTTAACGCGACGTAACAGCCTCGCTCGACTGGACGTGAGACGCGCGTGTCAAATATCCAGTGAGGACGGTCTAACCTGTTAACACAGATGCCAAAACGAAAAGCTAGAGGTAATGCCACGCAGCAGCACTGCTCAGGCATCCAGTGTGTTCCAGGCTTAAGCCAGTCCACGCCATGTCAATAATTATAATCAAATGGGCTGATTTTACTTGACTGTAGCCCATGAACAGTCATGCATAGGGCCTTCAGCAACAGCGCTTCAATGGTAGCCAACTAAATATAATGGCTAATCAATACATTAATATGCAGCAACAATATGTTGTACGGTCAAACCTACAATTGTGTCCAACCATAATTACCGTGCATATTATCAATGACAAAAATGTATTTATTTTGCTCAATTTCAATGTGATCGACATATGCTTTGAGTGCATGTTTTGTTGTTTCCCAGCCTGCGGTTTTAGAAAACACAGGCAACTGAGAGATTAAGTTGATGATCACACGATACGTAGGCTTCAGCATACGTAATATTGCATGATCCATTTTTACATCATATTTTAGGCCAGGTCTGCCAAATTCTATCCCTCAAATCCAAATCCAGCCCTGGTTTTCTCTTCTTTCTCGAAATGAGTGAATAATTATTGCCACTGGTTGGTCTGCCTGCCTTCACTCCTGGCTCCCAGGTAAAGGGCAAGTTGAAAACCAGCAGTTCTTGGCCTTGAGGAGCCTTGTTGTAGTCTATGAAAGTGTGGAGATGAAAAGGAAATGAAAAACTGTGAAAGCCATAAGGTTAAAAGGCTATTTTTTTTATCTTCTCATAATTGCTTCATAATTATTTGGTTATGTTGAGAAAGTAATGCCTCATTTCCAGAGAGCAAAATAAATCATTTTAGAACCTGAGAAAATAATTTTTTAAACCGCCAAACTGAGATCACAAAATAAGACAAATATTATTAAATTAAAACCAAATTTAAAAAGAAACATAACCTTGTCCTTGCCTGCTTTCACATGTTTGAGTTCTCACGTTCCATAAAATACAGAGTAGCCATTCACTGTTATTAACTTGCACCTTTTTTGCCAGTTAATTTAATTGGCACTTTTTTTGCAAGTTATTTTAACTGTAATTTTACAATAAGTTTACAACAGAGTTCTGTGTATGTTAAGTGTAAACCACAGTTAAATGCGCGCAGGACTCCCCTTACAGTTAAAATAACCGGGAAACAATGCGTTAATTTGAGTGTTAAATTCAGTAAGTTTATATCAGTATATATAAAAATATATGAATAAAAACAGACCAATAGAAGTATAGGCAAGTGTAGGTGTATGTTTGTAAGCTAATTATGGCCTATAGGTCTATATTGGGGATCTAGATACACAAACAATTGCTCAATCCCTCGAGGCGCTCACAGCATGTGAGAAGCTTTATAAATGAAGAAGCTATTCCACTCGCGAGTGATGTTAAACACGGTTTTTGCCCTGTGCTGTCCTCACTTTGGAGCTGAAAATCACATCATATTTGCTCATCAACCTTATTCTTTTCTTGTTTGCTTTGGTTTTGTTTTTCCAAATCTGCTGGCGTAAAAAAAAAAAAAAAAAAAAACACAAACCTGTCAGCAAAGGCTGAAAGCTAATGTTAACAAAGTGTTCCTAAATTGTAATGTTGCACCTGGAAAATGCACACTGGGGTTTTTTGCCACCAGTAGCTGTGGGGGATTGGGGGATGTTTTTCATTGCAACCATGATTCTGGGAACCAACCTACCAGGAAGTATCTGATCATAGCTATTTTGAGAATGTTGCCATGGAGTGTTTGTCTATGCCTTTCCTGCAAGGTCAGGTACGGCAGACATTTTCTGTCATTCCTCAGTCATAGTACAGCATGGAGGCCATGGTGGTTACTAAACAGATTGTTTTCATTGCCATAATGGTGGAGTAGTGGTAGCAGTAGAGGCCCTAACTTCGAGAGATACTGTATGTTTATTGTATAAATATTTCTTTGAACTTTCTGACCTTTCAGAAATCATGGGGGACAAGAGATGGTATGAGATGTAATTTTTTTCTGGAAAACTAATTTGTATTTGTTTCCTGACCAGTGCAGTGATGCATAGCTGCCCTTCCTGCATCTGCAAGAATCAAAGCTTTTAGTAATAAGCCAGACCACAACTGAAAGATAATTAGTCATTTCCCCTATAACACAGGAAATAAGATTGTATGTTGTTATTCTCACGAATTTACTGCATTTTTTTCCCCTTGTGCAATAATCAATTACAACAAAACTATCAACATAGAGCTGGATCAGTCCATAGATCTGCAAGTTGTGTATGTGTCTGTGTGTGTCTGCGTGGACGTGTGGGTGTGCGCTGAAAACTGCTGTAAATGGTGAACGTATAATTGTTAATTAATTTATGCACATTATTTGTGCATAAATAAACAATAAAAGAATTGTAGAAATAATCTGTTTTTTGTAATATGTTGCTGGCCAGGCATAAACTATTGACTAATTATTTGTAAATTATATGGAAAAGGTTAGTATAGGTTGACCCCTTTATGTGCTTTTAAAATGTGCAAAAATTGCATTGTTCATGAATGGCATACAATTTATTTGCAAATAATATTTGAAGATTTGCATGCAAGAAGTACTTTGGTCATATTTTGCAAAAAAAAAAAAAAAAAAAGCAGGCACAAGTGTTAAAAGCCACAATGGCCAGAACATCATCTGATTCTAAAGATTTCTCAGAAGAAGTACTCAAGTCCTGTGCATTAGACTGATATTAACCATGGAACTTCAATTATGTAAACTGACTTCACATGTCTTTTTCAACAGATCTATCTCAACTGTGTGAGGTGGTGCATCCACCTATAGCCTGAAAAGCCACTGCTGTTTTCTCCTCAGCAATGACTGGCATCCTGACTGCTGCCAAGCTCTCAACTTGTCAGTGGAAAACCTTAATCAGGGAGCAAGATGTTTTCAAAAGGCAGGATGTTGCCAATCCTCTTTGGTTTACCTGGCACTTGCTGCCTGCGGCCTGTGGCAGCCACTGTGGTTCAGCCCTGCTGAGGCATAGCTGAACCTCTGTTCTGTTAGATTGGAATGTGATAAAAGTTGCCACCTTTGGCTGTGGATGATTCAGAGGAGGTGTACTAGGACTTGGCCTTCGAAATGTGTGTGGAAGATTGGAATTATGAGACAGGCCCATTCAGTGGGAAATTCAAATGCAAGAATAAAAAAGGCAGCAGAAAAATGTCTTCTGGGTTAATATCCAAAAATGCTCTAAGTTCAGAGCGTGTGACATCTCTAAGAGTGGCAAACGTGCCAGTAAAATAGGAACTGTAAATAGCCTGGGGGGGGTTAAGAATGATGAGTGTTTGGGAGGCATTTATTTCCAGTACAGTTTTACAGAACAAAACTGAAATGAGTGCAGCCTAAAGACTTTAATCATGAGGAAATGGGGCAAGGGGACAAGTCAGATGATAGGAAATGTTTTTGTTTTTTATTGTGTGTTCACACTGGGGGTCATAAAATCACTGCACCAGCGAAAAAGGCTGGGTGTTTGTTATAAAATTGTTGCTAAGTTATGGAGCAATCATGGCAAAGTTGTACAAAATTGAGGCAGAAATGAGAGTGTTTTGAAATAAACATACCTTTATTAAATCAACTCAATCATCTCACGCTGAGGTGGGAGCACATGTAACCACTGTATAGCAACAGTAAAAGTCCTTTAGTGTAAACAAACAGCATTTAAACACTTCTATTATCTACGATCAATTGATAAATGAAAGCCATGGGGGATCAGGTAGAGAGAATTGGAGACTGAAGGGCAAGGCTCATTTCAGTTATTCAATAAATTGCATGGATATTTTGATTGGCTCAGAATTGTGTGTCATAATCTGCTGTGGCTGGTGTGTGTGTGTGTGTGTGTGTGTGTGTGCAGTTGAGTGTGTTGTGGACAGCGTGTTGATTTGTTTCAAGTCAGTACTTCGACATTAGTGAATGGTGCACCCCTTATCTTTGAAGAAGAAGAAGATTCATCTGTTCAAAAGAATACAAATAAAACTGCTCAGTGCAATGCTTATTTATTTGTGATTTTCAATTCGGTCTTTCAGGCTGGCTCTCCTCATGCCACAAATGCATTATACCTAATCATTGGTAAAATGCCCCTGAATTGCAGCTATGTCAATATTACTTTAACCAGAGGCAAGAATATTGGTTTCCTGGGTACTTGTGTAAAAGCTTGAGTGACAGTGATTACTCAGAGCAGATCTAAGGTGGGTTTGGGGAGCGATGGGCTACTTGTGTTTGGGGTTGATCGTCCTGTGTCACAACCCTCGTCTGAATCCCCAGTGCATCTCTTCGATATTTAGCAGCATGCATGTTTATCAGATGTATATGTGTTGTGACTGGTGTACGCCTTGTGCGTGTCTTCCCTATTGGCCGAATCTCGTTACTCTCTCGTTTCCAAACCAGTTAAATTACCAGTTGCATTGCAAGTCTGTCTCTGCACTTTATTCCTGGTCTGGACCATAACATCCTGTAGCCTTGCAGGCCAACCAAAGCAATTTGCACCTCAAATTAGGATTGAAGTGAAGGCCTCCCATAGAAAGTAGCTCTCCAGGAACAGTGATGGAGAGCACAATTGAAAAGATACAAGATGAAAATATTTTCTTTCAATAATCATGCGATAGGCCAATTTTTTTTTTTTTTGAAAACACAAACCAATTGAATGACAGCAGCTCAGTATAAGACTTATTTGCATGGTTTACAAATACTACTGAGTGACAATATGCAAGAGGATTACTGAATTACATTTTGATGTCCCTTTAATGTTGATGAAATATATTCGAGAGTGAGCTCAATGGTCCGAGATATTCCATTAAACATGGAGCTTGGCTGCTTCATGTTGGAAACATTAAGCTAGAGACAATGGCATACTAATGGCCACCAATACTTTTTTTAAACTTTGGGAACAAGGGTGGAAAATGGCTATATATAAAGTTTTTAAAAGTTAATGCATTGGCAGATGTTTTTGTCTGCTTTGTTTGGTTGTTATGCTTTTGAGCCTTTTTTCATCAAAATAGGATTCACAGCTTGAATTCAAATGAAGGCTTGTGCTGGAATTATGCACAGAGAAAATATCTCTCGCCTGCCTCTCCTTTTCATTAGCTTTCGTTACTCATGAAGACACTAATTAAAACCTATACATTACCTGGTGAGTAGTCGCAGGGTTATGGCTAGAGCAGCACAAAAATGATTCAGATTGAAAGCATCCATCAAATGAATAACGTATTGAGTGAAGTTATATAATGTATGTCATGAAAATTCATTTTTTTGCCCTTAAGGGTTTGTTTGTGTGAGACATTTTTTTTACACATTTACTTGACAAAACTAAAAGCTAATGTACACTTCAAAACTGAAAGGGAATGTTTAGCTTTTTTTAATAGTGCTACTTCATCATTGCATATCTGCATCCTTCACACATATTCTTCAACTGAGGACCTTCTCAGCTATGGCATCACTAGTGAGTGATTGGCTCATCTCAAGTGGATAGCAAGGTCCACATTACAACAATTATAACAGCAATTATGTTTGTGTAATGACCAGCATGGAATTGCATATTGCTCTTATACTACCATTGTCATGCATATACAGTATGCTTTTCAAAAGGCATCATTTCTGTATCTTTGTGCATAAATTGAATAAAATTTAATAAGCAAATGCAGCAGGTGCATGATGAGGACTGAGACTGAAAATATACCCAGCTATGTTTAAACACAACCGTACGAGTAACATAAGAAGCACCGCAGTCGTGGGAAAGCTTCTGCACAAAAGTGGCAGTATTGAAAAAAGCTGTCTTTTAGGTTGTGTGACCCCTAAATTGAGCAGAGTTTCTTTGTGAAATGTCATAATGATCTGTTTTCAGCATGTCTACGATGTCAACACCAGAATGCTGTGTCTTTTTATCCCTTCAGTACTGTGTTATTATATACTTCACTTAGATTCATTTATCTTGCTGAAATATATAATGCTGAATTTATAATGTTGAAATTAAAATAACTGATGAAGGCATGAGCTGATATTGAATTGAGCAACTCTTTTCTGTTCTATCCAAGCTTTTAAAAGCTCTCCAGATGAAGACAAATGCAGAAGAATTGCAAAATGTGGTGTATTTTCCAACACAATGGTGGGCCTTTATAATGTGGTCCCTTACAGAGGTTTCAGTTTCGTGCATTGCTTGAGATTATGAAGATATACGGTAGAATAGGAGCTTGAATTAATGTTAATAATAATAATAATAATAATAATGCATTTTATTTAACAGAAGCTCAAAGATACTTCACAACAAAGCAGCAATAAAATTAATGATAATAAAAACAGATATACAATTTAAACCAATCCCCTCAACATCAGGATGGAGATTTGCGATTTTGACCATTGTTTTTAGTGAGCTTGTTTGAGTATCTCTGTAAGTACTGATTCCCTGAGATTTCATTGCACAACAGTGGATATAAAATTAATTAAAGTGCCAGGGGGTCGTAGTTGTGAAAATGGTCAATTATGTGTGAGAAACATGTATCTTATCATCGTTAACAATAATCCTGTACGAACAATACGTTTTATTGGTAATTTTAGTAAAAAAAAAAAAAAAAAAGTATCTGCACACTTGGATCAATGCAAGTTTCTTTTAATTTCTTTTAATTAATAATTTAATTGGTGATTTTAGTAAAAAAAAAAATGCAAATCTGTTTTTATTCACTGCTGTCGAGCGTTTTCCAAATTCAGCGAGCCTCGATCTGGCACTATAATTAGCATGACGTCTTCAAAGGGACTCGCGATCAAAACAAAGCCAGCATGTGAATGGAAAAAATGGAGAGCGATTCTGATACCTTAGCTTTTTTCACCGATTCCTCTGACAAATTTTATGACAGTGATAATATTTTGTTCGTGCCTAGTGAAGAAGGGTAGAGGACGAATTAAATGTCCTGGAAAATTGGCAAGCACCTGCTACATCTACTCCCTGAACACGGTAAAGACCAGTTCAGCTAGAGCGAGATTTGGGTCGCGCGCATGCTCTTTGCAGACTACGTGGGGCAGAAGATGCTCAAATTGCATTGAAAAGGGGAGGCATTATAAGTTCTTTTGCTTTCCCCGTGGTAAAAGGCAGCTTAGAGTGTGGATCCGGACTATGAACAGTCATAATTTTTGTTCAGGAACATTCTAGGGTGTGCATTGTACATTTTGTGCCCGGATGGCAAGATTAAGAATTCTGTATTCAACCTGCGCCTATATCGACTGATGTTTGGGTACCCGGAGAAACATTGGATATGTAAACACATGAAGCGTACGTCCAGTCAAGGGAATTTAGAGTTCAGTTTCAAGTGCTGCATTTGCGATATTAAATATTAATATTAATATTCTAAACACCCTTCTCACTGATAAAAACCCCCTAAAATATATTGGGGCCCCCCTTTAAAATTGTTCTGGCAAACAAAAAGCCAGAAAAAGTGGAGGTTGGATACGAAATTCTTTCCCCGGACAATATAGCTTGATTAAGCTCCATTAGTTTTCTCCTACAAACTGAAAGCATTGACTCTTTCAGTGCAACATAGACTTGAAAAACTTTATTGGCAAGATACTGTCAAGGTAAGTCCTCGACATTGTTATTTTCAGCACAAATGAAAATCTGAAATCAAATGTGTCAGTCAAACAGTAATGATATGGCCTCATATTTTACATGTGTACCTACGAACTTATCCATGTTGAGAGGAGATTAGGATCATGTGTGCTTGCTGGTTGTTTTGAACAATGCGAATTCGTCGCAAGAACACTGTCGCTAATAGCTGGCTTATACTGTGGGACCCAATCATCGTGGTGTTACTGAAATTATTTCACATCCGCAAAACTAACTGGCAGCAAATTCAACTTTGTTGGCTATATATGGCAAATAATTATAAAATCGAAATCACAAGGAGACCAAATGATTATTGCGAGCAGCGAAATAAAAACCACACCTACACTTAGCTCTAAGGGGCTAAGTTCTATAATGTAAGCCCCTCAGAGCTGACCTAGACCATAAACGTTGTACGGCACTAACATGAGTTTCTTCTTAAAGTTGTATATAGCTTATAGGATTGAACAAAGCCAGTCCCTTTTCAAAATATGGACACGAAAACTGGACACTGTAGCAACAACAGCTTGAAACAACAACAGATGAAATAATTCTTTGTCAATTAGTGGGCCAACTTAAATAATTTAATATCAATCAGTACCTTAACTATATTTCTCCAATCAAATCGCTCTTTCCTTTTAGCTTGTGTCGGTGTGAGCTCTTTTCGTTTGAAGCGAAACACAGATGGAGCAAAGTCACCACCATTTGGGTCAACGAAGTAGGGCCAGCCGCTGACAAAATGAGTACTGCAAACTTTAGTGCAATCATTCGGGACAAAGTCCTTCTAATTTATAGCTCGACAAAAACTCAACTAACAACAACATGCCCAAAGTAAACAATGGCAGCCATTATCCCTTCGAGTCCCTTCGCATACGTCATCACCCTAAGACTTACAATGATTTCCGAAGACGTTTCTTGGAAGATTCGGACTCCCAAGTCGGCAGATTTTTCTAACAATAAAATTCAAATTTCTCCAAAACAGTAGTTACTTGTTGGGAATCAATCATCAACATGAATCGCATATTGTGAGTTGTTTGAATGGACAAAACAAAGTTTTACGGCCTCCTGGAACTTTAAAAAAATAAACCAAAAGAAAAAAAATCCATCGAGTGGTAGGTCTTTTCCTGGAAACAAATTGTTTTTGAGGTCAGACAAAACTGCCACACTGTTATAAACTGACTGAATTTAACAGTTAAATTAATGTATTGTTTTCTGGATATTACCTCCGCCCAATGAAGTTGGAGGAGGTTATGTGATCATTACCGTTTGTCTGTTGGTTGGTTTGTTGGTTTGTTTGTAAGCAGGATTACGCAAAAAGTTATGGATGGATTTTCCTCAAATTTGGTGGAATGATTAAGTATTACTCAAGGAAGTAGTGAGTCGATTTTTGGAGGTCAAGGTCAAAGGTCAAGGTCAAGGGCATGCAAAAGGTCAAAAACACATTAAAAACATATTTAAGCGAAGACTACAGGACTGCATAAACACAGGGGTTACTAGCTAATACTGACAAAAATAACATTGAGTACATTGGCGGAGGTACTTGCACTCTCTGAGCGCAGCTCTAGTTTTAACTGTAAATAGAGTCGTGCGCGCATTTAACTGTGGTTTACACTTGACATACACGGAACTCTGTTGTAAACCTATTGTAAAATCACAGTCAAAATAACTGGCAAAAAAGGTGCAAGTTTATAACAGTGCAGACCAGGGGTGCGGTTCCCAAAAGTAACAAGGTTAGCAACTTACATAGTTCGTTCATTCACAGTCAATGGATCCAACCATGTAAGTTAGCATCTGTGATTTCGGGAAACGCACCCCAGTTTGAGCTGAAATACAGGATCTCTAACTCAGATAGCCACTCTTTACTACTTTTGTAAATCTTTTGCATCTCAAAATAAACAACACAACGTTGGGTTATACACCTACCAGTGAAGAACAGAAATTTAAGCCAGCAGTGTGCACAGACCGACAAAAAATAAGTGAAACTCAATTTCAAGCAGGAAACAGAAGTTAGAGACCACAACAGCTGGGTCCGCAACTGACTCATCTGCATGATCTAGAATACACCAATCAGGAAGCAACAACAACACAATAATACGTGAGTCTATTTAAGGACAGTCATGCAGACTTGCTCCTGCTTCTTAATTTGCTGCATGATGCACAAGGTGAGAATTTGTTCTTTGGTTGCCGCCTCCACCCCAGCTTCCATCTCATTGGTTTTGCTCTTTCTGACATTGGGTGGGACTCAGAGGTTCTGCTTCCTGCCTAATTTACTGTTATTTTGAAAGTTATTGCTGTGCCCCTGATAGGGAGCACCTCCACCACAGAACTTTTATATAAAGTTAATGTTATGACAACTTCATGCCATTAAATATTTCAACCAAATATATGAGAATACCCATCTGAACTGGACAGCTGATGTTTGGAAAGGTATAACGTAGTTTGGTGAATCCCTGCTATCTGAACAGCATGAATACACAAACCAAAAACTCTGTTAACAGTTTAGGATGCTGCTGGTGATGTAGTGGTTTGGGGGAATGGTTTTTTTGGACAATTTGAACCCCATAACCCCAATCAATCATCATCTGAATGCCCCAGCATATATGAACATTGTGATGGACTATGTGCATTTTTTCCTCAGCCTCAATTTACCCATTTTCTAATGGCTACCTCCAGCATGATAATTCACAGTGTTACAAAGCACATGTCATCTCAAAATGGTTTCACAGAATCGGTAATAAATGCAGTGTGCATCAGTGGTCTCCCCAGTCCCCAGATCTGAATCCAATAGAGCACTTTTGGGATGTGGTGGAAATGGAGATTGACAGCATGAAAATGCTGCTGACAGATATGCTGAAACTATGTGATGCAGTCATGACAACATGGACGAGAATCTCAAAGACAAATTTCCAAAACCTTGGAATCCATGGCTCCAAGAATTGAGGTTGTTCTAAGTAAAGGGTGGCCCTATCTAGTATCATTTAGAAGAGTTCCTAATTTAATGCTCAGTGCATATATACTTAATATACATACATACATACATACATACATACATGTAGGAGACCTGTAGGAGCCATCAAATTTGAAATGAGCTCATTTTGTGGACAAAATTGTAAAATTTTTCAGTTTCAACATTTGCTATGTTATCTCTGTTCTATTTTGAATAAAATACTGGCTGGTGTGATTTGAAAGTCATTGCGTTTTGATTTTATTCACAATTAACACTTTGTCCCAACTATTTCGGAACTTGGGTTGTAGAACACTAACCCATAACCTTAACCCTGACTCTTAAATGTTCCAATTGGTTTTCAACTGGTTTATATTCTTAGCTTGGTTACGAAAAAAATTTTGCAGAAGTGTCATCATCAGTATCACAGCTGCTGCTGTTACCACGTGCAGCTGCACTGCAAATTAAACTCTAAAATTTCTTGACTGGATGTAAGCTTGACGTTTTTTCGCACCTGAATGGTTCGGTACCCAAACATTACGGTAAGCCAAAAAGGTTCTGATTTTATTCGATATTGATGGAGGCTAAATATGGTACTATTTCCAACACTGTTGCTCCAAAACAAACACCACAATCGGCAAGAATAACGCATTATTAACATTAGCACGAAATCTGTGTTTACACGAAAACTGAACAGGTAACCATAAAAAAGGTCGCAAACTTAATTACATTTTACGTACTAAGAAGCCACTGCACCTGCACAATTAGCGCGAACTACATTTTTGGCGCGAAGTCGGTGAACTCTGACCTATTCTGTATGAATCACTGCGCTACGAGTAATAGCGGCGGCTTAACCCACTCAGACAGAAGGTGACACGTATCAGCTACTCTTTTTCGCCGCTGCTGGAACACATCAGGAGGTGTTTTAGGGCCGGCTCACTTTAGTACCCCTTTTTGACGTCTTGCACCATTCAGACAGAAAGTGGAGGGGTTGCAGAGGCGTTTCAGAGCTGGCATAGTCGCTCTGTCTGAATAGGGCTTTGGTAGGATAGATGCTAATCACCACAAAACTACAGCTTTCAAAATTGCCACAAAATTGAGTCAATTCATATCTGAAAGTCTAATTAAAAACAGTCAATTGTGAGCTTCACAAAGCTAATAACTACGGCAGGCCTGCCATTCAGAAACCTGTATCCCAATGGAAAAACTAATATAGTCTGATGAGTCATCGTTTACTGTTTTTAATGCATCTGATGGGTTTTTATTTGAAGAAAGGAGGAATTCAATTCATTTGTCTTTTCCTGTCGCTGTTAGTATGAGTATGGTTGTGGTTCTGAAAGGGTATGCACAGCTATCATGGCACTTATTGGGCAAATTGATGGTTCTCCGTGGATGTATTTTAGCAGGGTTCAAATTATGCGGTGGCATTCGAGGGAGTCCCATCTTCTGTTGCGCATTACTACTAAAACATGTCACATGCATGTCACATGTCTCCTCTACAGCAATAACTGGGTCACTTTAAACCTCTGAAAACTTGACATGGTGATCATTTCAGTACTTTCTGCACAGATTTTTTTTTTTTTTTTTGCGGAAATAATTTTGTTTCTTTTTGATTTCAGTTACATACAAATTACGTTTGTGCTTGTTAAGCATAGTGAACTAAGTTCCATTTTCTGGTTTTGCGGTCTGTGAATTCATGTCACTGACACCACAATAATAAGGTCCTACTGTTAAAGCTGTTAAAGCAGAAAGGAACCTCACTGTTGGAAAGTACAGATTCACAGCAGCTAGAGATAACAGCGTTGAACACCACGAGAGGCCGCTGTCATCCCAAAGGAGAATATCACCACATTCAATAGTTCATGCCTTTGCGTTGGCTAATCGGTCCAATCGTAACTACGAACTATCACTTCTAAAATCTCCATCACGACTCGTACCTCAATTGGAGGTCGCCATTTGCAAAAACTGGGTTTTGTTGAGTTATTTTTAACTGTGTGGTCTGGGCACGAAGGTACACGACCAGCACTACTTTCAAGGTACATACCAGTAACTGACATTTCTTGGTGATTTGCTTATTTTCCAATTTACATTTTCTACGATACATTTTCTTCACTTAGCTCTTGTTACACATTTTGTAAAGAACATATTTCTTTCAGTATTAACACTCAGATATTTAAGCATTTATATGTTTTGCTAGTACATGCCCAAAATGCATTATTTATGTGATTTATGTCAAGAATAAAACTGTGCAGATATTGGAACTATTTTCTTCTCACTTTGGCTTGCCTGTACATCTGTAATGTGCGATTTGATTGGTAGGCAAATATTCTTCTCATGGTGGCCTATCATTGAGGTCCAAGTCTATGTTGACAGTCACAGGATATGACGGAAACATGTAAGGATATTCCGATTGCAATAGGTCAATAAGCAAGCTCATATTTCCGTGGTCTTGCAGGCCGTGTGCAAAAGGTATAAGGTCAATGAACATAAACAAATCAGCACATCCATTGCCGCCATACTTTGTAAAATTAGTTTTTTAGCTAGCAAGCCGATGATGGCTAGCTACTCAGTAGACTTTGAATTTAAAAACCATGGTTTGTTCAAACGCAATTGTTTGTGACTCAGGGACTGACGATGGAGTTATTTCAGTGCTAACAGACTGGGAATAAGCATTAAGGCGCTAATGGGAATTACGTTTGCTTTCTATTAAATTACACACTTCAGTTATGCTCGCTAAAGCTCGCAACAAACAACAAATTGACTCAGCTTGTTTCATAACTTTAATGTGACAAACCCACTCGTGTAAGATCCTCTATATTTTATGACTGATCCCAACAATTCTTCAATTTAAAGATTAGTGGACACATACCTGAGCATTAGATACCCTGTTATTGACTGATACAAGTGGAAGTTGTGTTGTGTCTGTTCCTTTTGGACTCCCAGTTTTTTCAACATCGGGCGTATGGAGGGCTCTTTGTGGACCTCACTAGATCCTGGGAGCACATAATTTGTCCCTTTTATTTTAACCTTGTCCACATGCTTCTTTATTTCTTTAGTCGGCAGTGCTCCTCCAATGTTTTCGCTCCATGAGAGGCAAAATTTGCCTCTCACGGGGCTTTTCCCTGAATGTTGACCTTCTGTAAAAACTCACCTAATGATGACACTGTACCATTCACTGTGACCTCCTGTTCCATCCAGGCCCATTTGAAACAGTTCTTCACATCTTTGTCGATTTCGCAAACTCGATTGTCATCTTTTTGTTCTATTGTTTTGGCCATGTTTCAGGCCGAAATATTTGCATGAACAAACATTACCTTTTTGCAAATGGCCGCACTTAGATGACTTCACGGTAGATAACTGTTAGCCTCTTTTGCCGTGAGTTTTGGTGCCACATTGAACACTCGTGCCCTTTACACAAGAGCTCTGAGCTCCTTCACCTTGCCAGTAACAGGCAAGCCTTGGTCAAGCAAGTATTGCTGCAGTTTATCTCTTTTTTTGAGACATATCACTGTGAGACTGGTTTGTCACATGACATAAACACCAGCGCATACGCTTCTTTATGTGCCTTAACCTCTGACACAGAACTCTCCTGACATACGCACTCGGAACCGTGAGGCCGCTTATTACATAATGCTTTTTTGTAACAAAGAATTGTTAATTGTGAATGAAATTATTATATGAAGTAGTAACAGAGCCTGTTTAGATTGAAAATAGGCATTAGGCCATTCATCAAATACATTACTGAACACAATTTTTGTCTTTAAGATGCGTTCTGAAAATAGTTTTCCCTCGGTGAGGAATCGATTCATCCTTGAGGAACTCATGCAATTAATTGATGTGGGAAAACATAACTCGTGTCCATCCCTAGACAGATGTTCGGTAATGAAATGTAATAAGTGAATAAACACACAGAATTGACATATTAATTCTATTTTTATTTTTCAGGAACCTTTATGAGCAGAAAAAATATAATCTATCACACGAAAGTGGACAATTTTTAGAGCTCCCGCTAAATGTCTCAAGGGAGGCTTTCAGGGGATCTGTGTCCTTTTCGGGGGAGCCGAGCTCCCCTTAGTTCTCCCGTAATTTGAACCATGTATTTAGGCAAATAATATGACTGTTCCTTGATATCCCTATGTTCTAACAATATAAACTACCATACAGACAGCTGATACCATTAATCGTCTACTTGGTAGCCATAGCATTTGCACAAGATCCAGTGTAAGTTATTATTATTATTATTATTATTATTATTATGCTTGTTGTTGATCTTGTTGTTGCATTAATTAATTATTTCCCCCTCATCTCATTAATGCAGGCAAACTCACAGCACCAATGTCATTGACATTCAAGTCATTGAGCCAAAATATTATATAATAATATATAAAAAATAATGTATATATTTCTGTCTTCTTACATTTTCCAAGTGCCTTAAAAGAGAATTGAGCAGAATACATTATTTTTATGATGGTTAGGACATCAAACAACATATAAGCATATCCAGGTGGACGTTTTTCACCTTTGAAGAAGCAAGTTGGAGTCAAGAAAAAACTGATTATGTATTTTAACTGCTGGAGGGCAAACTGTGGGAAAGCTTGCATCAACTATAAATGATGTGGACAGCAATGTTAGACTTCCCAATCAAATATTACCTCGAAAGCAAATGTGATTAATGAAAAACCACTCCATAATAACCACATAGGCCAAAGTACAGGTAAAGCCTTTTTGTTGAACATATGTTTTCAAGTCAATGGATAAAAATCTCACATACATACATTTTCTTTGATAGCATATTTTTAATTTTCCATTTCGCTTCACTTTACTTTGATTTTATTGTTTAACTGCTGTCTCCATATGGCGGCCTTATAAATGGAGGATCACAAGATGCTCACAATGCAAATTCATTCCAAAGGTGTCCAAAAGTAAGCTGAAAAAGCAGAATCCTCAGTGGATGACCAAAAGTATTCATAGGATTTTGAGGGAAAAGAGGAATCTTTATAAGATGTACATAAAGGATAACAATGAGAACACTAAGGCTGAATACTGTAAAATGCGGGCTGTGGTCAAAAAAGAGCTGAGGAATGCTAGAAGACTGTATGAAAGACAAATTGCAGAAGGGGCAAAAACTAACCCTAAGCGCTTCTTTCAGTACTGTAGCAGAAAAAGGAAAGTCAAAGCAGGTTAAGTGCATAAAGAATAAAAATGGATCGCTGCTATATGATAACAAGGATATTGCGGATGCCTTAAACAGTTACTTTGTTGAGAATTTTACCTCAGAGTGGGTCTTTATTCGGCCAGAGGGCATGTTAAATGCTCAAGATTATTTAGCGGAAATTGAGGTTAGGGATAACGAAGTATTAGACAAGTTGCATAAACTAAAGGCAGATAAGGTGGCGGGTCCTGATGGCTTATATCCTAGAGTGCTCAGGGAAGTTGGTGAGATCATCTTTAAGCCGCCATCCGCCATCTTCAGACGGTCTTTAGAAACTGGAGAAATACCAAATGATTGGAAACAGGGCAATATAATACCAATATATAAGAAAGGGGACCGTACTGAGCCAGGAAATTACAGGCCAGTCAGTTTAACTTGCATTGCATGCAAAATATTGGAATCTATCATAAAAGATGAGCTGGACTTATTTCTTGAACGTAACAGTATCTTTAGGGATAGCCATCATGGTTTCCATAAGGGAAGGTCATGCCTGACAAACCTTCTGGAATTTTTTGAAGAGACCACCAAGACTTATGACCAGAGCAGGGCTTATGACATCATATACTTGGATTTTCAGAAAGCATTTGATACAGTACTGCATAAGAGACTAATTTTTAAAATGAGCTCCATTGGAGTTACAGGAGGTATTCTGGAGTGGATTCAAAACTGGTTACAGGACAGAACACAAAGAGTGGTGGTCAATGGTATCTCATCTGAGCTAGGTATGGTGGGGAGTGGCGTCCCCCAGGGATCGGTGTTGGGACCCCTGTTGTTCCTCGTCTACATTAATGACCTTGATAGGAATATTGAGAGCAGATTACTTAAATTTGCAGATGATACTAAATTGGGGGGTTTGGCAAATAGTTTAGAGTCCACTAAAGTGATTCAGGATGATTTGGATAGAATCCAGAATTGGGCAGAAATGTGGCAAATGAAATTAATGTAGCGAAATGTAAAGTTGTACATGTAGGTAATAAAAACATTAGACGGGATTACTTCATGGCATACTTCCAGCATTTAAAACTGGAATCTGCTCCACACGAGAAAGATCTGGGAGTGATTGTTGACCAAACCCCCACAGGCTCTAGACATTGTGCCGTAGCAGTTAAAAAAGCCAATCGGATGCTGGGATACATTGCCAAAAGTATTGAGTACAAATCTAAGGAGGTGATGCTTCTTTTGTACAACACATTTGTCAGACCACATCTGGAGTATTGTGTACAGTTCTGGGGACCATACTTTAAGAAAGATATAGAGGCTCTAGAGAAAGTTCAGAGAAGAGCCACTAAGCTAATTCCAGGTATAAAACATGAAAGCTATGAGAAGAGGCTGAAGATCCTTAATCTCTTTAGTCTTAGGAAAAGGAGACTAAGGGGTGATTTGATTGAGGTCTTTAAATATGTTAAAGGGATTAACAAAGTGAATTATGTAGGATTCCTTCGATCAAGTGTTGTTAGTAGAACTTGGGGTCACAAATGGAAGTTGACCAAAGGTAAATTTAGCACTGATATTCGGAAATATTTCTTCACCCAAAGAGTAATTTCGATGTGGAATAGCTTGCCTGACCATATTGTTGAGGCAGAGACCTTGGGGGTTTTCAAGAGTAGGCTTGACTTAAAGCTAGATACCATTGAGTCATTATCTGAAGGGATATATTCACAATAGTATAAAGAAACTGGCGAGCGTAGTTGGGCTGAACGGCCTGTTCTCGCCATTCATGTTATGTTATGTTATGTTATGTTGGCTTTCCCCTGCAATGCTCTTCAAAATCTGAAAATAAAACATAACATATTCTTGCAATCCAGCAGTTAAGCAGAGCCATTAGTTGAAACTAAAACTACCAGCAAGTTCATGAGCGCTTCACAGTTTTGGCATTTACGTTTTTAGTGCTTTGCAATGCAGTTTAGTGGATTAAAAGTACTATTTTTCATCAATTACAACAACGTACAAAATATGTGAATGGACTTTTTGAAAGATTTACCCCAAAGATATAACGTATTGTATTCTAAGACAAAAAGCTGTGCTATGATATGTACAATGATATTGATCTTCCAACCCCCTTTCTGAAAAAAGGGCCAATATGGGAAACGTACCGGGGGAAAAAAATTATATATATACTTAGCAAAAAAAGTTAAGGACCACCCATGTTTTAACACAAACGAGAACTAAAATAAAAAAATATTTTGTTTAATTCATTTGGAGTATCATTTTGAAGAATTTCATGCACAGTTATGAACAATATTTTTCAAAAGAAGAGCTGAAGATGAGAAAATAGGTTTTTTTCTTTAGAAAAGTTAAGAATCAGTTCAACAACAGTTCAGGTGTCCATGGTGTCATTTCAATCCCACAAATGTAAGGGTTTGGCCTTGCAGTCCCTCCCCCTGTTGCATTCTTTCACCTCCACCTTAATGGGCAACAGGTGCAGCCTGTTAAGGTGGAGGTGATTGCAGAGTATAAAGGGCTGGCTATTGCCAGTCCCCAGTGCCTCTGCATTTTGTTTTATCCTGGTGATGTGTGTGGTGCTGTTCGTGATGATAGTAGCTTTTGTTTTAAGAGTTTATTTTATTAAATCTTTTGTCTTTTTACCAGCCTGGCATTTGGGTCTTCATTCTCCTTTTAGGCCCATGGTCCTAGCTCCCGCCGGATTGCCATATTCATCCAGCAGGAGCGAATCCATGACAACAAATGAGTTCAGTATCTCATGTGACCTCCGCGGGCTCTCAATATGGCTTGGCAGTGTCTTGGAAAGCTCTGTACAAGATTCCTGAAAGACTGCTGTGGGATTTGTTGCCACTCATTTTGAAGAGCATCTACAAGATTGTCGAGGTTCATGGGCGCAACCGGAAGTTGTGAAACACACCGCTGAAGCATATCCCAAGCGTGATCTATTGCATTCATGTCAGGAGAATAAGCTGGCCAGTCCATACGCTCTATAGATTCCTGGTCAAAATAGAGTTCGAATCATGAATGACTATGTGGGTTGGCATTATCATCCATTAAAATGAAATTGGCACCTGCATATCGAGGGCTGACTGCAATAAACCGTTATGTCCAGATGTTTTACATTGGACATAACTGTTAATTGCAGTCAGCCCTCGATATGGTCTAACAATAGGATGAAGAATTTCATCACGGTATTTTAAAGCCGTAAGACTGCCATTCCTGATGACATGAAGGTCCGTAGATCCATCAAAACTGATGTCCCCAAAACCATGATTGAGCCCTCTCCAAACCTGTCATGTTCAGCAATGTTACAGTTTGCAAAACGTTGGTTCTTCGACCTCCACACGCGCCTACGTCCATCATTG
Organism: Gymnothorax javanicus; assembly: GCA_029692085.1. Taxonomy (NCBI): domain Eukaryota; kingdom Metazoa; phylum Chordata; class Actinopteri; order Anguilliformes; family Muraenidae; genus Gymnothorax; species Gymnothorax javanicus. The sequence goes on from CM056202.1 coordinate 35,377,263, forward strand.
TAATCCAGGCAAAACCTAGACTTGTCAGTAAAGAGAATGTCCCTTAGAGCAGGGGTTCCCAAACTCGGTCCTGGGGACCCATTGTGTCTGCTGGTTTTTGTTCCAACCACAACTCCAAACTCAGAATGTTAATGAGTTGCTAATTGTTCTTAATTGCACTATTCTTGTTCATACTGATGATTTACCCTTTTAGACGCCATGATCAAAGTAGACTATATTGGAAATTACTTTTCTAACATAAAAGAGTGGAAATTTGCAGTTGATGATATGAAACAATGAACTGGCTTCTAATTGATAAAACTGAGGACACTTGGTCACAAAAATTAACTGTTAATAGGCTATAAAGAAGACAAAGCATTTTCTAATGAATCAAACCTGTGAAATGTTACTTGTTTGGTTTCAGGAAAAAGAATTTGAACAGCTGCTTCCAAACCCTAATCAGCTGCTAATTGAAACATATTGCCGCCTTAGCCTGGCGCGTTGACTTGGAATACATCAAAATAAACAATGTGAAAATTGGTCAGTGAAATATCATGGAATGCACAGCCATTTCTGTCATAATGCAGTTTAAGGGGGTAAAATGTCCATTTAATCTGAAAAGCAACTACAACGTAATTGAAAAATTTACTGCTTGTTAAAATTCTAGGAGATTAATTGTGGTTAGAACAAAAACCAGCATACACGTTGGGTCCCCAGGACCGACTTTGGGAACCACTGCCTTAGAGCATTAAGGTCAATGTTGACTTAAGATCTGGCAAATTCGAGTCTTACAGCTCGATGATGTATGGTCAAAGGTGGACACACTGCTGGTCTACACTGTTTCTAACAGTCTGATTGGAAATCTGTATGCCGCTAACATTCCGGAACTCTGTATGGATGGATTTTGCAGATGTTAACCTTGCTCTTTTGGCAATTAAAGAAATCTGACAAGCCGTAGTTTTCTTGGGTCGACCAGATCTTGGTCTCTCTATGACAGTTCCAGTCTGTTGATGTCTCTGAAGAAGTCTACAAATGACGCTGTGGCTGACGCTTAATTGATGGCCCACCTCACGTAATGTCAAACCACTGTCCAATAAACCAATGGCCCGAGCAGCTTCTTCTGTTGACAGATGTCTCCTACTGGACTGTTGTTGAGTCCTCGTGCTCTGCGTCAGGTGCACAAGTTGGCTTCAGAAAACAGACGCAGGAGTGCTGGCAGCATTGCTAACGAGGTTGCAGCAGTGGGAGAACACTACAACTTGCACTTCACGCACTTCACCAAGTCGGTCTGCATGGCCGTCGGCCAAGGTGGAAGCCTCTTCTGTAGCTAGCCCACAAGAAAGCCCGAAAACAGTTTGCTGAAGACAACCAGTCCAAGAACATGAACCACTGGAACCATGTTCTGTGGTCTGACGAGACCAAGATAAACTTGTTCAGCTCAGATGCGGTGCAGCATGTGTGGCGGCGCCCTGGTGAGGAGTACCAAGACAAGTGTGTCTGCCCACAGTCAAACATGGTGATGGCAGCATCATGATCTGGAGATGCATGAGTGCTTCTGGTCCTGGGGAGATTGATGGAATCTTTGGATGGAATCAATCCTTCATTGATGGAATAATGGATTCCAACATATAGCGTGACATTCTGAAGCAGAATACGATGCCCTCCCTTCGGAAACGGCAGTTTTCCAACATGATAACGACCCAAAACACACTTTCAAGATGACAACTGCCTTCCTGAACAAGCTGAAGGTGAAGGTGATGGCGTGGCCAAGTATGTCTCCAGACCTGAATCCCATTGAGCACCTGTGGGGCATCCTCAAGAGGAAGGTGAAGGAGCAGCAGGTGTCCAACATCCACCAGCTCCGTGATGTTGTCATGGAGGAATGGAGGACAATCCCAGCAACAACTTGTGCAGCTCTGGTGAATTCCATGCCTCGGAGAATCAAGGCAGTGCTGGACAACAATGGCGGTCACACTAAATATTGACACTATGGACACAATTTGGCATGTTGACGGTGAGGTGAACTCACTTTTGTTGCCACCCATTTTGGAAATAGTGACTGTTCAGTTATTTGGACAGTTCAGTAAATCTACACTGCTACACATATTGTACAAGAACTACTGTAGAATATATTCAGGTTTCATTTCTGCAACGTTGCCCCTTGAAAAGATATAATAAATTAATTGTCGAAATGTGAGGGGTGTGCTCACTTTTGTGAGATACTGTATGTCCATGCTGTCTTCCAAAGAGTGGCAAAGTCCTTGCCATAGTTTCATCTGAAAGACTCAGCTTCTTGTGGATGATCTTTTTATACCCAATCATGTTACTGACCTGTTGCCAATTAACTTAATTAGCTGTGAGATGTTCCACCAGGTGTTTGTATTTTAGCATCCTTCAACTTTTCCAGTGTTTTGTTGCCCCTGCCCCAACTTTTTTGAAATGCGTTGCTAACATCAAATTCAAAATGAGCAGATATTTTACAAAAACAATAAAATTTCTCAGTTTCAACTTTTAATTTGTTGTCATTGTACTATTTTCAATTTAAATCGGGTTTAGATGATTTGTAAATAATTGCATTCTGTTTTAATTTACATTTTACACAGTGTCCCAACTTTTATGGAAATGGGGTTGAAATCAGAAGTACTGATTAAAATGTTCTTATTTAGTACGTTTCACTTCATCCAGCTTAAGCAGTTTGAATACATATTTTGCAAGCACACAGCACTTGAGCATGTGTTAGATACACACAAATAAATATGAATTATTAAACGATTAATGCATAGCAATGCTATCCCAGTCTCTTTCGCAAAAAAACATTAATACTGCAATGAAAGTCCACAATAAGATACTATAAAAGGCAAACTATTGAATTATTTAATATTTATGCCTTAAGATGTGGGTTATCAAGATGTCAGACACTTTTTATGAAGACAGTCAAACAAAGGATTGTCTGCCGCCTGTCTAAGGAATTAATACGGGGAATGTGGATTACGGGTGGTATGGTGATGCAGTGATCAGCACTGTTGCCTCAAAGCTGGAGGTCATGGACTAAAATTCAGCCTGGGGCCTTCCTGCATGGTGTTTTCATGTTCTCTCCATATTCTCATTGGTTTCCTCCAGGTTCTCCGGTTTTCTCCCACAGTCCGAAGACTTGCCTGTCAGGCTAATTGGAGGCTCTAAATTGCCCGTATGAGTGTGTAAGTGAATGGTGTTCTGAATGGTGTATGCGACCTATGATGGATTGGCGAGCTGTCCAGGGTGAGTCCTGGCCTTTGGTCCATAGTCAGCTGGTATAGCCTCCAGCTCCCCCGCTACCCTAGTGAGGAGGAAGCAGTTTAGAAAATGTATGGCAGTCGGCCATCAACAATTGCCCAGCTGGAGCCTCAGTAGTTTTACATATATGAATGCGAGTAGCAGTATGAGTTCATATGCTCACTATGAATATATGCATAAAAACTGTGTTAAACTCTAACCATCGCTGCACTTTTATTACTGTGCTGTAGTGAAGCACACTTGGAAAAAGAAGTGGAATAGTAGAATCAGACAACCGTGTCAGCCCAGCATGCTGTGAAACACTATAGCCTTTAGTAATAACCAAGAACTTTATCTCTTTAATCAAGATTCAAGGTCTTGAGTGAACTTTTTTAACTGCAACAATTTTCTCTGAGCATTGATTGAAGACATTTATTCTGATATGTTCTGCAATGGTAGGTGCTGTCGGCACACACGTGGGCGGAAAATGGAATCTCTAAAGATTCAATGCGCAGACTATGTGGGCTGGACATTTCACCTTGTGCAAATACACGATTTGATGACAATGTTTGCATGTCAGTCCTGCTGTGTTTTGCTCTTTGCTGACGGGGATGTGTCCAACTGAAGTCTATTATTCAGCAAAATCAATGTCTCCTGTCAAACCTGTGTTTTTACACTGACTGAGATGCCTGCTGTCGGTCAGTTCTCTTTGTGTGCGAAAACCCGCAGGCCTCATCAGTGTCTGTGCTGAGGCAAGTTTCATTCAGTAAATACAATGCTGGAAAGGCATCCATCTTGGGAGATTTGTCCCTGTTCACAGAGGTAATAAATCCTTCGTATCAAGGCAACGACGTGTCATGTGTCATGGCTAAAGATTTATCTCATAACCAGAGGACTGGACCTTAATTGTTTCTTTGCATGTCCAACGAGTGAAAATTTCTATATGTTGTTTGCTCATTTTTAAACCCATATTTGCAAACAATATTCCACACTTTGCTCATTGATAATTAGTGCAATATTCAAGAACATAATTCTCATGCTTATTCCAGGTTCAACTGACCGTTTAACTGATGGGCTTTTGCTTAGTGTTGCACTTACAATACTGCTGTCATAATTAGAAAAAAGTAAGTCAACTTCTGGATCTGTGTTGCCTTGGAGAAAGGTGCTTGTGAAAGCACATAAATAATTTAATCCCAGCATCCTTTGTGATCTTGTTCTTTGAATTTATCTTGCAAGAACAAGCAACGCTGGTTTTGAAGATATTATGGTGCCATTTCTGGCACTTGCGACTCTAGAATGAGGCTGCATTTTATGTCTGCTTTCACTTTGATCGTGCAGTATGATACTTTGAATGTAATAATGTCTAATATCCATCTAAATACATATTCATTCATTCTGTGTGTTTTATTTTCACAGTATAGCAAGGGCAGCACAACTTACAGCATACATTTTGGGCTAATTGGATTGTAAATTGCTCATAGTGTGAGTGTGAGAGTGAGAGTGAGAGTATGAGTGTGGATGCACAGTGTGTGATTGCTGTGATGGATTGGCTAACTGACCTGAACACCCCCCCGAGTCACCATGATCAGGAATAAGCAAGGTTGGTTAATAGAGGTTGTTTACAGTGAATGGGAAAGTCTCACTTCAACGGCCAATGCAGAACACCCGTGGCTGACATGACACCCATTTTAGTTAAGGGATTAACTCAGTGGCCGAAGATCTGGGAAACTGGATCTGGTCAGCTGGCATTACAAATGGAGGTAACTGTCATTTTGTGGCTGATGAGTGGAATAAAGCTAGGACAAAAGATTAGCAATCCACAAACTGCTCACTCACTGATTATTAATTTACATTCTGCCTTAAAATGTGTAATTTAGACTAACCCAGTGGACTATGTTCACTCATAATCAGTCAAACATTTTAAATTCATAATCTTAATGGAACAATTCACCATAAATTAATGATTTATAAGTCAGCAGCCATTCTGGGAATTTAATTTTTGTTTCCATCATTATTCCTTTAAAATTCATTCAGTTAATGAAATTTTTGCACTGAAATGAAATGGTGCGATCAGTGAGGTGCCACTATCTGGTTTTGTGTCCATAGCTGAGGCTGAGTTAATTTTAATAAATCAAGAAACGTGCTTATATTCTAATTAATATGGTAACTCTTGGCTAAAATCTTTTAGGGGCGACTAAAATAAAAGATGCAGCCTTTTTTGCCAAAGGTCTCATTGTGTTAATTTGTCTCTATGTGCTTTGCTCTGTAAGTGTATGTATTCTACTGCGTGCATACATTTGCATCTGTGTGAGGGGATCTGTGTGTATATCGTCTATTTTAGGATGGCCCCAGTGCATAATATTCAGTGTTTATGTTCATATGGCTGCATATAAATGTGAGAATCTGTGTGTGTGTGTGTGTGTGTGTGTGTGTGTGTGTGTGTGTGTGTGTGTGTGTGTGTGTGTGTCTCTGTGTGTGTGTTTCTCTGTGTGGTTCTACATATATAAGCCTGGAAATATGTATGCATGTATTTATGCGTGTATGTATGTACTATGTATGTACACTGTAAAATGTTGTCATGTAGATTAATAGTAAAATATACAGTTGCACTCAAAATTATTGAACCCCATTGCAAATTAGGTTTACTAGCAAAATTTGCAAACTTTCAGCTATTTGCAATGAACAATTCAAACAAGAACAATTTAAATGACTCAACGCAACAAATATTACAAGTGGCTTCACCAAATTCAACACAAAATGCCACTTTTAATGACTACTGCGGGCTCAAAATTATTCAACCCCTTCATGACAAACATCTTCAATACTTAGTAGAACACCCTTTTGCTGCTTTGACCTGCTGGAAATGTGATGCATAGGTAGATGTCAGCTTTTGGCAGCATCCCCAAGGAATCTTAGTCCAGTCCTCATGGACAATGACCTCCAGTTCACTAATATTCTAGGGTTTGCATGCTGCAACTGTCTTCTTCAAATCCTACCAGAAATTTTTTTATGGGGTTCAAGTGAGCCAACTGTGATGGGCACTCTAGAATCTTCCCAGACTTCTTCTGAAACCAAGCCTTGGTGGATGTTGAGGAATGCTTAGGATCATTGTCCTTTTGCAAGGTCCAATGATGCCCAAGCGTCAGCTTCCCTACAGACGGCATGACATTTTCGTCTTAGATATCATGGTACTTGACTGAATCCATCTTGCCCTCCACACTTTGCAGATTTCCAGTGCCAGAGGAAGTAAGGCACCCGCAGAGCATCAAAAACCCTCACAATTCTTCACTGTAGGCAGAGTGTACTTTTCAGCATATGCTTCTTTATTCCTCCTGCAGACATACCACTGATTCATAAGCCCAAAATATTCCAGTTTTGTTTAATCACTCTTCAGAACAATATCCCCAAACTTCTGTGGCTTACTTATATGGTTTTGAGCATATTGGAGCTTGTGCTTTTGGATCAGTTGTGGTGTATGTCTTGGAGACCTTCAACGTTTAGTATGCGCCCTGCTGTGCAAACTGAAACCTCAGTCCCTCCTGCCTCCAAGACTTGCAGCGGGTCTCCTGCAGTCACTTGAGGGTTTTTGATCACCCGTCTCCTCAGGAATCTAGTGACAGCCATTGATAGCTTCCTCTTTCTGCCACATCCTGGTACTGTGGCCACTCTTCCTTTAACTCTGAACTTGCAAACTATGCTTCTAACTGTATCTCTATGAAAATTCAGTGTGTGTGCTATCTTTTTGTGTTCTTTTCCTCCTTTGTTCCAGGCAATGATCTCCTCTATTAGCTTTTTGGACAATTCTTTTGACAGCAATATTTCTAATAAGCAATCAAATGTCATTGTCAACAAAACCCTAGCAAGTGCAAGTATTTGATGCATTCTATCTCAAGCAAACCTGATGCAACTAAATAAGCTCTTGATCAGCTGCATAAGTTGTGCTTTAGACAACACCTAATTTGCAAATATGCTCTTCAGACGGATTCTATTCGGGGGGTTGAATAATTTTGAGACTGCAGTAGTCATTAAAAATGGAATTTTGTGTTAAATTTGAAGAAACCACTTGTAATATTAGCTGTGTTGAGCTATTTAAAATGTTCTTGTTTAATTTGTTTATCACAAACAGGTGAAAGTTTGTAAAGGAGGTTTTGCAGGGAATAGGCAAATTTGTCCACAGCCCAATTTGAACCATTTTCTGGTTATATGTACCTACTTGTGGGACTGTCCAGAAAATAGATTTGAAATGCAAAATTTGCATACAGGAAGTGAACTGTGACCTATTTAGTGATTTCAAGATTTTTGTGGGACAAGGCCTCAAAAAGTCTGTATTTAAACCCATAAATGATTGTTCTGAAAAACCAGACAATTTTTAATGGCTACACAACAACATGGACATTTTGATACCAAACATAAGTATATGTGTGAAAAACTGAAGAAGTTTCAGACAATTTTCCATTGAAAAATGCATCTGTCTTGACCAAAATTGATGCAAAACGTAACGGATGTCTCTGTACATTGCTGCATTTATCTTTCCCTCAATCCTGACTAGTCTCCCAGTTTCTGCCTCTGAAAAAACATCCCCACAGCAAGATGCTGCCACCACCATGCTTCACTGTAGGGATGGTATTGGCCAGGTGATGAGCGGTGCCTGGTTTCCTCCAAACATGACGCCTGGCATTCATGCCAAAGAGTTCAATCTTTGTCTCATCAGACCAGAGAATTTTGTTTCTCATGGTCTGAGAGTCCTTCAGGTGCCTTTTGGCAAACTCCAGGTGGGCTGCCATGTGCCTTTTAGTAAGGAGTGGCTTCCGTCTGGCCACTCTACCATACAGTCGTGATTGGTGGATTGCTGCAGAGATGGTTGTCCTTCTGGAAGGTTCTCCTCTCTCCACAGAGGAGCGCTGGAGGTCTGACAGACTGACCATCGGGTCACCTCCCTGACTAAGGCCCTTCTCCCCCGATCACTCAGTTTAGACAGGTGGCCAGCTCTAGAAAGAGTCCTGGTGGTTCCGAACTTCTTCCTTTTTTCTATACCCTTCCCCAGATTTGTGCCTCGAGACAATTCTGTCTCAGAGGTCTACAGACAATTCCTTTGACTTCATGCTTGGTTTGTGCCCTAACATGCACTGTCACCTGTGGGATCTTATATAGACAGGTGTGTGCCTTTCCAAATCATATCCAATCAACTGAATTTACCACAGGTGGACCCCAATTAATCTGTAGAAACATCTCAAGGTTGATCAGTGGAAACAGGATGCACCTGAGCTCAATTTTGAGCTTCATGGCAAAGGCTGTGAATACCTATGTACGTGTGATTTCTTAGTTATTTATTTTTAATAAATTTGCAAAAAATCTCCAAAAAACTTTTTTCACATTGTCATTATGGGGTATTGTGTGTAGAATTTTATGGGAAAAAATGAATTTAATCCATTTTAGAATAAGGGTGTAACATAACAAAATGTGGAAAAAGTGAAGTGCTGTGAATACAGGGATGGTTCCAATTTTCGCCATCCGGATCCATGTTACCGGTCTCGCAATTTAACGACACTCGCAGTTTATTTAGCCAACTATATGAGGCAACTTTTGTGAAATTATCTTAGGTGTGTTTTCATAGGAACCTGGTTATTTTTCAAGATGAACTTTATGTTTTGCATCAATTTTGGTCAAGACAGATGCATTTTTCAATGGAAAATTGAAACTTCTTCAGTTTTTCACATATATATACTTATGGTTGGTATCAAACTGTCCGTCATGTTGTTGTGTAGCCATTAAAAATCATCTGGCTTTTCAGAACAATCATTTATGGGTTTAAATATGGACTTTTCTAGGCCTTGTCCCACAAAAATCTTGAACTCACTAAATAGGTCAGAGTTCACTTCCTGTATGCAAATTTCACATTTCAAATCTATTTTCTGGACAGTCCCACAAGTTGGTACATATAACCAGAAGATGGTTCAAATTGGGCTGTGGGCAAATTTGCCTATACCCTGCAAAACCTCCTTTTGATATTAAACCCAATTTGCAAAGGAGGTTGAATAATTTTTATTGCAACTGTAGGCAGCTGGGTTGCTAGGAGTTCTTTCGCTGTAATTTACTTTACAGTATGCTCATGTAATTATACAATGTTCAGAAATACAGCATATTGCTCTATTTTCCTGATTTGAGAGTTGACAATTGATAGCAGGATTGCTCGTACATTACTTTTTTCTTTCACAGTTTGCTTAACCCTAATCAGTAAAACGCAGGTCAGAAATGACCCGAAGCATAAAAAAGGTTATATATATATATATATATATTTTTTTTTTTTTTTACAAATCTCAATCTATTGATCCCAAATTTTTTTGTGAACCAAATTTTGTTGTTTTATGGTGTGTAAAAATTTTTTAGGATCACTTGAGCAGTTTCTATGCATTAATAAAATTGTCAACCGAGTCAGTACTAACCCGAGCGAATGTTGTCACTTTTTTCATGCTGAAATTCTGATTTTGTCGGCTAATATTGGTTTTCTTTTGCAGGAATGTAAAGAAGTGAACCATGGCCAGTAAAAGAACAAGATATACAACCCAAAATAATAGTCATGCTTTATCTAACTGTGTTTGCAATTATAAAGCTATTTGTGTCAATCAGTTACTATTTATTCATATTCAGTGGAGATTATCTTGCTTATTACCTCATTTCATTCAAGCTGAGTTATTGGAAGGATTGTTTAAATATCTAAGAAAAACAATCTTTTTGTTTACCTTATATAAATGGTCATTTTCATATAACGGTATGACTGGTATGAGGTGTCAAAATTGTTACTTTGCGTTACTTAAAAATTCAAAAAAAGAAACTTCTGGTTATGCTTCTTTTATATTTGGTATATTATTTAATTATTAGTGTACCAAGCATGAAATAAAGTGTTAATAAGATTGCAATTTCAATGTTTGAGTTATTAAGGAAAACGAATTTTCAGTTTCACACTTTTCTACTTATACTGAGAAATGTGAAACTTCCATATGATTTTAATCCCATTTACTTCAAGCGTACATTAAAGTAGATCATTAAAATAGGAGCAGTATTAGAGTTTTTGTGAATTTTTAAAAATTCGGATTAGTTCTGACCCACGTTTTACGACAACGTAAGTTTTTAGGTTTTACTGATGAGGGTTAATGTAAACTTAATTTGTGGTTCATTACTGTTATAAAACCATGTATTAAAACATGGTTTATTGCTGTATTTTATTGAATTTACAATATGCTAGTGGCAGCGGGGTGTATTTTTTCTTTATATTAATGATTGAGTTTCACTCTTGTTATGTATGAGTGTTTCATGTACAGCATTGTATATCATTTGTAAATGGAGATTTGTTATATCCGTGCTGCTTTACTGGTCAGCTATTTGTTTATTTTGTTAATCATTTAGCACCCTCTGGTGGTATGTCTGTATAACAGTCTATTTTACATGATCTGATGCAATACCACTTGTTTATGATAAAATAGACTAGTGCTTTCTAGAAGTTTCTGGCATCATCTTGCCTGGAGGGGGCCGGATCACCCAGGACTCCTGTAGATCTTTCAAGAATGTTCCTAGTCTATATAAATGCTGTGATTTTGGTCAGTGGAAGAGAGGTTTTGTTTTGCATCAGAGTTACATAGTGGCATTAGAGTGTTATTATGAGATTACAGTGGATTATTTGCAGAAGGTTTTTTTTTTTAAATTAGTGAAGAATAAATTTGTTTAAGTTGTCATTGCTGGTTTTCTTTGTTGTGATTTTCAACTCATAACACTATAAGTTCAAATACAATACCAGGTAGATATTTTAATGAGTAGAGAGTATTTCTGGCAGTATTGATGACAGCCAGTTACTATAAATTAAGCATTGCCTGTACTGTAACCTTGATTTGTCATTTGAATGTGATAATCTGTTCAACATTCATATTGAATTAATTAGTTAACTAAATTGTGACAGAAAAAGCTTTTATGGAAAAGGAAAAGACAAGACTGAGAAAATATTATAATTTAATAATTTATATTATTAATTTTGTAACCGAACATTTATTGAAAAAAGACAGAATCAACTGAAATACAATTTTTGATACGAACAAATAATTTTTTTTTTTAATTATTATTATTACAGTAGGACATTTTATGCATAACAGAACATGGCAGTTATTCGATAAACCTGGGTGGATGATGCATTTTGCTACTGCAAGCAGAACTGCATTTTCAATACAAAATGCACAATTTGTCAGAAGGATTGAAACAAAGCACCAATCCCACGAATATAGCAATCTATGAAATGAGAGACTTCCGCACGAACTGAATAATATGTTTTCTTTTTTTTTTTTTGTTCGCAGCATTGGCATATGTTTAGGTATGAATAATTCATGAACAAAACGAGCTATAACATGATCTAACTGGTATGGAGTTTCACCAAGCTCGCTTGTTGAAGAAATTGTTGTCATAACGATTTTAACATCTCTTAAATATAATTACAGTTCAAATGTTTTCTTCAACTCACTTAGTAGGTCTTGTTACACATTTTGGTGAAAATACACAGAGAAGAGAGAACAAACTCCGAAATCCATAAGAGCAATAATGCTTCTAGTCACAACCCAACCAAACAAACGAAAACTCAGCCTTACCGACAACATAATAATAAAAAAGTACTACTCCTGTACTTCAATCACAACATGGTAAGTTAAGACGACCCTATGTGAGTGCTGCAAGCTAGCTTGGTTAACATTTCTAATCAGCCGCAGTTTGTTTAAAAATGACCAATTTGTGAGCAAAAATCACCAGACAGCTAAAATCCATGATTTGTTCCAAAAGTGCAGGATTCAGATAGATTTCTGACAAAATGTCTATGTCTATGTGGCTCCATAACTTCTTTTTCAGCTTGTCTCCTCTAAAAATTTTCATCTTTAATTTCTTTGGTTTATAAACTAAACCTGTAGAAATACAGTACCATTTTGTATTTACGAGCATGGTCTCATGCTGTTTATTCAAACATTATTCCTGGTTAGCGATGCTATTCACAGTATATTGCAGTATTTTACGGAAAATGAAAATATTGCTCTAAATCTATTGTTTTCTATAATATAGTGCTGTTTTAATGGGAAATGGTGTGTTAATCTCTGAATTTGGCTGTTTTTTTTTTTTTTTTACAGTAATTCGTTGACGTATATGTATGTATGAAGAGTTGGAATGCAAAACCCACAAAGTTTTTTTTTTTTTTTTTTAAGTTTATTTGTCTCGAACATCAACAACAACAAAAAAAACAAAACAAAAAAAAATACACTATAGTACATAAAAAGATAAAAATTAATATAAATAAGACAAAATATAATAAAATACATCACTTGGTATTCATCAGAAGACTGAAAATTTGTAATTTGTTCGAGAAGGAGCAGGAAGAAGCAAGAATGCTTATCAAGTCCTACCCCATCATTACAGTAACAGTATACATAAAGATCGTTATTTTAGACCCGAAAGTAATACTCACCAAGATATCTTTTGACATTTCAATTGCAACGTTCCCCACAACATTAAATCATGATTTTTTTTCTCTTTTTTGAGCTCCACCTCATCTCTTTATTTGTCCATGATTAATTTCTTATATTTGCTTTTAAACTGTGTAATATTATTGCTTTGCTCAAAGTCATCATCAAGGCTATTCCACAGGATCACCCCACAGACTGATATGCACATGCTTTTCTGTGTCGTGCGGACACAAGCTTGTTTCAGATTTAATTTCCCTCTTAACTCATATCTTGCCCCTCTGTCACTGAATAATTTTTGAATGTTTCTTGGTAGTAGATTGTGTCTTGCTTTAAATATGATTTGTAGAGTTTTAAATTTTACTAGATCCATGAATTTCAGAATGTTTGATTTTAAAAACAGTACATTTGTATGCTCTCGGTAGCCCACATGATGCATTAACCTTACTGCTCTTTTTTGCAGTATGCATATTTTTTGTAAGTTGCTCCTGTAAGTATTACCCCAAACTTCCACACAGTAGCTGAGATATGGTAGAATTAGCGTATTATACAGCATGTACAGTGTTTTTTGGTTCAGCATATGTCTAGTTTTCCACAGTATCCCAACACTTTTGCAGATCTTGGAGCACAGATATTTAACATGAGATTTCCAACAGAGCTTATGGTCTAATACAACACCCAGAAACTTACATTCATAAACCCTTTCTATCATTTCCTTATTAATTTTGACTTGTACCTCTGTATTTATTTTACGCTTACCAAACAACATGTATTTTGTTTTGTTCAAGTTTAAGGACAATTTGTTTTTATCGAACCAACATTTAATTTTACCCATTTCTTTTTGTGACCACTTCTAATAACTGATGTAAATCCATTCCAGAACAAAATATATTTGTATCATCAGCAAAAACAACAAATTTTAGCAAGTCTGATACTTTGCAAATGTCATTTATATATAAAATGAACAATTTGGGACCCAGTACTGAGCCCTGTGGGACCCCACAAGTAATATTGAGGCACTTTGATTTGTGTTGGCCCATCTGCACAAATTGTTGCCTATTTACAATATAACTTTTCAACCAGTCAAAAGCTAAACCTCTGATACCATACCGCCCCATTTTTTTCAAGTAAAATTTCATGGTCTATTGTATCAAATGCTTTTTTAAGATCAATAAATATTCCCACAGCATATTTTTTATTTTTTATACAACTCGTTAATTCCTCAACTAACTCCATTAAAGCCAAAGGTTGATCTGGCTGATCTGAACCCGGACTGTCCATTAATAAATTGTTTTGTTCAATAAAATTGTCCAACCTTGCAGCAAAAAGTTTTTCAAGTATTTTTGATCTATAAAGATGTTTATCATTTGCTTTGTATACTGGGATAACCTTGATTTTATCTGGGAATGTACCGTTTGGAATGATAAATTGCATATATGAGTTAGTGGATCTATAATTTCTTCAATTGTTTTGTTTATCAAACTTGTCAATGTCATTCCAAAAAGTTTTTCCATTAACTATTTTCATAATTTCATTTTTTTCTATTGTTCCCAATTCCATTTAATGTATTCCATATTCCAGTATTAATTATTTCACTTTTTGGACCCACATTTTATTAAATCCTTCAATATTTGGTAATAATAATCCCTGGATAGTTTGGTTTGGTTTGTTTGTTCCTAATAATTCCATTTAATGTATTCCATATTCCTTTAATGTTTTTCTGTTTTTCTAATATTTTGGTATAATATTTTACATGTCCTCTAATTAGTTTTGTTTATATTTTTATATTTTAGCTCTGCCTCTTTCGTTCTGTGTTTAATAAATTTCCTGTATAGAGAGTTCTTTTTTTTACAAGCATTTTGCAGTCCTTTGGACATCCATGGGTTTTCTGGAAAGTTACTCTTGTTACTATATTGTTTTGATGGGCAATTCCTGTCATATAAAGTTATGTATATATCTAAAAATAAATCATATGCTTTGTTTACATTGGTTTCTTTAAATATTTCACTCCAATTATAATTCAGCAAATCATTTCTAAATGCAGATATCGATTCTTCAGTTCTCACTCTCCTGTATATGATTTCATTAGACTCCTTCTTTTGATAATTACAGTCATATATTATAAAGACAGGCAGGTGGTCGCTAATGTCCTTCATTAATAATCCACTCACAATGTTGTTATCCATATTGTTAGTGTAAATATTGTCTATCAGAGTGGCACCGTGAGATGTTATTCTGGTAGGTTTTGTGATTGCAGGATATAGACTCATGCTATACATTGATTCTGTGAATTCATCTATCTTTTGGTGTTTGTTGGGATTTAATAAATCTATGTTAAAATCCCCACAGATAAAGCTGACCTTTTGCTTTGTTTTGGAAAACAACTTTTCCATATTTTCAGTAAATATTTCAATGCTAGATCCTGGTTTTCTGTACACACAGCTAACAATGACATTTTTCATTCTTTCCATACATATCTCAATCGTAATGCATTCCATCACATCATCAATGATTACAGACATGCAGCTGACAACTTTGTAGTTAAGTCCTTTGTCCACAAAGAGAGCCACGCCACCTCCACTTTTGCTCCTCTATTAATATAATTAAATTCATAACCCTGTAGATTGAAATCTGCTCCCTTGTCTGCATTTAGCCATGTTTCAGAAACTGCTATAATATTAAAAGATTTTTTGAATTGTCTTAAAAATTCTTTTATACTCTGGAAGTTTGCATATAGACTTCTGCTATTAAAGTGAATGATCGATATTCCATGCTCATATTTGATATTTTTGTTAAATTGTTGCTCTGTGTAATAGCAGCAGTTAGTATCTATGATATTGTAGAGGTTATATTCTGGATCTATATCACATTCCAGTTCCATCATGTAGTATGAATATACAATATGCAGATATGATTTAGAATATATTTCCCATACCATAGCAGTATACAGAAACCATGTTCAATGCAGTTTGCAGACTTGACCTGGTATATTGGGCTTTAAGATCTCTCAGAACTTATCTAGCTGTGCAATGTTTCTGATGCACAGGACTTTAGCTTGTTCTGGTGTGCCTTTTGTTTTAATATAGACCTTGCAGTTGGCAGACCAAGTAGATTGGATCTTGCCCTGTTTCCGTAAGAAGCGTGCTTTCCGAGCAAGTTCTGCATTTTTCTTAGTGAGGTGCTCATTTATGTACACATTTGAGCCCTTTAGTTTCCTCCCCTGCCTAAGTAGGTCAACCTTGCATTTCCTATTTGTAAAGCGGATAATTACAGCAAGTTTATCCTTCTGGTTCGTCATTGGAAGCGTGTGGCAGGCCTCAATGTTATTTTTTGTCTATGGTTATGTTCTTGCTAGAGAGGAATGCAGCCACCTGATCTTCTGTTGAGTCCTCATGGTCAGCACTGTCTGTCCCCTGTCCCCTGTCAGGGCTTGGGAGTACGTCCGTGGTTTGATGGCTAATCCAGTGATTATGACATCATTTATTCTTGTGTACTGTTCCAGGTCTGATACCCGGTTTTCCAAGTAGTCAATCTTCTTCTCCTGTTCCTCATTCAGTTTTTTAAGTTCCCTAATTTCCTGCACCAAGTTCATTATAGTACGTTGCTGGTTGGCCATGGTTGCCATTTCATCATGCATCATGTTCATTGCAGCCTTTAACTCCTCTATGTCTTTCTTGATTTCCTTTGTGCCCATCTTGTCTCAAAAAAAAAAAAAAAAAAAAGGGTAATCTCGTTCCGGCAGTAGAAAATACTCCACCCCGGATTTTCCGAGCTGCCGCTCTGACTATTAAGCAAGAGAGGAATCCGGTTCCCGCTACAAGACGGAAATTTAAAAAAACTTATTCCGTTCCGGATCTTCTACACAACCTCCATAAGAGCCCGACCAAGACCAAGACCAATCACAGCGTCAAGCGGAAAAAGCAACTCTAAGATGCGGAAGTGTAGTGCAATGGGAAAGGCAAGAATAGCCACTACTATGAAGTTACTTACCTCAAAAAGTTTATTAAGAACCACAAGAAGCTTTCACGCGAACAGTTGTCACGTCACTCACTCCCATGCAAGACACCGAAGCATACTCACTACACACACATTAGGCCAAGAGTTGCCGTGGAACACCGTACCTTCCAGGCTAACCCCGTCAGCAATGGGATACCGGTTTGCGGAGACACAGCAAGCAGCCAGCCACCACAGCTAAATCGACCGCACAGGAATAAGTGGAGACTTACCCCGAGCGCAGGCAACCGCCTGGTGAGGAGTCGCTGGATTGAATAGCACGGACAGCCCCCGGACTCAGCAGCACAGCTGGTAAGTGCAAATTTCCCCGAATTTGCCAGCCATGGAGGGCGACCGGCCAATCAAGCCCGAGGCTTACGAAGGCAACCACAGTGACCGGTCCTCAGAACTGACTTGGTTTTCACCGATAGAGAGGTAACAACGAACGACCAGCCACACTCCGGCACGAGTAGCGTGAACGAGCGGAAGAGCAAAGTCCACTCAACCTCTTTTGTTTTAAATTGAATTTTTTTTTACTCAGCATGTTATGTTTTGCTGAGTAAAAAAAACTCAATTTAAAACAAAATATAAAATATAAAAACAAAAAATATTGTTTAAAATATTTTTTGTTTTTATATTTTATATTTTGTTTTAAATTGAGTTTTTTTTAATCAGCATATTATGCTCAAAAAAAAAAAACTCAATTTAAAACAAAAGAGGTTGAGTGGACTTTGCGGGTTTTGCATTCCAACTCTTCATATATATTGTAGCAGAAGGCCCAGAAACCAGGAGACTCACAGGTGTTTTTCCTCAGTTGAACCCAAATAATCACTTCATTTAATTTGAGAGGAAGGGTACTGGGGAGAAAACAAAACTGAGGTGCTTCCCAGACGGGGGGTGGGGTCAGCAGCTCAGTCTGTGGTGCCTGCCGACAGAGACTCGGAGAAAGACTGTTGAGATCTGTTGACAACAGCGGGAGCCCTCTCCGTCTAACCTCTCAGATTCGACTTGCCGTTTTCCTCGGTGGGTCTGGTCGCTCCTCCTTCCCTGGCACTCCTCACCACCTCTCTTCAAGCAGAGCCTTTCCTCTCTTTACATGCCCCTCCTCATTAATTGGCACTGACTGTGTCACCTCCGTGCTTGCACGTAGGTGATTGTTTCTAATTATCACACCCAGCTTCCTTCTTACCCAGATCTCCTTATGTGAGCTTGCTAATGGAGCTGCCCCTCCACCCGTATGTATGTGAAGGGTATGTAAGAAAGAACATATACAATGTGCTGACTGTGTGGGAGTACAAGAACAACTCCAGAAGGATTTGGACCATTTGCAAAATGTAAATAAAAACAGTAAGCAGTAATTTCTGAATCTCTTTTACCCTGTGTTCAATTGAAAAAAAGTGTGATGTTTTAACTCGTCAGCTTAATTGTTTTTTTGTTTGTTTGTTTGTTTGTTTGTTTTTTTAAATAATAGCTAATCTGAAATGTGATGTCTGTAACATGTTCCAATGATGTTGGGACTGGTGCATATTTACCTCTATGCAACATCACCATTCCTTTCAAAAACACTTAATATTCATTTTTGTAAGCAGAATTCATTCCGAATCTCAGCTTACATATATGTGTTGCTGTATTTTGCATTTCATTATCTGTCCGTTATTTTTAATGGGAATGCAGGCAGGGGAGTCAAGTACCTACACTCTGACTATGAAGACATGCTGTTTTAATATGTACAGTGTGGCCTGACTTTATACCGTTCAAATAAGCAGGGGTTTCTCTGAAAGCAAGGTCTGGAAGGCAGTATATGTGTACCAAATTGTGCGCATACCCTTCTGTGCAATTATGCCTTCACAAACATGCAAGTTGCCCATGCGGGGAACACCAGTGCATCCCCGGACAATGATAGTTGCTGGGTTTTGAACAAGTCGCTGATTACAGTTAGGATGGTCCATCTCTTCTTTAGCCCTTAGAACTATGACACCCATTATTTCTAAAAAATAATTTGAAAGATAGAATCCTCAGACCACAGCACCCCTTTTCACCTCATGTCAGTCCTTTTCAGATGAGCTTGAGCCCAAAAAGTCAGCGGTGCTTCTGAATGGAGTTGTTGTATAGTTTCGGAATTGCACAGTAATGTTAACTTGCATTTGATGACGCCACAACGAACTGTGTTCGCTGACATGTCTTTTGACATACAATAAGTATACTGACCAAAAAAAGAAAAGCAATTTTCTATTTCTTGATTTTATCGAGTGCAACTGTTATTAATCAACACTTCATTGGTATCAAATGAAAGATGGAATCTCAGACAATAGATATAACAGAAAATCAGGTTGGAATATCACCATGTTGGCTTTTATTTAACAAGGTGAAGTTCAACATTACGAAACACAAATTACACTATCAATATCTCATATATCCCCCGTCAGCGTCGCGCACGGCAGTACACCTGCATCTCATAGACATCACCAGACGTCTGATTGTTGCCTAAGGAACGCTGCTCCACTCTTTGGTCAGTGCTTGTCTTAGCTGACGTACTGTACCTGGTGGTGGTTGACGTCTCCGGATCGCTCTATCCAGAATGTCCCAAAAGTGTTCTATTGGTGAAAGATCTGGAGAAAATGCTGGCCAGGGAAGGATTTGCATGTTTTCGGCTCGAAAGAACTCCATACAGATACGTGCCACGTGCGGACGTGCGTTGTCCTGTTGGAAAGTCAGTCGGTGATGTCGGACAAACAGAAGGACAACTGGACGGAGAATTTCATCGCGGCAAGGGGCAGCGTTGAGGTTTCCTTCAACAAAATGAAGGTTGGTTCGGTGTGTAGCAGACGGTTGGTCTGATACGACGGTCAGACTCTGGAATCGTAACACGAGGCCTACCGGATCTGGGGTGATTGACCGTGTGTCCAGTGGCATTAAACCTGGTCCTGAGGCGATTAATTGTCGCAGAATGCACGCCGAATTGACGGGCAACTCTGTCTACCCAACTTTCGGCCTGTTGCATCCCAATCGCGCTTTCTCGTTGAACTTCCGTATGTCGTGGCATTATAACCCATCTGATTTTTACTCATTTTCGGTCGGACTTTTACAGGCCACGGTGTTTATGAGGAACTCAAAATAAAAATGGGAGCGTTAGGACAATGGTAGTACTCGAACCCAAGCACTGCCAGTGTTTGGTTCCGGATGAATGGCGGCTCCAGAAAACGCGCTGTGACCACGAAAATTTGTATGGTAGATGTGCTTACCTCCAAAAATACCTGAGAGCAAAACCATCTTTCTCAATGGGTTTGTTGAAATTTGGCACCGGATTACGTAATTGCGTTTCTTTTTTTGGTCAGTATACTAGCCAATGTGGTTATATCCATTACCAAAGCAGGAGCAGATCCAGGGTAGTTGACATAGTTTCCGGAACTCACTCAAACACCTCATTGATTGGCTGGAAACACTTTCATTGTGTTGGAACTCACTCAAACCTTATTCTGATTGACTATTAATGTTGCAAACTACTCATGGAAACTACTCACTTCAAAATCTGGATCCACCCCTGCGAAGCATGTTGCTTCTTATTGCAGTGCCATCTGAGAGCTTGAAGGCCATGCCCATAAATGTTGGTATTTAGCCTCTTCTGTAAAGTATGGAGATCGCTCCAGTTTCTCCCGATTCTCTGAATCTGTTCACTATATTGTGGATCGTCAATGGTGGAATCTCCGAATTCAGTGTAATCACAATTTGAGAACCTTTGTGCCTAAACTGCTAAACTATACATGACATAACATAACATGAGTGGCGAGAACAGGCCTTTCAGCTCAACTAGGCTCGCCAGTTTTTTTGACTCAATGGTATCTAGCTTTAAGTCAAGCCTGCTCTTGAAAATTCCCAAGGTTTCTGCCTCAACAATGTGGTCAGGCGAGCTATTCCACATCGAAATTACTCTTTGGGTGAAAAAATATTTCCTAATATCAGTGCTAAATTTACCCTTGGTCAACTTCCATTTGTGACCCCGAGTTCTACTAACAAAACTTGGCCGAAGGAATCTTACATAATTCACTTTGTTAATCCGTTTAACATATTTAAAGACCTCAATCAGATCACCCCTTAGTCTCCTTTTCCCAAGACAAAAGAGATTAAGGATCTTCAGCCTCTTCTCATTGCTTTTATCTTTTATACCTGGAATTAGCTTAGTGGCTCTTCTCTGAACTTTTTCTAGAGCCTCTATATCTTTCTTAAAGTATGGTCCCCAGAACTGTACACAATACTCCAGATGTGGAAAGTGTTGTACAAGAGAAGCATCACCTCCTTGGATTTGTACTCAATACTTTTGGCGATGTATCCCAGGATCCGATTGGCTTTTTTAACTGCTACGGCACAATGGCTAGAACCTGTGAGGGTTTGGTCAACAATCACTCCCAGATGTGGAGCACATACCAGTTTTAAACCTCCCATGAAGTAATCCTGTCTAAAGTTTTTATCACCTACATGTACAACTTTGCATTTTGCTACATTAAATTTCATTTGCCACATTTCCACCCAATTTTGGATTCTATCCAAATCATCCTGAATCACTTTAGTGGACTCTAAACTATTTGCCAAACCTCCCAATTTAGTATCACCTGCAAATTTTACTAATTTGCTCTCAATATTCCTATCAAGGTCATTAATGTAGATGAGGAACAGCAGGGGTCCCAACACCGATCCTTGAGGGACTCCACTCCCCACCATACCTAGCTCAGATGAGATTCCATTGACCACCACTCTTTGTGTTCTGTCCTGTTACCAGTTTTGAATCTACTCCAGAATACCACCTGTAACTCCAATGGAGCTCATTTTAAAAATTAGTCGCTTATGCAGCACTGTATCAAATGCTTTCTGAAAATCCAAGTGTATGATATCATAAGCCCTGCTCTGATCATAAGTCTTGGTGGCCTCTTCAAAAAATTCCAGAAGGTTTGTCAGGCATGATCTTCCCTCATGGAAACCATGTTAGCTATCCCTCAAGATATTATTACATTCAAGAAATAATTCCAGCTCGTCTTTTACAAAATGATAGCTTCCAGTATTTTGCATGCAATGCAAGTTAACCCTCTATTAACCACTGTAGCATATCTGCTACATAAAGTGAAAGGGTTAACAGCCTGGACACCCTGCTGGTTTTGTTTCTTATTGCCAAATAAACATTTGAGAATAACTTGAATGGTTTGTCACTTTAATTTTTCCATTCGCATTATTACCCAATGTAGCAGATCTGCTACATTTTGGAAAAAAATGGGCCAAAGGGTCGAATTTTTTTTTTTTTTTTTTTTTACTATTTTTCCAAATATTGGCCCATAATCAACATATTTGCCTAGGGAAATAATTTTTACACAGTTGGAAAGGTACTTGGTTAACAGAGGGTTAAACTGACTGGCCTGTAATTTCCTGGCTCAGTACGGACCCCTTTCTTTTATATTGGTATTATATTTCCCTGCTTCCAATCATTTTGTATATCTCCAGTTTCTAAAGACCGTCTGAAGATAGCAGAGAGCGGCTTAAAGATGATCTCTCTAACTTCCCTGAGCACTCTAGGATATAAGCCATCAGGACCCGCCGCCTTATATGCCTTTAGTTTATGCAACTTGTCTAATACTTCATTATCCCTAACCTCAATTTCTGCGAAATAATCTTGAGCATTGGACATGCCCTCTGGCCGAATAAAAACCCGCTCCTAGGTAAAATTCTCAACAAAGTAACTGTTTAAGGTATCCACAATATCCTTGTTATCATATAGCAGCGATCCATATTTATTCTTTATACACTTAACCTCCTCTTTGACTTTCCTTTTTCTGCTACAGTACTGAAAGAAACGCTTACGATTAATTTTTGCCACTTCCGCAATTTGCCTTTCATACAGTCTTCTAGCATTCCTCAGCTCTTTTTTGACCATAGCCCGCATTTTACAGTATTCAGCCTTAGTATTCTCATTGTTATCCTTTATGTACATCTTATAAAGATTCCTCTTGTCCCTCAAACTCTTAGGAATAGCTGGGGTCATCCACTGAGGATTCTGCTTTTCAGCTTACCTTTGGACACCTTTGGAATGAATTTGCATTTTGAATCAAGTAAAACCCCTTTAAATCTTTCCCACATCTCATTTACAGACTCACAGTCCAGGAGTGTCTCCCATTTTATTTTGCTTAGATGTGAGCGCATCCTGTCAAAGTTTGCTGGCCTAAAATGGAAAATTTTGGTTTTCGAAGACACCTTTTTAACTTCTCATGAAACATCAAAATTAACAGTTGAGTGATCACTAGTCCCAAGTGGCTCCAGTATCTCAACATTGCTAATTCTATCAGGGTCATTACAGAGCACTACATCTAAAATTGCCTTCACTCTTGTAGGTTTATTAACATACTGCACCAAAAAATTGTCATTTATAACATCTAGAAATTCTTCCTCCCCTTTACCCTGTCCTTTCACCATTTCCCAAATGATACCAGGATAATTGAAGTCTCCCATAATATTAGTCCCTCCTCCTCTACAAGCTTGCCTAATCCTCTTAAAGAGCATTTCATTGACAATGCTGCTCAAAGCTGGCGGACGATAGCGTACTCCTTTGTTTAAACCTGCCTCGTGTTTGCCAATGAGCCTGACCCAGATATCTACCCAGGGCAAGGAATGTTCAATTTCAGGAATTTCCTGCTCATTTATGTTTTTGTTCACATAGAGTGCTACACCCCCTCCTCGCCTATTACATCTACCCTTCCTAAAGAGCTTATAACGTTCCACATAATATTCATCTCCATCCTCTTCACTAAGTCATGTCTCTGTAATCTCAACTATGTCATAGCCCTCACTAATCATAACGGCCTCAAGTTCTGGAAATTTATTTTTTATGCGTCTTGCATTTAGATAAAAACATTTCAGGTTATCACAAATGCTCTTCCCCTTCGATTTCCCATGTGTCTGCCACTCCAAGACCCCACTACGCTTTGTTGCTTTAAAAAGATATTGACAATAGTGCATGTAACGCTGTCAGCTTCCATCAGGGCAGTCTGCATTTCCCTCTGTATAACACTCTCTAACCTCCCTGCCCCCCAAGTCCCTAGTTTAAATAACTCTGTGCTACCCTCAACATACGCTGACCCAATGCAAAGGTACCCCTCCGGTTCAGGTGTAGCCCATCCGGCTTGAACAGGTCACCCCTGTCCCAGAAGAAGTTTGAGTTCTATGTTCCTGCAGCTTTTTGCAAAGTGGCGAATTTTGATCCATCAGCCATTTTTTTTTAACTGCTCATTTCATTCCTAATCATAATCGAATCACCTGTTACTTAATCACTTGTTGTTCTTGATTGGGTATTTTCTGAAAATGCCACAACTTTTCCAGTCTTTCCATTCTCCTGAAACAATTGTTTTGAAATGTGCAGCAGCCATGAATTTTGAAATTTGCAAATATTTACAAATTATAATGCCGTTGATCAGGTGAAAATTTAAACATGCTTACTTTATGCTGTTTTCACTTAAATGAAGTAAAAAGAGAATTTATAAATCACTTAATTCTGTTTTTACTTGCATTTTATTTAGTGCCCCAGTCCTTGTGGAACTGAAGTTGTAGATGCTCCGTTAGTAGTTGAATTGTTTCTCAAGGTTCCCATCCATTTGAAATGTCCTGCTGCAGCATCACTCAGGAGCAGGTAAATTAAGTTTGGATGAGAAATGTTCAAGGAAATACTTTGTAATGATGAAGATGAGTCACTTCATTTTTTAATGACCAAAGCCAATACTTTGCTTACATGCTTGGTTAAACTTATCAATGCTTGCACAAGGCTATAAAAGACCACACTATGAATGCAATGGGGAAAAGAGAATTATTTACTCTGTTCTAACCCCCATGTTTGAGACCACAAGGTGAATCTATCATTCCCTCAATGCCGTCTTTTTATACATGAGTAATTGGAGGTTGGATAAAATGACTGTCTTTCAGCATATTGGTATGTAATGAAAGCTCGATATGGAAAGTTCTGTTTTGGAGCATCATGTTATTTAAAGTGAAAACAAAAACAAAATGAAGATTGACCCAATTAGTGGATGTGGCGTAACGGGAGGAGTTCCAAAAGCAGAAAGCTGAAAACAATAGGAAAACAAGATCTTGTAAAAATATATTATTTAAATAAATTGATGAAAACAAATATTTTTCACATCTGTGGAGGAAAAGGAACAACATGACAATCAGCCTGTAGGCATGGTGCACCGAAACTGAGAGTTTACGAGGCCATGACGAGGAAAGGTGTCCGAAAAGAGGTAGCCTACGTACATGATGACAACACAAGACCTTCAGAATATATTAACTCTGATTCCACAGTGCATACACAGGTCAAATTAAGCCTGTATGCACAGCTGGGATGCGTTTCCCGAAATCACGGATGCTAAATTTCGTAGTTGGAGGCACTGACTGTGTGTGGATGAACCATGTGAGTTAGCAACTATGATCACCCCTGGCTGGCTAGCATGCTGAAGCTTTTCACTATAAAAGTATTAAAGTGCTTGTTCATCCAAAAATAAGATTTGAACCACAGAATATAATATAATATAAAAAATTACAAATTGCAGGAGATAGCAGAGTTCGCTTTATGAGGGGTCATCTGCAGCAGCGTGCCGGCGTGCCGTCAGTTCAGACGGCCTTCAGTAACCTTACCCTTTACTGCTCGATTGGGCTCAAGCTGTTCTCGTTCAAGTTCACCTTATTAACAATCAAACAATTTATCGACTGAGCAACCAAGAATAATCCATGGCCTATAATAAGAAATGATAATGAAAAAACTGAATGCCTATTGCCTACATTTATATAATTGATATGGCATTGTAAGGACGGCAACGGCAACATATATGCAAAACATCCGAAACTTCCGCTGACTTTGCAGCATTTATTTTCGTCATCACTCAGCTGTGTAGCCTGCCTAACAATGCCCTTTTGCCCGACCACATTCAGAATATAGAAGGGATTCTCGTGGCTAATTGCTTAGTGAGCCTCGCAAACTAAGCAAATCTGCGCTGTTTCACGAGCTACAAGAGCGCAGAAATTATAAAGACATAATCATATTTTTACGTCGTCATTTTTGTTCGGTAGAAAACGCCTCATAATTTTGTGGTGCAATGTATAATAATACTATCAAAAATAAATTAGACTGTCGCCGGTCCTACCAATTAATCTGGCAACTGTTACTGAACGGGGAAAGTAAACTGCGAGAGGTTTGGGTTATTAAGCTTTGAAAGGCGAGGTTTCTGAAGGCCTTTGTTACTGCTGACGGACCGCCACTGGTCATCTGTGATAACTTTCTTAAGAGCGAGCTGATTTACTAATGCCATTTACATTATTTCTTTCATGATTTTCTTAAATCAGCAACAGCATCACAAAACTTTCTTGAAGGGGGAAGATGATTTGATGGGGGAGCAGAATCGGACACAACACTGGGCTCTGTGAAATTCGCTTGTCTCCTCTTCAGAAAATCCATCCATGCCTTTCAAATTGTGGGGTTTTTTGGGAATTTATGGACCATGATGCCTCTGCTTGCATCGACCTTATTGTTGCAGCCATAAACAAGGCAGATATTTGGCATTTTCTCAAGGGAATAATCCACAATTATGAATCATTGAGTTCAATGCCATTGACAATGTATTGTCTACCGCTGGCCAGGTTCCTCCCGAAACGTCATTGCCGAAGATGGCCGAAGATAAATTCTTTCCGAGATGATCGCAATTTGCAGTGATTAAAATGTAAATAAATTTGTAATGGCCGATTAGAATTTGAAATGACTAATGTACAAAGGATGCATTTATGTCAAAGATTCAATGGTTCAAATCTTATTTTTGGATGAACAAGCACTTTAAATATGGAATAAATTACTATTAAGTAACTCCATTTTCACCCTACTCCCACCCCAATCAAGAAAAGAAAAATCGTTTTGGATTCTCACAGTTTTTGATGATCAAACTTATTGGGCCAAAAATAAGGGTTGGCAACTGTCCATCTGTTCATGAAGGTTATTCCTCCCAGGGCTCAAATACAGTTCTTACAGCTTGCGCTGTCCATGGTCCTGAATGTACAACGTATCTTAAATATGGATATATGAGCGTTACTCTCAAAACTGTCTGTTCAACTTAACCTAATGTTATTGAGAAGTAAAACAATCCATAGTTAATAATAGTATGAGTAACACTTTACAATAAGGGTACATTGAGTAACACTAGTTAGTGCAGTAATAAGCATTAACTATCAGTTAATTAACAGTTAAGTGATGCACCAGAGTGTGGAATAAGTATTATGTAACCAAAATGAAACATTTATTAACCTCTTAAACTTTACTTTATCACTTAATTTTTCCTTTAAGTAGGTTCAGGAAAAGCATTTTATTCATATTGTTGGATCTGCTAGTTGCACTTCACTGAAGCTACATCGCAGTTATATTGAGAGAAATATTCAAACCCAAGGTGTCCTGTTTTTATGGCCATAACATGACGTCAGATAGAAAATATCTAGGTCTTATATATCATTTAATACACATTTCCCTGTAATTAAGGGCAACACGTTCAGGATTTTTGAAAACTTTGGTATCTCCACAAGAATGTAAAATAGGCCTGAATTTCCATAGGTTTGAATACAGCAGCAGCATTGGACAGACCCATATCTGAGTCTGTTGGTTTTATGGAGTTAAACTGTTCAATCATGTATAAATTAATACCTTAGATAACATTAGCACCAGTAGTAAATGATTAGCAGACACATTGGTAAACAGTAAGTTCACAGTTAGTTAATGTTTATTCATGCATTAACTGATGTTAATTAATGCACCCGCATTGTGAAGTGTTATCGTAGTGTGCATAATCAAGAGGAAAGAGGAGAATTTGAAATGAATGAACCACTAAAATTCAAGGTAAGAATGAAAAGCAGACTCAACAAGCAATTGAAAATTGCAAGCGGGGTTAAGTTGAAATTACATCCATCTCCTAGATTGGCATTCCACAACAACTCCTTAAAGCACTTCTACAAAGAGACAACACAGCACGGCAGGGGAACAATTCCTCTCCCTCATTCTCTCACTTCTGTTTCTCCCTGACAAAGGTTTGGTGATTATGGATGAAGGGGAGGTCTTTCCAGTCTCAAATTTGTCCCACTGCTCTCTTCTCTGACCCCCCTTCACTACCAATCATTCTCCATTTAGTCCAAATGGAGGAACAATGGAAAGTGCCCAATTTAAACACAGTGGAGTACATCACCCCTACACACAGCAGCAGAGTATACAGTTGGACTATAGTGAGAGTCAAGAGTGATATGGTCACCAGTTTGCAGAAGTTAAGTGCTCTTATTTTCACACTGTTGGCAATGGACTACATTGCAAATTGGCAATTTGATGTTGCTGCTTCTTTTTCTTGCAGCATCAGGTATACTACTATTGTTGGTCAGACAACTTTTGTAACATTTTTTGTGCTTTTTCAGTCTGCATCAGATGCCAGCCAGGTGAACACTTCATAATGACTGGAAGGTAGGGTGAAAATGTAGTTACTAAAATGATATTAAGAACTAGTGTTGCACCGATACCGACACCAGTATCGGGTATCTGCCCGATACCGCGTTAATATGCTCGTACTCGTACTCGTCCACATTTGCCGATACCACGCACCGATACCACATAATGTAAGACGCAAGGTAACTGCCTGCTCACGGTCGCATAGGCTACAGTATTTTGTACTATCTGACTTCTATCTCTAGGGGGAGACAGCGAGTTAGAAAAAATGCGAGAAAGAGAGCTTTATAGTCATCACATCACATGCAGACATACGCGCATGCACACAAGAGGTGTATAGTAAAGAAGTACATATAGGCAACTTCGTTACAGTACTTAAGTAGTTTTTTTTGAGGATTTGTACTTTTACTTGAGTTTTTTTTTTTTTTTTTTTTTTTTATTTACCGGACTTCTACTCTACTACATTTAAAAGATAAAAAGTATTCTTTTTCTTCATTACTTGGTTTCTTCATAAACTTGGTTCAAAGAAAGTTAGCTAAAAGCGTGTCTATTCTTTGGAAAATGCAGAAATTATTAAAACATAAGTCTCTTAAAATAATCTATTCAGCCCTCATAGCACCCCACTTACATTACTGCGCTGAAGTATGGGGACACACTTATAATAATACAATAGAATCATTGTTTAAACTCCAAAAAAAGGCCCTTAGAATTATTCATTACGTTCCTTATGGAACTCATACAAACGATTTGTTTATTAAGGCAAAGTTTCTTAAATTACAGGATATAATAAAATTCAACTCCTTGCAAATTGTATATTTAGGATACCACAAAGAATTGCCTAGAAATATACAATGCCTATTTTTGGAACGTGAATGTACCCATGATCTAAGAGGCAGAATGTTGTTGCAGAAGAGAAGGGTCAAATCGACTCAGAGTGAGCACTCCTTATCTGTGGCTGGAGTTAGTGCATGGAATATACTTGAAGACAATATTAGAATGGCAGACAATCTGAAGGTCTTTAAGTATCTTTTGAAATGTGCATGTTTGAACAACTATAAACTTATCCAACAAAATGACATTGGATAAATTAAACGGAACCATAACGGGCATAAACAATAGGGGTTGTTTAGACTAAATATGTGGACTGCTATTGTTAAATCTGTACCATTGCATCTGCTGAACACACCAGGCCACCTGTCTAAAGAAAACCGTCACAGCACATTACTACAGACAGCTGTAACCAACATGGACCTTATAAACTGGTCGTTAAATGCAATTGACAAAATTATTTCCACGAGGCGGACAGGTTCTGGAGAACCGAAATGCCCGGATGGGACATTCCCGGCTGGTTACACCGTGGATGCATGGGGAAAGTGGCGTTCGCTGTGTTTGGCAGTCCTGGACATCGAGGATGTAGAGGACGTCTATCTAATTGGATTTATGATAGCGGGCCTGCTATCATTGGGGCTCGGTCTGTTTTTGATCGACCATAGGATAAAGAAAACTTTGAAAAGCATGGTTATCCTCGACAGAAAGCTCAATAAAATTGGATTTGACGTCAAGGAAGGCAAGGATGAACTAAACATACTGCGAGGAGTCATTAAATCCGATAAGGCAAGGGTGAACCAAGTCGACGGAGATGATGACTAACTAAGAGATCCCCAGGAACAAACCAACTGATGAAGAAAGGAGTTCAGGTTTCTCTGGACCAAGTCTAATGGATTAAATCAAGAGTGACACTCAAATATAAACTTACATAGACACTCAGCTATATTGTGATTAAAATTCTTCATGATGTTCATAACTCTTTATTATCTTATGTTGTGACGCTTAAATCGTAGTGTAAATGGACACTCAGCTCTGTTGTGATTTATGAATCTTTATGATATCTTAACCATAATCAAACTGTTTTTCTGGAAGTTGGGGGCGGGACTTTGACAAGCGATCTCGCTTCTCCCGCGACCCTTTCGGTCATGATACATGTTGTATTGAAATTGTCATGAAATGAGTATACAATCATGCCGAAATAAAAACAAAAACAAAACAAATTACTTTGACACTGGCCACTTCACTACACGTTACAAATTAAAATATGTATATAATTCACCATTTAAGGATTATCTGGATGCGGCGTGTTCAAGAACAACGGTGTTCGGCAGGCTATCTTAAGCGTTTTGCGCAGATGTTTCTGCCAGCGGACATGGAGCTGCAAATTTATGCACGCAATTACAATATTCTATCACTAGATGGCAAACCCGGATCAGTGATTGAATATTTACCAGCAAGCCGAGCTCGCACGAGCACACACCCACAATCACACACACAGAGACGTAGAATTGTGAATCTTCTTATTTTACTACAAATATATGAGTAACATAAGGTTACCTTAAACATTTTAGTTCTGGTTAAGTTAAATATTTTTCATTTGTCATTTGTGTAATTGAAATATGGCAACACCACACACTTTAAGTGATGCCTTGTTTGCTTGGAAAGCTATTATTGACTTTAGTTGGATTGAGAATGCCTATGAATGTGTGTAGAAACTATCTGTGCCAATTAATAGTACTACTGACTTTTGTGAAGTTGGGTGTGTTACCTTGCCTATGCAGCGAGTTTACTTTTCATTTTTCAAGCTTCAGTAATGTTTTGCCTTATTTGATGGCAGTGCTAGTTCAAAGGATTTTTGTCGGGCCTAAATACAGAAAGATTTTTAGCAGTTAGGCCTACTCTTTTTTTTTTTTTTTTGGAAATAGCCATGTGTGAATCGTTTGTTATTGGCCTCTTTTAGGCTTGTTATAAAAAGAAAATAAAACCTGTACTCTGAAATTGTCATTGTATTTTCCTGGAAAACATTTCAGAAATATCGGTATCGGTACTCGGTATCGGCAAGTACACAAAATAAAACACTCGTACTCGTATCGGTCTTTAAAAAAGTGGTATCGGTGCATCCCTATTAAGAACCATAAACAACTGTTAAATAACTGGTTTGTAATATAATACTTAGAAATTGTGAATCCATCTGTCATAAAGTATGGAAATATGATCTTTTAACACACTATAGATTTGCTTATTATTCAAAAATAAAAACATTTATAACTGTGTTTATGAATCACTAACTAATGTGTATAAATGTAGGAACAATGCTTTATAAATGATAAATTACTTAAATAATGCTTCATAGCGTGCTGTCATTGGGTAACCCATGGCAGTAACCTATGCAGATTTTATCTCATTTTTGCATCTCCCGGCATACAACCGCACCTTCTGTCCTGTTCTACCTGAATTTTGTCGCTTGAACACACACAGGTACAAATAAGGGCATTAGAGCACACCAATTGCATGCTCTTGGTAACCGTAGTAACTGCTGCAGCCTACGTACTCAGGAAAATATGCGTGATTTGACAAAGTATGGCCAGGCGAACGTGTGAGATGAAAAGGGCGCTTATTTCCGGTCTTCTTACTCCCAGCACAGGGAAATAGATTACTGAAGCCTCATGTAGCTGCACATAGCCTTGCTTCGGAGTGCCCTGCCCGGCAGTCTGCACCTCCCCCTGTTATACTCTGCACGTGCCGCAGTACCAGCTCCACCGTTAAGTGGCTTTTGTGGCTCATGTGTGTTCCCCAGCCCCTCAAGGCCACTCTCTCGATGGCTATACTGAACATATTAAAAGGCTAACTGAAAGGATTTTGAGTAACTGGCCATTTTGATGAGTGTCCTGGAGAGTGGACGGGGGGGTTTGTTGTGCATTGACAGCGGCTCTTGGCTCTCACTGCAATGTCTAAGCCAGTGGTAGTCGACCCTGGTCCTGGAGAGCCGCAGTGTCTGCTGGTTTTTGATGTTACTCAGCACTTAATTGAAGAATTAAAGCAGTTGATTACACGCTTAACTCATCTCACCTGGTGTCTTAGGTTTAAGTAGGGTGGAAAAAACCAAACTCAGCACACCCTGCGGCTCTCCAGGACCAGGGTTGACTACCACTGGTCTAAGCTCAGGCTTCCAATGGCTGTAACATGCTATGTTTTTGTGTTACAGTCAGCCTGTTAAGGTCCTCTGTACATTGGCTTGAATAGTGTTGTACAAATTTCTCTTTGTATGCACGTGTGTGTGTGTGTGTGTGTGTGTGTGTGTACGTTTTCCAACATTATTTTGAATAAAACCATTTTGCAGTAAATTTTCCAAGTAAGCTGTGAGGAGACAAATTCTCTATTGGACAAATTGCATTGTAGTGTAGGATGCAAGAAATTTGTCACTATCTGAAAATTGCAGGTAAGCAATTGAAAGTAAATTGCATTACTGATGCAGTTTAGTGTGTCATGCCCATCAAAAACAGTTGACTGAATTCAAACAAAACGGTCAAAATGACAAATAAACACATACTCATACCAAGCAAATATTTATTCTCGCATGATAAAATTACTTTATCATGATATCATCATCTTGAGCATCTAATTTTCAGCAGAAGGGAAGAAATTACTAATTTTCATGCAGTCTTAATGGCTGAACAATCCCGTACTCCATACGTAGTAAATTATTCAGTGTAAAATAGTCTTACAAAGTGCAGGCAGTAAGGTGCCAGGCATAATTAAACTACTGTTCCGGTTTAATTAAAACCAAACGTTTTAGGTGAGAAAGTTCCAGAATATCTGAGCTGAAGAATCTACAATATCCTCCACTCCTGTGAAAATGGCACATTCCTGTAATTAGCACATGGCTGGAGAAGTACTGCAGCCGAATATGGGCATCGTGTAATGCTTATGCTATTGAGGTGCTGCCTGTGAGTTTCTGCTGGGCCTAGCACTGACGACGGCCACAGTGCAGGAGTAGGAGCAGTATGAAGGGATTAATACAAAGTGTGCCTGGGGCAGGTTTATTTCCCGGTGTGATGTATCTCCTTGGTCCTTAATTGGCGGTGGTTGCTTTCGAGAGCGCTCCTAGATTGAACTGAAGAGGGATGGGGTGGATCAATGGTGTCTTTGCTCATTGATTTCCTTCCTCAGCATTACTCTGCCTGGTATGGAGCACGGAGTTCAGTCCCCCACTTAGGAGCCAGACATTACAAGCGGTGGAAAAATTGAATAGCCTGTCAGTTCTTTAAGTAGGTTTGTTTGCAAAAGGATGCGAGGCAGCAGTGCTCATCTTTGAGGGGACTCTACCTCTATCGTCACGAGAGAGATCTGCAATTTTTTATTGAAAAAATCCACCTGCAGTTATAACCAACAGCATGGAAATGTAAAATGTGTGACTTGGCGCCGTCTTCAGACTTTTAAGGGCCCAGTGGAAATGCTAATTGAAACATCCTTTGAATCTCCTGCTTGAATCAATCTGCCGGAAAAAAAGGTGAGAAGGTGCGGCCAGACCTGCCTAGTGGGAGGGACTGGTCTGCCGTAAGTCATCCATGTTAGTGTTACCATTAGTTACTGCAATACTGAGAAAGGTTGAGGCTGGGTGCCAGGAATGATGAGGAAATTGTGCTAATGACAAGTATGGGGGTGGGTTGGACCAAAAATGTAACTGCACCCTGCAGGAATAATTCATTACATTCCTAACAATACATGTGCATGGTAGGTGGTATTTATACTGTCAGCGCTGAGGGCAGCACACATCAGGTAATTTCGAACATCCTTCTCATAATAGCCGGGGTTAGGATTAAGCTGAGGTAAAGTGATCCTGGATCGATAGCTGAGTGCAGGATACACGTGGCCATGGCAACAGAGTCCAATATGCCCGCGGGGTGCTTTGCGTCGGCTAATCAATGGAATGTAACTGATCACCTAATTGGATTTCCCATTGCGCCCTCCTGCTGCTACCTAAAGTGAGTGCAGCTTTATCTGGGACACGCTGTTCGTGAACTGGTGTGTTTCTTTCTGCCATGTTCCCTCACCGAGAAAATGTACCATTTGCTGGATAGCTTGAGTAATTGATTCAAGATTATGAGCAAAACTTTGTTATATTGTAAAATTTTTGGTCGAGGTTGATTGCTTGACGATGAAGTGGCGTGCTATTCGTCAAATACTGCCCAGGGTCCATATGGCGTCAATGCAATGTATGTATGTCGGTGATCCAAAGGTTGGACTGTGCAAAAAACTGACCTCAATTCAAAACAGCACTTTTTTGATCCATCCAACCATTTTCTAGATCATGTCTTCCTCAGTAAAGTCACTGAGGACCTGGAGCCTATCCCAGCTGATGAAAGGTAAAAGGCATGGACATACCCTGGGCAGCTCACCATGCAACATTATTCAGACACTCATACCAACAGGCAATTTAGTGTCCCCAATTTAGCCCAGCATGCACATCTCTGGACTGTTGGCAGAAACCAGAGTACCCAGAGAAAACCTTTGTGAACATGAGGAGAACATGCCAACTCCACACAGTACAGCCCCAGGCCAGTTTTAAACCCATGACCTTCTTTTTGTGAGGTAGCAGCGTTATCCACTGCACCACCCACTTCTGTGATCTTTAGTGTGCTCCACAATACCCAATACACAGAGACAATTGCGCTTGTTTAGGGTGGTTGTGACTATCATCTAGTCAACAAGATTTGTTCGTGAGAAGACAAGCGGGAATGGTTTTCTCTTGCAAGAACTAGTGTACAAACGGAATGTTTTTTATTATACCACATGCTTGTACGAGCATACTGTTAACAAGCTATACCAAGCATCCAGGGTATGATGTTTTTATGCATGTCCAAAATTCCACAGCCAAATTATGGGAGAGCTGCTGATTGTAGTTCCTGGAGATGGTGACGGGGTGAGGGAGGGAGAGACTGGAGGTGGATTATGGGGTCATTGCTCTCGGAGCCCTTTCTCAGAGTCATTTTTCCATTGTCAGCGACCAACATCCAAATAACGCGAGCTCACCTCCCCACACCATCTCTACTGCTGCTACTGTCATTTGCATCCACAGCAACAGAGCACACTTAAAAGGAAAACTGATCAAAGCTTAAAGTTAATAATGTATAATTTTCAATCAAACACTTAGCCTGTATGTGAGATGTTTCATCCACTTATTGGCTTGGCCGGCCTATTGAATTATTCATCGGACAATTAAACTGTGCAAAACCAAGCTGTCTCTTCCATGTGGGACATTTTCTTTAATCACTGCTTGTCAGACAGGCGTCCCAGATGCCCCCTTCATCTCCATGGTATTCTACTGCAGCTCGTCCGATAACAAACAAAAACTCACGACATGCCCTGTTCCTGTTTAAATGGAGCAACAAGTGTGCTCAATTCACTATGTTCACATGCAGACACACAAGCGCACACATGCGTGTGGGCATACATGGATACGCACACATTATCAACACAAAGACAAGTGAGAGATGAATATCCTCAAAAATATTGGCATGGAAGTCGTTTGCAAGGTTCAGCACCTCGCTGTCTTTTGGAAATTTAGGAGGGAACAGTAAATATTGGAACCCACGTCTCGCCACCGCATGCAATATAACAGACCTCTTTAAAGGGGCAATAAGCGGAAATGCATCATTTCTAGATTTTCTAGAAATTCTAGATGGGAATTAAAAATCGCTATGTGAAGAACAAGAGGTGTAATTTCATCTGGAGTATAGCAGGACGTCACACACCCGCTCTCTGTGTTGATCTCCAGCCCCTTGTTTACATGCCCGGTCCGACTGCGCGTTCATGTACATTCATGTGAATCGCCGCCTCCTCCTTCCCGAGAATGCATTCATACAGCCAGTGAGCAGAATCGCCTTCTCCTCCTTCCTAAAAATCCATTCATACAGCCAGTGAGCAGTGGCAGCGAGTATTTTTTAAAAAGCGAAATGGTGGAGAGCGGAACGAAACGTTCACCTGAAGACGAGCAGGATCCGAAATTACATCTAAAAAAATAACTGTCGTTGGCGAAGAAGTTGTCAGATAAAGAAAGGGACAGAACCCGGCTTAATATTGGCCTTGCATTTCCAAGGTGGAGAGCACTGCAAGAGCTAAAGGGGCTACAATTTGACTCGGAGCTAGCTCTTCTTCTCCTGGACAGGTAAGTAACAACATAAAGTCAAATGTCTGCTTTAATTAGTGTTACAGTAACGTTTGGTACATGTCCCTATGTTGGTTCAATTAAATTTAATGTTACAATCGTAGCATGGGTTAATGTCCGGAGTTGTTAGCGGCTCGGTCCCAGCAATGAGCCACGCATTACGGTTGTGTTAGGTGAGTAGCCCAGCAGCCAGCTAACATTTGCAATTAGCGCAAATCTGCAGTTTCGTGAACATTTCAGGTTTGATGTACTGAGTAATAACGTGCGGAAACTTCAACTGGCCCGTCATTCTGCCGAATAGCAGAGGTAGAGGGAGGTGTGGCTCATGACACACTTTGTTTTGGTCTACAGGCAGTGCACAACAGCAAACCTAGCGGTGAAACGATTTTGCTTATTGCCCCTTTAAGTCAAACAGAAAACTATCATAATTCTTTCAGCGTATGCTTTAATTTTTGCAAAGTACGTTCAATTTTTGTACACAGGTGGCAGAGGAATGCACAGATATATTCAGTAATCTCTAGTTTTGAAGATTAAAGCATAACACTGTGCAAATTAAAATAGTTGAGAAGAGATTTTTAATGACTAGAGAGTACTCAGTAGAGCACATACCTCTGCCGCGCCATATATCTGTTCTTTTGGTTACAGAATATCGTCTGGATCACTTCCAAAATTAAATCAACTCCTCCTTGGACTATAGCCTATCATCCTGCCAAATTTTGTGCCAAACCATTCATTAACTTTTTGAGTTATCTAGTCAGAAATATCACACAGACCCGCATTGGACAGATATATTTTAATTCTTTGCCATCCAGAATACGAAATATGTTCCGGATCACTTACAAAATCGAATCAACTCATCCTTGGATTAACACCTATCACCCTACTAAATTTCATGCCAAACAGTTCATAACTTATCCTGTTAACAGACAGACGGACAGACAAACAAACAAACAAAAAGGGGTGAAAACATAACCTTTTGGTGAAGGTGACAAGTATCACTTACTGTTAACCCTTTATCGGGCGAGGAACCATATTTGATAACTTAAGTCGCCATCCAAAGTGGCACCCCCATGCCTCTCCGTGAGGCAGTAGACCAGCGGCGATTTCTCCCAGCCAATGAGATAAAATCAGGCTATATCACAGGCATTGACATCAGGGTGCTCGACCAATCAGCAGTGGCCGAGAGCGTCTCAAACTTCTTTTCTTCTCCAGACCTCTCACAGTGCGGTTGTGTGCCCTTATCCAGTCCCACTCAGAAGGACCTAACGTCAGAACTCACGAAAGAAAACTAATGAAAACTCACGCATTATAAAGTTGAAAAGGTTTGCTAAAAGTTGAGATTGGTGTTGTTTGTGTAGGATTTCTAGAAATCAGTGAAATTTTGCGTGAAAAACAAAAAATTTGGTGGTGAGGTCATATTTCATCATATGCCCTTTTCACCTAAGTCTACTGCAAGTGATGGTAAGACTATTTATGGACATACGCCCAACGCACGGTACTTTTTTACAGTCAGCTTCTTAGGGTATTTTTAGTGCCCTATAAAGGGTTAAAAGTAATATCACCTTTCGCTTGTCTTACCTTAGTGAAGGAAAGTAGTACCACTGTGTCTTCAGTTTAAAGGTGAGGCATCTGAATGTTTCTAGGTAACACTCTAGAAAATGATAGGTTGCTAGCCATCAAAAGTCACAACAAACTGGCTCATTAATCAGTGAATAAATGCATTTTCAATATGATGTCAATAATGCAGAACATCCAACTCAGGTTCAAACTTTAAGACCTGATTTTCTGTGGTGGGAATGACCTGACTTCACAAGAAATGTCTTCAAACACATTTGGATTACTTTGTTCACATATTTTTGAAATCCTGCATGATTGCATCAAAGAAAAAATAAAAAAAAACAAGAAAAAAAACACCAAGGGTAAGGCATCAATTCTGTGATCACACTTCTCTGTTTGGCAGTCTTAACTTCAGCTGATGATAACACCAGTTCTAAATTAGTCTGGTTCAGCTCTCTGAACTTTGGCTGCTGTGGATGCAACGTGTGCGTGGGTATAACAGAAGTGATAAAGGGCAGAATAGACACTGTACTCATGATGTCTTGGGGTCAACAATTCTAAGCAGTACACTGTTGAGTTCTCCCTGTTGTTGGCAATGAAAATTGATGAGTTTCATTCAAGTTTAACAGTCTTTGATGATAGAATGGTGAATGTTATATGATTTGTTTTTTCTCTTCCATCCGTTGAGTTTTCTCTTCCCTCACATATGTACATTTAAACTGAGAATTTGTGCGGGCAAGGGAATCATGCCATATTTCAGCACCCAAAGAATCAGTTGGGGATGGCATGGTAACCTAATGGTAGGCTATTTGACTGGTACCTGAGGAGTTTCTGGTCCGAGCCCCTGGTGAGGCTTGGGATTTCAACCTGCATCTGTGGAGAGGAAGTTGGGTAGAACTCTGCCATCGGACCTTACAGCAAGGCCCTTAACCCTCTGAGCGCCATAGGCAGCTATAGTTGCTCAATGGTGTAAGATATCAAAGTCAATGCTGTTGAAAACCTATCATGTGTCAACTTGTTTAAAAGAGCTCCCGTAGGGGAGCTCTTTTAAACAAGTTGACACATTATAAGTTTTCAACAGCTCAGGATAATTACATTTTTAATTCCTTGAAAATTTATTTGGCGCTCAAAGAGTTAATTCCTGTTTCTGTTTCTCTGTATTCTCACTCACTTGCCGCTGGTCTACCAGATATTTCTCCTAGGGTGTCCTTGAAAAAGATAAACCTGTTCTTAATTGAACTTTCCTTGGTTAAAATAAAGGTTTAAAAATGCACAAAACATTCTAGTAAAACAGTGAATTCTATTTTGATGAGGGTGACAGATAATAGCAAAATTATCTTTTTCTATCAAGAGAGCCAGATCATTCAATGTACTGTGCTGTGAAAAATAACTTCCCACCTTCTCAATTTCTTTTATTTTTGTGCATTTGTCACTCTTAAATGTTTCAGATCATCCAATTAATTTTATAAGCAGACAAAGGTAACTGGAGTTAAAACAAAATTCAGTTTTTACATGATGATTTCAATCACTGAAGGAACATTTGCTATCCGACCCCACTTGGCCTGAGGTGGAAAAAGTAACTGCTCACCCTGGTCATTGAATCAACCACTTGAATAAATTGAACTGAATTAACAAATTGAATTAATATTTGAAGAGCCTAGTGCTAAAAGTACTTAAGTCACATTTACACGCGCTGTCAGGTAAGGATGGGAAAATGTCTTTGATAGTAATCCCACTGCCTCCATTTTCTCAAAATGGACATGTAGTGACTGAAGTACTTTTACCATTGTGGTCTTCATTTATAGCTTTGGCTAGCCCAGGGATAGGGAACCTTCTCCAGAAAGAGCCACTGTGGGTGCAGGCTTTCATACCAACCAAGCTGCTACACACCTGATTCTACTAATCAAGGCCCTTAACTAACATTCCAGAGGTTGATTAGTAGAATCAGGTGTGTAGCAGCTTGGTTGGTATGAAAGCCGCACCCACAGTGGCTCTTTCTAGAGAAGGTTCCCTACCCCTGGGCTAGACAAACACAACATGTTTTCATGCTGAAGTTGAATTGTCCAAAATATGACTTAAGTACTTTTAGCACTAGACTCTTCACTTCAGCTCCATTTCTATGGCTCTGGGACTCCAGCAAATCTCCATGAAAACCATTACCTTAAAATACAGAAAACTTGGAACAATGATGAACCTTCCAAGGAGAGGATGACCTACAGAAATTCCCCCAAGAGCGCTTCAACAACTCATCCAGGAGGTCACCACAGAACCCAGATTAACATCTAAAGAACTGTAGGCCGAACTTGCAACCGTTAAGGTCATTGTTCGCTATTCCAAAATAAGGAAGAGACTGGGCAAAAATGGCTTCCATGGTTGAGCTGCAAGGCAAAAACCACTGCTGACTAAAAACAATACAAAGGCTTGTCTCACGTTTGCCAAATAACATTGTGACGACTATTGCAACTCTATTTTGTGAACTGATGAAACAAGGAAATTTTTGGAAGACACTGGTCCCATTAAATGCGGCATACATCTAAACAGCTTCCACATTATACCAACAATTAAACACAGTGGTGGAAGTGGGATGGTCTGGGGCTGCTTTGCTGCTTCAAGACCAGGGACGACTTGCCCTAATTGATGAAATCATAAATTCTGCTCTCTACCCTAAAATCGGAAGGAGAATGCCTGGCAAGCAATCCACCTCTGAATGGCTCAAAAGAGCCATTGTAGAGGCCTTGTCAAATCCCTGACTTGAATCTGATTGAGATGCTGTGGCATGACTTTACATTCGCAGGTCATGCTTGAAAAGCCTCCAACGTGGCTGTCACAATCCTGCTGAGAAGAATGAGCCAAAACTCCCCCACAGCTATGTAAAAGACCCACTGCCAGTTAATGCAAGCATTTGATTGCAATTATTGTTGCCCAGGGAAGAACAACCAGTTTTTGGGTTTAGTAAGGTGATTATTTTTTCACATGGGCAAAATAGGTTTTGAATAACTCTTTCACGTTAATAAACGAAAAAATGATTTATAAGCTGCATTTTGTGTTAAATTGCAATGTCTTTATGTTATTTTAAAATTAGTTGGATGATCTCAAACATTTAAATATGTCAAATAAGCAAAAATAGGAGAAATCAGGAAGGGGACAGATAGTTTTTCAAAGCACTGTAGAGTTATTATCAAGCCAGAGCCTCTTATCAGAAACTTATTTTTAAAAAAAAAAAAAAAAAGCAAGTACGTTTTCTCTAACCCAGGATTTACACCAGATGTGTGTTTGGTCCGCCTCCGCTGTGCTGCGTGCTTGCTGCGTGAATTGCAGTCTGTCAATTTACACTGACTGCATCTTTGATAACGTAACAGTGCCGGACGGCTATAGTAGCGAGAACAACGAGCGAGCCTGACGAGATCACATAATAATTACAAAATCATGCGCAATCGCCCAAGATTGATGATTATCGAAAGGGTTGAGGAACAATTGACTCGCTTCGATTTGTTTATTTTTTGAGATTTTGTGCTTCTACCATGGATAAGTAGCCTATTTATTAATAAATGTTCTAAATTTCCTGTTTGTGTTGGGTTTGTCATTTGTTTGGAAAGTGTTCTGTCGATAAAGTTTAGCCTACATACATTTTCTTACTTTGTTTGCTGTCCTAGCCCACAATACGAACAGGCGCCAACATGGATTTTGAAAATTAACCGTATGTTTTAAATGTTATGTCTGTGTACCGATCGATCTGCTGAAGTGCTGCGTTTCTGCTGCGGCATGCGGAAAAATAGATGTCTTGCCTATCTGCTGCTCACGGCTGCCGTTTGCCGGAGCTGGGATGGACGAGAAATGCAACGCAGCGGATCTGGTGTAAACAAACTCATTGACTAAAGTGAATCCTATCAGCTGCGCTGCCATGGCAGAGTACAGACGGGCCAAACATCCATCTGGTGTAAATTGGGGGTAACACTTCCCTATGACCAACTTATAAATAATGGGGAAAAAAAGCTGAGAATAAAGTTCTGTAGTAACTCTGAATATGCATTCAGAACTGCTGCTCTTCACAGATTGCCTCATTTCTTCACAGTAATGATAAGAAACTTGCATTTTTATTTTGAAAAGAATGGGAGAGTTAGAGGCATGTTTGTGAGTTAAGGCAACTTTTGAAAATAAGTCAATGTATGAAAACTAAATAAAGAGTTTATATTCATACTAAAAAAAGTGTAGTATATTCAATTCTTTGTGAGTTCCTGTCCGTCAATGTTAGCTCTAACAATGTTGAACAACTTGTTGATTCCAGTCACCAGCTGGCACATTCACAGTTGCCTCCCTTGGGATGAGAGCTTCGCTGGCAAAGCCTGAGAAAATGAAATTTTCTTTTGTTTCTATGGGGGCAATTAAAATTTCAGGATTTGATGAAGCACAGCCACAAAAATCATTGCCAGACACCTTACAATTCTAACTTGACAATCTCTACAGTTGTGCCCATGCACTGGTAATATAATATGAATGTTTGAAAGTATTTCAAATGAGATGATGATTTTCATTCATTTTTCACTTCTCATCACTGTCTCTTGCACTACAGAGACCAGCCTGATTTTATGTCATGTGTGGAAATTCTGTTGCATAGCTGGATGGAGAAGAGCAGAAAATGAGCAGCTGAAAGAGAATCCCAAGGTAATTCACTTTTTTTGAAGAACACCTTTGTTTATTTCTGAGAATGACTTGAATGACTGGACTTCAAGTGCCTCATGTCTTATTAAAATGCGACAATAAAAATGTAAACAACTTATCAGGTCTCAGCACTGAACATGACAGTTCGAAATCAGAACGTAGAAATTAATCCAGCATCTCTAATTTGAATCATTCTATGTTACTTCTTAAAGAAAAGGAAAACCACAGGATGACTGTTACACCAGATAATAGTGTCATATTGAAGAGAAAACCCACCTGAGGATCAACTTCATGAGTTAGTATAACTGTGAAGTTATTCTGGTAAATATGTGTGCTGTAGTGAAACTACTGTGGGGATTTGAGGGACTATGTTGTTCTGTTTCTGTTAGTAAGTCAAACACTGTTGTGTTGGATGATGGCAGCAGCGACTCCCGACTGTTACTGCTATTCATTTGGGACTGCTGCTAAAACCTTATTCTCAGCTAACCTGTTAAGCCACGCTGACTCCTCCCTCTCAGTCATGGCTTCACGCTTCATTCTCTTTTTCTTCGCTTTGGTTTTTGGGCAAACAGGCTGACTATCTGTATGTAAATGTGTAATCTGTAAATATAACCCACTTCCATAAAGATAAATAAGAAGACCAGTAAAATCATAAATATATTTTGAAAACATAAATTGATCCACAAATACACAAATTCCACAAATAATTTTTATCCCCACGGCATATAATGCAGGGGGATATAGTCATGGGTGCGGTCATCTGTCCGTCCATCTGTCCGTCTGTGAACATTTAGTTTCCGGAACATAACTTGAAAACCGTTCAATATTTTCCCACAAAACTTGGTGTGCACATTAATCATGACTTGAGGTACTACGTTTTGCTAATCCAAAGTTGATCACATGGGGTCGGGGGAATTATGCCATCTCCTGCTCTTGTTTTTAAAAAATCAGTGACTCCATTAAATTGGTTTACAAATCACTGAAAAGCATTTGTAAATATCTTCCCAAAGTTTATAACTTTTTAATGGTCATTTGTAAATCCAGTTTTTAGTTCTGAATCAAAAAGGCATTTGCGGATCTCTATTCAATGCCTGTGCATTTGCAGTTTACACATACTGACTTTGAGACAAACTTTTTGCCAGTAAAAAACAAAATCCACTCGAATCAATCAGATATTTTTGGATAACATGTTATCATCTGCTGATGATGTCTTTTATGCATTTTAAAGTAAGAGCACACAGTCTATTAATTATTGTATTATTCGCAGTAGTTCATTATTATTAACTACTAATTATCCATAGTGGACGCTTTCTTACAATTAAAAAATCTGTGAAATCTAGTATTATGGGTGTGGTCTCCCACATTTTTTAAACCGGTTGAGATTTGAATTTCCTTGAGTGTGTGCCAGGAATGAAATGCGTCATAGGTTACCATTAATAGAAGATTAACACAGCATAATCTAGGTGTGCTCACTGCGAGATGCCAAGTGCTAAACAAAGAACAAAACAATCAGGTTATACATTGTATTTAGTTAAAAATGAAGAGCTAAGTCAGCCAACTCATGTACAAGCACTTAATTGCAATATAAAGAAATACTATGTACACAATGATGGTTTGGCATCTAAGCTCAAATCCTGATACATTTGGTGGCATTCTCAGCTTGAAGACAGAGCAGGGAGTGTCTGGATATCACCTCCCTCCCTCCGGAAGAAATTCAGAACCCCAAGGTGGATGCTGTGGTGGAGGTGAGATGTTAACTAGCACTAGGCAAGAGTGATGCAACAGGCAATATTATTTGCAGCACCAAAGTATGATGCAGCACGTAACGCAGGTGGAGGCCTGTTTTTTTTTTTTTTTTGCCACAGAGGCAGAGTAGGAGAGTAGGATAAAAATTCATTCACATTTAAGGTGGGACATGGTCAAGCCTTGCACCAGCGCAGAAGTTTGAAAACTGCCTGGGGTGTATTCGTTCTTTCTGCATTTCACAAATGGGAGATTGCATCACCCAGCTCTCTGACTACAGCAGCTGATGACACACCTGATACCAAACATTCCAACCTAATTT
Organism: Gymnothorax javanicus; assembly: GCA_029692085.1. NCBI lineage: Eukaryota > Metazoa > Chordata > Actinopteri > Anguilliformes > Muraenidae > Gymnothorax > Gymnothorax javanicus. The sequence continues at coordinate 35,421,737 of CM056202.1, forward strand.
GTTGCAGGCAACAAAACTCATTCTTATAAGCTACATTCAGAGGCACAGTCCAATGGAGCAAAATGCTTCCACCATAGATTGCAATGAGTAGAACTCCATTTACAACTCCAAATAAATTACATATGCTGCAAACACTGCCCGTGAAGGACCTGCAGTGAGTCCATCCTTTGAGATAACCAATTTCGCCCGTAATGATCAACAGCTGTAGCCTATTGACCATTGTTGGCGTGAGAAATGCGAGCAATCGGAATACTCCTACCAGACGCGGACCTCTGTAACATTTTAATGAGATGACATTATCTGGTGAGAGCTTGCAGTTTGCTGATGCGGAGACTTAACATGTTAACAGCCAAATCGAACAGGAGAAAGAGCTCCTTTTACCAGACTAGCATTAGCATTTAATGATTGATCCTGAATAGAGCACCTATGTAATTACGAAATTGCAATTGAATTGACTTAATGTTGGCAAAATTGCAGTAACTGGAAGAGAGCGAATCCCTTAATATTTTATTTGCTCATGTATTCGAAGTACTAATGCAATTCAGCTTTGTTATCTGTTTGAAAGGACAAAAACAACCAAAAACCTCCAGTGCAAAAGAGGTCAAAATATCTAACTGGCTATTTTTTAGCCAAGTGCTTCATGGAGGGAAAATAGGTGAAAAAGTACCTCTCTTTCCCCTAATGACATCAAAGGTCTCACCTAAGGATAAAATTGTTAGACTCCACTAAAATGAGTTTAAACACTTAAATAAATATAAGCCAGCCACTGAAGCACTATTTAAATCTTCATCCAAACTCCAGTCACCCGTCAGTTTTTTTCTCTTCTGGCTTGAACCAAATAACAAATGCATAGCATTGCAGCTGTGGCAGGATAATGCCAAAGAAGATACAAACAATGCAGCACTCCAAAATGAGGCACCTGGGCCGGGTGGTCAATTCAGGAATGATCTCATCTTACAAACAAAATTCTATGGCTAATCCAGAATGAATTACCTGCATGCTGTGGCTAAAGAGAAATCTTGTAAGAACAGCCAAATAAATTGCATGATCTTTTTTTATAGCCCGCAGTGTACAGCACCACTGTAGATTACCATAGCCAACAATCATGCAATAATAGCATGTTGAGACTTGCCACATGCAGCAGCTTCCATGCAAGAGGAAGCACGTGTTTACTAGTAGCAGTTAACTAGCAGCAGGAAAGAATGATAGAGCAGCAGGCAATGTTACTAGCAGCAGCAGAGAATTATACAGCACAGCAGCAGGTACAGGGATGTTTTTTGTTGCTGAGGCAGAGTAGGACAGCAGCTTAAATGGCTTCCCTCATAGGGCCAGGGCATTGGCAGATATGCATTCGAATATCTATGAAAATGGGGGCCTGTATAGAGTTGTCTGCCTGAACTAGCCCCATAAGCTGCACCTCATTTTTGATACTATGTCATGAAAATTTCTACTGGCACCAAATTCATGGAGAGAGAAATTTTTGAACAGTGAAAACTTTAAACCTGCTCCAAATACAAGGAGCACCACATTTCCCTTTGACATTGTCCCTCCCCGCTTACTTAAAGAAGCTATTACTGTCAAAATTGCTGCAGTTAAACCCCTCCTAAAGAAACCACACCTATGTCAGTATGGCTGTCCGTGGACCTGGCTCAGTTATTTTCTTTGATATAAATTCAGGATAAATTCAAAAATGTTGAGAAACAAATTATCAGCTTGAAAATCAGCCCAATGTCTCAAAAATTCAATGGCTGCTGCTTTATCTTGCAACCAGACAATCACTCCAAAATATCTCTAAAGCAAGAAAGGAATGAGATATGGTTTTCTTGGCTAGACAAGTCAATCACCAGCCCTGAATGCAACTGAATGTATCAGTGCCCTTCATTTGTTAAAGACAAGACTGAAAAAAATCACTGAATTAAACAGGAACCGAAGATGATCGTACTGTAACTCCGGCGTAACAGAACATCGCTAGAGAACACTTCCTATGTCTGTGGATGAATATGGGTCACATGCTTCAGAGTGTCATAGAATACAAATAATTTGAAAGGACTGAATATGACCACTTTATTGAGGATTATGTTAAATTTTCAACAGTTTGCCAAAAAACAGGGTTTCTGTGCGCAAAAAGATCTGTAATTACACAATTACAATGATCATTAGATATAACTACGCTTAGGTTAACAATGCCAGTCAGCGCTTCAAGCTTATATATTGTTTCACTTCAGTGTGCTGAACCTACCGCTATAAATCATGAATTGTGTCTCTGCTATATACTTACAAGCTGCACTGTTTTTTTTTTTCCTTTGTTTGTTTTTGGTTTTTTGTGGGGTTTTTTTTTTACCGTACATTTAAACACCGATCTTACTGCAGCGATAGTAAAGTAACCATTTAAAACCCTGCAGTAACTTTACATATGCATGGAGGATTGTGATTACATTTTACTAACATTAACTGCTGCCCTTGAACACTTCTGCAACACTTCTTCAGGAATGCTGGACTGGGAGCCTTGGCTGACTTCATTAATTCTGCATGAACATTCAACCAGGGTCTTGGTCATTGCATTAATGGATTATTAACACATAACTTGGGGCCTTGTCTGCCGCAATAAAGCCATATTAGCACACACCTGCAGGCCTTGGTCACTGCATTAACATTGCATTAGTACAGAACCAGGGGTCCTTGTTCACTTTATTAACACTGGGATGGAACCCTCAGTAGCTAGATTTATATAGAAAGGGAAACCATGTTTATTGAATTACACTGAACTGGGAGTCTTGGTCTCTGAATTCATTACTCAAGTTAAATTTCCACGGATGCGAAGTTTAAAGCAACCAGAGTTCAGAGTTGAAGAAGTAGGAGAGCATTGTTTCTTGGCACATAAGCCCATGTGTAATGTAAGAGTATGGATGTTTCAAAGTGTTGAGAAAAGTACACAAACACAAGGAGGGGTCATGACATGGTCGTCTCTCGGCCTGCTGGCTTGTTCAATTCTTATTATTTTGCTGTAATGAGCATCCCAGTGCTGCTATCGCCTTCTAATGAAGTTCATTATCAGCTCTGCCTGCCACTGTTTTTCTCTTTACGTTGTCCAAGAGTTTGAGTTATTTATTTTATAACTCCCTTTATTAATTTATTTCTGCTTTCCAGCCAGAGAAAATATCAATACCATTGTGACAACACAATCTGCAACCTGAAACATGGTTTGATTTAGTGTTACCATCGCGACAATTATACATATATAAGTAAACACGATGTGACGGATATATTAAACTAGCTAAATTTGCAGCACTATAAAATATATAATATGATGTCATATATTATACCCCCACCACCACCAGCACAACCACCACCAAGCTGTTGCACATAGTTCCTCTTTAGCTTTCTTCAAATTCATTAATTAATCTTAAATAATGTATTTCTACACATCAGTGCCATTTTACAGAGTCGTTTTGAATATAACGTTTCAATTAATTGAGTGTTTTTCAATGTCCGGATCAAATATTTAGAGCCCTCAGTCAGTCAATGATGCAAACCAAATGATGTGATGCCTGCAGTTGGAGTTATAAGATCAATAATCTCTCATTAGTCCAAACAAAGAAACTACAACAACAGCAGAAAAACAAACAAGAGCTCGGTAAGATGAATTGGTGGCAGTCAGGGCCACAAGCAAATGAACTGAATACACATTTTAATTTTTCATTTCCCAGGCATACAGAACACTTTACTCCTGTTCTACATTTCAATGAAGTAAAAGCAGTTTTAACTCAGGTAGATGACCTCAAATGGCATGATGTGAATGGTGAGGAGTTAAAAAAGAACACAGAAAAAAATGATAAGATAAAAATACTAGGTAAGATGAATTTACTTATTTTAACACTTAAAACAGTTATTTCTATCACCATTTTTTCTTTGTAAGACAAAAAAAAATTTCTTGTTTTTGAGGTAATTTTTACTAGCTTGCCAATGGGGTAAAAATTTCAATTTACTTGTCCCAAAAGCAAGTTTTAAGAAAAAATAACTTAAAACGAGTTACTATTTGACTAAAAAATTACCTCAAGACAAGAATTTTTTTTTTTTTTGTCTTACTAAGAAAAATGGTGATAGAAATAAATGTTTAAAGTCTTAAAATAAGTAAATTCATCTTACTTAGTATTTTTATCTTATCATTTTTTGCAGTGAATCAGAATATTTTACTGGATAGTGACCAAAAACTGTCAACTGTTCAAGTCCATTACTTCAGAAAGGATGTGAAATCAACCTACGTCGTGAACTGGAATGAACTGGAGTGAAAAATTAAGAAGACGCAAACTACAAGTGCAAAGCATTCTTGGGGACAGACAGTATCATCCTTCAAATGATTCATATGACTGTCCTTGTAGAAAAATGTCCAGGAATCTGCTTCACAGTTATTAAGGCAAGTGGTGGAAACTTTTCTCAATGGAAGATTTAGAAAACAAAAAGCTATAAATTTCATTATTCCATCTCTGATTTCTCAAGGATTGTTGATGTTCTGAAACTTATGACCAGTTGTGAGGGGCAATGTTTTATATTCACAGAAACAAGTAAAGCGAAGCAAGGAAAAATATATGAGGTCTCAGTTTGTTGGCTGCACAAAATAGATTCCAACTTCATATTTTAAGCACTAAAAGTTAGACCTGCGACAGCAGATGAACACGCAGAAAAGTCAAAGTCGAACAGTTCATGTATGAAGAACAATACCGCCGAAAATGTATGATCTGTCTGCTGGCCCGGCTTTGTGGATATTCATAAATTGTAGAAAAATCCAGAATCACTCAGCAAAAAAATCAAACACCCTTTGGCTGAAATTACAGCGCATACATTGTATTTATGTGCAAAGCCTGCGACCATTCAGTTGCATTACATTTGCTTTGTAAATCCAATTGTAATTTATTTTTGCCCTGGAGCAGAATTTCTCCACACTTGGCATGCCCTTCTCACAGAAATACCCTGTTGAAATGTGCTGTTGATGGTCATATTTGCACCACGTCCCTGTACAGCCACATAGACTTTTGAAATGGAATAGGATGTTTATTATCGTGGTGTAAAAGCAGTATGAACTGTTCAACCCAGCAACCTTTCCAAGAGGACGACTGTACAAAGAAAATGTTTGAATGAAGTTGGGACTCCTGTTGCAGTTGACACTACCTGATGTTGCTTATTTAATTTGGATAATGGACCACCTTCCAGCATTATTTCATTGTAATACCCAAGTTAAAAGATGTAAGCCTATTTGCTAATAGATATTGCTTTTTATTGCTTATACCTTTATCACCAATTGGAGCCAATCTACTTTGAGTGGTTTTGTGGAGAATGCCATGTCTTGTTCATTTAAGTTGGCTAATAAAGTAAAAGTAGCTTTTTTTTAAATTATTTTTACCATTTTTCCCCCACCCTGAAGCAAAAGTAGCATATTTTAACAAAGATGCAAGCAGCCTTAAAAATTTGAATAACTGTGATCGTGGTAAAAGGTTCATTAGCAATAATGTGAAAGGTATTGTTTCTGTGTTTCTAAAGACAATTTCAGAGCTGCCCCCAAGGAAACTGGTGTACCAAGCATGAAAAACGCTTCTGTAAATGTCAAGATGTGGCATACAAGCAAACAGCGTAAATCCTGCCTTAGAATAATGAAGCGCAGAATATGGAAGCTTGACAGAGCAGGCAATCTTCACTGTCCTCGTAAAAGCACAACAGAGACTGTAGTAGTCACAACCTTTCAAACTGAGTACTGTTCATTGCTACTTCTAGTGTAAAGTTTACAAGTGACGTTATTTATATATTTTAGTTCACTTGTTAAAAATACATATACATTGTTTACACAGTTTACTATTAACACATGTTTACATTTATTATTTACATATTTACATGTTGAAATATTTACTACAGCATGGTTAAAAACAATTAAAATTATTTGCTAAATCTATATCTGTGATTGTCAAACACATATACCTCAGTCTAAATTCTTCTAGCCTCTTATTGGTTGCTTCAAACTCATGTGATCAATAACAAGGAAGCGTACCCAGGAAGTGTGATTGTGAAGCTGCTGAAGTGTGGAGAACAGTAAAGTGCTGCTTCAGAAAGATATCCGTCTCCATCCTTCCTTTTATTCTCATCTGGAGTTATGCAATCACCACACATTGAACCCTGAAGTTAAACAAGCAGCAGACACACCCCACAGTGCCAATATCATTCACCATAGTTATGAATTTACAGTAGATCCCAGGTTAAATTTGGCAAACTGTACCAGGGGAAAACAAAAGTGTAATGAGCAGCTGCTATAATGCTCTACCTGAGTGGGAAAGAAGAATAACAGGGAAATGTCTCTGGTGTAAGACTGGATACGGAGACTAAATTACACTACATCCTTTTGGAGCCTGTACACATTTAATCTTCTGCTTCATTGTGTTCCCACAAAGTGTTATCGCACTGCTTTCAAATGCTAATGCTTGATGGCCTTGGTCTTATAACTTTATTTTTTACTTTGGGGTTTGTACAAAACAGATCAATGGAGTTAATTTGAACTGCTGAAATCTTATATTCTAAGACGGAGCCAGGCAAACTTCTGATGGATGTACGGGTTTTAGAAAAAAAAAAAATAAAATGTAACCTTACCTACTACTCTGTGAATGTTCCCCTTGATATGTGCCAAATAGCTGATGGCTCATCAATCAGATTTTTATTATTTATAGCTATGAATCAGGTCCTCTGTTCTGAAGGGGATAGGAAAGCTGGGCCTGGGACAACAGGTCTGTGGTAAGTGCTCAATTATTAGGGGCCTCTTCCATGATGCTACAGGCCAGGCAGGTTACCTTGGGTTATGAGTCTAAAACCTGCTGCTCTTAGAGTGGACTGAGCAGGGAGGGAGTACACTGGGTGCAGCGAGGAGGAACTGCCTCAGGCACACACTTCCTGCTGTATTTAAAAATGAAGGAGAGGTGGACGGAAGGCTGGGGGGTTAGGGTGGAGAAATCGAATTTTACAGCTCATCCCTGAGATCAGGAGATCTCTGCAAGCGAGTGTGTCTGGGGGCATCACAAGTTCAAGAAATAAAAGCGAATGTGTACGGCTCGAGCAATCCTAATACACTGAAACACTGCTAGATTTATCAACACGTAAGATTAAATATTTACAGCCGCAGGTATGATTTCTTATCAATACTGGCACAGATGCAAGCATGCTTGGGTAGGTTCAGGGTTGTGAGAGCACATACTGTACGTATTTAACTACATGGTACTGTTACTGTGCTTCGTAGGCATGCATTGTTTATGCATGCAATTGCACCACTGTTCATGGTGTGTTTACCTTGTTCTAGATGTTTTCAGGTAAACTGTTGTATTATCAACCCAGATTCTGGCATCTGCCAAAAGAATCAGTCATGTGCAGCATAGCTTGGTTCATGTGAGTTTATGGCCCCTCAGGACTCCTCTCCGCAGTGGTGCAATACGCTGCTACCGGCCATCAGAACACTCATCTTCTGATGCAAACTCAATACCCAACCCTTCAAAGAGTCGTTCAGTAAATCTTGGGCTTTACAACATTCGTATCCTCTCTAGTGATATATGGGATTTTTTACTGTATGAGATCTTAAGCCACTTTTTATCACTGGTACTCTTTGGGATTAATTAATATCATGCATAATACTTTTGTCTTGGATGTGAAGAATAATTAAAATGTGTTGTTTTCTCATAATTAAGGTTCCAGCAATGAATGCCCTTGCTAAAATATTTAGTACTCTGAGAACTGAACACATGTGGAATTGCTCGCTAGAACCGCTCGCTTACCCTACATACAAAATATACAATGTATAATTTAATAATTAGTGCATAAAATAGCAATCAATCATCAATTGAATTGTGAAAATCGTTGACTCGTCAGTCAAAAATCTAGAACAATCAACCAAGTAGATTAAACCAACTTTATATTACGTCTTACAATTATTTAAGTGAATTAAATGAGAATAGGTTTATGGAACCATGAATATCGACTCTACTTCTTCTTCACCATGAAAGACTTTAGCTGCTCATGAAATTCATATGACTATATTCGCTAAAAGAAGACAACCAAGGAACCGCAAACAAAATAATAAAGCATGCAGAGGGCAAATCCCTCACTGAAGCACCAAATCTAAGCCAATACAGACAAAGCTTTTCCTGAGGCCATCTTACATCCCTTACCCAGCTGCGCTTCAGGATGTTTTGCCCTGGACCTGCTCGTCAAAGATCACCTCATGTATTTCGTGAAGGTGACCTTATGTTGTTCATAACAGAGCACCATGAAAATATTCATGATTTAGCCTCTGTCTGAATACAACAAACATGAATACATTAGTAGCTGAGTCAGCTTAGCGAATAAATAATACCTCAACAAAATGGAAATTTACTCCTCCCTTGAACACCTCTAGATGTAATTTTCATCTGGAAGTTTTCAATTGTGATTTGAAGCGGAGTTGATCATTTCAATTAAATGTCATGGATTTTGCATTCAATCTAAAATTAAGGAAATACTTACTGCTACGACCATCATTTTTTTTTTGAAAGATTTTTTTTGAGAATTTTTCCTTTTTATTTGATAGTTATACAGTGGAGAGAGGAATGGGGAAGACATGCGGCAAATGACCTGAACCGGAATCAAACCCGGGTCGCCGCAGGAAGGACACAGCCTTTATGGTGCGCGCACTTAGACCGATGAGCCAGCGGGGCGCCCCATGACCATCATTTTTGAGTTGTGATGCAGTTCATGTGTTTGTGTTCCAGGGTTTCTTCAGAGACGATCTGGGCAGGAGGCGGGGCCTATAGATTGTAGGCCTGAGTCACAGTAGGGGCGTCACTTCTGTGTTTATGGTAGGCAGAACAGGAGGGGTTCTAGGGAACAATTTAGCCTTGCATCAGTCTCCTTCATTTGTTCTGTGTGCTATATATGGCATTCAGACAGAATCTGAATATTAGATACAAGATTGTTTCATGGAACTGACTTTAAAGGACATCAGTAAATTACCATGACAATTGTACAATGACCAATTGTAACACTACAATTCACTTGTATGATAAAACTGCTTTGTTGACATATCTTTTGTTTGTCAAATGTTATTATTTGTATACACAAGTCAGTGTATACAAGGGCATCCCAAAATACTGTAAGTACAGTACATGTTAATACAGTTAGTGACAGTGCAGTCCACATGAGCACTATGGTAGAACAGGTGACTTGGGTCTGGTTTTATACAGATGAGTATTTGGGACACAAGGGAACATCTTTTGTGGTGATAACCTTGGCTTTATCTTGGATGGGATTCTGCTATTGTTCCACATTATGAATAACATGCAGAAGAATTATTTGCATAATATTCAACAGCATAAATTAATAATGACTAAAAGGTTACTCAGTCCTGATTAGAATGTCAGGAATACTTAAGACTGATTTTATTAATTAAATTTCATTTTTGTATGAAGATGGATTGTACTTGAAAAATGCACACTCATTGATTTTGTCCAAATTTTAGTGGTTTTTAAGTAAAAGTAACACTACAATCAGTGTATTTAAAGTTATTAATTACCACACAGGAAAAAAGTGCCTGCTGCCATGGTGTCTGTCTGCATATATTAAATTCAGCTTTTTCACCCCAATAGTTTAGTTGAGACCCCCAGCTTTAATTGATACTCATTTGTACAGGGGCAGCCAGACAGGGTCTTATCCCATTAATTAAACAGATTCTGCGAGTTTTACTGGGCTTTGCACTTGTCGAGCACTCAAGCGTTGGCGAGGTTAGGGCTCCTAGGCTTTCTTCTGTGGGTGGAGTTTTTCCATAATAACACCTGATTTAAGTAAAAGACAGAAAAGTCCTTGAAAATCCAGAGGGAAGTGATAATTCACACTGTGTCTATGTACAGATACTCATTTCCCAGTCTGTTTCTACCATCTCATTCAGCAATTTATCAGCTGGTTTTGATGCTCAGGTAATGGAGCTTATTGTGGCACAAACACAGCTTCTCTCTACATTAAAAAAGGTCATCCTTTCAATATTCGGGGGCAATACTTGGAATTATTCAAATAACTTAGATTTCAGCTTTTGGTGTTCATATTGATGAAAGATATTCTGCATTATACTTTAAAGATGTGTGCAATTTCCTCTTGACTCGGCATATCTGCAAGAGGCAAGGTTCAAAATCATGGTTACACCACTTAGTTGAAGTATAACAGCTGGCTGTGGATACTTATCTTTCTATCCATAGAATAAATAAATTAATAAATAATCATTAACACAAAACAATAACCAATACCTCACACTACTATACTGTCACCCTCCCATTGATGTCTCCCACACAAAGTGCAACAGAATCACTTCCATTCTTTATTCTAAATAAAAAATTCTGGATGCATTAACCCTGAAGGACTTGGGCTCATTACTGGCAAGGCACTCTGTTAAAAGCAGGATACTATTTCCAGTCTGACTGGTGCCTGGGCAGAGGCCGAGGCTGAGGATGGAGAGCTGTTTATCTCCAAAGGCCCCTGTGAGTGCTACTGCAGCTGAGGGATTTGTGCGCTTGTTAGGCCGCCTGGAAATAAAATAAATTAAAACATGAAATATTTTATTTGCCAAAATCAAGAGAGCTTCCAGTACAGATGCTATCAAATGGGCAATCTGCAGTTGGAGGGCACTTTTCTCTTGTCAAATTAAAGTCTGATGGAAGCCCAAGGAAATGTTTTATAAATAAATTGCTGAGGTAAGTAAGGTTATGCATTCATAGACTTGATGTCTAGCAGAATTGTTTTTCTTTTAAAACTGGCTCAGCATTTTAGGGAGCCTATTTTGACTACAATTGGAATATTTTGTAATGTAAACATCACACTCTCCCCCATTCACCTTCAAGGTCAGGGTGCTAATTAACCATATTCTTTGTGCAGGAGCAATCCACAACAACAGTTTTTTTTTTCTTCTTCTGAAAGTGGTATATTTGTGAATGATATTGAAAGTCACAGAAACTTTACCTGCTGATCTTTTTTGAAAGATTATACCACCAATTCGGTTGCAGGAAATAATTCAGCATTCAGTCCTGAGCACTGTCTTGAGGGTGAACTTTTTTTTAGCAAAATAATTGCTATCACCCCCCCCAGCCCCCCATCCCACATTGAAACAGTGCATTCTGACTTGCCCCTTGCTAGGCAACATGCCCCACTTTGATTTGCCCCTCAACCAGACCGATGCAATATCCAATTCTGATGTTATTTTCTGGGCTCCAGTTCTGTGGTTATTAGCAGCTATCCTTCCAAGTGTCAATGTGCCCTTGTCAGATCAATGGCAAGGTGGTGCAGTGGGATGATTTTCAGATCTGTAGTTGTGAATATTCGCAATTATTCTACCAAGTGTCTGTCTATCCTTGTCAGTGGGATAGTATTACTGTTGCCTCACAGCACAGAAGATGTCATATGTTCAAATTCAGCCCCTCTGTGTGGATTCTGCATGTTCTCCCCATGTTCGACTGGATTTCCTCCCGCACTCCAAAGATCTCCACGCCTCACTTCCCTCAGTTAAGGTTAGTGTTCCCAATTCCAAAGGTGGCATCCATGGCAGAACTGCAAGGCGAAAACCTCTGCTGACCAAAAACAATGCAAAGGCTCATCTCTTTAAAAAAAAAAAAATGAAATCTTGATGACCCCACAGACATTTTGGATAATATTCTGAAAACTGATGAGTCAAAGTGGATCCATTAGGAAACCACAGGTCCCTTTTTGTGTAACGTGAACACAGCATTTTGCAGTATGCACATCACACCAACAGTCAAACATGGTGTCGGTAGTGTGATGGTCTGGGGCTGCTTTGCTGCTTCAGGATCTGGATGACTTGCCATAATAGCTGGAACCATGAATTCTGCACTGAACCAGAAAATCCTGATGAAGCAACACATTCTCATACTGACGCCTCATATAGTGATGCTACCTGACCAAGCATCAATAAACAACGAAAAGGGACATTTTTGGTGTCCTTATTTGACATTTAGGGTTAGAGTTTGAGTAACAGGTTAGGAATTAGGGGGTAAGGTTTGTTTTAAACTGGCGCCCAATAAGGATGCCAAAAGCCTCTCTTCTCATTGTTCATTGATGCTTGGTCAGGTAGCATCAGGATATGACAAGTCGGGATGAGTCTGGGCTGAAGGGGAGAATGTCCGGCCAATAGTTCATGACCTAAAGCTCAGGTACAGTTGGGTTATGCAGCGGGACAATGATCCACAGCACACCAGGTAGCCCACCTCTGAATGGCTCAACCGAGACAAAACAGGTTTTGGAGTGACCAAGCCTGTCCTCACTTGAATCAGATTGAGATGCTGCGATACGATCTTTAACAGGCAGCTCATGCTCAAAAACCCTGCAAGGTGGCCAGGTTAAAACAATATTGCAAAGAGAGTGGTCCGAAATTCTTCCACAGCAATGCAAAAGACTCATTGGCAAGCATTTTAAATGTTTTACCACAGATGGTGGTTTGGGGGGGCAATTATTATTTCACTTGTGTGATATAGTTTTTTGAATAATTCTATCTTCAAAAAATGAAATAGCCATTTAGAAGCTGCATTTTGTGTTTACTCTGGTTGTCTTTGCTCGATAATAAAATTAGTTGGATGATTTAAGGCATCTAGATTTGGTTAAAAAGAAAAAAAAGAGGAAATCGAGAAGGGAGCAAATACTTTTCCTTTGCACCGTACCACACGACCAAAGGTTTATTTTTTCAATATTGTCGATGGGTTCTATGAAAATATTACAAACAGTTTTGTCCAACCTTCTGAATCTTGATGTTTTTCTACCTCATTTATCATCTGCCATTCTTTTAATTTTGGCTGGCAAGTCATTAATTACAGCTCAGAAACGCACTGTGGAGAGAATATTTTATTAAACTGGGGTGGACTTTTGAACTGAATTGAGGACACGCTGACTTCTGTGGATAATTGATGTTAAGTAAAGTGCACTAAAAGTTCTATTATTCCTGTCTGTCTGTAAATGCTAAACAAATTAATTCAAGTTCAGCAGTTTAGTGCCTCATTTGTGACATTTTACATTTTAGTATTTTATGTGGTGGAAAAAACACTTTTTTTTTTTTTTTAAAAAATCACTTTGGTATTAAATCGGCCAACGGCTGGCCTGCTCCCTCATTACAGTGTTCTATAAAAGTGTAAAACCCCACAGCAATACCAACGATGGAAACTGCCGAAGGCGAAGGCTCAGCGCAAACTTTTGGCTGGTGCGTGAACTTTTTGGCTGGTGCGAATCATAATAAAAATGAATCAATTTTCTCTGTTCATAGAACAGGTCACAAAACCACAAAGGTTACAATTAATCTGACTCCATATCATAAATTAATTAAGAATATAAAAATTCGTTGTAAATGTGTTGAGTTTGGAATAATGATTCCAGACTCGGTCTTTCGCCAACCTTACACGATTGTGTTTCCGCACAATCGCAAAACCTTAGTTCGTTCAGCCCTGCATTGGATAGACAGCAACCACCATAATACACGAATACCTTTCCCTTGTGATAGTTACGGACCTGGGTCAGCTTGAATCTATCAGGCTCCTTAAGGAGAATTTGACAAGAACCGGCATATTACGCCCATGGGTCGTCTTAAGCCAAACCTCCAGAGCCAATACCTCACCAATCCCGTTAGCGGTCGAATGTGGCCCCCGTTCTAACTTACTAGAACTCCCTAAAAATATTTAGCCGCAACTGGCCTCTGATCAGTAGGTCTCAGTCAGCGCATCATTTCCCCTAAGTATTTTAGATGTAATTTTGGCGAAAAGGAACCAAGATGGATTAAACACTAGAACAGCCGACAATGCAGTACCTCCTAGAATGGCTGTGAGGACATTTTGACCTCCCACTGCTGCGGGCTTTATGATTGTAAATTAGAAACATCTTATTTTATTAGTTTTGCCACATTAGGCTTTATTATATTTTAACAATATAACAATGTAAATTCATTGCTTGCTCTTTTTATATTGATGGAATAGTATAGAAGTTAGAGCTTTAGAGCTTGGCTTTGTTGGCCATTTAGCTATTTTGAAATGTTTCATAACCTTTGGACTTGAAATTATGCTGTGAAACCCAAGCATTATGAGGTGAATAAATATCAAGTTTAGCTGACCTCCCTGGCATCAGAGGCTTGGTTTGCCCAGCAGGGGTGATCCTTTTACGGGGTGGCTCATGATGACATTCAGGTTCAAAATCAGAGGCGGATTCACTGGAGCAAGACACATCACTGAGCCCTGATATTTCTTCTCCGTCCGACTCACCAGAACTCATGTCCTGATGCTTTGCCAAAGCCTGACTTACATTCATCCGTTTCCTCAGATCCATTTCCTTTTCTGGTAGCCTGCCCGACTAACTGAATAAACAAAATCTCAAAGAGAAAAGCCCAGTAACAATCACAATTTCTATCTGCAAAATGGGAGAACAAACTGATTCTGACGTCATGACAGCAAATGGTTTATATACGCACCTGCACACTATTCAAAAAGTAACAAAATGTGTTGCTAGACAAATAAGATGCAGTTGACTGCCTTGCATAGCTGTCAGTGTATGAATGTGTTGTATAAATGGGCATATGTGAGGTATTAGGCTACTGTCAAGTGCTTTGAGCTGTCTGTCTGACTAGCTATATAGTCAGCCTATACGGTCCATTTACACTGTTTTGCATTAGGAGTAATGGAGGTCAAAATGACCTCTTGGCCGTTCTAGGTATAATCAGTGTTTTTTTCTGTCTCTTTTATTCCAGAATCCCTATAACTCATAAGTTGATGAATAACACCATTTTAGGAAAAGTCACTTACTGGGAGACATATGGTTGTTGTTTATGTGCAGTTTAAAAGGCGATAGAGGTCAAAATGACCTCACGGCCGTTCTAGTGTTAAAATCATAAAAACCACATAAATTACAACAAGAAAATGTATTAATATGAAAGAAAATTTTATTTAACAGGTAGGTAGGTCCACATAGTAAATTTCATTCGTCCGTTACATAATTTAGAATTTTTAAAGAATAACTGAACGTAAAAGTATCTTACCAAACCTGTTTTGGCTACACACGGCATATAGACGCACGTGTGGGAAAGACCGAATACAGTCATTCAGATGAAGATGCGCTACACACGCACTATTGTGTGCAGGGGTAAGATAGGATACGATCTCCCCCGAATGGATTGTTTCTCTCTCCTTCAAACTCACTCCGTCCTTTGATGCAGGTGCATGGCCATAAATTACCTGGAAGGGGGGTCGAAACCGAAATTTGGGCTTTCCCCATCTGGAGGCCGTAAAGTTAATTTAGCAAATGGCACTAAAACCCAAGAGGAGATTCTACCTTAATCATTTTCAGGGAATTTCTAAAAGTGAATGAATCATAATTTCATTTGATATGAAATTTATCGCATTCAACTCCTCGAATTATAACAAAAACATACATAACAAACAAGCCAGGAAAATGTATTAATATGATGCAGTTGTCATGAAAAAGTCTTAAGCTGTATTATTATACAGGTAAGGTGGGTTATAAGTACAGAAGTAATTTCATAGCTGTATATTGAACATATGAGCATATTTTGAAGTTCCCAGAGGTTTAGATTATTTTAAATGGATAAGTTAAGGTCCAGTTTTATAAAAGACTGAGGACAATAAAATGACTTCCATAGGGGCCTTGTATCAGCCAGAGGCCTTGCAACTACCCCTCCCGTACAGAGTAACACCAAGGACACAGAAAGACCATAAACACCTTCCACTTGCAGGCTGAGCGAACATCCTAGACCCTCTCATAACTGAGGAAGTCCGAATAGTTTTATTGTTATCTTGCATGGCTCCGGAGTTCCTTGAGCCCAATTGCCGAGCTATCAGCCATTTGCCGCTTCCAGCCTTGGGGCTCCCCCACTCATCAGCGCCTGCGGTGTTCCAACCCCTTTTCCCCATCTTACAAAAGTTCCCAATTTATTTTATTTTTGCTTAGTTTTCATATTTAAATGTTTTAGATCATGCAACAAATTTTAATGCATGATAGTGTGAGTAAACAAAAAATGTAGCTAAAAAATGATAATTTCATTAATTGATGGTCAAGAGTAGTTCAAATCCTATATCATGTGAAAAAAATAATTGCCCCCTTTAACAAAATAATTGGTTGTCCGACCCTTGTCAGCAACAACTGCAATCAAATGTTAATGATAACTGTGGAAGAATTTTTCCCATTCTTTCTGCAGAATTGTTTTAATTCAGCCACAGTGGAGGGTTTTTGTGCACAAACTGCCCGTGTAAGATCGATGACAATGACTTTTCTCATTTGTTCTTGAATTTCTTTAGATTGCAGCATTATGTGCTGCTTTTTGCCTCATTACATTGACAGACAGGTTCTTTTTAAAGTGATGTTTGGATTCAACAGGGCTGGCAATCATGCATGGGTATGTATTGTGAAATGGAACCTAATTATTGATTAAATTTGTTCAATTCATTGATTTAGTTTTTCCTTCATTTAGTGCAATTCTCATATAAAGACTGAATTGTGCTTTTATTTGGGTGATTTTTGTCACATATTAAAATTAGATTGATGACCTGAAACATAAGTGTGACAAATATGCAAAACTTAAAGAAACTGGGAGAGGCGATAAACACTTTCTCACACCACTGTATCTGTATCCATTGAACAATCAATATTGATAACCCACTACCATCAATAAATATTTCAAATTGTATTCTTATTACTAGGCTTCTATTTACCATCATTAATGGTACATACAACAATAAAGGGAGTGCAGAGTATACAGAGTATACCTGCCACGTTTTCTGCCAATTTACAGTATACCCACCTTTCAGCCAAAAGGCCATTGAAATACATAGGAGAGTAGTCCTGCCTTTTCCGCAGTGATCGACCCGCCTACCTAACAGAGTAGACCCACTTCTCAAGGGACCACTATACAATTGTATAGAGCACAAGTCAGTCAGACCAGCTGGAAAAAACACTGATTACATACATGTTTTAGCTGGAAAACAGAGCAGGCATAGATGGAAGCTTTTAAAGCAAGGCTCTCATTTAGAACTGCTTCTAGTGCACACAGAACGTGGCCTTGTCCTTCCTGCTGCAGGATTTATGCCTGTCCACCACAGTACCTCTGGTTACTGCTGTGTTTAATTCCTCTAAATGACCTGCCAGGACGGCAGCTCCCCCTGTGCTTTGCATGGGCCAGAAGTTGTTAAATTGCCAGTAGCTTGCAAGAATAAGATGTATGTGTTTTCAAGTTGCAGTTTTCCTTTGCGTGGATGGCACAGCAATCACTATCGAAGCCAAATTTCCAGCCTCAGTTCTAACTCCGAGTGTAATCAATCAGATCACTGAATTAATTTGGGGATTGTTGGCTAGGCCAACAGGGGGATGCTGGAGAACGAATGAAAAGTTGGAAAGAATATGTAATTGAAAGCTTGTCATTTGGGAAGCATTCAGTACACACCGGTTGATTGGCTATCATATTCTCGGGTTGGCCCACTGAAAGAAGGTCAACAGGAAATGTGTCCGTGTTTAGCTGCTTCAGAGCTAATGGTTTCGATGCCTCTTAATAGCCCTTGAAAAAGGCGGATAAAGCATTCTGCGAAATCTGGAAACAAACCGTTTCGCTCAAAGGAGTCCCATCTGGGCAGAGATCAGATCAGGGCAGAGAGGCACAGACACACAGTCCATTTACTGGATTTTTACTGAAGCAATTCAGGTTAAGCAACTTGCTTATGGGTACAACTGCAGCACTCGACATTGGTATCAAACTGTCCTCTCAGGAATTACGTATGAGGCCTGACAGACTATTTTTTTTTGTCATATTTCATAATTTTTATATTATTTTAGCTCGCAATATTTTTTCCTTAATTTTCACTCCACATATAAGCCAGTTTGAGAGCTAGTGAGTTTGTTTTAAAAAGGTCTCCTTTACAATAATGTCGCTAAACTCTGGGGCAGATTAGGGCACAATGAAGCATTTCCCCAATGTGTTGTGGGCTGTTAACATAAATCAGTTACATGTGTTTTCGCTGTGTCAGGTCTCTATTTACTGTTTTAAAGGAAATATGCAAGCTTATTATACAGGCGTAGTCTTTAGGGAATGCATAATGATGTAGATTAGAACTGAAATTGTGTAGCTCAGAAAACATCTCCGTCCGACATTACAAGCGTAAAGACTAATATGACGCATAAATAAGTGCTGTGGAGAAAAACACGCATGTGTTGAAGACTTATGGCGAGTATAATTAATTATTCCTAAACATGTAATCATGAAAAACAGGACAAATATTTGTCAGCATATATATGGTGTGTGTGTGTGTGTATATACAGCAAATAATTTATAGTATATATATAAACATACACGCAGAAAAAAAACACATGTACACACATTTGCACGCACCAGCTACGGACTTTTATAGAATATTTTGGAGAGAGAGAGAGAGAGAGAGGGAGGGAGGAGGGCATTCCCTAGTCTGGTATTTAGCTGATGAGTGGTGGAAACAAATGATTAATCTGCATGAACATTGAAGGGGAGGGCAAACTATGTTATCATTAGATCAGTAGCTACTGCGTGTTTACATCCAAGGTTGTCCATGTACATTTTGACATATGAAATATGTCTGTCGGTAGCACTGCCCCCGTACATCATGAAGGCCAAGGGTTCAAATCCAGGCTTGGGCCTCTCTATGCGGAATTTATGTGCACTACTGGTGTTTGCATGGGTTTCCTCCTACAATTTAAAGACATGCATATCAGACTAGTTGGAAACTCTGAATTGTCCATTTGAATGAGTGTGTGTGTGTGTGTGTGTGTGTGTGTGTGTGTGTGCCCTCCAATGGGTTGTTGAGCTGTTCAGGGTGAGTCCCTGCTTTTTGCCCGTGGAAAGCTTGGATAGGCTTCAGCTGTTTTGAAAATGGACAGATGCATGGAAATCAAAAAGGCTTAATGGAAACCGCAAATATTGAATGAAAATGTTGCAATCACATAAAAGTTTATTTGTTTGCTTGAGGTTGATACATTATTTGTACAACAACAGATGCGAGAAATTACACTGGAGATGCAATAATGTAATTTGAAAATATTAAATCAAGGCACCCTCCTAATGATATTATGCAATGACTTTGATTTTGTCTATCATGCAAGATATATGCAAGGACTCCTCAACATGGTAAACGCGTGCACAATTTGTTCCATTGCCTGTCGATGTGATAAGATAGACCTTTTATAAATTAATATATGTTGGTGATTAGACTGGCATTGGCTGATCACAAGGTTAAAAATATTGCTCGTCAAAATTGGCCTCCCAATTTCCCAATCAGTCCATCCCAAATTAAAATACTGTCAATGAAAATAAATGTTCTGTTAGTCTGAATATTCAATATGTGTCATATCATACAATACAGTTAAAAAGTTGAGAATTTCTGTTGGCTGGCTGAGAATCGTGTAAATTCCATCTGTCATCAGTTACTCAGCCAGAGAAGGACTCCATTGCTGTTCTCTGTGTAATTTATAGTCTGCATCTGCTTTTTTTGAAGGTTGGTTTATCAGATTTTTTTTTTTTTTTTTTTGCTGAGAGAAAAATCTCTTGATACAGGCATATTTTTTTGCTGCAACATCTTGAAAGATATATGAAAATACATTCTCCAAATTCAACCATTAAAAAAATACATTTGTGGACTCGCTGCGTTGGTGCATTTCTAATATATTGACAATAAATCTGACTGCATGGACAAATTGTCATACATATCAAGATTTAGAAATAATTTACTCTTTTTAACACTCTTAATTAGTCACAATGGTTGTATCATGATGACGCTGTCCTTCCATCTGTCTCTCTGTTTATCAGTCTGTTCGTCTGTCTGTCCATCTATCTTTCTGTGAAACTCATCTTAGATTTTCTCCAAATGAACTTTGCATAATTGTATAGGGGTGAAGGCCCATATGTGAGTTTTTGAGAACTCAGAGATGTTTTTAGCAAGAATTATTCCCCTTTCCAATATCAACCTCGTAAACACAGCTAATATTAGACCTCCTATACTTCTTTGTGGATTGTTGGATGATCCAAACAACTTCATATTTGCTTTTTGTGATTGTGGTGGATAGAGGAAGGTTCTATTCAAAAATGTGTGCACTGCCACAGCAGCCATCTTGAATTTGGTGTCCATCGATTTCATGAAGATCAGATGATCTGATCAAATTCAAATTTGCTATGAGCATTTACAGCAGCTACAGGAAAGTTCTGTTCAAAGATGGGTGAACCGCCATTTTCAATATGGCCGCCACACCTGTCAGCTTGAGTTTGGTTTCGAGGAGATCAGATTGTCCAGTAAAATTCAAATTTGCTCTGAGCACTGATGGTGGAAGAGGGAAGGTTCCTTTAAAAAAAAATGGGTGTGCTTTGATTTTCAATGTGGCCATCATGGCAGGCATCCTAAATTTAGCTTCCGTCAATTTCAAGGACATTGGATGGTCCAATCAAATTCTAATTTGCTGTCTGACCTGGGGGTGAGTTGAGGAAGGTTCCTTTGGAAAATGGGCTCACAGCCATTTTCAATATGCATGTCATGTCAGCCATCTTAGATTTGATTTCTATTCTTTTTTGATTTAAAGAGAAGGAATTATCCAATCAAATTCAACTTTGCTCAGTGTGTTGAGGGCGAGACCTGGATGTCTTTTTGACGATGGATGCACTGTAATTTTTCATCAAGTATCAGTCATCCAACTACAGAAGGATGCTGTTAGTGTTACTAGCAATTCCCACTCGGGAACTTATGCACTCAGTCTTTGTGCAAGTTCTTCAACTGCAATGTCGGGGGCACATGCCAGTCCTCGCATTGCTCTTATTTAGAGTTCTGTAATGTTTTTGGCATGAGTTATTCCCATGTCTAATATCAACTTTCTATATTCAACTAGTTATACAATTCTATGTGGATTCTTTCCAAATTAAGGTCAATATAAATGTCATCTGTTATCAAGTGGTATACAATGCAAACATTAGTGGAGTTTGAAGCAGTGACAGATAGATAAGCACTGCTGAAATTGACTCACGGAATGTAGCGAAAAATTGATTCCACTACAGTGTTCTTTCTGACGGATTTTCTTTTGCAATTTCGAAACATAGTGTTTGTCAAAAGATATTTTTTTTTATTTACAAGTATTTGTAATTCATTTTTTCAATAAATATGTGAAAATAAAAAGTGAAGACTCCTAATATTCAAGGTAATCAAGCCTTTATGCAGTTTAACTCTACTGAACCCAAGGGTACTTTATGCCTGTTATATTATTTCCTTGTGTTATTATGTTCAATTAATGAAATCTGGACCACTCCCAAAGTGGAGGAGAGTATTGGGTAGAACTGCGGATAGTAGATCGGGGCAAATGTGATGTTGGACTTCATCTGTGATTGTGCGAACGTTGGGCATCCCCAGGTGGCGATACTCAGGGTGGGGCTCGCGTCTCTTGTCGGAGTCCGTGTGTCTCCTAAGCCCCCCGGGATCCCAGGTGGTGGCTGTTTCTTGCTTCCTTCTCGGAGACGGGAAGAGTGGGAGGGATGTAGAAACAAGATGAGTAGGGATTGTGGAAATATAGGAGGTATATATAGACGTAAGGAGGAATAGGAAGGCGCATTGGGAGCGGCCCTGTTCATTAACCTACGTTATCAGGAACTCCCTTTAATTGCCTGCCACCATATTACATACCTTCCATATTACATACCCTACATGCACTATCACTCTGTGCATCATTACACTTCTAAAGATACCATAGTCACTCAAATGTTTTTACTCACACTGTGCCTGATGATGGGCATGAGTTTACTTCTTGTTGCTTTTGTTATTACAACATTACAACATACAGATGTATCTACATATTTATTAGGGCCAGTTCAAGATCAAAAAGTGAAATCAAATACATTAATTCCATCATGGGGCAAAAAGGCTGACTTTCACAAAGGGACTGAATAAACCACGAGCCTTTGTGTTTCCTGTATGAACTTTTGTGTTGTGAAGTTTTATATTAATCCATACTGTCCCCAAGGCATGATTCACTGTTTCCATCATCGCCAACAATTCTGAATCAGAACAGCACATATATAAAACCTAACCTATAAATACTAACGAGACCTTATAAAATATATTGTCCAGTACTATGAGGCAAATAATATAAAAAAATATATTTAGTGGAATAAAATGCCATGGCATGAGGTGAATGATTATGGGAAAGGTTATAGGATGGGATTATGGGAGGTGTTATCATAATATACACACTCTGTTCGAATATCTCCCTCAAGGCCAGGGCAATTGTGTTCATATTGTGGAGGAGAACACCACTAGGCACTAGGGTGACATGGTGAAGTACATAAACCAAAGAGCATTGCAATCTATTATAACCTTGGGATGGATCTGCACACCCTTTACGATGGGCCACCCTCTACTCAGTTATTTACATTAATGCGGATTAGCTGGCTGGCTGAATGGCCGACAACATTGGAGGACTGGAGAACAGATGCAGAAAAATGGGAAATTTGAATTTGGTTTCGCTTCAATTTCTGGAAATTTAATTTTGTCATTTTGGAGTGGTTTTCAGTCACATTATTTGGAGTAACTTCTGTTTAATGATGCAGTCAGGGTAACCAGTGCATTCCCAGCAAAAATAAAATCAGAACATTTGTAATAGATGGGCAAATAAAAATGAAAGTTGCAAAAAAAAAAAAAAAAAAAACGTACAAATATTTTAGCTTTTATTATTTTGGGTGTATCGTTCAATTCTTGTCTTCATTCAATCCCCAAATGTTCTGAAAAGGAGTAACAAGACTAGGTGCAACCTAGTATTCAGCTGGGCCGCCAAGTGCTGTATGAGAACGTGGGCCCAAGAAAAGGGTGCTAATTGAGGCAAAGCTCACGCAATTATATGAAGTGCAAGTTTAGTAATGAGCTGGAGCTGATAAATTATTTACAAAGTAGGTGGGGAGAGTGTGAGAGTGTGGGAGTGGGAGAGTGAGAGTGTGAAAGAGTGAGTGTGAGTCAGATTGTGTGAGTGAGATAGTGGGAGTAAGTGAGAGTGAGGGAGTGGGAGGTGGGGGGAGTCTTGAGTAAGGAAAACATATTAAAAGCAAGTTATACATTTGAATAGACAAAGAGCTAGAGTAAGGGTAGCAGTTATTGATTTTGTGAATGTGAATTTGAGAGAGACAGCAGTAGCAGATGTACATAGCAGTTAAATTATGTACGTATGTTCCCAAATCGTAATGAAACAATAAAGTTATCATTACAGTTGTGCTAATCGGGGATGTGACGTCACTTTCGTGAACACATGGCAGTTCCTATATAGTGAGGGTGTAAGAACGAATGTCAAAGTTTCCTTTTTTTCCCCATGTTTCTTCTTTGGGCATGTTATGGACAAAGAATCCACAGTTTTGAGTAAAACCGCTTAGTAAATATGTTTGAGTGAAGGAGTTGCCATGTGTTTACGTAAAGCGTTCGACGATATTGGGGATGGTTGAATATGGTTAAGTATGTGTCCAAAAAAAATTGAAATGCAATTAATTTTAATGAATTTATGACCGATTGAAAGCTCTTGGTGTGAACTACAAGGCCTTTTCAAGATCATGAGAATTGGCCGAGAAATAAGAAAGTTTTGGAATTTTATAGTGTCCCCAAAAAGCGAATTGTTTGGTATTTATTTCAGTCACTGCGGATAAAAAAAAGTGTTGCGAAGTGAGCAATTTAGGTCAATTTTACCTCAAATATGGTAGACAGTAAAAAAAAAAAGATATAATCAATGTTTAAAGAGATTAGATAAAATACAAGAATTCAGGAAAGAAAGCATGAACGATTTTCATAAGTGACAGTTACAGCCTGACTGAGTATTGCACTTTGTCACGTAGCTAATATGATAATCAGAGGTGTATAAAGTACTGGAAAAAAATAACTAAGTAAAAGTAGAAGTACCATTACTGAAAGTTACTTTGGTAAAAGTTGAAGTCTACCATAAGAAAATTACTTGAGTAAAAGTCTTAAAGTAGCTCACATTAAATGTACTTAGGTACCAAAAGTATTTTGTGAAAGAATATACTTAAGTATCAAAAGTGCGAGTACAAGTAGGCCTACAAAGTATTTTTCATAGTACGCCTAGAAAGAAGCAAAGCAACCACTCTTTGTTCTCTCCTTGTGCTCTTTAGTCAATTTCAGGTGAATGAAAAATACAGTATTCAAAAAACAAACAGGCAGTCTCTCCTTTATATACTTCTTCTTCTTCTTTGAGTTTACTGGCAGTTTTAAAAACCACTATAACTGACTATAATTAATAGTAGAATTACATAGTATCAATACCATGCCGAATTTTTGCTTCACAAAACTGATTTTTCTTTACTACTAATTGGGATGCCATTTGCTCACTGTAGCTGAAGTGGTTGCTGCAGAGGACAACGATTATTTCTGTAGCAAGAGATAATTTTTTTTAACTGCTGGATAGATACTATGGGCAAGTATATTGAGCAGTTTGCACATCAGGCTTAGCTGAGGAGTTTTATTCAGACAACTCCTGAAAACATGGATTGGAGTGAACTCGTCCATATTCTAAACCATGTTCGAACTCAGCTTGCTTGTGAATATTCAATAACTGATCCGAGAGTGCCATTTAGTGGTAGAATATTGTAACTGCGCGCATAAGTTTGCAGTTCCATGTCCGCTGGCGGGCACATCTGCACAAAGATACCCTGCCGAGCACCGTTGTTCTTCTCAAACACGCCAAATCCAGATAATCCTTAAATGATGAATTGCATTCATCTTTTGATTTGTAACGAGTAAAAAAGTGACCAGTGACAAAGTCACGAAGTGAAAGTATACTTTTTATCTTTTAAATGTAGTAGGCTACAGCAAAAGTCCAGGTTTAAAAAAAAACTCAAGTAAAGTATAAATCCTCAAACTATTTAAGAACTGTAATGAAGTGCATGTACTTTGTTACTATACACCTCTGATGATAGTGTATCCCAAGTCCCTTCATTGTACCTGTCTTCTCTCGTATTGGTTGCGAGATTCAATAGGAAGATTAAGGAAATAATCCTGGTACCGGCTACGAAATTCAAAAGGGAGATGGAGGAATGTAATACATCGTACCAATCTATCCTGAAAGAATCTTAACAATGGTCAGAATGTGTTTTTAATTCCCCTATTCAACCTCGCAACCGATACCGTCCTCCATGCTTGTTAACTGTCGTATCGGTTGCGAGATTGAATAGGCAAATCAAAAATACATTCCGACCATTGCTATGATTCTTTCTCACTAGATTGGTACGATGTGTTACATTCCTCTATCTCTATGGAATCTCGCAACCGGTACCAGAGAAAACAAGCATGGAGGACTAAAACAAACCGAACCAATCTAGCGTGAAAGAAGATTAGCCTAATTATGGTTGGATTGTGCTCGTAAAGCAACAAAATCGATGGAACTTTTTAAAAGACCGGAATGCTAGCTAGGGCAAGCACTTCATATGCATCCGCAATATGAATATTTAATCCACCTTTTGCTGTCCATTAGAAGAAAATACGCATTAATTTTTGTAAAATGGTGACCAATATCGCCAAGAAACATTCATTGGTGTCAGAAATTGCACATTGTGAACATTCTTTATGTACAAAATGTGTTTTAATTTAACAGTACATTTACCTGATTATTGCAGTCTATTGCTACCCTTCGCAAAAAGTAGTATACTTGAAGTTCATTTTATTAAGTATACTTGAGTATAAGTATTGCAAGTATACTACGGACCATGTACTTGTTGTGTACTAGAAAGTATATTAATTTAATACTTCTTTGGACTAAATTGGTACATTTTTAAGTTTATAAAAGTATACTTTTAAGTATACTTCAAGTTTAAGCAAAGTAAACTGAAAGTACCCATCTAGTTTACATCTAAGTTTTATTCTATACTGCAAGTACACTACAAATGAACTTTTTAGTATACTGTGAGTAAACTAGTTGTATACTTCTAGCATACTTTTCAATTTATGAAAGTATACATTTAAGTATACTGCAAGTAAACTTACAGATATACTGCTAGTTTATTAGTTGTATACTTCTAGTAAACTTTTCAGTTCATGAAAGTTTACTGTGAGGTATACTGCTAGCAAACTTAAAGAGTGTCATTGGATGTTTAATGACCACAGTGAGTCAGGACTTCATGTTCACATCTCATCAGACAGACAACATCCTCATCACTGCACTGGAGTATTGTGTATTATTCCACCAGAGGGAACATCCCAACCCACCGGCCTACCAACACCTCCTCCAGCAGCAACTTGTTTTCCCAGGTGGTCTCCCATCCAAGCACAAACCAAGCCTACACCTGCTTTGCTTCAACCACACAGCTGGTGCAGATCAAGTTGTGGTATGGTTGCTAGTTTTACAACTAGTACAGACATTTCATTGTCACTATGTCAGATAGCACTGAAGTTCCAGTCTTCTTAATCTCATGTTTGAAAATACTGTGTACATTTATCTATGAATCTGCACATAATGGCCAGCTAGATTGAACTGATATATCAACTAAAACACAGCAATGTTTGGTACAGGTACAATATGCGGGGCTTTGATGTCCACACTCTTGTTTAAAAATGATTAAATCATTTATTAAACAGAATGTACCATCTTTCAAGTATAACAGCACTGCTGCATCTTTTCTTTAGTCGGTCATATTTTTGACTGTGATACAGAACTTCATTAACCAAAAAACAGCTCATTGGTGCACTCATTTGGAATATTTCATCAGCCTTTGCTTGAGTCCTTCAGCCTACTGGTCAGGCTGAAGGCATTGCTAATTAATATTTTATGCATATTTCTGGTTCCATATGAGAGAAGGAGGTATTTTTTTGTTTTGAACTGGGATTTCAATAAGAGTTGCCATTGCTGCGTTCTTATACTTTGGCATCCAATACAATATTGTGTTTGAAAATTTAATTGATAAAGGAATCAATTTTGTTCTCAATCCTGAGTATGTGTTTCATTGTAAATTCTTATAAGTACCTTCATCTGTAAATTAAAGCAGAATGCACTTAAGCATTGTCTACTAGTAGAGTACATGAGGTAACCTCTTGTCTACTTATGTTAAATAATATCTGAATAGCAACAGTAATATATTTTAAATTGCAATAATCATAAGCTGTGAGTATGATGTTAAGTTAGCTTGAAGAAGACTTTGAAGTATACTTGCAGTTAAAAAAAAAAAAAACTTTTAGTTCCCTGAAAGTTTAAAACTAAATTTAAATTATAGAGGGCTTGAAGTATAGAACTAGTGGACTTGTAGTCTACTTCAGTATACTTCAAAGTGTACTTTCATGAACTAAAAAGTTTGCTTGAAGTATATAACAAGTAAAGTTGTAGTACATCTGAATTTACTTTCAGTATACTTCAAAGTATACTTTTATAAATTAGACATTGCGCTGGAAGTATATAACTAGTGAACTAATAGTTCATCTTTAAGTTTACTAGCAGTATACTTTACAGTATACTTTCATGAACTGAAAAGTTTGCTAGAAGTATATAACTAGTGAACTAGCAGTATATCTGTAAGTTTACTTGCAGTATACTGCAAATTATACTTTTACAAACTAGAAATTGTGCTAGAAGTATTTAACTAGTGAACTAATAGTTTATCTTTAAGTTTACGTGCAATATACTTCAAAGTGTACTTTCATGAACTAAAAAGTTGGCTTGAAGTATATAACAAGTAAAGTTGTAGTACATCTGAATTTACTTTCAGTATACTTCAAAGTATACTTTTATAAATTAGACATTGTGCTAGAAGTATATAACTTGTGAACTAATAGTTCATCTTTAAGTTTATTAGCAGTATACTTTACAGTATACTTTCATGAACTGAAAAGTTTGCCAGAAGTATATAACTAATAAACTAGCAGTATATCTGTAAGTTTACTTGCAGCATACTGCAAATTATACTTATATAAACTAGACATTGTGCTAGAAGTATATAACTTGTGAACTAATAGTTCATCTTTAAGTTTACTAGCAGTATACTTCACAGTATACTTTCATGAACTGAAAAGTTTACTAGAGGTATACAACTAATAAACTAGCAGTATATCTGTAAGTTTACTTGCAGTATACTTAAATGTATTCTTTCATGAATTGAAAAGTATGCTAGAGGTATACAACTAGTTAAGTCACAGTATACTTAAAAGTTCATTTGTAGTGTGCTTGCAGTACAAAATAAAACTTAGATGTAAACTAGACGGGTACTTTAAATTTATGTTGCTTAAACTTGAAATATACTTTTTTTTGTTAGAGTATGTATCAAGTCTGTCAATACTGGAATAATTGTCAAATTTGTTCTCAAATAAAATCAGACAAATGTTTATCTGTTTCTTTGTGGGTTAATAACACTGCATAAAAATCAAGTTCAGCTCCACCCATGTGCTATTTACTCTGCTATGCTGCCCCAAAGCTCACTTGTTACTGCAAACATACATGTTGAATATGTAAGTCCATGACATAGTGAAAACTGAGTAAAAATATAGTGCAGTATACTTCAAAGAAGCCAATATGTATGGTAAAAATATTTTTATGTGCTAATTCTTTTGATAGTAGCCTAACTGCAAGCCCATATACTTGAACGTTAGGCATGAATATTTTAATACTTTGAGATATACTCAAGAAAAGTATAATAATCAAAAGTTTAGGTGCAAGTATTAGCCAAATATACTTAGACTTTTTTGTGTACTTTTCAGTATAAGCTAAGTATACTTAAGTATTACTTTGCTAAGTATATCTCTGATAAGTACATCAAAAGTAAACTGAAAGTAAACTCTTATTTTTAGTTTAGAAGAAGTATACTAATAGCACACTTGAATAAACTTCTTTTTCGTAAGGGGAGACTGGATTCCAGTAAGCTACAGGTCGTGTTACGTTGGTGTTGTGCAGGGGTCACCAACTCTGTTCCTGGAGGGCTACCAGCCTGTAGGTTTCTACTCCGACCCTAATTCAACACACCTGATTCAAGTAATTAGCTATTTAATTGCCCAGCTCGTGATCTTGTTAAATAGCTAATGAGCTGAATCAGGTGTGTTGAATTAGGGTTGGATTAGAAACCTACTGGATGGTAGCCCTCCAGGAACAGAGTTGGTGACCCCTGGCGTAGTGGGTACAACAAAGTAGTGGAGAAGTAGCTACTTCAATGACGGGGTGTCCAATCCAGCTTGGCGCGATCTTTTAAACTGAATATTTTCTTAAATTTATTGTTTTCATTGGTGTTAGTTACAGTTGCTCTCATAGATACAATCAAAGCGGCCACCACAACTGCTTCTGTTCAAGCGAACCAACTCATGAATTCTTCCGGTATTCTTGAAAATACTGAAACATAATAGTGCCGGCGCCACTTCCACCGTGTATGTAAATAGTCCACCACACGCATAAATGAGTGTGGCGCGTTCAATGCCACTTTTTAGTTTCCGTTTCTGCAGCAAACTCTCAAATCCAAGATCCAACAGCAGCAAAGTATTCAGTTTCTGTTGCAATGTCTCAATGCCGAAATTCCGAGACCCATGTATTTACAATGCACACACCAGTAAATAAGAGTGAAGTCGACGCCCGGCCAGCCAGCCAGTCAATCGTCGGCCAACCAATCGTTGAAGTTCTTCCCCACCGGCAAACCAATCGCTGAACAGCCAGCCAGCCAATCATCGGCCAACCAATCGTTGAAGTGCTTCCCATAGATACAGTTGGCAACAAAGGGAACGCCCACAAAAGTAGAGCCGAGGGGGAAAACAAACTGGTCTCTGCCATTAGCCATAATGCCGAAGAGTTGCTGTGTGCTCTTTTGCACGGCAAATAAACAAAAAAATCACCAATTAAAGTTTTACATTTTACCAAATAATAAAATGGAACCACATAGGAGGACAAAATGGCTTCAAGCTATCAGAAGAGAGGACGAGTTTGGCAGATTATGGCGGGACCCCACAACAGAACGTGCATGTCTGCAGGCCACGGAGTCGGATCATTCGCCCAGTCTTTTAAAACGTATGGACAACAATCCAACCCCAGTATATTTAATTTTTTAATACATTGATCCTTGTCAGCAGGCAATAGCGACTCAAAGTACGTCATGACAACTTCTTAGCGTTAGCAAGACAAGTTTAAATTCCTTGTTTTTACAGTACAGCGGACGTGGGGGAAGGATTGTTTTCCCCCTCCGCTCAAACCAGATGTGACGTTTGTGGGCATTCCCATTGTTGCCGACTGTATCTATCCGGCCAACCAATCGCTGAACTTCTTCCCCGCCGGCCAGCCAATCATTGAACTTGATCACTCAGGCAGTCAGTCAGTCACTCAGATGCTCAGCGACATTTGCGTTTATAGCGGCCTCGCCGCTGCTCGGCCCAGCCCAAAAATAGTTTTGCTTTTCATTGTGTCATAAAATAGTATAGATACATTTTGGATAACTTTGGGGATTTGAAATCACGCTACTAAAAGTACACTGAGCCAGCACAAAATTCCTCCACCAACCAATCTTTATAGCAGAGATTTCACAGTTTGCACTTGCATACTGTCAAGGTCCTACATACAGTAAGAAAAAGCTTCATGGGAGTATTCTCACTCATCACTGAAAAATCATCAGCTGCTCAATTTTATTTGGTTTTGTGATTTTTTTTTTTTTTGGCACATTAAATGCCCTCCAAATTCATGTTTGTTAGTGCTCCAGTTGATTGTTACAACCATACCCCATTGTCGGCAATCTTCAATAAAACCTGTTTTCTGTGCTTCATGAAATGGTCATATTCACAGAGAACAACCTTTCCCTGTGAATACCTCTGTCAGAAGTGTTAGGACCGTAATTCTGGTTATACACGTTTTTGATCTGGCCCATTCCTAAAACTAACAATTAAAATTGCGCCGCCCTTTACTGTTCTGCAACTCGTGTAGAGAAGGGTTGTTTATTTTTGCCAGATAAATCTATTGGTAATTCTATTTATTAGGAGCTAAGAGGTAATAATATCAGTTGGACATTAATACCACCTGCATCAGCATTGGCTGGTATTGTTTTACACTGTATGTGTGTGTGTGTGTGTGTGTGTGTGTGTGCCAACTTGACAAAACATGGTCCAGGAGATACCAATCGTAGTGGGAACAAGTTACCACAGAAGCAGTGCTGCATACTTTCCCAGGTGTTAATATGTCTGTCTGTCTGTGAAAAGCTTTTGTCATCACAGTAGCATCACAACCATGCAAGACGATTTCCAAACTTTACAGGTGCGTAGTTGAGATCAACATGAAGGCCAGGTTTAAAATTCAATGTAGTCTGAGCAAGAGCAATAGAAGAGCAGCTGCTGTGCTCCCAACGCAAGATGTTCTCCAGTTTTAACCCTTTGTTGGATGACTGTTTAACTCTTTGCCACATAAAGGGAAACTCCGGTGTGAAATTGACTTGGGGTGTATTGAAACATGATAACGAGCACTAACTTTTGTCGAACACCCCACCTCCCCAACATTTCGAAATACAGGGCTTTTTAGCCGAAGCTCCCAACAGGCTTACAATGGTAGTGAATGGGGCATAGCATTGCCATGCAAAGATATCGCTATTTTTCCATCATTAACAAGGCTCAAAGTAGCTCCACACTTCATTGGTAGAATTCTGAGGGCCCTGACATTTAAAACTAGGCACTGAGAACTTTGAAAATACACAGGTAGTTTATTAAAAAAGACTGTTTATGCAGACAGTACCTTGAGGTAGTTTCCAGTCGCCTCCATCTTGAAAGTCACAATAAGTCGATTTACGTGCACGAATGAATAGGGAGGATAGGGGAACAGATTGCAATCTATTCGTTCGCGCTCGGAGGTGGGGTATTCGACAAAAATTAGTACTCGTTATCATGTTTCAATACACCCCAAGTCAATTTCACACCGGAGTTCCCTTTAAGGGTGGTGGGTGGGTTTGGTTACTTTAGGAATTACCAAGCAACAAAAGGTTAATCTGACAATGATGTTGACGTGTAGCCTCAGTATAACAGTGACATTTGCTTGACCTACACCCGTGTAAGGATCTCCTCATGACTAACATTATTTGTATAATTACTATGTGTGATGGTGTCGTATTTTGATTATCAAATTCAACCCATATGGTTGCATGCTTGTTCATTTTTTGTTCCTTGCTACAACCCTGGAATTAGCAACATGAATCCCAGAATGCAGACTCCCAGTGAAATCCTGATAAACTCCAGGTTAGTTTGGATAATATTCTGACAGCAACAGACAGCATACTGTCCAGCATCATGAGCCTTTGCACAGATATATATATATTTTTTTTTCAAATGCTATTTACAGAGCCTATAATTTTGTCACCTCTGATATGCAGCTAGCCGTTCGCTAAACTAATGCAAATAAAGTTCATTGAACATGGCCCAGCAGTAGTTTCCCACTTGAGATATGATGCTGACACCTCACAGTTCCTTGTCCTTGCCGACTTGCATAAAATCCAGCCTGATTTAAACAGTTTGCTTTACTTACACTGTTAATAGGAACAGTGCAAATATGGCAACAGGAATTTTTGTAACCGAGAAAAGGGAATTTGAGGGTTATCCAGGAGGACACAGGACAGATGGCCGAGAGTTTCTGAAACAGACAGCAGCAGCTTGTATCACTCGGGCCCAGATTCGCTACGGCCATGTATTTATCACTGCCAAATATGACTCTGTCAACATCATTATATCTCAACGCCAGGAGTTCTCATTAAATGACATTGTTAAATAAAGAGGGGGAGGGAGGCTGGGATCGGGAACCTCATCAAACAGAATAATTTCAGGCTTTTCTGGGCATTGATTTATCTATGACAGTTTTATAGACCAGAATGGATACAGGAACAAACAAAACACAATAAAAAACAGACCAGTCATTAATATGTCAGCTTTTATGTTTAGCGGCAAACAGTTTATATTTCAGTCCTGGTGGCAGAATGAAAGGGGTTGGTGCTGGTGCTCGGGCTGGGTATTGTCGCTTGTATTCAGGGATACTTGCATTATTTTATGCAATATTATCAGACTATGCAAAACAATCATTCCATCATGGCTATTTTATTCTTTTTCATCCAATGAATATTGCAATTTGCACATGGTAACAGTTTAATTAATAATTTGTGATAAATTTGGCAAATTTTCAATTTTATACGGCACCACAAAATGTTTTGCCAGGTACTTAGTCTCTTGATGTACAGGCAGTATGTGTATGTTAACCCTATAATGCCCAGACACAGACATCATTATAGGAAAAATATGACCCAGTAATATTTTTGAAGTATTGAAGGGTAGTATTCAGATCCACTGTTCATCATTAGGTTTTGTGACAACAAAATATACATTGCTGAACAGAACTTCTTCTAATTCCAGGAGTATCATATCTGATACAGCCAAAAATCAGCACCCCTCCAGAACTCAACACTCGAAATTTCAAATTATTTATATGCTCTCTACTATCTACAGCTATCCCTTAACATGTATAAGAATAAGTTTTTGTGTAATATTTACCTTGGAATGCCGAACTTCTCTGCCAAAGTCCAAGGAAATTCATGAATTCCCATTCACATGGGAGCTACTACCTTGAAGTGAGTGACTAGGGGAGAGACTACTCCTGTGATCTCACTTCTTCCTTCCAGGTGGCAGCACTGTGTATCAGATATGATACAGTGAGCAGTCGTGGTTGTGTTGCATCTTACCAGGTGGGCATGGTCCTTCAAATTTGGTGTATCATATATGATACAGGGGGCATTATAGGGTTAAGTTCTCTTGTTAGTTGTATTTCTAAACAATTATCATACAATTTTGTCATATCTTCAATGACATTCAAATGATAATTGTTTGATATGTAGGTCATTGGCATCACTTACGCATGAAACATAGTAAAATTTGCCTTTTTTGGGGGTCAGAGCAAACTCCTGACATGAAGACTGCTCGCACTGTACTGTGCGTTTATAAAATGAATGGTAATAAGCCATTTCAAAAGTTTAGTTTTTTTTTTTTTTTTTTTTAGTTTTTTGCTGGATTGCTAAGTAGACAAACCTGTCTCGGCAGTACGAACTGGAATCAAAGAGAGACTTGCAATAAAGATAGGATTTCATGTCCCCCCAGGCAGAATAGCGGGAACAGGTATCATGACTAAGCTTCATAAAGCACACTTTTTTCATAATGAAAGCCATTAAAAAGGATCCTGACAAATATTTTGGGGTGCTAGAATGAAGAGATGATATGCAGACAGGCAACCCCACGTTAATTATAAAATCCATTTGCAATACAAATCATGCTTGACCTTGCGCATTTACGTAATGGTTGCCTGTGCCCAGTTATGCTCAGATATTCTCTGGCTTATGTTTCTCGTAGTTTTCATTCAGAAATATTTTCATATTATGAGGTTCCCACATCCTCAAGATTCTTCAGAGAATTAGGCTTTATTGAGGCGCATTGATGAATATAAAGCCGAGTTCTTTTTGCGCAAGAAGAACTGACATTCTGCTTTTCACACCCAGTTTTTATACCTTCATCACAGGAAATTCCAAATATGGTTTTTCCACCCTCTCACGCTACAATGGTTCAATAACGTAATATCTGCTTCTTACTTGTTTTTCAGTGGTACAATCATGTGGTGTCTGCATGTTACTTGTTTTTTTCTTTTGTCATTACTTGGCATCCTTTGCAAAATAACAACTTCAGGGCTACTTCAGTGTTTAAGAGGACTTTTAGTTGGGTCACAGGTCGTGACAGGCAAACCAAAACACTGCCAACTTGCCTTGAAAACTGCAACCAAAAGATAACAACCCTCTTCCAGTGTAATACTGGAGCATGCATAACTATATGATTTCTGATGAACGATGGTGAATAATGCTGATGACTGAACAGATATTGCCTGAATCAACTGAACAGATGTCAATCAAAGCTACAGAAGCCAAATGCTTATGTATGTGTGCACTGCTCATGCATGTATGATCTGCTTGTATGTGTATGTGTTGTGTGTGTGTGTGTGTGTGTGTGTGTGTGTGTTTGTGTATGTTTGTGTGTGTGTGCAGATGTCTGCGTGTGTGTGCGTGTGCGTGTGCATGTGTGTTACTGCTGCTTACATAATATGGTTACTGATTATGATTATTGATTATGGTTATTAATTATGGTCATTAATTTACTGATGAATATGATGAGAAATATTGAAATATAATCCTCAACAGTTTTCCATTTGGCGCCTAAGTAGGTTCAACACGGGCAGTCTGACCCAGCTAATGCATATGTCATAGCAATCTTCAGGTGATAGCTGTGGAAAGAATGTCATAATCGCTCATTGCACTTCTGAAGTGTAATTTTCAAGTGGCCTAATTGAGGCAAGTGGGAGAGGGGAGAAGTGGGCAGAGAGGGACAAAACTGGCTAGTTAGAACTTTTTAGAATGTTTTATTCGAATAAGTTTTCACTCGACCCCTAAAAAGAAAGAGCTGACTTCATAGCATCGGCGCATTCATTAGAGATCCTCACTGTGATTTTTACAATTAAAATTAGGCCAATTATTCAAACATTTTGGCACACCGCCTTAATGAGTGAAATGGGGCTATAATGCCGATAGAAATATTTTTTACCCTTATTCAAAATGTCATTACAATGTATGGGGTAATTAGAGAGGAATTGCCTCAAGCATTGCAACACACATAGTGATAAAACACAATAATGCAAGAAAAAAATCGGCGCGGGCAAGTCTCTACAGAACAAAACAGAAAGGAAGAAACACAGTTGAACAACCCCCCCCCCAAAAAAAAAAAAAGAACAGAAGAAGAACATATTAATGGAAAAATCAGTCATCTACATCAAACAAATATTGCTTCTATGCTTTAATAACCGTACCTTATTTCAGTGGGTGAATGGGATTTGTGCCCTCCGAGATAATGTGCAGATCACTGCAGATCCTGGCCTTTTAATTTATTTGTGACGCTGCCCACCCAAATTGAGAGCAAATCGTTTTTTTTCTTTTTGGCTATACGTAAAGGAATTACGCAGTTATTTAAATGGGCAGCACAGATGTTTCACACCTCCTTCACCGCTGGTTTCACTTTGGCGGCCGTAAACGGCGAGCGAGCGGCAACGCAGTAAAAACGACCCGAGTCACACCCTCCCACGCTCACTGCTCATTATCTCTCAGCTGCCTCCTTGTGTTCAAGCTTTTTTCCTGTTTTTATGCATCTAATCAGAATAAATCACCACTGCCCCCTCGCAGCTTCTCGACCACAGACCTCTCTCAATCACATATAGCAGTACCTGATGCGCATTTCCCCCGCAAATCTGAACAGGTGGTTATTCTCGAGGGTCTTGGTTGGCAAAATCCAGGAAACGAGGTGTTAAGGTTGAAGTAAATTCCATTTGCTAAAATTTGGGTGAATGGTTCTTGAAACTCTTGGCTTTGTCGGAGTCTCAGTAATTTCCTAGTTTTATGCATAGGAATGTGCTCCAGAAGTACACTATTCTCGCCCCGGCCTTAAATCAAATCCTGTGATGTAATATAATTTCCATGCAATCCACAGCGCTCATAGGCTATGCACAAAAGACTTCTGAAATCCTGAAGGGCTTCTTTGGCTACAGGTATTTGTTGTGTTTCTGCACTGAAACGTTTTTAAGCTATTTACTGGGAAAAAAATGTTGCGCGCCATGTTTCCAAGTTATAAATTGGTTGTTGATTGAAAGCAAATCACAAAAACTGGCAGAGTCTGCAGAACTCCAGTGCTTGTATTTGAGACTGCAGGTGTGTGCCATCACATTGTCTTTTCAGAAGGAGGAAAAGATGGGATAAGGGGTAAAAGTGTTGAAGATATGGACAAGTGATTTTAATGTAGCAGTAAACAATGGACACAGTGAAAGTCAATAAACAGTTTACATGTTGTAAAATGTATTCAAGTTAGCGTATCTGTCATTCAGAGAACAAAGTAGAGCTGAACAAGGAAAAACTCAACCATGATTATGTAAAAATCCCTCCACTCCTTCAGTGGATGTAATGAGGACAGAATATACGCACAAATGGACAATCATCTGGAAAACACTACTTGGGCAAGAAGCATAATGATACCAGAGTATTTCACAACACTGTGCTCATTTATAAGAGGGTGACCGTTAAGATATCTCAGCACTTTAAGGACATGGGGGGATTATTATTATTATTTTCAGTAAATCAGGATGAAAGACTTATTGTACCATGGCATTTAATGGACTTTAATTGACTCGAAAAACTAAAACCCATTTACAATCATATAGCCAGCCAGAGCAGGATGGGCTGTCCCACTGTAGCTGGGTTCTCTCCTGAGATTTATTCCCATGGGGGAGTTTTTTTCTGACTACCGTTTACAGGGTTTTTTTTCCCTCAAAAGCTAATTTGGGCATCAGCCTTAATGAAGCTCTAGCGGAAGTTCAGTTTGTAAGATTCTCCTTTCGCGTGCTTTAGCCAGTTTATTTTCATTCAATCTGCTTCACTCCTCTAACGCATGCTCCCATAATTCCATCTGTGATCATGAGGGGCCGTCAACCGAGTCATCAGCTGATCTCATTCATCCAATACCACTGCAACGCACCTACGCTGTTGGCCTATCCTCTCGCGGCCCTCTTTTTTAAATATGACTCTCTCTGCTTCTAATACGCGCAGGTTGCTGTTGTGCGCACCCTCCACCTCCCCATCACCGCCCAGCCTCTGCAGGCTCATCTGCTTCATCATCATCAGCCTCCACCACCACCAGCATCTGGACTCCGCAGGGGGATTTATCCAGCTGCGCCTCAGGCCAGAGGCTCCTCAATTGCTCAATTGGGAAATCTCCCTGTTGACTCCAAGCGCCAAAGACTTTAAGGCCATCATCACAGCCATTAATCACTTCATTCAGTAATCTGTAATAAGTGATTTAGTTTGCACAATTCATTGGTCTGTCCTGATTGAACTCCTGTTCCATCAAGCATCTTTGTTTCCATTATTCTGTGAAAAGCACAATACAAAGAAAAATGAATTGAATTGAGCTGAAATATGGAAAATAAATTCCTATTTTATCAGTATGGTAGCAAACTTTGATTTTTTTCACTGTTATTTTTCACTCAACTCCCATCTTCAAGCATGTTTTTGTCAATCTTTGACTCCAAAACACTCACAGGTGCACTCCTTATTGTTTTACATCAGTGATAGCATCACTAATGAATCCAGAGAACCATTGCTTCCATTCTCACCCAATCAGCTGATTTAAAAACAATCCAAGGATACGATTGTTTGCAGAAGGCTAGAGGACTTTCCGAGACTAATTTTCTAAATTGTTCTTTTGAATGGGCCGATGGCTTATTTGAATTTGAAGGGTTGGAGAACTGACTATGAGGACTAAATGGAGTGGACGGACGGGGAATTGAAAGAGAGGAGTAAATGAGAACAGTGATAGCACATAAGAAGTGTTGAGACTGAATTTGTTAAAAATAGATTTTTTCATTGCTTGGTCCGTTGTCATTGGCAAAACTGACCACATGTAACCATATATGGAACTAAAGTTTTCTTCATAAAATACAACAAAGGACAACAAAAAGCAGGCCTATAGAAGAACGGAGTCGTAGGTTAGAATAGATTTACATCCTTGGGAGTTTGTCTTGCTTTGGTTGTTGATAGTTATAGTGGACATTTTTTATTCTTATTTTTTTATTTATTTATTTTTTTGCTGGGCATAGTAATGACAGAAGTCTGATTTCGTGGATAAGATTGGATAAGTCTGTCTGGTAAATGAATACGTAATGCATTTACTTAAGTGTGTAATGAGCCTTCGGTATTAATTGACAACCTCACATCTATGTGTTACTTAACAAGATGAAATGTGTTATGATAACCTGAGAAATAATAATTACAGTTTATAAAGAAAGTATTAATTAACTTTTAATGAAAAAGAAGGTTTCTCAACAAATTTTAACACCTTTTTCAGTGAACCTAGTGCACAGATGATTTGTCTTGGCAGTAATCCATTTGCAAACATCTGTTGCATCCCTTGCATTGGCACTGAACAGTAGTATTGTGATGTATAAATCCTTTTCAGAGGAAGCATTTTTGATGCATTAGTTATAGTGTTGTAGGTTATTTGCATTGGTCAACCACATTCACTGTCTGCTCTGTTCTCATCTTCAGAGTCCGAGGGTAAAAGATACATTGCCAGTTCCTCAAGCTGATCTCAATTTCACTCACAGGAGAGATTCAGATTCTTAAAGCCATACTTTTGGGAAAATAACCCATTTTCCTACTTCCAAGACTAAGAAAAGATGTTTGATGTCATTTTCACCCCTGGACATCCAGAGGTTTGGTCCCAATAGGTAAAATTTTGTGTCAGCAAAAAAAGGTGAAAATGGTATTGAACATCCTGTCTCAGTCTGGGTAAGTTAGAGAATGTTTTTTTTTTTTTTCCACAAAGTTTTGGATTCTTTGAACATGGTTGAGTTCTGCCACACTGCTACTGTACTTGTTGTAGTCGATGCTGATGAGGACACGCAAATTAACTTTGTTTTGGCAAAAAGTGACAACACATCATTTTGTCATTCTATTTAAATTGTGAGCAGAGCAAAGTTGACAAACTGACTTGGTAACTAGAATGCCAGAATCAAAGTAGAAAAAAACTGTGAGTCAAAAAGTTCACTTCAAAACTAGAAGGCCTGTGCCCATGCGTAAATAGGCATCATAGCAGAAAACAATAGAGCTACAGTCAAATTAATATTATTTCAGTGAATTTGAGAGGGAGATTTTGAAAGGCATAGCTGTATCTGTCATGGTTTTTGGGGGGGGGTTGCTGCCTGCTGTGCATTTTCTTCGCCACCTGAGGGCTAGCCTGCTCTCTGATCAGGTGGTTGATTGCTTATTGTTTGCAGCTATGGAGAGACTATTTAATAAGCTCTTCCAGCTCTGTCTGGTGCTTTTGTGTCATTCTTGCGAGGCATACGAAGCCCTTAGCATTTATTCGGAGGAAACTCCTTGAAATAGTTTAGGATTTGGTGTTTGTTCATCCAATTTATTGTTTGTCCATCCGATTTATCATTCTGTTTGTCAGAGTGTATGTTCTTTCCCGCAGAAGGTCTTGTTTGTTGGAGCATTGTCTTTGCTCGCAGACCTCTGTCAGTTCGCTCCTGTTCCAGCAGGAAGGAGTGGTTACTCTGTCAGTCTCTTACGAGAAAGCTCCAGTTTTCTGGGATGATTTTCGGCCACTTTTTTTCTGTTTTTTTTTGTTGGCGGAATTGCCGGGAGTTACACTCCTTTTTTCTATTACCGTTTCACCTATTAGTGGTCACTCGCGCTTCGTGGGTGGCTTTTAGAAACCCTATCTTGTGTCACGTCTGGGCCTCCGTCCCATTCCTATTTCATAGTATCAAAAGACAAATGCATATTAGAGCTTGGTTGAATACAACAACATCAAGAGTGCAAGACGAGAAATGTTTGGTTGCTTTTCCTAAGGAATGTGACTCCTAATAGCATATTTTACTCATGCAAACTTGTTTTCATAACAACTGAGTGAAAGCTCTGCTAACAGTTACTGTGGTCATTCTTCAAGGGGTGATCTGGGGTTAAATGGGTAAAATTTGATTATTTTTCCAAAAATTTTTTTTGAATAAAAATATTCTACAATAACCCACCTTTAATAATCACTAATTGCTACAAGGATTAAAAACTGAATTTTGCCATAAAATCATGATTTAAAAGCAACTGTGATGATGAAATTTATTGCTTTTTGCTCAAGGACAGTGATAAACATTTGAATAATCAGATAATACAGTCTGAAAAATGGGTGTAAGCCACAGACTAAGACTGAACTCAACTTTTCAATGCGGTCTAATGCATTTTCCATTGATTTCCTAAGGTATCACTTTTTCCACGTTTCTCATGTTTGTGGCAGCCATAACTTTTTTATTTATCATTGAAAATCAATTAAATTTGGGCTGCAGGTACTTTACTTCATTAGAAATGCAATGACATAGGGAAATTTTGCCTATCTGTTACATTCTTTGAATATTTTGAGTATTCGTCAGATTCTGCGCAAAATAATTTCAAAATTTTAGTAAAATGCCCCAAAATCACAAAACTGATAAATTTGGCAAAGAATGGCTATGTCATTGCATTTGGATAAGCAATGGCTTTTAAATGATGAAAGAAAAACTGAATTCTATCATAGAGTTAAAGAGGAATTGGTGCCAGGAGTTTTCTGCATATTTAATGAGCTTGCTCAGTTAGCATGGCAACCGCATAAACAGAAACATGCCAACTTGTATCTTTTTTGGTGGTTATTACATATACCTCTTTAGATTAATTCTGAGTTGCTTCCTGGTGTCATTTTTCATTTAACCCCAGATCACCCCTTAACATTCTCCCAGAATCTGTAACACTGTGTTGATGCACAAAATCAAATTACCTTAAAGGAGACTGGCTAAAGCCTTTGCCATTGCCTGAATGCGACCTCCAAGACTCGCCTGAGAAGTCACCCAAAGCTAATGATGCCCCATTTTCCAATACTGAGTTAATAATGAACAAAATGCACCCTAATATTCCTAATACAGTGGGCTTGGCACCATCATTGCAGATATCCTCAAGAGACAGATTACAGCAGCTGTTGAACACTTTGAGTGGAAATTTGGATTGCTTAGTGAGACCGTTGCAGACCTCGAGCACTTGGCTGACCTTGAAGCTCAGGTTTGCAAATTGGCCGCTTTGACTGACTCTCTGTCCAAAAACTGTGCAAATCTCAAGGCACATTTGCATCAGGATAATATTCGGATTGTGGGCAAGCAAGATCGATTGGAGCCCAATGGACAGATTTGATGGCACACCTGCCACAGGACTATCTTAGGCTGAATGACAAGTCCATTTTTGACAAGAATCATGCGAATCCCCTTGATCGCTCATTGCTTGGGTGAAGTTATACCTGGTTCAGAACCAAATCCTTTAGTAAGTAGGTGAACTTTGTCCACTCATATGTGGAAGCAGGGTGATTTTCACTTTCCCTGACTTTTCCTCTCCATTGCAGTGAAAAGGCCTGGTTTTACAAAGGGGAAGAGAGAGCTTCAGTCACGTCGAAATGCAAAGTTTGGGTTATTTTTCCCAGCAGTACTGAGCATTTTGTTTCCCAGTGAGCAATGTCACATTTGAGTCTTCAAATTTGGCATTAGTCCTTGAGAGAAAAAAAAAG
This sequence comes from Gymnothorax javanicus, assembly GCA_029692085.1. Classification (NCBI taxonomy): domain Eukaryota; kingdom Metazoa; phylum Chordata; class Actinopteri; order Anguilliformes; family Muraenidae; genus Gymnothorax; species Gymnothorax javanicus. The sequence continues at coordinate 35,463,949 of CM056202.1, forward strand.
AAAAATAAAAGAAAAAACCTAAGAGAGGGGATTATCCCAAACTCAATATTATACAGGTTGCAAACCATTTTTTTTTTACTGGTCAAACCGTTAGGCATTTTCCTTTTCATTTCATCTAAGTGATGCTTTTGTCATATTTTCCGTACTGTCTGAGCGGATTCTGAAACCTAAGAGAACTCCAGTATTACAGTATCATTCAGTTTTGTGCAGTAATGAATACCATCTAAAGAATGCACTTTAATCCAATGCAGGATTGTCTCATTTCGAATGGGATGCCTATCTTAGTAGGTGAATGATAATAGCATTACTGTTGTAGAAGTCAAGGTTGTTTACTTGTACTTTGGTTTTTAGAGCACGTCTCAGGTCTTGAGATGGGGGATGGCTTGGTGAAGGGTCCTTTTGTGAGTTTGTTGGTTTGTTTTTTTTTTTGTTGTTTCCCCCTTTTTTTACATTTGCAATTTTATTTTTCCCCCATTTTCGAATTGAATTTTCATTCTCTTTTTTTTTCTCCAGTTTACCTAATGTCCACGAATAAAACTTTTAAGCATCACAGTTAATCATACAGTGGGCTACTGGTTATGTCCTTATTTAGGAATAGTCTCGATCATAAGGTAGGAGATTTAAAACTTTTCGGTTTAAATTCTAAAGGTTTCAATTATTACAAGAGATTGAATTATAATTCTCGACATTAATAAAGCTCTGCCTCTGGACTTGAGCCCCCGATTGTTATGGTTGCATATGAGAGGTATATCAGATTAATATAGCGAACAAGTTCATTCGGCCTTCTATATATAATAATTGAACCGTTCTTGTTGATAGGCCATAAGTTAAAAAAGTTTGTTTTACCTGACAGTTTCGACTGCAGCTGCCGTCTTCTTCGGAGTGTCATGTGATGTTATGACATCTGTGATGTTATATGGATATCACCCCACCTGGTGGTAGGATGAACTTGTCCCCGGGCGTGCGCCTGGGAGGAGGCCTCCTGGCGCATGCTCGGGGAGTAGGAAGGAGTAGGAAGGACAAACGCATCAACACGGAAAAAAAGTGGGTATGTAATCTATCCAAACGCGAACTCACAGACACGGAAAGTAGTGTGTTGGTCCGCGGTCTCAATTTCGCCACAAGTCCAATAAACATCCCCTGCGAAGATTACATTGTAGCCACGGAATTAGCATGTCAAAAACTCACGAATCCGGGTGAAAAAGCCGATTTGCGTAACGAAATAGCGGGGATACTCAAGTCTGCCAAGATATCACACAAGAACACTAACAGGGAAGAATGGAAGGCGATACAGGCATTAGCCAAAGACAAGTCCATCAAAATACTCCCGGCAGATAAAGGCAGAACCATAGTAATTATGGACACTGAACAATACGAAAATCAAATGATAGCTATGCTGCAGGCTAGAAATACATATGAAGTGTTAAAAAAGGATCCCACAGAAGACAAAAAGAAGCAACTGAAGACTCTACTTAAACCTTTGGTAGACGAGGGGAAAATAGATAAGGAAAATTACAATTATTTAGTACCGACAGCCAGTATCACCCCCAGAATTTACGGTACCCCCAAAATCCATAAAAAAAACGTCCCACTTTGTCCAATCGTTGATAGCATAGGATCCATTACTTATAAACTTTCGAAGGCACTAGTTGAGATAATAAAACCTCTCCTAGGTCGCACAAAGCAACATTGCAAGAACTCCAAGCAGCTGGCACAAGAACTAAGCACTATCAAAGTAGAATCAGATGAGATGTTCATATCCCATGATGTAGTTTCACTTTTTACAAAAAACCCCGGTGGACGTCACCATAAGCATAGTACAAAACCGCCTCAAAACAGATCCAACACTCAAACAACAAACAAATCTCACAGTGGATGACATAATCCAGCTGTTGTCTTTTGTAGCCAAGTCCACATATTTTGTTTATAGGGAGACTGTATACAGAAAGAAGGAAGGGTTTGCCATGGGAGACCCCCTCTCAGCAATTATGGGCGGGTTTTTCATGGAAGACCTGGAGGCCAAGGCCATAACCACCGCGCCTGAAGAATGTGGGCTATCCCTCTGGAAGAGATATGTGGATGACATCCTGGAGAAAATTAAGACCGGCCACACACAAACACTCACGGACCATTTAAATTCTATAGATAATAGAGGTAACATCAAATTCACTCATGAGGAGGAAGAGCATAGGTCCATCGCCTTCCTGGACAAGAAAATTCACCATGATGAGGAGGGCAACATCAAGATCAAAGTGTATCGTAAACCCACCCACACAGATCAATACTTACTATGGGATTCAGAGCACCCCGCAGTACACAAGCTATCAGTAGTCCGCACCCTGTATGATCGCAGCAGCATCATCACGGATAACCATGACCGAGAGGAGGAGGAGGCCCATATTAAACAGGCGCTCAAAGCCTGCAACTACCCATCCTGGGTCATAAACAAAGGCAAGAGAGAGGTCCAGAGGAACATCAAGGAGGAGAAAAAGAAAAAAGGTTCAAAATCTAAATCGGAGAACCTGGGCATAGTTACCCTCCCATACGTCAGGGGGATCACAGAGCGCGTCCAGCGAGCGATGAAGAAACATCACATCAGCACACCAGTAAGACCGTGCACCAAGCTGCGCCAAATCCTAGTACATCCTAAGGATCAGATCCCCCCTGAGAAAAAGTGTGATGTGATATATGAGATCCCTTGCCAAAATTGCAATAAGATATACATAGGAGAAACAGGAAGACAGTTCAGCACACGTAAGAAGGAACACCAGAAAGAATGTGAGAAAGAAACATCTGCAACGCTCACCCGTGCATTGAAAATGAAAGCAACACAGGAAAATCTGAAATCAGCCATTTCAGATAACTGTAAGAGAGAAAACCATCTAATGGACTGGGACGCAGCCAAGGTCATTAGAATGGAAAGCAACAAATTTCATCGGTGGATCAGAGAGGCGGTCGAAATTCGGAAGCGGGCCCCAATGACTGTAAACCGAGATGAGGGAGCCTACCAGCTTTCCCACACCTAGGACACAGTCCTGCAGGGGCGCCCCCCGCCGTCTACCTGATGGCGGGGGGCGCCCCCCCTCCCCGAGCACGCGCCAGGAGGCCTCCTCCCAGGCGCACGCCCGGGGACACGTTCATCCTACCACCAGGTGGGGTGATATCCATATAACATCACAGAAGTCATAACATCACATGACACCCCGAAGAAGACGGCAGCTGCAGTCGAAACTGTCAGGTAAAACAAAATTTTTTAACCTATGGCCTATCAACAAGAACGGTTCAATTATTATATCAGAATAAATGTAAGAGCCTGAATAGTTTAGGTAAAAAATGTGTTCTCTCTACACCTCCCTTGTCACACCGCAACATTCGTAAACGCCGCTTATGACGGCCAAAACACAGACAACCCTTTGGCTTCAGAACAAAAGAGAAACAGGTGCTTAACTGGTTCAGAAACTTCACACTCCTCAGCCAGTTAAGACTCACAGTCTTCCTGTGCTGGATTGTCCTGTTAGTGTCTTGCTATGTGGTTCATTGTGTCTCCTACAAGTTAACAGCTCCCTGTTTTTTTTTTTTTTTTTTTCCCAGGTGATTTACCTCAATCTTAGCATTATTTGCCAAGTATGTTCCCATCAGTGCTCCCTAAGCAGCGTCTTATGATTCCTTTTTATCTCGAACCTCAAGTCAAATCTCGCACAACCTCGATTTGGCAAGATTTAAAGTTTTCCTCCTGACACGTTTTAAAATATGATAAAATACTGTGCTATAATTAACATTTTGTTTAACATGGTATTTGCACATACAAAGTAAAAAAAAAAAGCCCCGGAAAAAGGCTGGAAGCACAATCACACTTTCTCCTTCATTGAGAAATTCTGGATCTGTGAATATTCAAATGTGCAAATATCACAAGTTAAAATGAAAATTCGCCAATGGTGTTTAGCTGCTTTTTCACTACCCTGGATGTGCTTCACAAAAGTGATGGTGTTAAAAAGTCACTCAGTGTTGTTATATGACAAGACGGGTCTCATAAAGAAGTTTTAGGTTTCCATCAAACAGAATTATATCATTTCCACAAATACAATGTACGTTGTAATTCTTCCATTTGTATCTCCTCTCTGCATGTCAGTGTGTGAAAGAAAGCATGACTGATTATTAAAGCTTAACCACAAGCTGTCATTAACTTTTATTGTGCCAATAAGCTACATTTATAAATAATGCTACTACAGTAGCGTCAAGTGATGAGTATACACCGCCACTTTTGTCTAAAAGGGGTCCAAATATATTACTTCTCTATAACTTTTTTGGTGGATTTGTATTGAAAAATACTATTGTAGGCAATGAGAACAATAAATAAATAGATAAATAAATCAACAAACAATTCCCACAAGTATGTACTGTATGGGTAATAAACTAAAACACTGAAAACATCAATTTTTTCTAACTATTGAGAGGTGTCGCAAATTTTATGTTTTTTACTCTTGCATAGCCTGAATGCATGGGTGAAGGCTCATTCCATTTTATTGATGCTAACAAAATTGTTTTAATCTGGTTTGAGGCAACATTATCTGGAAAATTACCTCTGATGATCGGTCAAAATTACCTTTGATGGCGGGAGCTCTCTGAGATTGTTTGTAGCTCGATTGTGGCCTTACATGATGCTGAAGACGTGAAATGCTGTCATGGCACCGTAGGAAACACCATCAAATGTTTCAAAGAGACTGGTTTGCTGAAAACCAGTGGCAATAGAGGTGCAAAAGAGAAGTTAAGTGCCTCTGATGTTCATTATCCGTGTATGACAGGCGGTTGACAGCACAACAACTCCTTGAGGATGTTAATAGTGCCAAAAGTGAAGAGACAGAAGTATCAAGATCTACTATTTCTTGACGTCTGTGTCAAAATAGTCTGATTGGTTGTGTTGCTGCCAAGAGCTAGCAACATCAAAAAAAAATAGACTTGAGTTTGCCAAGAAATTCAAAGATTGTAAACCAATGGACTGGGAACAATTCCATCGGACCGATTAATCAAAATTTGATATTTTCTCACCCTAACGCAGAACTTATGTGCACCCTAGAGTTGAAGGACATTTCAAAAATGATTGTTTAACCCCTTCAGTAAAACATGGAGGGGGTAATATTAGGGTTCAGTCAGCTCAAAAGGAGCCGGTGATCTCATGAAAATCGACAGAATCATAGATTAAAAGAAGTATCACAGCATCCTAATGAGGCATGCATTACCATCTGGAAAGAGACTGATTGGTCAAGAATTTTATTTTCAACATGATAATGACCCTAAACACACTTCTAAATACGTGCAAGAATGTTCTCAGTTGGAAAGAAACATCTTGTGACATAAGTCATAATTTGGCCTGTTCAAAATCCAGACCTTAATCCAACTGATCTGTTGTATCATCGAAAGATTTCTTTGGAATGAACTTCAAACCATATGGAATGGTTTAGCGAGTGAGCAAATTAAAAAAAAAAAAAAAAAAAAAACTATGCCTGAAAAATAAAATGCTGTTATCAAAGCAAAGGGTGGCCACACTCGATAATGACTTCTTCTCTCAAAAAGACATTATTAGCATCATTATTTTAGTTTTTGCTATATATTGTTATCGGTTTACTGATACTCATCTATATGATCCAATATTGCATGAAATAAACACTTCAATAGTACTTTGTTTCTGATTTATCTTCATTTTGTTAAGTGTGTAATCATTACTATACACTACTGTATATATTTTGAGTAAATTATCTTAAACCAGTTATGGATAACATTACAAATGGGGGACTTAAAAAAATTTGTATCTGATGTGCTCACATCACAATATACCACCAAACTTCTTTTGAAGGGAGTGCTGTGAATGCAGTGTCGTCCTTACAAAGCAGGAAATGCCCCAGGCCAGATGGGCACCCGTCAGAGTTTTACAATTAAAAATTGTCACCAGCTGGCTTCATTACTTTTAGACATGTATCATGAATCTTTTGACTCCGGTCGCCTCCCTAAAACCCTTACTCTTGCAAATATTTCTCTAATACCAAAGAAGGAGGAAAAAACCCCACTGCTCTTTACCTCATATTGCCTAATAAATGAATCTCTTGAATGCAGATTTTAAGTCATTATCAAAACCGCTCTTGCTTTGAATCTGTCTTTCCATCTTTAATTTCTGCCGACCAGACTGGGTTTATCCATAACAGGCGTTCTATCATTAACCTTAGATGAGTGTTCAACACAATTTATCACAGTCTAACTTCAAATACTCAGGAAGCGCTTATCTCTCCTGATGCACTAAAAGTGTTTGACTGAGTTGAGTGGGGCTACCTTTCTCACTCATGGGAAATTTGGCCTGGGTAAAAAATTCATTTCTTGGATGAAATTACTTTACATTCATCTCTCCAGGCCTCTGTCAGAACTAATGCTGTGCAGTCTGATTACTTTCAGCTGTTTCGCGTTACTCACCAAGGTTGCCCTTTAAGGCTCCTATTATTTGCTGTTGCCATTGAGGCCTTTTGATCTGACTGTGCTATTTCTGGACTTTGTGCATACGGGATAAACATTAAGGTCACCCTTAACGCTGATGATCCTGCTTCTGTTTTTGTTTGACCTGTCTGTTCTCATTACTGCCACCTATGTATGCCACTCCACAGTCATATTTTTAAGGTTTAAACTGAGCATTAGCAAAAGTTAGATCATTCATATAAACGAAGCTGCAAAGCAACTTCTCCTTGAAAACTTCACTTTCTGGGGAATCAAATTTAAAGACCTCAGCAGAGTCAAATTTGCTCATCACTATCTGCAACCCGGGGGCACTTTGAACGTTGGCCACTTCTCAGTCTAAGCTTAGTTGCAAGAGTAAACGCTGTTGAGATGTGTGTTCTTCTCCGATTCTCATATCTGTCTGTGTGCCTTCCAGTCTTCCTCTCCCAGGCGGTCAATCGTAAGCTCGACACATTAATCTGGGATATTTGTGGGATAAGAAAATGCCAAGACTGCGCAAACAATATGAACACAAACCAAAATCCATTAGAGAATTGTTTTTACCAAACCTTTCATTCTACTATTTGGTTGCTAATATTATCTCAGAATACTGGCTTGGCTATGGCATCTGTACACACACTCCCAGCTGGATTTCTATGGAGTCAAATTCTGCTATACCAGTGTCTCAGTGTGCCCTTATTTACTGTTCATCTGACCCACAGCCTTTATTTGATGAATACTCGGTAAGCAATACATCTATGGGTATCTTCTGCAAGTCTATTCTTTTTTCTGCTCTAGATTTTTTTTGATTTCCAGTTCAGCCAATGGACACGGCCCATAATGACTTTGTAACTTTGGCTAACTCATTTAAAGGATGCATTTAATTGGTTTAGCATTGAACTCCCCTGATAAATCAGCAAACATCCAACCCCATTCGAGATTTGTGGGAGGAAAACTTCGGAGAACAAATTTCTGATGAACTTTGGTCTAATATTTTGAGTCAAGCTCGTAATTCATCAATTTGCGCAAGGCATGCTTCCATACAATGCAGAGTTGTAAACTGCAACCACTACATCAATGCTAGATTATCTACAGTTTTCAACAATGTTTCTCCTGCTTGAGATTGCCGTAAAAATTTCATGGCAAAGTTTACACATATGGTCAGGTTATGCCTTGAGTACCAGCTGGATTGAGATGTTTAAAACTCTCAGACTCAGACATTATAAAAGAAGGGGTTGCACCAAATTTGCACACAGCTGTGTTCAAGAGGTCTCCCTCTTCATCTCTGTCAGTCTTAAAGAAGCGCACTATAATCGTCATAACCCTGCTGACTGATACTGATTAACTGGAGGCCCAAAATCTTCCTCTCACTTTTATTAGATTAAAGACAACCTTCACTTCCTCAAACTGTAAAAAATATGACTCATTCTAAAGGGCTCTTCACCCCTTAAGTTCCTGAAAGTGACTCTTTTTTTTTTTTTGATTATGTCAAGAGGGGTAACTGTCCACATAGCCAAAAAAAAAAAAAAAAAAAGAATAAATAAATACACTTTCACTATTCTGCTTTATAATTGGCTTATGAAAGCATACTAATCGTGACAACCATCGTGCTGCTGTAAATATTCTGTGTAAATCTGAGTAAATGAAAGTGGGGAATAAACTGCCACATAAAGAAAGAAAAAAGAAAAAAGAAAAGAATTAAAATTAGCTTAGTTGTACTGCCACACCCACCTTGTCATATCGTTAAAGACAGACTTACCTCAATTTTTTTTCTTTTTTTCATATTTACATATCATTTCAGTTTCAAATCCAAAGGGGACAATAGATGAGCACTTCAGATATTTGAATTCACCAAAATCTAATTTTTGTTCTTATATTGTTTGTAAAATTGATAACGGCACTGTTGATGGTTTGCACACGTTTGGTCATATGTAACATTATGCATCAACCATAAGAAGGGCACCTTTTTTTTTAGATATCTTTGAACAGTAGGAGCAAGTCTGTGGGGTGCAGTTTGATTGTTAAATGAGTAGGCAGGGCTCTAGCTCTTTGGTTGCCCTAGGCGAGATTGAGTTGCCCCCCCCCCCATTACAAGCGTTGCCCTGGTAATTGACATTATGATACTTAACATCACTGAAGACACATATTAACTGCAGTTGCAGTTTTTTCACCCACTTATAGTTCTAGTATACTACATTGCAATTAAACAATGTGTGATGCATGGACAATAAACAACAGAAAATTTTCAGAACATTTTCTTTTTAATTATTTTAAATAACTTAAATAAAATAAGTATAAAGGTGCTCATAGGAGGAATCTTAAGAAAGCTAAGGTCTACCTCCATAAATTAAGAATATTTAACAAATGTAAAAATTAAGAGATACAGAAATTAAGTCTCTTAACTGTGGAAATAAAAGCACTTTTAATGACACTATAAAAATAAGCAAAAGGGTCACCTCTAATGAATTTTATACAAAAATACTACGAAGGATGCTCAAGAATATTTAACACAATTATGATAGGTCACTCCAACACTTCAACAAGCAAATTATGACTTGAAGAATCAACTCTAATAAATTGCACATACAGAAATGCTACAGAGAATGTTGAAGGATATTTAACAAATGATGACAATGGATGAACTCCATAAACTGTGCAAAAGCTCTTAAGCACACTGGAAGGACACTTGAGCAAATTATGACCCATGAACTGGATTAACTATACACTCTTCAAACAAAAGTGCTATTATGGATACTGTACATACCACTACAAAATTAAAAGATTGAAGTTCTTGTAGTGCTATGCCCAATTCAAATAATAAAAGTTGAACAGTTTCTGGCATTTCTATTCACCTTTAAAATTGAAGCAGCATTAGAATTTGACTTGTCTGGATTTCCGAATGGCAAATTCATTGATGGTATCATCAAATGATATTTGACTTGAGACCTCTTGATTGATGCTCATCAGTGCAAGCCCATTGAGGCATTCCTGACTCATCGTTGACCTTAAATAGGTCTTAAGTAATTTTAATTTCGAGAAGCTTCTTTCAGCAGAAGCTACTGTAACTGGTAGTGTGATAGCAAATCTTAGGGCCACCCACATATTTAGAAAAACCTCTTCAAGTTTCTTCTCTTTTAAGTAATTTAGAATGTCAATTGTCATCATGCCAGCTTTTGGCAACACTGGGAAATTCTTCATCTCAAGTGCCAGTTCCCTCCCGTCAACATCTTTATGGTCCCTGTGGCTCAGAGTGTTGCTGAAGGTTTCGCACTCCTTTGCAAGTTCTTCCTCTGGCAAATTAGGGAAGTTCACTAGCACTCCAAACTTGTCCTCAACATCACCCAAGAGCTTGAAGCGTTCTTGCAGTATTTTTCATAGTACGCATAGATAGAAGCAAAACAAACACGCATTGTTCTCTCCTTGTGCTCTTTAATCAATTTTCAGGTGAATGAAAGATACAGTATTCAAAAAACAAACTGGCAGTCTCTTCTTTATATACTTCTTCTTCGAGTTTACTGGCGGTTTAAAAACCACTATGATTGACTATAATCAATAGTAGAATTACATAGTATCAATAACATTTCGAATTTTTGCTTCAGAAAACTGATTTTTCTTAACTACTGATTGGGATACCATTGGCTCACTGTAGCTGAAGTGCCTGCTGGAGAGGACAACGATTATTTCTGTAGCAAGAGATACATTTTTTTTTGAACTGCTGGATCAATACTATGGGCAAGTATATTGAGCAGTTTGCACATCAGGTTTTAGCTGAGGAGTTTTACTCTGGCAATTCCTGAAAAACAGGGATTGGAGTGAACTCACCATATTTAAACTGTGTTCCAGCTCGGCTTGCTTGTGAATATTCAATAACTGATCCGGGTGTGCCATCTAGTGATGGAATATTGTAACTGCGTAAATAAATTCGCAGCTCCATGTCCGCCGGCAGACACATCTGCACAAAGCGATTAAGATGCCCCGCCGAGCAACGCTGTTCTTCTCGAACACGCCACATCCAGATAATCCGTAAATGATTAATTAAATTAATATTTTAATTTGAAACGAGTAACTAAAATGCCAGTGTCAAAGTAACGAAGTGAAAGTGTACTTTTTTACCTTTTAAAGGTAGTAAAAGTCCCGCTTTAAAAAAAAAAAAAAAAAAAGTACAAATCCTCCAAAAAAAAAAAAAAAAAAAACTACTGTGCTGTGACGAAGTATATGTACTTCGTTACTATGTACCTTTGAAAACCGGAGTATCATGCATCTCTCTCTCTCAAACACACACACACACACACACACACACACACACACACGATTTGCTGAATAAACGGGCACAGAGAGGGGAAAAATAGGTGGGGGAAAAAAACGCATATTCTGGAACAAATAATCGAGGTCCGGACTAGCTAGCAATAGCTGAGCGGCAGCAATGAAACGTCCAATATTAGGCAATGCACAATGCTATTTCATTTGACACCATAATGGCTGAGATGAGACTTACCTCTATACGGGGCTTTCTTTTCCTCTTCTTCTTTTCTCCGTTTTCGCCCCTGCGCACCAGAGGGTTTAGACCTCTTCATTTTGAGAATCATCGTCAAGCTGATCAATGCAGCAGCTGAACAATTGCCTAACGTAACGCAAATCCACCCCGTCCACAAAATGATTGACACAAACATTTGCTTGAGGATCTGGTTGTGGCTGAGGGGGCGCCCTATAGGATGATCATGTTTAATTAACATGTTTTATTTCGTTTGTTCTAATTCTATGATTAGTCAATAATCAGTTACTATTTTTCAAGATAGAACACACGAAGGGAGGGCGCCAATGGGCATCGAAAATTATTAGTTGATTTTTTTTTCGTTTTTTTTTTTTCTCGAGGCTAAGGGTGACTGGCGGCGCCCCTCCGGCAGATGGCGCTCTAGGCGACCGCCTATATCGCCTATGCCAATCGCCGGCCCTGTGAGTAGGCCTACACTGTAAAAAAAAAAAAAAAAAAAGGAACTTAAAAAAAGTAAGGCAACTAGTTGCAAAGCATTTGAAAAATGAGTATGCGCAACTACTGGAGCTTGAAGTTGAGCAAACTCAAAACTACTTAGCAGCTTGAAAGCAGGGTGGCATGGTGGTGCAGTGGATAGTACTTCTGCTACACAGTAGAATGTTATGAGTCTGAATCTGGCCTGGGGTATTTCTATGTGGAGTTTATATGTTCCTCCCATGTTTACACAGGTTTACCCGAGGTACTCTGGTTTTCTCTCTCAGTCTAATGCATCTAAGTCTAACTGGAGATTTGCTGTAGGTGTGAATGGTATGTGACCCCTGCAATAGCTTGGTGAGCTGACCAAAGCTCCAGCTCCCCCACAACCCTGGTGAGGAAAAAGCAGTATAAATAACAGATGAATGGAATGATCCTAAAATCACTAGTAAATGACTCTAATGACGTTAGATTATTTTTCAGCTGCCCCTGAAATCTAGATCACTCAAAGAGTCGCTTTACTTTCTGCAGCATATGTTTATAATGACTGAAATCCCTTCATAAGCAGGTATATTCTTTTTCCAGATGAAGATTAGTAACTAGAGTGCAATTTGGCTCAGTGTATCTGTTATGTTTTGACCGAACTGACAAACATTTCATTCTCGTAAGTTAATAAACAAGTTTAATTTGTATATCTCTTAGCGTAGATGGATAGGTGAAAGAAAATATTTATTTATTTATTTATTTATTTGCACATTTGAAACCTTTTTGAATGGTTGCCAATTACACTATTACGCTGAGTCAAAAAAAAGAAAAAAAGTTAACTGATTGAAATGGACAGAGATACTACAGAAACTATTCTTCCCTAAAAATTCACTGCAATTCCTCATTCTAAACATAGCTGAGTTGGAGGGATTCCATGATTTTGTTTTTTTTTTTTTTTTTTTGCCTGTTGATTATACATTTTTGTTTTGAATGACTGCATGTCTCCTTTGGACATTTATTTTTTCTTGTTTTTGTTTGGATTACGTCAATAACTTATTTCACTTGCAAATACTGTATTTGATGAACTCTGGGCTTTCAATTTTGGGAGTCCTTTATTTGCTTTTTCCAACAGGTCTGCCATCATGAACATAGACCTTTTTATCCATGATTTGATCAATATTAATTGGACAGATTTCAATTAATTTCTTTCGTAAATGATGCTTGGGATTTCTTCTGTGAGGTAACTACTGTAATTAATAAACATGCCCCCATGAAAACTGTTAAAGTGAAAGGCTCACATCTACCCTGGATCAACTCCGATCTTATAAGCCTCTTCAAAGAGAGGGATATGGCCTGGGTCAAATATTGCTCATCCTAACACCCTAATGATTGGGAAACATGCAGACTTCTTAGGAACCAATGCAAAATCAAAACAAGGAATGCTAAATCTAATTTCTATCAAGATAGCTTTTCTCAAAATTTTCACAAAATCTTGACAATTTTGAAGTCAACTGAACAATCTTCTTAACAAAACCAACGAAGGCTCTATCAATCAGCTACACGTCAAAAATAATCCCGTCAAATGATTGTTGAAATGGGTGTTCCACAAGGTTCTATATTAGGTCCATTTCTTCTTTCCATTTTTATTAACAATCTACCTCAACTGTGCTCAACCTGTCATGTTCATCTTTATGCTGATGACATTGTCATTTACTATTCCAATTTTGATTTATCACAAATCCAGAATAATTTACAGCTAGATTTTAATAATATCCAAAACTGGTTTTATCACAACAAACCTGTTCCTAATATGCAAAAGTCCTAATCTATTTGGTACGAGACAAAGCCAATCTCACTTGCCAGAATTACTTATTAATTTTAGTGACGGAACTCCCCTTGAGTGAGTTAATTTATTTAAATACCTTGGACTTTGGATGGACCCTGAGCTCACTTTCAAACCACATATTGATTATATTTCGAAAAGGATTTATGGCTGTCTAGGTTTTCCCAATCGGTCAATCAACTGTTTTTCATTTCCAGATTTCGGAAAGGAATCATTACTCAACTATTATTACCCAAACTTGATTATGCTGATGTTGTTTACCAAAACATCAGAAACTCCATCCTCAAGCCCCTCCATACTTTAACTAACTTTTTAGGTAGATTTGTTTTGAGATGTCCATTCAGGACTCACCATTGCCTCATGTATGAGACTCAACTGGCTTCATCCTAAATCCAGACGTCAGTTTCTTTGGGTCTTGTTTCTTTTCAAATGTGTCCACTCAAATGTTCCACCATAGTTAAAGCAGTTCCTAGTCCGATATACGTCTTCATATCCTCTTAGACATATCAATAACCCATTTTTCACAGTCCGTAAAATCCATAAAGAAAAAGGTCGCAGGTCATTCAAATATAAAGCTCCATCTGATTGGAATAGTCTTCCCTCTTTTTTAAAGTCCATCGCCTCTTTTTACAGCTATAGATCAAATTTACTTTCTCATTTTAGAACAAGCTGTTTTTGTCTTTGATGATATTGTTTCTGTGTTTGATTTTTTAGTTGTTTATTTATTATTATTTTTTATTACTATTTATTTATTTAATTTTTTGGGGTTTTGATTTGCTGGTATTATATATAATTCAATGTTGCAGTGTTATGATGATGCTCCTGATATTGTATTGTGGAAATATTATTGTTGCATTGTCCTTGGTCTCTTACTACGAGTGTAAGTCTAATATTTGAGCACTTAAGATGGAGTGGGTGGGGCGTGGTGACGGTTGCGGAAGAGGGAGAGCAGTGTGTATTGTGTTTGCTTTGTATTATTGTGATGTATGTTTTGTGATTTTTCTTGTATCTGTGTTGGGACCCCCTTGAAAACAAGATGTTGCATCTCAAGGGGCTATCCTAAATAAATTGAAATTGAAATTGTACAGAGTAATGAAGAAATTTGGTCTTGTCCCTTTTACCTACACAGGAGTGCTGTAGGCCTGAACCTCATGAGGAGTACTTAATCTTACAAACCCAGTTTTATTCACAAACATTTATCAATTGGCTAACAAGAAACAGCTTTGGCGTGGTATTTATCCATTACTGCTTCTCTATGAATCATTTACGACCGCATTAAATTCAAGACAATGAGTAAGAAAGGCAAATAAATGAATGTAGTCTTGTCAGCAACACTTACTCAAACTGGACTAAAACTGCCCTGAAAGGTGTATTAGGTTTGTCTGAGAGGAGTGGGAAGTATTGGGCCAAGTGTTTTTCCTGCTATTGGCGTGTAAAATGTCAAAATAATCAATATGACCTTTTGTTGCAGAAGCTTGTGCACTTGAATTAATAATCAGATCTATCAAAGTATTTAGAGTAATTGCTGTTGAACGGATTGCCATATCCTGATCGATCAGTGGTAGCCCTGCATAAATCAAGCTTAGGCAATGGCTGGCATTTACTTTAGCCACTTCTTACTACATTTGGATTTTATGTGTTCTTGTTGGTGGAGGTTTGTTCACATCTTAAGCAGGTTTTGACTCCATAGACTGTAGCATCAGTGGTATAGTGGAAGGTATATGCAGGCATACAGAGTATACCCACCTCTTTTTTTCTGTCAATTTATTGTATACCCATACCCTCTATATATCCTCTCAGCTGAAATACATAGGAGACTATACCCACTCTATCCGTAGTGATGTACCCATCTACCTAATTGAGCACACCCACTTCTTCAGGGACCACTACCCCACTGTGTGGCAGAATACAATGTTCCTGGTCTAGCATGTACAGTATATGGCATGATATAGCCTTTCCTTTGTTTTACAAACCTCTTAGAAGTCTGCAAAACCCGTACAGTGTGAATTTGTTTGGTGGGAAATATTTAAGAGAAGCTGTAAATGGATTCTATCAAGTATAAGGAGTATTATTTGGGTGCAGGGCTATTTGGGCCGCGCACATCCCTGTCTATCTCCTCACTCCAATCTAGCAAAACTGTCCCATCTTGGAAATCAAATAGAAGAGAAGAGGCACTGTCAAGTCTTCGATTTTGTGGAAATCAAGTTCAAGTATTTATTTGATGTGTGACTGCAACACTGAAAAAGTCAAGAGGAGCGTCTAGAGAGCGGTGCTTGTGTTGTGACATGATGACAGTCGGGTGAAGTAGTAGATCGGCAACCCCTCGTGTCTCCGAGCAGCTTTGTTTTCAAGGACACCTGATAGCAATTTTTGTTATCAGTCTACCTGGTAAAAACAGTCCTCATAACCATTTCTATGCAGGGATTTCACAGAATTCCTGAGATGAGCGAGCTGTGAGAAATGTATTTTACGGATAGTTTGAAAGAAGGAACTTTTCTTTCTGTTCAAGTGGCTGTCTTGGATAATGACCTTGGTGACTGTGACTGACTAATCTGTTTATGACCACCTATTTTACACTATCACTATAATAGCGTAATTTCCACTATTTGCTGCTTCAGTGGCATTGCCTTATGTGTAGCCCCTCCCATGGTACCAGCCACTTTTGTTGCAGTATCTACTGTGCAAGGCGCAAGCACAGAAAATGGAGGTATTTCGCATATGCCAGGTCTGAGCATTTGTCTTCCTTGGGATTTCATGCTAATTTTGCAATAAGTTTTAATTTGACTGCAGGATCTTGTGTTATGAGCAACTGCTGCAATCTGAACATGTATTGCATTAAAACAATGGTAAAGATGTTATAAAGACTTTACAGCCACAACATACCCACCTGGTGTCTATTTAAATAAGATGTGAAAGTACATTAAAGGTGCATTCAGTATTTTTTGCTTTTGATAAAAAGCTACATTTTCCAAAATAAAAATTGATTTTGTGGTTCTACATATAATTGGTTTGAAGACTTTTAATTTCACCAATGAGCCAAAGCAATAAATCCATGAGCAGATTGTCAGAGATCTGCATGCAGCCCCTCACTAAACCGGTGCTCAGTTCCTATGAACACACACACACACACACACCTACACACACCTACACAGACGCACACATTTCCATACACTGTACATGTATTTACTCAGATACTACATTTTTACTCTTTTGTCAAGCATTCACAGTGATGTACTGATTTTATGAAGATGGATCCCATTTAGCTGATTAATGCAGTTGCTGGATTATTTTCAAGAGATGTTTTTATTGTTGTTTTATCTCATCTGGTTTTTTTATGATCATCCTCTCTCTCTAAGGGTTAACTTCCTGTTTCAGCACTGTCGTGATAGCTCGCCCATGAAAGGAATGTACATATGTATATATTAATTGCAGTTTTTCTCGTGAATATGACCCCTGTTGTATTAGCAGTAGTTAGACCCAGGGCATTTATGTACTTGATGGTGTCAGTTGATGCTGGCCGGTTTAGGGGATAGGGGAAACATTTGTCACTCTATTTAGCTGATCTGATTCAGTTGGTAAATTAACCATGTGAGGTAAAAAATTTGAAAACAGGATGTGATTTAAAACAGTTAATGTTAGCAGGTGATTGTGATCATGATTTGTTACAAAAGCTGCATCCAGGAAAGGCCATGTCCTTCAGGAAGAATAAGAACTGAAGATCTCCATTTTGCCCACAAATTCTTGAAAATAGCATTGAAAGGTTTAAAGACAATGTTCCTCAAAGGAAGACAAGAAGAGATTTGTATATTTAACCCTCTACAATGCATAACAAAATTAAAAGATTCAAGGAATCTAGTGGAATTTCTGCACATAGAGGGCAAGGGTGAAAGCCAGAGCTGAACTCCTCTAACCTCTGCATCAAAAACCTTTAATTATTTATGTGAGAAAACCATATGGGCTCAGGATTACTTCAGCAAACCTTTTTCAAAATCTACAAAATGTTAGCCTGGAATCCATCCATATCAAGCCTTGGTCGCTCCCAACGGTCACTTGCTTGTATGTCTGGCCTCAGTCGGTAGACCAGCGTTTGACTTTCAAATATTCGCACAAAATCCATGCGAGATCTTTGGCTCACAGTCGCAAGGGTGCCCCGCCCCTTTAGACAGACTTAAAAATAAATAAAATACTACAGTTCTGCATTCAACGGAAGTCCCGCCTCCCGGCTCGTGTTTATACGAGTATTCATCTGAGTGGCAGCAGAGTCTCTGAGCAATGAACGAGCCGGGAGGCGGGACTTCGTTGAATGTGCGAGCTTACTTGTAGCATAACTGTGGTATTTTATTATTTTTAGTGACAAATAACCGCGTTTCTAGAGTTGTGAGGATACGAGTGGACAAAGCAGACTTGGATTATACTGGACAATGCGTTGGACGATGGTTTGAAAGTTTGTCAACGGACGTTTTGTGGAGTTTTCCCATTGCTACTGGGTGACCCCATTTGCTTCCAGCAAAAAAAGGAATTTGGATAATTTTTCAAAACTCTCCAGTGGCCATAAAGTTGCGCCAGGTGAAGAACAACTTCGTCCGTTCAAGACATCTAATGGTGAGTAATTGATATACAAATTATAGTTTTTGGGTGGAGTATCACTTTAATCTAGCTGATGCAATCATGCCCTTCGAGCTATAGCTAATGCCAATTACAGTGAAATACGCTATGTAATTTGAGTATTATTTAATTTAGCCTTTATTAAACCGGGGAATCCCACTGAAATGAACAAAATGCAAATATGGCCAAACATTATCCTGTTCAAAACCTAACAACCACTCCAAGAGTGAACGCAAGCAAACCACAATCTCATTTTTAAGGTCATGTCAAATAACATTCACGAATGCCGTTGCTGGCCAGCTAACTCATATTCGATTGGTGGTTCTCGCCAAAAGGTCGCCCAATCAGCCAAGAGCAGAAAACATGAATATTCATATATTCACTTCATTAGTGACGTAAGGGCTAAATGCTAGCTATACGACTGAGGCCAGACTGATCAGTCAGTGACCGTTGGGAGCGACCAGCACTTGATAAGTATGGATTCCAGGCTACAAAATGTAGTTCCATCCATAAATGACAGTTCAAGCTTTACTGTGCAAAAAGGCAGCCTTACGTTAACCTCTTCAATCCAAACTCCCCCCGAGGGCTAATGCTACACTGCCATTGGAGAAACACGTTCTCATATCAACTCGTCATAGAGTGACGCTACCTGACCAAGCGTCGATATACAACAAGAACTTGTAGGGTTAGGGTTCAGATTAAGGATTAGGGGTAAGGGCGAAGGGTTTGTTTTAAACTGGCGTCAAATAAGGATGCCAGAAGCCTCCTATATTGTCATATATCGGTGCTCGGTCCCCTAGCGTCACTATGTGTTAAGTCAGGATGAGACTTGGCTCATCAGAGGGATAGAAGCCTCTCACCTTTAAATTCATAAAGGTAATTCACAAATCAATGCTTTCCTTTCTAATTTGAATTTTTGGAGTTAACTATGGATGTAAACGCATACTCAGAAGCCAGCACATTCCAGTAGGTCCCCATATGCACAATTGCCATTAGCTACACTGCTGCTGGTGGTGGTGTTATTGGGGCATGGGGAGGCTGATCCAGAATGGCACTGATTACATAGGGTACAGCACCAGCAACTTGTTTTTAACCAAAGCTGAATTTCTCAAAGCTGTCTGGTTCTGGCAAATGATCTCTTCACACACAGATATGGAGCTTCTTATCTGGGCAGTGTAGCAATGGATTGTCAGAGAATGTACCCAAGTAAGCCTTACTATGTCATCCGTAAGGATTTAAAAATTTTAAATGTTGTATTCTTCTTGAATGTGTTTCTACATCCTTGACCAGGGCCAATGTAGCCTTCATGCAGCACAAGGTTTGACGAAGCACACTAGGAAAATGAGCTAAGTTACGGTCAGCACTAATAGACCGATGGAAAGGAGATTGAGAGAGGGATAAGCAGGATAATGTTGGTGTATGGATAAGGAGAGAAGTGCTCAGAAAGAGCAATATCTCTATAACTCTTGAGGACAAGACTTTCAATGGTACACGAGGTTTTGGCTCAGACTCAAAGAGGATTTCACAGTGGATCTGGGCTGGATTTATTTGTTTCAAACTACGGAAGCAGTTATATTATGGGGTCAAAATGTATTGGCCACTGTACTTGCATGCCATTTTGGTACACTTTTCACTGCGAGCAGGATCGACTAGATGTAAAAATAAATATTAACTCAATTTGTCATACTTCTGAGGTGCTCAATACATACTTCCATGGCTCTAAATATCATACTTGTATATTTGTAACTCATTTTTTAAAAATCTCTTAAAAGTGGAGAGGCACTAGTGTATAATTCAGTTTTGCCCTGAACCGTTGATCATGGCAAACTTCAAAAAAAAAAAAAAAACTACTCCAATTGCACTCAAATGGAATAATTAAAGTATTCAATGTATAGGAAATATTGTCCAAACCCCAGTTCCAATGAAGTTGGGACGTTGTGTAAAATGTGAATAAAAACAGAATGCAATGATTTGCAAATCTCAGAAACCCACATTTTATTCGCAATAGAACATAGACAACATATCTGATATTGAAAGTGAGACATTTTACCATTTAATGAAAAGTATTAGCTTATTTTTAATTTAATGGCAGCAACACATCTCAAAAAAGTTGGGACAGGGGCAACAAAAGGCTGGAAAAGTAAAAGGTACGAATAAAAAACAGCTGGAGGAGCATTTTAAAACTAATTAGGTTAAAGCGCATCAGGTCAGTTACATGACTGGGTATAAAAAGAGCATTTTAGAGAGGCAGAGTCTTTCAGAGGTAAAGATGGGAAGAGGCTCACCAATCTGCGAAAAACTGAGTCTAAAAATTGTGGAACAACTTCAGGAAATGTTACTCAATGTAAAATTGCAAATATTTTGAATATCCCATCATCTACATTACATAATATCATCAAAAGACTCAAAGAATCTGGAGAAATCTCTGTGTGCAAGGCCCAAGGTCAGTATTGGATGCTTGTGATCTTTGGGCCCTCAGGCGGCACTGCATTAAAAATAGGTATAATTCTGCACTGGAATTCTGGAAGTAAAAGCCGTATCATGCAAAGAAGCAGCCTCATGTGAACAAGATCCAGAAATGCCGCCATCCTCTCTGGGCCAAAGCTCATTTAAAAAGGACTGAGACAAAATGGAAAACTGTTCCGTGGTCAGATGAATCAACATTTGAAATTCTTTTTGGAAACCACGGACGCTGTGTCGTGTGGACTAAAGAGGAGAGGGACCATCCAGCTTGTTATTAGGGCTCAGATCAAAAGCTTGCACCTCTGATAGTATGGGTTTGCATTAGTGCCTATGGCATGGGCAGCTTGCACATCTGGATAGGCATTATCAATGCTGAAAAGTATATAGAGGTTTTACAACAATGTCTTTTTCAGGGAAGTCCTTGCATATTTCAGCAAGGTAATACTAACCCACATACTGCATCCATCACAACAGCATGGCTTCGCTGTAGAAGAGTCCGGGTGCTGAAATGGTCTGCCTGCTGTCCAGATCTTTCACCAATAGAAAACATTTGGCGCATCATAAAACAAAAAATCTGGCTTAGAAGACCCAGAACTGTTGAGCAGCTAGAATCCTACATCAGACAAGAGTGGGACAACATCTCTCTTCCAAAACTCAAGCAATTGGTCTCCTCACTTCCCAGATGTTTACAGATTGTTGTTAAAAGAAGAGGGGATACTAAACAAAGGTAAACATGGCCCTGTCCCAACTCTTTTAAGATGTTTTGCTGCCATCAAATTCAAAATGAGCTAATATTTTTCATGAAATGGTTAAATGTCTCACTTTCAACATCTGATATGTTGTCTATGTTCTATTGTGAAAAAAATGCAGGTTTATGAGATTTGCAAATCATTGCATTCTATTTTTATTCACGTTTTACACAATGTCCCAACTTCATTGGAATTGGGGTTTGTGCATGGATAGTATATTTGAAATAGTGTAGTATGCAGGAGGGTGAATTGGCCTGTGGCTAAGATACTAAAGTGCTCATACGTCAGAACCAAAGATACTACTTAAAAAATTGAATGACTATTTTGCGTTAATATTCTGAGGTCATCATCCTGTTCACATGTTGTCAATGTTCAAACCAGCAGTAAGAAGAGTGCACTTATTTTTTGACATAGAAATTGCTTAATTGAAATGTTAGCGTACACGTGTATAAAGTGTATACTTATACTTGAATGTGAGAGTGTGTATATGGGTGTGTGCGTGCAGGCATGTGAGTTGAGTTGAATCGCACAGCGTCAAGCACCACGACTGCCAACTGCTTCCATTATGTCCTTCGTGCCGGGAGCAGTGATTAAAATTCATTTTGATACAAATATTGTGATTACAAAGCCATTATTGAAAGTTTGTTCATTACACGGCTTTAATAAACTTCCCATCAGTGCTGTGATGTGACAACACTTGATTAATCTTTGGAGAAATCACATGCGGAATCTGGTGTTTTGTTGTGCATATCATTAAAAAAGAACCCACAGCTTGAAAATTAAATAAAAGAAATATTCAAATTTCTGTATGTAGATGAAATATTCTATTGCCACTGTTCACATAGCATTGCGTGAAGTTATTCCCAAAGCTCACAAATTTTTCTGCCCTGGTGCTGTGTGTAAAGGTAGCAAACAAGGTTTCATTCATTTTCCAATGAGGGGCTGTAGGTAAGCCCCTATGCCGGAGTTCATAAGCTTAAAGAATAGCTTTTTGGGGATGTATGTACTGTTGAACAAATTTCATGAAAAATATTGAAAAGGTGATTCATCTTATTATGGATTTAAACCTGCCATTACAAATGCTAAAAGGACAGGGTTTAGCACTGGGGCCATAATTTGTGTAAAAACTGGAAAGGAAAGGAAATAAAATAGGAAATGAACATCTGACGAGCAACAGCCATCAGTGTCATAGTGCAGCTGCCACAACCTAACATCACTACGCCACTGTGCCAGTTCTGCTGGCTTCCTCCACAGATTCACACCTGTCATTCCCAATTGGATCTGTCCTCATGCCGATATCCCAGTTTACCACAGGCAGGCATTGCAGATCCTTAAATTATATTCCTACAGCTTAATGCTGCTTGTGGGCTTGTTCTCACTGTCAAGATAAGAGGGAGGACAGAGATCACAGCGGTAGTGAAGCTACTACCTCAGTTACCCTGTCACTCAACACCTTGCAGCAAGTCATCAGAGTGAATACTCGACGTAGGTCACATACAGATAATAACTACTTATGCTGCCTGAACCAATATTGAAGCAAGGGTTGGACAATCTATGTGTTAACATTTGCCCTGCGCTCTGTGGAGATTTATTACAATGTCTGATAGTATTGCCCAGCATGCAAGCACTCTTCTTTTTTTGGAATGTAATTAAACTTATCTCCCAAAATGGCATGCAAATTGCATCAATTTGTACAACATGCATTTTGAAAATAATTTGATTGAATCATTTGATAAGTGCTTTCAGTGAGCTTACGCCTCCACTCTGTGTCTCAACCAATAAAATCCAAGCTTGCTGTCACCTTATAGAGCTGGTTCAAGCACCAACCCTGCTAGTTACCCTCAAATGAGAAGCAATGCCCAGTCGCTCAAACCACACAGTGTTTTGTGTTCCATCTAGCCTTTCTCCAGACCACATTCTTTCGATTCTTTCAGTTAAAGAGCTCTGTGATCTGACTCCTACTCCTTTGGGAGTGGTGAGTTTCCTGATACATTTTAGTGTTTGTTTGAACGGCAGAATGTACTTTCAAAAAGCACTTGCCCAAGAAATGCTCACGATCCTACAGGGTCAAATGCTGCTCCCGCGAAGCTTGTTTGTAAGAATGAATGAGGTCATCCGTCGTGTCAAACGAGTGAGGATTAGTCTGGCGTTACCGAGATAAAAGGCCGGTAATTTCAAAGAGAACTGTTTCTCACTTTTGCAAAGAGCTTCAAACAGTTTAATTTTATAAAACTTGTCTCTAATATCTTTTCTCTGCGAGCACAATCCCCTGTTGAGTTGAGAGATGTACGGATGTGTTAATTAAGTTGTGTTTTTCTCTGTAGTGAGCACTGTCGTCAATCCCTCAGCTTTGCTGTAATCTGGTGCTTAATAAGGACTCCTGCCCAAGGGCTCCCCATATACCTTCTCTATATAAAGCCTTCATCGTCCATCTCCGCACAATACAGCTGCTACCCCCTTTCTCTCGCTCCTTTTAATACCCTGGGGACAATGTGTGTCATACGGTCAACAATCTGCTCTCGGAGATCCGTGGGGGCTTTATTATCACCAGTGAGACCGCTGGCTTTCTTTCTTGGTTCATACTTTAATACTTGCCATCAACAGCAAATATAAGTAGCGTTTCAAGTTAGTAGCTGCATGCAGACTGCCACGGTACAGTAAATACTGGTGAGTTGAATACTGTTCCAAAACTTATTCTAAAGCAACTATTCCTCGGGTTAGAATTCCTGGTGATTTTTTTTTTTTTTTTTGAGTTTGGTTTGGAGTGAAAGTCCTAGCGTTTGTGAAAACATTGCTTACAGATATGTCATTGTTTGGTTCGTGAATTCATGATGCTAGAACTGCATCCCTGAGTATGTTGAAACTACTGGGTGCCAGTGAAGTCCCAAATAGAAGGAGACAACCTCCATAGGTCCTGGCCTCTAGCGCATGCCTTAGGAGCCTCAATCCTGAAGTTATGCAGCCAGATAGCTTAAATAGACGTTTTTAATGGACACACATATGGCACACTCATAGTTTTTATTGTACAACCCCAATTCCGAAATAGTTGGGACAAAGTGTAAATTGTGAATTAAATCAAAACACATTGACTTTCAAATCACACCAGCCAGTATTTTATTCACAACAGAACAGACATAACATAGCAAATGTTGAAACTGAGAAATTTACAATTTTATCCACAAAATGAACTCATTTCAAATTTTATGGCTGCTACAGGTCTCAAAAAAGTTGGGACAGGGGTCTGTTTACCATGGTGTAGCATCCCCTCTTCTTTTTAACACAGAGTGGAGGCGTCTGGGCATTGAGGAGACAAGTTTCTTGAGTTTAGCCATTGGAATTTGATCCCACTCTTGTTTAATACAGGCTTCCAGCTGCTGGAGAGCTTTGGGTCTCCTGTGACAAACTTTTTGTTTAATTATGCGCCAAATGTTCTCAATCGGTGAAAGATCAGGACTGCAGACAGGCCAGTTCAGCACACGGACTCTGCTACTACGAAGCTATGCTGTTGTAATAGCTGCAGTATGTGGTTTTGCATTGTCCTGCTGAAATACACAAGGCCTTCCTTGGAATAGATGTTGTCTGGAGGGGAGCATATGTTGCTCTAAAACCTTTATATACCTTTCAGCATTCATGGTGCTTTTTAAAACATGCAAGGGTCCCACACCATATGCACTAATGCATCCCCATACCATCAAAGATGCTGGCTTTTGAACTGAACGCTGATAACAGGAGGGGTGGTCTTTCTCCTCTTTAGCCCAGAGGACACAACGCCCATGATTTTCAAGAATGTCAATTTTGGACTCGTCTGACCACAGGACACTTTACCACCTTGCTACAGTCCATTTTAAATTAGCCTTGGCCCACAGAACACGGCAGCGCTTCTGGATCATGCTCAACAATGGCTTCCTTTTTGCATGATAGAGTTTTGGGTGGCATCTGTGGATGGCACGGCGGACTGTGTTTACAGACAGTGGTTTCTTTAAGTATTCCTGGGCCCATTTAGTAATGTCAATGACAGAATCATGCCGGTGAGTGATGCAGTGGCGTCTGAGGGCCCGAAGATCACGGGCATCCAGTAAAGGTCTTCGGCCTTGTCCCTTATGCACAGAGATTTTTCCTGTTTCTCTGAATCTTTTGATGATATTATGCACTGTCGATGATGAGACCTTCAAAGCCTTTGTAATTTGACGTTGAGGAACATTGTTTTTAAAGTATTCCACAATTTTTTTTTACGCAAACCTTCACAGGCTGGAGAGCCTCTGGCCATCTTTACTTCTGAGAGACTCAGCATCTCTAAGACATCCCTTTTATAGCCAATCGTGTTACACACCTGATGCCAGTTAACTTCATTACTTGCTAAATGTTCTTTCAGTTGATTCTCTTATATATTAATTGCTTTTTCAGCCCTTTTTTGCTTGTGTCCCAGCTTTTTTGAGACCCGTTGCAGCCAGAAAATTTGAAATGAGCTCATTTTGTGGATGAAAATGTAAAATGTCTCAGTTTCAACATTTGAAATGTTATCTATGTTTTATTATAAATAACATATTGGTTCATGTGATCTGAAAGTCATTGCATTTTAATTTTATTCACAATTCATACTTCGTCCCAACTATTTTGGAATTTGGGTTGTATCTTTAACACATGAACACTATCACATAGTAGTATTACAGTCTGAATTTTGAAAACATCGTATATACATCTCCATTCATCTGGAAGGCTCTTTTTCCCAATTAATTGGTTTATCAGATAGTGGTTCATTACGATTGGAAAACCATGCTGCTGTAGACTGAGCACAACTGCTCACTAATTCACTGGTATTAGTCATCATGAACAGTTGAACAGACAATACTTTTCCTAACGGCGCAGAGGAAATAATTCTTGTCACATTGTTTTGAATAATGGCCACATTTGCAAGAGTAAGCTAATGTGTCTAAGTGCTGTTATGCGTCTTTTCTGTTTTGGATAATTGTCCATTACCCTCTGCCAGAATTTGATTTGTTATATTGTGAAGCACATTTCTAGGGTGCAATGTTTATTATTATTATTATTATTATAATAATAATAATAATAATTATTATTATTATTATTTGTTGTTGTTGTTTTGTTGTTGTTGTTGTTCTTTATTTTCATTTTTTTTTAAGGCACACAAAGAGCACAAATACTTTTTTAGGATTTAAGGCTGAAGAAAACAGGTGGTGGAATTTTTTATGATCTAGACCAGGAATCTAGTGCGGAGGCAGAGTGCAATCCAGTAGTAAGGTTTATTGATAGTAATATGGTAACAGTGAGAAGGAGCCCAGAGGAAGAAGAAACAGTTCAGTTCAGGTGTTGTGTGGGTAAAGCAGTGCATAGTTCATCCCTGGCTAGTGGCTTTCGGGAATGACTGCTCAATGTAGTGCTCACTTTGCTGGAGCTCAACTGCCAAAGGCAGGATGGAGTTGCTGGGAATGACTTGGTTCCAATCCTGATGACTGCAGAGGAACTGGGTGCTTGTGCCTTCCAAACTGGGCAGAGGAACAGATTTGGGCTTGGTCAACAAGAGCACGATCCCAATCCTGAACCCTGAATAAGGCTTTGAGAGCTTTTTCCTGTTAAACAGGACCAAGGAGCTGACTTGAACTGGTTTATCTTGAATGCGGTCCCAATCATGGACCCTGAATAGGTTTGGGAGCTTGTTCTAATTAACAAGATAGAGAAAAAGGCTTCCTCAAGTTACTATCATCAATGGTTACTTTTAACTGTCTAAAGACAAAAAGTTTCAACGAGGAAATATTCACTGGTTCTAAGCATAAAAAGCAAAAGCAGGGGGATTAAATTCATGTCACAGGTACACAAATACTGCAGAAGACCTGTGTCAGTGAGCACAGTTTATCATGGTATCATCTAATAGAGGAGAGTATTCTATACGGCAAAGAGGAGGTACATATCAACACCATCCAAAGCACCAGAAATTTCTCTGGGCTCTAGCTCATCTGAAATTGACTGATTGAGAGGTGGAAAGGAGTGTTGGGGTCTGACAAGTTTATCCTACAAATTATTTTTGTAAATAATGGATGTTGTGTGCTCAGGGCGAAACAGAAGACGATCATCTTGTCTGTTATCAGCACCATATTTAAAAGCCAGCATCTGTCATGGTCAGGAGCTACATTAGTCCACTTGGCATGGGCAACTTGCGCATCGGTGGAAGCAAAATTGATGCAGAAGAGTACGTATGCATTTTGGAACAACATATGTGTCTTCCAAATGTAGTCTTTTTCAGGGATGCCCCTGCTTGTTCCAGCAGAATGACACCAAGCCGCATGTTGCGTGCTTTACAAAGGAGTAGTCATAGAGCGAGGATACAGCCTGCAGGCTGTATCTGTTTGAAGACATAGTGTATTATGAAGTGCGAAATAAGACAAAGGAATTATGGCACTGTTGACCATCTTAAGTCCTATATCTGGCAAGGATGGGAACAAATTCCACTTTTGAGACTCCAACAATTAGAGCCTTGAAAGTTATTAAAAAGAGAGGTGGGGGTGGCTCATAGCTAAGACGTTCCTCCGTGAGCCCTGTGGTCGGGTCTCTGAATCCCAACCACGCCATTACTGGCTAAGGCTGGAGGTCCCCATGGGTGAGGCAACAATTGGCACGGCATTGCTGGTGATAATAGGGGTTGAGCCAGGTAAAATTTGTTAGTTCATCGCTCTGTAGTGACCGGCTCTTGTTGGCCAGGCACATGTAGCAGTACAAAATAAATTGTATGTTGACTATGTGGTCCTCCGACAGCATTGGCAGTGTGTAATTTGTGTTGGGACCGCATAGTCTAAAGAAGTGAGGGTTAGTCATCACGCGAGCCAGAAGAATCTCGTATAATGGTATCTTCCTCCTGAGTCAATGGGAGCAGGTCACTTTGCGGTAGGCTACACAGTTCAGGACGGGAAAAGGGAAAAATCCAAAATCCGAAAAAAAAAAGAGAGAGAGAGGTGATGTAGTGAACATGCACATGTCCCAACTTCATTGGAACACATTGCAGATATCATTTTGAAATGGCTATTATTAAACAAAAAGAACAAACTAAGTTTTTGAGTGAGAGCATTACTTACTTTGTCTGTGTACTTCATGTCAAGGATTTGCAAATCACTGCTTGCTGTTTCTGTTTACATTTTACGCACTGTCCCAATTCCTCCAGCAGTGAGGGTTTGAGTCAAGTCGGTGAGAAACATTAGCATGTTTGACATGTCCATGTTTTTTAAAATTAGGTGCTAAGTTGTAAGAAACTGACATATTTTCTCCAAATACTCCCTGGTTGCCCCTAGCAGCCTGGGCCCAGGGTTATAGCTCGGTCACAGTGTTAACAATGTGTTACTGAAATAATTTTGCTTTAGCCAAAGGGTGCAAAAAATCAATTCTTCAACATAGAGTAAAATACATGAAGTCATTTTAACAGCAATTTACCTCTCCTGACATTTTAATCCAAACCATAAAGGGTTGTGCTCATTTCATGCAGTTTTTAATTGAATTGTGGCCTAATCTCACAGTGATTAAATAGGACTCAGATGTCATGCATATGAATTAGCATGTGAATCGTGTTTGCGTTGAATTTCCTTTTAGTATTTTTCTCTTTCTGAGCTGTGCACTACAAGGAATTCAGACTGCTATAATGATCAGAGAATTAAAAGGATCTTTAATGGAGAGGGTACTGATAATATTTCTTTTTTTTTTCTCAAAATCACAAGAAATTCTTTGTCTGGGAGAACAAGGATGCAACAATTTCATTACCCATGCAGTTACAACAAATTAACTTTCATTTGATCTGGAATGATGTGAGGGCGGGGATTCCTAATGTAATAGGAATATTATTGGTAATTATATAATTGCACCACTGCCAGTTCCCAGCATCTCTCAGACTGTGCTCTTGGGAATAGGGCAGTGTAATGGACAGGGGGGCCAGGGGATACAGTTTAGTAGTTTAGAGGAACAGGCTTTGTTTTCTTTGAAGACTAAAGTGAAGCATCACATAAGGCCTGGTCAGTCGACTGATTTTATTTAACCTATTGTGCTGATGCTTCCGAGGTACCATTGGTTGACTCTTTTCCCCATAGTGACTACAAATGATGCTTATATATCAATGGAGCTTTTCCCTAGCCTCCCTTAGAGTCATCATTTGTAGTGATTATAAGGAAAGGGAGGGGAGAGTCTATGGGGAAGAGTGTTAAATTACAAATTACAGGTGACAATATGTGCAGGAGAGATATCAAAAATACTTTTTGAGAGCACACTGCTTTAGCATTTTTCCTTTTCTTTTTACCGACTCCTGTTGGGTTGAGAGAGCTCTCATCTCATAGAAACCTGGCGACACAAGATGTGTAAGCCCAAAAACAAACGGATGGGGTATTCCACACCTTAAATGGTCAGAGAATACAACATCCAGTTTCTAATTGTGTTTCTGTTTTGTGAATAGAGAGAAAAATTTCAAATAAGCGGCGGTCATAAAATTACTGAAGGACAGAGTGACATGATCACAGAATATGTTAGCACCAATTTCTAATCTTTGATATCATGAAAACACTAAACCCGCAATTAAAGAGCCTAGTGCTAGAAGTACTCAGGTCACATTTTCACACACCGTGAGGTAAGGATGGGAAAATGTCATTTATAGTTACTTAAGTCCACTGCCTCGATTTTCTCAAAATGGACATTTTGTGACTTAAGCACTTTTAGCACCAGGGTCTTCAATTATTATGAAATCTTCTATACGGCATGGAGACAGTGCTCCCCTTTATCTCTCTCTGGCCTTTACAGGATGGCACATGTGATGCTTGCACATGGCCTTGAATCCTTGTCAGACAGAAAGGAAGATACACTCTAAGAGAGGTACGCGGAGAGAAATAGAAATACGCACCTGCATACAATACATCCCTTATAACTGAGGGACTCAGTGTTTGGAAAGAGGAGGAGCTCCTGTTGGTGCTATATATGTAATGTGCTTTTTCGAGATGCTGAAAAATGTAGTGTGAGATCATCTTCACTGACCTCAAGGGGTATCCTTTGCTTTTACAATTTCGTGATCACACACGCCAAAGTTCTCTTCTTCTTCTTTTTTTTGTCTTGACCTGCACTAGAGGCTAATTTTTTTTTTAACTATGAACCACGTCAACAACAACAATAAAAATAAAAACAATAAAGAAAACAATCTTCTCTGAAATTGCTTTACCTAATACATAGAAAATTCATTATCATAGGCAAGTGACATTTTCCACAATTCAACATAATCAACATACGAATATGGTCATATGTACAGTATTTCACACAGTGTGATATACAACATGGGATGAGTTCAAACCATTTGGGACACTTTTTGGAAGACTGCCTAGAAAACTGCCTAAAATTCTAAAGTCTCAGGTAGAGATGGTTTCCCATTGTTACTCTGTGCCACTTGTCTCCCCTTTCATCCACCTCTTTAATGTTGACTTTGGCACGGTTCAGCCTCTCTCTAAAAATTCAAGTTTTGGCCTCTGTCCAACTTGCGTGTGTGTGTGATGGCATGTGTGCAACAATGATAGCTAACGCTGAATATATAGCTCACATTGTGGCAAACATGGGCTTAATGCATCATCTTCACTGTTCCTTTACACTACATAAATACTGAAAATGTCTGCAGTATGACAGGCTGACACATAGTAGCATAGTCACTCATGATTTTATGGCACCTGGTAGCTTAGAAACATGCCGTTTTCACTTCAGAAAAGCATCTCATTTTTTTTGTCTCATGCTAGCAGATGCATAAAGGTAAAATGGAACCATCATTTAGAACCCCTTACCATAAAAAGTAAAGTGAATTGTGAAAACATTTTGATGATAAGTCCAACAGTTGATAAAAATGCAACATCCTATGACTACTACTGGCGTTATACCCTTATTGTTTTAGCTGCGGTACTCTTATTACCAAAAAGAGCAAATCAGCATGCCGCATAGCTCACCTTGACAGTTCTGGGACCAGCAATTTTTTCAATCTTTGCTCTGCCAATCATTGCTATCTCAGAGCAATAAAAATGGGTGTTTCATGTAAAGGACACTTGTACCAACAGTGCTGGAAGATGTTTGGTTATTGGCAGCCAATATGTAAAAAGCCCAAGATATAAAACCTTATTTGTCTTACTTTACCTAATGTCCCAAATTACCTGACTTCATCCTAAATGTGTGAATAACGACAGCGGGGACTTTCGGTTATCGAGTTTTTGTTGCGATGACAGTTGAAAAAAGGATGCCCCATCAGTCTCTGCTCAATTAGTCACATTATTTAGATCATTAAGAGCACGAATGATTGATTGAGTACATCAGACTTGTTTGAAAACAGAATTGATGATCTAATCACCCCTCGCACTGTAAACAGTTATGGTCAAAGAGAAAATGTCTGGCCTCAGTTGCGGTCCTTTGCTGAAAGATGAACTCATAGCCCACAGCGCCTGTGTTTTCTGTCTCCTCAGCGCATTCAATCTGTCAAGACTTATTAGAACCATATTCGGGGGCTAATTATATGAATTTTCACCTAGCGGATGATTTTCCAGGTTATATGTAATTACAGGTAATTACTCGGACCTGTTGAAGTCTGAAAATGTTAATGCAGAAATTCCTCTTTATTTCTGTGATTTAAAAAAAAAAAAATTCCGTTATTCATTCGCTTTACTACTGTAATCAGGCAACACTCCTGAATAGGCTCTTTCTGATTTATTACCACTCCTTCATGTGTCTTTTCCTTAACATCTCAATGTTTTTTTTTTTTCAAATTTTTAAATGTTTTTCATTGACTCTAGTTGAAGGAATACTCCAGGTGTTATGCAAAAAAAACCATTTTCCAACTTACCTGGACTGAAACAAGATGATAGATTCCATTTTCACTGCTGTGCATCTGAAGGGTTGGTTCTGATGAGTAGCATTTCATTTTAGCTCAACATTAAGACTTTAAAGTCCATTGGAGTCACTAGCGTTGTTCCGTCAAAGTTAAAAAATTAACCTTACAGCAACTCTGAAGCTGGCTTATTTACACAATGTATTGAGTTTTTGAAATACACGTCTTGACATTTTTATTTATTTTTTTTAAACAAGAGGTGTTTTGGGGGAGTTCGATTGTTGGAGCTATAACTGCTAAGCACAAGTACTCCTTCTGTCTGTTGCAGTGATCCATGCACTGTTTAAGGTAAAGGTAAATCTGGCAGTGGTACCTGTATACTCAGGCTCAATCAAATAAAGATGTGAATCATTCTCTGTCCAGAGGAAATCACCTTCATGCTCTCTTTCAATGTTGTCCATGATTAGAAGCTATGCTTCTGAGCTTCATTTTTTACATGTAAGGGCTGGTACAGAGGCCAGGAAAACGTGTACTAGACTCAAGTGCAAAGGTGGATTTGGTTGGATGTTTTATTATGCCTGCTGCGCAAGCGGAAGGCATATATGAAAAAGATACAAACCAAACAGGAAGCGAGGTTCCTTAAAAGTGCAAAATGATGGTTATAGGAACAATAAGCTAAACTTAGACCAACATTGTATTACAAATAGTACACAAAATAGGAATCAAGGTTCCTTTATTAATAAAGTGCTGGAACTACACAGCACTGAGATCAATGGTTTAGTTATATATATATATATATATATATATATATATATAACCCAAAACCAGTGAAGTTGGCACGTTGTGTAAATCGTAAATAAAAACAGAATACAATGATTTGCAAATCCTTTTCAACCTATATTCAATTGAATACACTACAAAGACAAGTTACTTAATGTTCGAACAGGTAAACTTTGTAATTTTTTGCAAATATTAGCTCATTTGGAATTTGATGCCTGCAACATGTTTCAAAAAAGCTGGCACAAGTGGCAAAAAAAGACTGAGAGAGTTGAGGAATGCTCATCAAACACTTATTTGGAACATCCCACAGGTGAACGGGCTAATTGGGAACAGGTGGGTGCCGTGATTGGGTATAAAAGCAGCGTCCCTGAAATGCTCAGTCATTCACAAACAAGGATGGGGCGAGGGTCACCACTTAGTGAACAAATCGTGAGCTGATTGTCGAACAGTTTAAAAACAACATTCCTCAACGAGCTATTGCAAGAAATTTAGGGATTTCATCATCTACGGTCCGTAATATCGTCAAAAGGTTCAGAGAATCTGGAGAAATCACTGCACGTAAGCGACAAGGCGAAAACCAACATTGAATGCCCGTGACCTTCGATCCCTCAGGCGGTACTGCATCAAAACCGACATCAGTGTGTAAAGGACATCACCACATGGGCTCAGGAACACTTCAGAAAACCACTGTCAGTAACTACAGTTCGTCGCTACATCTGCAAGTGCAAGTTAAAACTCTACAATGCAAAGCGAAAGCCATTTATCAACAGCAGCCAGAACGCTGCCGGCTTCGCTGGGCCCAAGCTTATCTAAGATGGACTGATGCAAAGTGGAAAAAGTGTTCTGTGGTCTGACGAGTCCACATTTCAAATTGTTTTTGGAAACTGTGGACGTCGTGTCCTCCGGACCAAAGAGGAAAAGAACCATCCGGACTGTTATAGGCGCAAAGTTCAAAAGCCAGCATCTGTGATGGTATGGGGGTGTATTAGTGCCCAAGGCATGGGCAACTTACACATATGTGAAGGCACCATTAATGCTGAAAGGTACATACAGGTTTTGGAGCAACATATGTTGCCATCCAAGCAACGTCTTTTTCATGGACGCCCCTGCTTATTTCAGCAAGACAATGCCAAGCCACATTCTGCACATGTTACAACAGCATGGCTCCGTAGTAAAAGAGTGCGGGTACTAGACTGGCCTGCCTGTAGTCCAGACCTGTCTCCCCATTGAAAATGTGTGGTGCATTATGAAGCGTAAAATACGACAACGGAGACCCCGGACTGTTGAACAACTTAAGCTGTTCATCAAGCAAGAATGGGAAAAAGAGTTCCACCTGAAAAGCTTCAAAAATTGGTCTCCTCAGTTCCCAAACGTTTACTGAGTGTCGTTAAAAGGAAAGGTGATGTAACACAGTGGTAAAAAGGCCCCTGTGCTTTTTTTTTGCAATGTGTTGCTGCCTTTAAATTCTAAGTTAATGATTATTTGCAAAAAAAAAAAAAAAAAAGTTTCTCAGTTTGAACATTAAACATCTTGTCTTTGCAGTGTATTCAATTGAATATAAGTTGAAAAGGATTTGCAAATCATTGTATTCTGTTTTTATCTATGATTTACATAACGTGCCAACTTCACTGGTTTTGTATATATGGCGGCTCATGAGCTGGCAACAGGGGAGGCTCAAACAGTCCCTTAAAAAGAATGATTGGTCACAACCTGTTTTCAATCATTCATTTAAATTACTTTTACAGAAACTCCGAAAACTCTCAACATTGTCAGATGTGGCCAGTTTTCATTTATAACGCATACCGATTACGACTCTGGACTTCTCACGCTTTTCTTTACTCAGGGGTTGGAAGCAATGCATGTGTTTCGCGATTGTAAAAATTAAAATATATAATTTGAAACGTCTTTATGCAATTACATTACATTCCATGCACAAGGACTTCAATTCTGCGCGAGAATCTCCTACATACGCGTTGATTGAATAATTGCTGACTACAGCAGAGGAATGTAAATGTACATCTTAAACTCGCACCGAATGCGTGAGAGTTGACAGGTATGCGTTATGAATGAAAACTTTTTTTTTTTTTTTTTTTTTAATGAGTGAGTACACTTTGTGCCCGATCTAACTGTACCTTAAGCAGTGCGCGGATCACTGTGCTAGACGGAAGGACTATGTGTGCTCAGCAGTCATAGTTCCAACCATAACCTTTCCTGAAACAACTTAGTTTTATTTTTTAAAACAACAACAACAACAAAAAAACTTAAGACATGTATTTCAAATACACAATACACTTTGTTTCCTTCAGAGTTTCTGAAACATTTTTTTTGTTTTCTCCATTGTGACAGGGCAAGGCTAAAGACTTAATTGTTACGCTCAGCAAATACAAAACGTTACCCATGAGAAACAAATGTTCGGTCACACAGTGGTAAAAATGGTACCAAACATCTTGTCTCAGTCAGAAAATGGCATATTTCCCAAAATGTGGGAGTTTTCTGGTAAGAATCAATCCTGGAACATGGATGAGTGCCGTGGTTATTGATCAAGCTCAGAAAGTTTGTGTTCAAAGAAGTAACCAGGCAATACCATGTATTCTAGATAATAGGTATTGATAGCTGCACTGTCCTGAATCAAAAACAGGTGACTGTGAAAAAGCAGCTTTAAGTAGCTAAATGTTTATTCTGAACTAGGGTTGGAATTGGACCTTCTAAATAAAAAAGAACACTCACTCTTTAATGAAAAACAAATCAAATGCTGACTCTCTTGCAGATCATAAGGTGCAGACAAGTCCGTGTTTTTCGAGTTATTATCCTAAGAAAGGTCAGGAATGGAGCTGTGTGGGATGTATCAGGATGCCTGGAATAAAAGAAGCCAATAGCAGGATCAGAATCAGCAGAGAATCTTCTTCGAACACGGGAATCAGGAGAACAACAAACAAACACGAGGCAGGGCAAGAAAACACGAGAACCAGGAACAAGAAGCAAAGGGAATCAAAAATGAGAGAGCAGAGGTCAGCAAGTGGTGGCAAAATGACCCTCAGGCAAAGATTTAAAACAAAGAAAAAGGAAAACAGAGGAACAAAAATACGCAGAGATAAGAAGAAACAACAAAAAGGTGCCAGAAAGAGCAGGAGGACTGCACAAGGGGATTGACACAGTAACAAGACAATTAATCAATTAATCAATGAGACAATAAGAAAAACACATGTAAAACACACCGGCAGTATGGAAAAGCCGTGAGAACTAATTAACACAGAGAGGAGACATGACAGGGATGCGCTGATTTTCTAGGCTGTGCTGTTCATTCAGAACCACTGGTGCTTTGAGTTCAGGAAAGGGCTGCAGGACCATGGACAGCACCAACATCACACTAATGCACAGGGCTGTCCAGTCCTTGAGGGCTGAGTACTGCTGGTTTTCTACTCTCCCTTTACCTGGGAGTCAGGTGCGATGCAAGTCTGGTCAATTGGTGGCTATAATTGTTCGTGTAATTGCCTGGAAGGAGAAAAACCAGGAATGGATTTGGATCCGAGGGCCAGATTTGGACAGCCCTGCTCATCAAGGACATCTCCAGTGCTTCACCGCAAGTCATGCCGCTTGCTATCCACTGCTTTTATTAATGTAATTTGAAATCTGCACTCCCTCTGCACTTCCTTTTGTTTCATAATGTCTTTTTTGTTTTCTTCAATCCTTCATTTGCCTGTGCTGTGAACTTTTCATTTGCCTATAAGCACATAAAATGTGCTAGAGCATTAAAATTTTCCAGCATTTCTCAC
The DNA here is from genome assembly GCA_029692085.1 of Gymnothorax javanicus. Taxonomy (NCBI): domain Eukaryota; kingdom Metazoa; phylum Chordata; class Actinopteri; order Anguilliformes; family Muraenidae; genus Gymnothorax; species Gymnothorax javanicus. Next base: position 35,500,421 of record CM056202.1, read on the forward strand.
TGGTTTACCTCCGAACCCCAATAACCTCCCAAACAATTTATTTGGATGTCATTTTCTGTTCTCAATCTCCATAGCTACTGTGGTAATTATCCCTTGATTCGTGTCTCCTCAGTTGTAGATAAAAAAAAGTGTTCAGACAAAATGATGTCTGCATTCTTCCATTTGAGTCTCAGTCAGTGCCTCTTCAGATGTCTACAAAAAGCAGGCTTATGTACTCTTTTGTTAAAGTAAGTGCTCTATGAATTACCATGGCGTTGTTGAATTTCAAGGTGCTTATTTACTTGGAGATAAAGTAAAATAAAATTGAGGGTATTTGGGTGGGCTTTTGGTGCACCATTCTAAAACTCTCAGCCGCAACAGTAATTCACTCCACAGTAGTCTGTGAGCATTCCCGTCTATGTCAGTGTCCTCTGTAGATTATGGTCCCGTGGGATGGCTCGTGATTAACCGGCTCAGTGTACAGTAGTGCCTCTCAAGGCCGGTTGCCTGCCTGTGGCGTGCTTGTTTTCGGCCTGCTGCAGCAGAGAGAGGTGTGAAATCTATGCACTGCTCACCAGCTGGGATAGCAGGGTTCAGCCTGCTAGTCCCAGCCCTCATGATTGGCAGGTCAGACCCACATGGTGCAGTGGGCTTACTGTGGTGACTGCCCATTTTCAACTGGGTTAAAGAGGACAATGGAGGACTGGCTTTTTATTGCATCTTTTACGATATTTTTGCCGTTAAAATATAGTATTGGTGTCATGAAGAGCCAGTGGGGCTCACAATTTCTCCCCCCCCCCCCGGCTTAGTGGTCTTCAGCAAAGCCATGAAAAAGAAATATTCTTCATCTCAGGCTAAGTAAAGGAATTGAAGCGAAATCAAGCAGGCTCTCCACCAGCAGTAAAACCTGTCTCATGTTGCCCTGTGGAGCTGTCAGCCCTGTTTCACATCCGAGGGAGGGATATAAACCTTTTAATGATGGAAACCACTATTGCAATAGACTATACTAAGATTCAATGATGGGTGCGAAAAATAAACAAAAAAAACCCTAATGACTGTAAACATGGTTTTGACAGTCATATCAAAAAAAAAAGATAAAAAAAAATCATTGGACTTTTTTGTGTTTATTCCTTCAAACCTACTCCAAATTCAACGCTTTTATAATATGGCTTATCTTTTTAATTTATTTAATCAGTCTATGTCCTCATCTCAAGCCAGGTTCGTGTGCAGAATTGTTCTGACATCTAAGACAGCGCAGCTCTCTGTGAGCTCGGCCCTAACTCTCCCCTGCTTCAGCCTGAGAGTAATTTGTAAAGAGCTTTGCCACACTTTATTCATTTGCGGCTTTCATAACCTCCCTCCGGGGAGAATAAGTGGGAGAGAGTAAGTGCAAGAGAAAAAACCTCTCGTTTCTCCCAGTCTGAAAATCCATCACTCACGGGAAGGTCCGTTTTCCTTTCTGATAAACCATATGAATATTTTATATTGAATTTTACCATCTGATGAATAGTTATACAGCTTAAATGACAGAATTTATTAAAGAGATAAAGATTAAATGGCAAAATTGAGGGAATCCAGGTATATTGAATATGAAAGAAATGGACGTCTGTCAAATACATTTGCTTATTTATTCAGCATGGGGCATTATACAAATGAGAGCTTTGATTTAATATTTCCATTGCAACTATGGACTTAATAAAAAATGTATTTTTGTAAAGACGAATGCACTCCTTTTATACATACAGTGGGCACTGTAACTCATTGGACCAGGGTGCATTTTTCTGTTATTTTGCCTCTTTTAGCAGACTCAATTACAGGATCTGAATCCAATTGAACATGCATTTTTCATGCTGAAGTGGAGACAAAAACATCTCTGAGATAAGAAAGAAGTGAGGATGGCCACAGTACAGGCCTGGCAGCAGTGGTGGCTGGTGAGATGAAAATTGGGGTGGATGACAGCAAACCTTTAAACTAATGATTGGCTTTTACCTTCTCCCCATGATTTATTTAAATTGACATTTTGTGAACTTGGAAAACACTGAACTCAGGCACGGCCAGTTCTTTTTCTGAACCTCATCATGAAGCTCATTTCAGATAGCTGCCATCAGGATATGCTAAAGGAAATGTGGAAGTCAGAAGCAAAGTTATCTGTTTGGTAAACTGAATAAAACATTTTTTTTTCTGAATTTGAATTAACATTGCCACAGGAAGCTGTGAGTTTAACTGCCGATGGATTATTTTAATCATTAGAAAACTTGCTCAACCATTTCCCACCTTAGACAAGATTTTCTGTCGATTATGACAGAATGACAGATATTCCGGCAATCAACATTTTCACTCTGATATGGTGGGGGTGCAGTTGCAGATCTTACCCAAATAGATGTTGAAAGAGCAATAAACGCTGGCAGCTTAAAATACCCTCGTGGGTGAAGTGTTAGGAAAATGATTGAAAAAAAGGTAAAGGCTACTCATTAGTAAAAAGGGATGTATTTTCACATCCTCCTCAAGAGGAACTAAAGCTGAGCAGCTGTCAATGCCTGGCTATCACCAGAGACAGTCTAAATATCTGGAGATGGTGCACTTCACTGTTTTACAATGGGAACATTTGGAATGGTTAAGACGGCTGAACATTACCGAAACACACGCTGTCAGCCTATCACATCTTCAGGTTTAGTTCAACAGCACAACATTGATAGATGTTTGGGTTTGCGAGCTCAGCAATGAAATCTACATCACGTCTCTTTGATTGGAAAATTTTGCATAAACGAAAGACTGAGGAAGAATTTACGCATCAAAATGAAACAGATTTTAATATTGTTGTCCGTTTTAACACCAGCAGTATTGATCCCTATTGTACAGCCAGTGAATTAGTCACAGATGCTTTGATTCAAAGGTTACATCACCGTGGGTTAACGTAGCTAGCCATATTCATACTGCAATTGATATATGTTATTGTGCTTGCTAAAAACATGGTTAAGAACTTTTGTTTTATGTAAAATATATTATTTGCATGAAAACTGCGCGAGCTAAGAAGAGTTGTGTTTATTCGTACACGAGACAATGGCAAATAATGTAAACGGCTCTTCTGTCTGACATGACAGCTTAACAATGTTGTAACCTGAGCTGTGGATAGTGCATACATACAGACACCAAGCATCAGGTGATGTCTATGTGTTACAGACTTCAAGCCTGAAAAAACACTCAAATTAAAGATGATTGTCTGTGCTTCAACTTAAATTGACATAGTATCCTTTCGACATCAAAGTGTTAGAGTACAGAACTAAAATGAAAAAACAAAATAAAGAAATGTGTGACTGTCCAGTGAATTATGGTGCTGACATTAGATCTGCAATATTTTATCCTCCCTCTTCTCTCTGCCATATTTTTCTCTCTAATACCTTCCCTCTCTTGAGCTTTATGTCATGAATATGTAATGAAAAGACTGGTTCCCATATGTCCTGTGTATCAGCACATCTGCTTGTCTTTCCTTTGTCAATAGGTAAACGGATGTTTATCAAGTTCAGTGATTCTGACTCTTCCGCATATTGCCTCTCTACTGTTTACAGCCAGATTGATGTCGAAAAGATGTGCAGAACCCAAAGAGGATGCCGTCGATTTCCTTTTGTGTGACAAGGCTACAGGGCTTATTTGGCAAGGATTGAACAGGGTTAGTGAAATCCTCTGAGCTGGGACCCTGTGGCATTGGACTGGAGGGCTGATAGGCAGCCATCCTGTGCCTTAAGACCTCTCAGAATCAAATATTAATGATATTGGTCTACCCTCTGTGTGCTTTTAAATACTCTTGAAGGATGGCTGAATGGGTTGTTTAATAATGCATGGAGCTTGGGTTGTGATGTACCCAGGGGGTCAAGGTGAGGGGAAAGGCCAAGCTTTCTTTTTTCCCCGTAATTAAATCCCACTGCAAAAAATATCCATATTCACTTCCGCACGGGGCTTTGATTTCACGGCTTTCATAAGACTGTTTGATGAACAGGACAGGCCTTTATCATCTTTGCTTGCCATTTTCGTTGAAGTGTAAAGAGTCAAACGACAATTACTGCCCCTCCATTATCTACCGACAGCATGCCCCTCCATTTTGTCAATTATAAGCATATTCAAATTGTGTCATTTAACACATGCTGTAAATTAGAATCTCACTGCAATTTTATTGACATCTATGAATTTTTAAAATGACTAACCTCAATCCTTGCACGCCCTAATTTGGTAAGACTGCACAGTCTGTACTACGACCTTTAGCGACAGCATCGACCCACTATGACGCGTGTGGAGGGGTTCTATCAGTTACTTTTTTTGAAGTGTAATACTGCAGATTTGGAGACTCATGTATTTCCTACAATTTCAGTAATCACAGGTTCACATACCACGCCTGTTTTCAGTGTATCACATCACTGATCTTCACACACGTGACTACAACCGCGACCTTGATGGTGTGTAGTACCTTATCTCAACGGTCTCCCTGATGGGGACTGAACTCCACCGGTGAGAATCAGGAAGAATAAAGAGAGTCTATTGGTGGAATGGAGCAGCGCTGCTCGCTCTGCCTCTGATCTCTGGGCAGATTCTGTTTGAGAGGCCAATATGATCCATTGATCGCTGGTGCTGTGCCAAAAAAATAAAAAAATCAGGAGTATCCGGAGTGGGGTTGAATCATACAGTCCAATGTCAGAAATTGATCCTCCTCAATCCCTGGGAATTTTTTACTGATGAAATAAGGTAACATGGAGCTCATGCCAATTAATTTTTCCAAGTTTGATGTTTCACAGTAACTGACAGTTGTTGATAATTAAAAGCAAACTTTGCATGAAAACGCATTTCAACAAAATTGTTAGCTTGGGGCATTTTGACTGAATCCAAGGCGCGCATTATGGAGTTAGATGTATTTTTATTGATTGGCCGTTAGCTTTGAGATGGAGAAGCAGGACTGGACTGGGGGGGATAGGGTAGGGAAGGGGGTGTTATTTTTACCAAACATGTTTACTGAGTTTACTGGATTGCAGGGCAAAACCCACAGCTCTCTCAAATCTAAAACCTGGATGGCAGCATAGATGGCTGCTCTGAGTTTTGCTCAGTGCAGTTACTGAGCTAATGCAGTATTCCTGCTCTCTGAAACTATCTCCTGCGTGAACCATATTGTATGCTTACTTTTTTTTAGCAACACCAGAACATCTACTTTCCTCCCTGTCTCGTGCTTCACCACATTTTGTCACTTTTCCTATGATGTCACATTAAACTTGGCCATAATTAAGTGCAAATATGAATAAATAAATAAAACTGTGGTTTTTTGTGAGAGCCATGTAACAGTCATGTGATATTTGATTTTATATATATATATATATATATATATATATATATAATCAAATATCACATGGCTATCACTTCCCACATGGAAAGAATCTATATGAACATATATGCGCATATGAGCAACCTATATGCGCATATATGCCGCATATAGGCCAAGTTCAGGTACATATATCTGCTTATAGAGGGCATATAGGTCTCCTATATAGCTCATATACCCAGTGGCAGGTTCTGTTTGTCATACCTATTGTATAGCTCATATCTCACTTTTGCAACTGTCATACATGATGCCTAGCTCATATTTTTATTCTCAAAGTAATATCTGCATATTAGTCCAAAGTCCCTTACAGGAATAACAAGAATTTCACGCAATAACTTATTAATCGCATGTTAACACGTGAAATTGGCATCACATTTGATCTTAAATACATGTTGACATGTGACAACGGCATGTTATATGTAAACCAGTCATTATTAACTATGGCAAGTGAGAGGAGACAAAAAGCTATGATATTAACACAAATATCTAATACTATTTGTTACATTTTTTTCCTGAAACATTAACAATAACAAGGTCATCAATTCTTTCTTGACCATACTTATTTCCATTCTATGAAGATTGAGTTGTGCATTGTGGAAGAGAAGGAAATGTATAAAAACAAAATGGTTTGATTATGTTTATTTCATCAATTAAGCATTTTTTCAAGTTTAAGTCACTGCCAGATTCACCACATTAGATAAAATTGGATTCACATCATTACAGCTGATACACATCCACTGAAAGGTAAAACACTACACTGTTACCTCCACCAAATGGAATGTTTTCTATCTTATCTGTAATGCAGTTTCTAGATGAATATGGCTCAGAGGTCCTTAGTCTAAATGAAGCAAAATAAAACAAAAATAACAAAATAAAAGTACATAGAAGAACATACATTCAAGTAAACATGCCTTTCAAAAGTCATTTTCATCCCCACATCTATTTGAGCATTTCACTGTGGTAAATGAATTTGAAGACAAAGTCTACATTTCTGTTCACAGTTTTAATGAACAGACACTTGCCTTTTATCTTAGATGCTTGTATAGCTACTAAAGGTCCCAGACTTTTTCCTACAGGGATGAAATAACAAGGATTCTTAAATTCCCACGCGGAAAGAACCTATATAAACATATAGGTTTTAATCCCCGCCTCGTATCAACCAGCAGTGGTCGGCAGCTCTTTTCAGAAGTAGCGCGCAATTGGCCAATTCGCTAAAGGGATGCAAACTAGGAAGGGCGTGCTGGGAGGGGTTATGTAGATTAGAGTTCCCCTAGGCGTCTCTTGTTGGCCAGACGGGCCCTCATAAAAAAGATTCTGACCACACTCTTATTTGTGTAACCTCTGCTTTCATTTTGAGCTTGTGAAATCTCCCCCAGTGAATGTGTAAGAAGCAACGGCTGACGGGTGCGGGTTTCGGAGGAGAGCCATGAGTTGTGTACACTCATCTGAGTTAACGATATGGGGCCGCATATGTGAAAAAGCCTAAGTACTTGTACATAGTTCCCTAATTGGATATTCCAGATTCGGGTGGGATTGGAGATGCCAAATTAAAAAAAAAAAAAAAATATTTAGGTTTTAATATAGGGCGACATGAAATTGGCCATTTTAATATATTATAGATACATATAGGTACATATATGTACCTATAATATATGAAAACGGCCAATTTTATGTATGTCGCATATATGCAAAACCTATATCTGGCCCTATATTAAAACCTATATGTTTATATTGGTTCTTTCTGAGTGGGTTCACACAGTTTTATTTATTTATTTATTATTTTTGATGCCAGCTGTTCACTGACAGTTACAAGCTCTAGAGTTGTGTATAGGCGTTGAGAGAACTGCAAATGAATTTTCTGCATGGCAAAAATGTACCTTCCTTTCTCTCCCATCTGGAGTTATGGAGAGAGGTAATGAATGGAAGAATGGAGGTGAACATTTTTAGAGCACTGAGTCGTGATACCTTCCGAAAGTAGGCTCCTGCCTATTCAACAGAGAAAATACAACATTTTTATAACTCATATTTACCTCCACTAACCAATGACGTTGGGCCGAAAGTACAGTATGTATTCATCCATTTCTGTTTGTCCGTTTTGTTGTTCGTCTAGACCATATTGCTCAATTAGTTTAATGATATTTTGTGGAAGGGTGAGCCATTGCCCAACAAACAATCCATTACATTTTCGCAATGATCCAGATCACCATCAGGATCCAGGAATTTTTCATAGGATTCTTCACCATTTTGAGATTGCAAGATTGGAATATGTGTCATACATATTATTATCCAGGAGATGCTAGTAAAGCTCATTGAGTCAAAAAAGAGTGGAGCACTGGCTTTGGCAGAGGTCTGTTCTCTCTGACTGCCATCCACAGCCATGGTGGAGGTTTGCAATCTCAGACAGCTCTTGTTCCACTCTAAAAAGTAACCTTCTTGAAAAACCTGTTGAGCTTTGGGATTATTTTAGCCTTTTTCTGACATGACTGGAATAACCCCTGGACCCTCTATAGTCAAATTGCATTGTAATAACTGAAAGTGCACCAGAAGTGAGTGGAAAGGTTTGTGAGGTATATATTTTTGGTTGCTGCAGATGAGTAAACTTTACTTTTAGGCTTGGTTAGCCAGTGAAATCTGGGCATCGTTTGATGGTTGATTGTTTGTAGGGTTGGTGATCATGCATGGTGTAGTCTTCAATGGGATGGGAGTGTCGTTGCCATGTCCGTTTAGCCAGGAATACATGAAAGATTTTCAAGAAGGGGAGGATGTGTAGTTATTAATGTTGGTCAGCGAATTTAACAGAATGCTCAAATTAGCAAGGATTAGCTATCAAATAGCAAATGTAATCATCTTATCTGTCATGGCCACACACACACAATTCTTCTCAGTGTTTTTTGAGATTTTGCTCCCCTGAGAGCTTTTAGGTTACTCTTTCATCTGATGATGAGGATCCAAACTGGTTTTCATGTTGCGGACGATCATGAGGAGTTTGAATCCATAAACTCAGATTTTTGTTTGAATTTCCACTTAAGTAGGTTCTAAGTTAGAAAAATCATTTGTTTTCCGTATTGTAGGACAATGTTGCACACAAATTCTAAATCTGCTGGTTACAGTGCTTCACTGAAATGTCATCACACCTGCGCGAAATATTCAAACCCAGGATGCCATGTTTTTTATGGTCACAGCATTACATCTCATAGACCATTTCTAGATCTTGTGGGTCATCTTATACATATATCTCTGCAATTCCGCGAGACATAATCAGGATCTTTGGAAACCTTGGGATCTCCAATAGAATTTAAAATTAGCCTAAACTTCCACAAGTTTCAATAAAGCTGATGATAAACCCATGTATGGGTCTGTAGGTTTTATGGGTGAAACCATAGACTGTATAAAAAGATGGACACAGCACACTGGTCTGAAAAATGAAGCCCATGCGGAAGTACCGTAGAATGGCATTCTGTTTAATGGCCAGCAGATGGCGACGTCGGTGGTTGCAGAAAGAAGTTAAATGCTATAGAAGTCTATGAGAAAATGACCCGACTTTCCCACCTGATTTTTCATTTAAATAATAATTTTTCACATTATTTTATGGTAGCTATAGCAAGTTTCAAGTCTCCTTCGATATATCATGATTTTCATTTTTGTAAATTATGGTCATATATAGACTAGAATTATGCTTTAGGGACGTGGCTATCCTCCGGTCCTCGTCCGATACGGTCAGATCCAGAGCCACGTTCCTCCCCGGATCTTCAGTTCACGCTCTCGTCCAATAGAAATCACATCCGGTTTCAAAATGACAACATGGCGCAATTCAAATTGCCAAAATCGAGGCTTCCTTTATGGTATGCTGAAACCAATCGGTGACGTCACGGTAGCTTCGTCCATCTTTTTATACAGTCTATGGGTGAAACACAAGAGAGTCTCCACAACAGCCTTTATTTTCACAGAGAAGCAGATGTGTGCATGCCCTACTGAAATTATGTGGCTCAATGACTAAGATGTCTGTGCACACGGTATTTAAATTAACCGAGGACCTTGTAGGTTTTCTAAAAAACAGAGGATTCTTTCCCCCAGCGCTCCAGTAATAATTACCGATTGGGCAGATTCTGAGGGGATTAAAATCACTCGAGTAATAGGTAATAATTCCAATTACTGGAGGTCCAGAGGTCATGCTAATCCCATCATAACAGGGCTTTTGTCTCCCAAATTTTTAATCTGCTTTTAAACCGAATTGCTTAAAGCCCCTGAAGTTTGTTTCATTTGAAAAAGACAGAGTACATGCGGCTGCAGGCACAGACCATTCCAGCTCTGCATGGGATGACAGGATAGTTTGCTGACACAGCAATTGAATCCCCTATAAACAACCCTGGGGATAAATTTGTAAATATTGCTTGAAAGCAGACCCCATATTAGGCTTCAGTCATTTTACACAATGGACCTTAGCAATCTATCTTGGAGCGACAGAATGACATACAAGCTTGTCCAAGTATCGCCTGCATGATTTTGAAGTCGCAAAAATATTCAACAAAAAACAACCGTAGTGCAAAAAGAGAAACAGATGGAGTGGGGAGCAAGTGAAAGTGTACACAAAACTAAAGGTTGTTCCTATGAACATTGTGTACCAACTATGCAATGCTAAGATTAAGACCATCATTCCTTAGCCTGTGTTACCTTTTTCAGAAGTTTCACTGTCCAGCCACAGTTGCAAGTTTCATTGGCAGAACTTGTCATGGTTCTGGATGTTTGTGCGTGTGTTTTGGACTTTTCTTTGTGGCTCTCGTCCCGGGACGATATCGTTTCCTGGGCTATCGAATTCTTTACCCAGCTGGCTGATTGAGCTGGGGCGGCACTTCCCCAGAATCTATATAAGCAGGAAGTCTGGCACGCCTCCTTCGCTAGAGTGTCTGTGTTTATCTAAGCACTATAGCTGAAGAAATCTTTAGTCAGGTTTTGAAAGACTTTCTATTCTCTAATTTTTGGAGTTTCTTCTCCCTTTTTCTTTCTCGCGTTGCCTCTGGTGTTTGGACTATTAGACGTCCTTTGGAGGCTCGAGTTGTTCTTCTTTTTCTCTGTGTTGTTCTCTATGTTTGTACTGTTTACTCGCTGCTGACATTCTCTCTTTTCGCTGCATCTGGCCCCCTACACTACCGGCCATTACAGAACTGCTGTTAGATGATATGGTGTCCCTTAACACTATACTTTGGCTGAACCTTAGCAAACTTGATTGCAAATCTGTCTGGTTAGAACTCCAGCTCTTGACCTGCTGCTAAAAGCAAAGTTCCCTTTTTGTTACTGTCGGATCTGAGCCTGTTTGGTTATGTTTTTGTGTGTCTTTGTATGTGTATTTTTCCTGTTCTTGTGTTTAACAGTTCAATGTATTAGTCCAGTCTTTTCCCCACATCTTTCATTGCCATGTTTTCTGTTTTCACTCCCTCACCTGCACCAGCCCTCACTCATTGTTTGATCGTTTTATTGTTCCCTAACTTGTAGCCATACTGCCCTGCCCACTCCTTCGCTTCCCGCACCTGTGCCCCATGAAATTAGCCCCTTTCCTTCCCCTTATATTCCCCCAATTTGAACTGTTCCTGTGTGAGTTTGTTAAGCTTTTAAGAGTCTCTTACCTATGGGCATTTTCCTTGATTGCTGAGTTTTCCTGGTCAACTTTAGTTTGTTTCTTGGTTCCTATTTGTCTTTTTGGTCTTTGATTTTCTCTTTTCGAATTGGGCTTTGGCATACTGACTTCCTGATTTTTTGATTCTTGAACTGAACTGTATTTACGATTCTGAATTTGCCCTTTTGCACTGCATTCTGTCTGCCTGTTACCAATTTGGGTTGCCTGAACACAAACTCTACTAAAACCTGTGAACTGTATTTTCGTCTGCACTTGATTTCTGATTCTGCCGCATGTCAGTAACTCTCAATACGTCATAAACAAATTTGGTAGTTCGAGGATAAAATGAGATCAAGTTTTTCATTTTTGTAATACAGGTGCCTTAAAGCTATTTTTCTGCTGGAAAACCTGTAAGTCACTAGAAGATTGTGTAGTTGAGATATTTTTGTTTTAACAGATGTATATGTTAACTGAAATTGAACTATGGCTGACTTGTTACCAACTTGCCATGCTTGTGGTCACAAACAGATTGACTTATTCACGAGAAGAAATACAAACCATGTGAACTGTTGAGTTCCCCTTGGAGGACTCTTAAAGAGAAACTCCAGTAAAATATTTTAGACTACTTAAGATTTACACCGTCAACAAATGTTGGTTCACTAAGCTACCTTATTCAAGTGCTTGAACATCAATACTTTGCCCGGGCTGATGGGAAGCTTATTAGCCTGTCCCCATTTTTAACTCATATTACGATCTCTCAGCACAGATGGAATGTTCTTGAAACTGGCGATATATTGTCTGGGGTGAATAGGCCAGTCTTCTGGAATTAAAACAGACATGTAGCTACTACAGAGTTACCAATGGTCTTTTGCTTATGAACTATCTGACTTTGGATCATTGTCAGTCTATAACCATACTATGTTGAATGGATAGACACATACTTGCTCTGCAAATATAGTATTACCAATATTTTTAATGCTTCTTCATTTAGTAGCACACAGCGAAGAATGAAGCTGAGAAGTAAGGGACCGACACGTGACAAACATTTGAATGGACCTAATCACAGTGAACCACTGTGATATCAGCTGCATTTTGTGACTTAAAGGTCTAGGCAAATTACTGAGCCCGAAAGTAAGCCTTCTGGCAGAAGCTGGTCCCGGGAGAAATTTGAATAATCCTCATGCTGAATAGGGTCATCAACTGCATTGTTCAAACTATTGTGTAAACTTCAGTCGTACTGATTTTGGACTAAGTCACCACAGTTTTGGGGAACAGTCAAGGCTAGGTTAATAGCCTCTCCTACTGGCTATCATACCATTCAGGAAACACACCACATCTCAGTGGAAAAAAAAAAATATTAAAAAAACTAAACTAAATAAAAAAGTGATACCACCTTATTTCAAATATGTAGACTCTGTCTCTTCAGATTTAATTATTAATCATATAGAAAATTCTAGTGGGACACAGCCAGTTTCACTCTGCTTCTGGTTGCTAGCATACCATTTCATGGTGATCTGCAACTGGGTTGACAGAATAAATAAACAAATGGAGAATCTATCTCTGGAAGTAGGCTACTTTTCCACATTTTTGAGAGTGGGTGAATAGCTCATGAATTCCTTATCATTTTCAAGGAAAGTAGCTAATAGTCCTTGAATGTTTCTCCAAGAATTGTTTATCCTCAGAATGTGTATCTGAAGGTAAAATATAAATTTATTGAACTGTGATTTCAGCATGCAACTGACAACACATGAGCTCAATGTGCATATGTCAACAAACAGTTTCTTGAAGTTTCTCCAGACATTCAAGGTTGTTTTTACAATGTTTTCCACAGAAGTCTGACAAGTGAGCAATGAATTTTAATGTTGCATAAAAGTGGCTCTGCATAGGGTTACTATATTGCTTAGAAAACTGCTTACCTAACCCTGAAATTCGCAACTTTGAGCAGGCGAGCCATTCAAAATTATGGACAGGGAGAGAAACTTTGCCAAATAGGGTCAACCTCCCGCACCTACCCCAGCACCAAAGTTCTACACAAAAAGTGATACCATGCCTGATCGTTCTCTTGCTGAATTTCAGATGAGACGTTAAACCGAGATCTTGAGACTCTGTGAGCTTTAAAGATCCTATGACACTCTTCAACAAGAGTAGGGGGTTCCCCAGTGTCTTGGCTAAATTCCCAATCTGGCTCTTTCCACCTGCCACCTAAATCATCCCCTGATCTAATTGGCTATGCAACTTGCCCTCTCAATCCCCACCTCAACCTGCCAGGGCTTCCTTGAAAAGAAGATTTCAATTTCAATGGGCTTTCCCTGGTTAAATAAAGGTTAAATAAATGAAAATAAAAATAGTACCATATTGTATTTATGCAATATTATAGTAAAAGTAAAATTTATTTATATAGTGCTTTTCATAGACAAATGTCACAATGTGCTTTACTGACATGAATAAGAAAAATGCAGCAATAGATAAACAATATTGAACAATAAGCAATATAAAACAATATTATTGTTTATATTTCTATAATAATTGTAATTCCCTTCCAGTGATTTCTTAAAATTACTGTAGTACAGAGACTGTTCTGTCATCATTGACACCAGGACTGCTGCATTGCAAATGCATTAAAATCAACTGAGTCCATGGCATGTAAGACAGAATTCATTTTTCCATTGACAGTATTGCCATCCATACACACTACATCAGTGAGCAGCAGAGGCGTCTAGAAACTTGGAACACTTATTTTGTCAAGTCGTGGTCATAAAACTGATTCCATTTGGTACAATGGCTCTTGCTCACAACTTCATTTCCGAGCCCCCACCTTTCTGTCTTGACATTCCCTCAGTGCAGGAATGTGTAAGATCAGCTTCCACAGTCTCTCAAAACATCTGTCTTGTCTTTCTGAGCCAGAGTCCCCCTCTCCCTCTTCTTTCTCTGTCAGGTTTGGGTAACAATAATGTCGCACATGGCCTGGTATGTTTCATGACAATTCAAGCTCTGAGTTTAGTCATGTTTGGTGTCATTTTGATTGTCTCAGTGTGTCTGGTGCAATGGTCTAATTTCCACAGGAGTTTCCATAGATCTTAATGTGTATATAAGGACCTGATCAAAAACTGGACCAGTGTGGAAATCTAGTTCTTCTGAATCCACATGGCATGACACCCTGACCAGCACCAATCTCCTGCGGGACTGTGGCTGGAAATTCTAAATTGCTCATTTATACCTTCTGGTCAAAAGATCAAATGCCTAGTTTGTGCACTTAAAGTAAGGAAACAAAGTCCGTGTTAAGTTCTGCAGCCAGACTCCCACATGATGTGTCATGTGTAACTTTATGTGGAGTACTGTAGCCAGGTTCCCATATGATGCGGCATCTGTGACTTTGTATGGAGTACTGTAGCCCGGCTCCCATATGATGCAGCATGTGTAACTTTGTATGGAGTATTGTAGCCAGACTCCAGCATGACCCCCGTCATGTGTAGCTTAGCTTGTTGCCAGGTAAATTGACTCAGTGTAATGTTAACATATTTTTAAGTACAATTTTTGCATGATGAATTTGGAGGGCTTACATCATAAAATCTGTTTAAGAGCAAACGTTCACTTTTATGGCAAGTTGAACCAGTTTCGTGAAATCAGTGGGGTAGTCCCTTCTATGAGCATAGATGTCTCTGCCACAAACATGAATGAGTTAAAGTTCCAAATTAGCCTAATTTTGATTCACAGTAAAAGAACTGGAAGAATTTGTTTCTTTTATCATTTTTTCCAGATATGGATTTGTTTTATTGATCCCAAAATTTACTGTGAAGTGAATTATTCCTTTTTGAATTTCAGGCAAAATAACTCGATACCATTTGAGGTTTTACCTCTTCAATGCGGCCAAACACAGAGGACTGCAACATGAATAAAGCATGTCCAAACTCTTCACTGCTACTGAATCCTCATAAGCTGTAAAACATGTCAATTAATGGTTAAAAGCAAGAATACATTATTAACCTGGATTTTTGTAGTATGCCTTGATAGATTATGATTGCCCGTTCCATTCTTGCATCCTTAATTCTGAGGACAGGTGTATCCCAGGTGTTAACATGATGCACACCAATGGTTTTGCATTGCCCCAGAATTGTATTTTGAACTCTAATTTTCATCAGCTAATATGTTCAATTCTTTACTGTTATGTCCTGAGTCTTTCTTCATCGTTTCCCCTTGAATTCCAGCTGTCCTTCTCAGTTTTTCCTTCATTTTCCTCTAATTGGTTCTCATTGTTTAATTATTATCTCATGCCACTCTTGCCAGTTTCCCACTGTTAATTGTTGTAACATGCATTTAAGTTCCTGGTCTATGTCTTCCCCTTGCAGGATTAATCTCTTCTGTCTTTGGAGAGGACTACTCTCTTCATCTCAAGTAGCAATTAATGAGGGAACCACTCTCCGGTTTGCAGTCCTGCATTGTGGCTTCTTCTGGACTCCCCAGCACTCCAGTTCTAAGGTGTTTGTCTGCCTGTAAGTCCTGGTTATTCGGGTTGTCATCTTGGTTAATGACCTCGGATCAGCCCTTACGACCACGCCTACCCTTCCCATGCCCAGTTTACCCCAGCCTGATTCCGGACCGTCTCCTGTCCGAGCTTTGAAAATTCCAGTTTTTGCGTCTTTTTTGGAAATGAAAGCAGCCTATTTGGGGTTTTCTTCAATCTGCTACTAGTTCTTGTTTTGATTATTTGTAACACTGCACAACATAAAATTAAAAGTCAAGGTTTCTTAACTCTCGCAATGCCAAAATCCTTTTTTAATGTCTATGGTGTGAACGCTGTCTGGCTATAGTTAATTTCAATTGTTACCAATTCATACCAGTGCTTCTCTGAAGCTATACACAGGGATTATTATCGAATATGGAATATTCTCACAATTCCTTCATTTTTTTTTTTTTTTTTTAATTTTCTGTTAACATTGCATTCCAGCTCTGTATTTTATAAAAAAAAATAACTTGCCTATGCATGCAGCTACTGACTCTCCTGTGTGTGGGAGGATGGTTGCATTTCAGCCACTGAAGTGAAGAGGTGGTTATTCATCCTCAAGGGTATTATCAACATCAAAATCCATAGTTTTGAGTTCACATGATATTATTAATTCACCCAGTATTCATTACATTAATGCAGAGCTTCCTTCCTCTGTTCCAGAAGTCAGATTTTCAGGGCCAAATTCTTAGTTATACCATACTATTTCTGTTTGAGGGCTTATTGTGTGACTTGCCAGTGTAATACCCAGGTTTTTCTAGCAATTGTGTCTTGAATATAGTAGTTTTTCTTACCATTAAAAAAGTTCCATATAGTTAAAGGCAGAAGAAAGATCACAATTACTGGCACATGTAGCCAGTGTATTTTCCATAATTTTCCGGGGTAGGATTACTTGTGGGCTTGATTGACTGGCCTTTTTCTCAAAAAAGGTAGAAAAAAATGTAGATTTATAAATCTTTTTTCATAATCATAAATTTAGGGGTAATTAAGTAATTTATTGCTGACAGGACGGAGACATGATAGAAAATAGTTGATGCATGAAAGCTGGTGTTTTTCATCCACTGGTGGTCTGTGAAATGAGGGAACTCCTGGAAGAAGGTTGATAATGCAACACAAAGCTGATTTTACAAAATAACAGTTACACAGTTCAGGAAATAATTAATGAAAAGAACAGGTTTTACTGTGATTGTATCTTTCAGTCAAACCTTCAGGTAGTCTGGTCCAACTTTTAAGTCAGCCATCACATTTTATGCATTATTGTTTTGCTTACTTATTTTTAATTTGTTTTTTCCCCCCAATGTTGTTTCACAGGAAATTTCTGCAACTGTGTATATACACAGCCCTTATCGAATCACACTTTTAGCAATGTGGAAAGGATCAATGTTCATGCGAGCCAGATTATATAAACTTATATTATGTTAATTATGTTAACATTCAAGTATTGCATGGGAAGATGTTGCAAAGTCCTTCAACCCTATTTGTTCCATGTCTTGGTGTATCTGAAGCACGGATTCCTGCGGTTGGTGACTCACCTGGGTTAAGCGAGGGTTATTACAGTTGATGGTGCCATACTGACAATTCTTACTCTATGCTCATGGCTTATTTATTGTTACACACTGCAATCCTTGATTCAGTCAAAGTTTCCATTGACTCGACAAAAAAAAAAAAAAAAAAAAAAAACCTAGAGCGCACTCGAAAGACCGTATTCCTCCGGCAAGTCATATATCTGTGGTGGGTTTCCCAAAAGCCTCTTAACGCAAAGAACCTCTATAAATGACTCTTACGATCGTTCTTAAAGTAACGTGGGTTTCCCAAACACGTTTGTAACTAAAGCGTCTCTTTACTTCGCTCTAAACTAACCCACGTAATGAGAGAACGTCCGTTGCTTAAGAATCTCTTAAAAACACTCGTTAATCCTGAGATCCAACGTTATCGGGAAACCCACCCCTGTTCTTTTGATTACGGAATATGTATCGGATCACCTATCATCCTGTCAAATTTCACCCTGAACCATAACTTTTTCAGTAATCCAGTCAGAAATATTACACAGACCCGCATTAGACGGATATACAGTATTTTAGTTCCTCCGGATCCATAATCCAGAATATATTGCAAAATTAAATCAACTCATCCTTGGACTACCATCTATCATCCTACCAAATTTTGTGCCAAATTGTTCATAACTTTTTGAGTTATCCCGTTACAAATAAACAGACAAACATACAGGGGTGAAAACATAACTGCCTTGGTGGAGGAAACTTTTTTTTTTACATTTTCACTTCAGTTTTAATCTTGGTGATTTTGAATTCCTCTACATCAAAGCTGTTGCCAAGTATTTTCTATCACATCTTTACCATGATGTGTGCTGCACTGAATCCTCTGGTAAGGCATTGAATCTCTCTCTCTCTCCCTCTCACACATTCCACCAAGTGTGTGGGTGTGTCTGTGTGCAGACACATATTTAATTTCTTGAGTATAGCTGATAACCCCACACAAAGATTGACACCTGAATTTAAATTAATTTTTCATACAGTGTGTGTTTTCATCATCACTAACCATGAATAATGCACGTTGTAATTGGAATTTGAGAACAGACAGCCCACACAGACTCTGAGAAATCTAAGAGATTGTGTCACTTTTTTCTCAGTTTGAAATTGGAAAGTTAAAATAAGAAACCAAATCTACAATTTATGTATTCTTCTTTCCCTGTGCAAGCTCCCATCTAGTAATTAAACTGGGAAGGGAGGGCTGTTGCAGTGCATATTTTTTAATACCATGGTTGAATACTGGCTCAACACCACAATTCGTGGTGGTTTTGGTTGTTAAGGCACGTTATATTTTCCTATATAGTGGTATCATTTAGACCCACCCTTCTGCTTTAGCGAAGTGCTACATTAGGTTTCTAATAAGTTAATATTTTTAATATTAATTCAGTATCAATATTAGTGTTAGTATTAAATCAGGGTCTGAAACCTGCACAGATCTCAAGCAAAGATGGGAAGATCAGAGGGATAAAAGGGTGAAAACCAGGGAGACAATGACAGTGTTGAAGCATTTAAAAAAAGCTTGGTTAAAAAGAAACTTCACATTATTAATAGCTGGAAACATAGGATGGCTGAGATTTGAGGCTGAGGAGAAAGACACACTTTGTATTGACTGTCCACAAAAAATGCGTAAATATATATACAAAATAAAAAAGTATTATTGTGTTGGTAATGTGTGAACACTTAAACGTGACATGGTCAGATTCTATTAATTCCCATGGGGCTATAAAATAAATAAAAAAATAAAGTTTTGTTCATGTAATCATGTTTTAAAATCTGCCTGAAAGAGTTAAAGTTTAATTTTGTAGTTTTTAATACTGAGTGTAAAAATATTGTCTCATCAAATGAAATTCTATATATTTCGTTTATCGATCAGATGCAGTGGCAAGTTCAGCTAGTTTCAAACCTGGTGAAATCAGAAATGGAGAAGACACTGAGGCTGAGATTAAATGGGACATAGCATCAGGAGCCAGCTAAGGCAGACAACTCGAGGCATGCCCTCATTCTCAAAAACACTTTCTTGCATATGTGCCACTGCTTCCCACCCCTCTCCTCTGTAAGGCAGGCTATTTAAGCTGCTCTTCTGCCCTACCTCTGCTTTTGCAGATGCCTTCGGGTTCTGCTGCGCTGCATCACTCTCTGCTGCCAACACGTTCTCATCCCTGACCAAGCATCGATATACGACCCAAAAGGAAGCTTTAGAGTCTTTATTTGACGCTTAGAGTTATGGTTTGGATTGAGGGTTAGGGGTAAGGGGTAGGTTTTGTTTTAAACTGGCATCAAATAAGGACGCTAAAGGCG
Source organism: Gymnothorax javanicus (assembly GCA_029692085.1). Classification (NCBI taxonomy): domain Eukaryota; kingdom Metazoa; phylum Chordata; class Actinopteri; order Anguilliformes; family Muraenidae; genus Gymnothorax; species Gymnothorax javanicus. The sequence goes on from CM056202.1 coordinate 35,519,716, forward strand.
TCCTTTTGCATGGTATATTGACGCTTTGTCAGGTAACATCAGTATATGTATAACACGTTGGGGCGAGACTGGGCTCCTGCTGTGGCTTATGACCTTGCCTGCCGCTGTATCACTCTTACCTGCTGCTCGTTAACAACCCAACTCCGCCACTCCCTGCCACTCCCTGTTCTCTTTTCCTCAAGCTCAGCTGGGTGTGTTATGGTCAAAGCCAACACATTGAACTATCACTGAATCTATTTAAGAGCTATTTCATGAGAGACTGACATTCGGTGTGCAGTTGGCCCCCCTGGAATTGAATGAAACTTGGCACATGGGTGTCTCATGGAAAAAGCCAAATTTTTAGGTCCGTGTCTCACTTTTCCTGCTGGTGGCGCCACCTGGAAGCCACTAGAACAGTGTTTCCTAAACCTCTCTTAGAGGCCCACCTGTCCTGCATGTTTTAGATCGCTCCCTGCTCCAGCACAGGTGATTCAAATGATCAGCTCGTTAATCACCCCCTAAAGCTGATTGATGACAACCTGGTCATTTGAATCACCTGTGCTGGAGCAGGGAGAGATCGAAAACATGCAGGACAGGTGGGCCTCCAGGAGAGGTTTGGGAAGCAATGCACTAGAGTGGCTTAGTTGTGTTGTCCAAAAGCTGTTGACACCACATTTTACATGAACTATCATGACTTAAGGGTACACAGAACCAAATATGTTATACTTATCATATGTTATACGTATCACGAGAGATATAGACCTAAAAATTTGGCTTTTTCCGTGAGACACCCATATCTACTATGTACCAAGTTTCATTCAATTCCAGGGGGGTCAACTCCTCAACTTCTTCAAAAAGTGCCATTTTCTCATGGAATGGCTCTTAATACCACAATAAATTATTTATGTTTAGTTGGATGACTGAAATACAGTATGACCAAGGAAGCTGTAGAAGCCGTTAGGGGTGGAAGAAGCATGAATAAACATGAATATTCAAGTACATGAAAGTTATGTTTCTATAGAAGGAATAGATCAATGTAAGGTACGATTTGAGGTTTGGTTCTAAACGCACATTTTCCTGCAATGCAAAATTAGCTATAACACATTATAAAGCAGGTAATGGAGTCTATTGCATGCCATGAGCACATTTGGTAACTCGAACAGCATCTCTATCTATCAGTTAAGTCTGTCTGCCAATGGCTTGTGAAGCCCCTAAGCTGTTTTAGCTTCCACAGTGTTATTGGGGTGCATAGCTGAAATATTATTTTGCAGTTTGAGCATATTTTCCTGTTTTTCCAAAATCTTTTTTGTATGCAGTGCAACACTTCATCCATATTTGTTAGTTTTCTGTTTTTGTTTGGTGGAAAGCTGAAACGTGCCCAAAACAGTGAAAAGCAACATTTGGTTCAACATTAAAATTAACATTTTGGGGGTCTCATATGACTCCACAGCAGAGGTATACAACATTGTTCCTGGGGGCCCAGAGTGTATACGCGGTTTCGTTCCAACCACAATTGTAATCACAGGATTTTAACAAGCTGACAATATGTCTTAATTAGGTGCATTTAATGTTTAGAGCAGTTATTTGCTTTCTTAACCCACATGCTAGCAGAAATATCTACAAACATGTATTCCTTCAAGAATAATAATTAAAAAAAAAAACATACCCTCATTGCATTGTATTGGAAATAACAGCATAAATTTGGAGAAAACAACTGTAACCAATCAAATCAAAGAGGTAGAAGGCTCCTAATTGGTGAAAACTAATAGGCACATTATGACAAATTGATTTGACAAGCGAGTGATAGAATCAGACCAGTTTTGTGTTGTGTTAATCTAATTAAGTTTTCATGAAGTTTTTTTGGAAGAACTTAAAACACTTGTGTCCAGCAACCTAATTTGCATTTTACCGATTTCCTCAGTGTCTAATTTGATCTGTATAAAATGTTGTATTATTTGAAATCACTTGCAATATATAAATAAACACTATCTTTAAGGGTATTTTATTCTTCATAACATGTATGGATGTTTCTATAAAAATTTGGCTAAAGAGAGTAATTAACAGCTCTAAACATGAAAAACACCTAATTAAGACATATAAACAGCTTGTTAAAATCCCACGATTACAATTGTGGTTGGAAAAAAAACCAGCTCCAGGAATGACGTTGAATACCTCTGCTCTCCAGAATGCAATGAGATGTCAAAAAGGAGATTATTTATGAATCGCCTGTTTTAATTATTAGGCTACGAGTTTATCGTGAGGATTGAAATAAAATAGACATCTTTATTGTCCACTTGCGTGGTAATTTGTCTTTGGCTTCACAGATACATACACTTCACATTCTGTACATAAGCTTAAAAGCTTCCTCTGCCATGAGGTAGGCAAAATGACACTGGGGAAGCATAAATAACATTAATAATAAATACAATGTTAAATACCAGTGACAGTAATAGTGGGCCAAACTGTCTGAATGAGAGTGCTAAAATGTTAACAGTTAAAACATATGTTAAATAGACAACATAAAAGGAAACGACACCTGTCTCTAATGGAATAAAGGATCTTTTGAAAAATACATAAACAGATTTACTTGTCAAAGAAGTTGCTGACAAAAACAGAAAAAAGTCACAACCATGGTTGTGCGGTTATTCGCAATACAATGCCATAGTGTGGCGAAGTTAGGGTTACCATTACAGGAGGCCAATAGGATGCTGGAATTTAAAATCTTATCAGCTTTCACAGTTCTGTATCACTTTTCAGTCGAATGCTATTGACGGTATTTCTTAGTTGTCACTCTTTTGCAAATTGTTTGCATTACAGTGTCTGAAGTAATACATAGTTCATGGACTTGATGTTGGAGAAAATTGAACATTTATCATTGTAAATGCCTGCTTTGAGCAACAGAATAAGAAACTAGAGATTGTCTTTAAGGCAAAAAAAAAAGAAATTCCATAGACTTGCATTCATTCCCTTACCCCTTTCCTTGACCTTAACCCTCAACAGTATGTACCTGACCCTAACCCTAACCCTAACCTTATCCCAACCCTAACCTTAACCCCATAACCCTAAAATAGCTCAATTTCCTCATGGGGACCTGAAAAGTCTCCATAAGGATGAACAAATCTGGTAATCCATTACTTATGGGGACATTTTGTCCCCACAAGGGTAGGTAAACAAGGACCACACATACACACGCGCGCGCAAGCGCGCACACACACAAAAACGTTCACATCTAGTACACTTTTTTTTAGAATAACAAATACCAATAGACAAGGGCTGAGCAGCAGTGAACATACACACACAGGGATATACACACACACACACACAAACACACACACGCGCAAACACAAATAGCCAGTGCACTATAGTAATAGCTGAGCATTGCTGTTTTGTGTTATTGCCTCGGTGAATACCCTGCAGAGTATGCATTTAAGAGGGAAAAAGGCTTTGTTTTTCCGCTGGGCCTCAAAACACTGTATTTTCCGGCTCCCACTGTGTTTGTGTGACAAGTCTCTTTTGAGCCGCCCTGTCAATCCCCCTCTGGATTCTGGGTCAACAAAGCTAACGTTAGCAGTAAAATACAGCAGCCTATTTCCACACTCCTCATGTATTCGACTTGCGCTGAATTCCTTCAGGAAATATGGGAAAATTTATGGTGAGGGGGTGGGAGGATCTGCTCCCTCAGCCAATAGCTACTTGGATGACAACACATTAAAACCGCCTCACCAGCATTATATACAGCCAAAACAAGGACTTTTTATTTTGTTTAGAATTATAGATCTGCTTTTTGCAGTGTGTAGGAGAGATGAATCGTCTATGCACAAGCCAGATAAGACTGTGTTTTACTGCCTCCACCGTCTGAATACAATTCTTTAAGCTCACCAAAACATTGTGAAGAACAGAGTTTTGGAGATCTAATGAAACTTCAAGCACTTCCTTACACCATTCAGTTTAAGGACAAAGAAGAAATATTCTCAGAAGAGAACTGCTATTTAGGAAAGATGAGTAGTTGTTTGCTTTCTGAAAAATTTAATTACAGTTCGCATTTTTGCGCATCAAATAATAATAAAAAATGTGTAAACATGAAATATGAGGTCCCAAGCTTTCTAAATTTCTCCAAAAAAAGAAAAAAAACAACTGTGTTTTGGAAACTTGATTGCACTCCGCTGCAAATGTATTGGACCATTAATAATGTGTTTTTCAGAAAGAGGCCATTGCACACTGTCAGCGAGGAATGCACTTTCTGTATGCAGCTCTGACTTTCAAGGATTCCAGAAATTCTGCCATCACGCTTAGCAGAGGGAAATCTTTGTTGATAACCTAAAATAATAAACAAGAAAATTAGCACAAAACTGTAAATGGAAAAATATTGACCTTTTTTAAAGTACAGAGGACTAGATTGGAGATACATTTGTTGTAAACTTCAAGGTTCTTTTCTTTACAAACACATATTGGAATTCCCAGCCAACTCTGTGATTAAATGTGCGCATTAATAAGTGATCCGAACTCTTGAAGTTTACTGACATCCAGTGTAAGACAGTGGACTGTGTCACAATGCTCATGTATCCTTAATTGGTTCCTCCCATGTTCCAGCAGTTTACGTGTGTTTTTGCAGTATGTCTCCTCTAATTGATTTATCATCTCAGCTCCTCCCTTGCTCCCAGGTTAGTAGATCATTTGTGTGCCTCAACCTTTTTTTGAATGTTTTCTTTATTTAAGTTCATTGGGCTGCGTGTTTGATTGCTGGATTGCCATGCTTTAATCCCTACTAAGCCTTCCAGTCGGTTTGAGTCTTCTAATGTTGAGCTTCTTCTGTGTGTTTTTAGCAAATTAATAATTAGGAAAGACATCATTACTCTTTAGAGGCATATTAATAGGGACAAGCTCCCAAGGCTTCTTATTGGTCTCCAGGATTGGGACCGCATTCTTGTTTATCATCGTTTCTGCTTGTTCCCCTGTGTCAGTTCACCTCCCACGTCTTCCTGGCCGAGGTGCAGACGTACCCCCACCCTCTCCAGTCAATACTAACTATACTGGATCGCCTCTCTACGTACTGTCCTTGGCTGTGGCCTTTCCCATTATATTACCATATTCTTGTCAATAAATACTCCCTTGAGGACTGTACCCTGAAGCTGCGTTTGGTTCATTGTCTGATTCATAACAGGTCTTATGGCATTAAATGGCCATAATGTTATTTGTACAAATTCTGTTTTCTGCAGTGCCAGTCTTCCACGCTCTTTGTGTCTTTCATTCAAGCTTAAAAATTATGGTTGCATTACCTTAATTATGTGGCTGTTACGGGGTTGCATGACCAAACAAAGATTGTTATGTATAGCCTTGTTGACATTAATGTACTTACAAAATATCTCTTTCCAAAGGTGATATGCTCTGATATTCTCATCCACAGCACATTAATACCATCACCAAAATACGACAAAATGCCAGTTTTTGAGTTTGCTGGGTTGATTAAAATGAAAACACATTAAAAAGCACTAAACTGTTATATTTACTCATAAATCTGTTTTCATTTACGCACCACCAATTGTGCTGCCTGGCTGTGTTGAAAGTGGCCTACTCTACAACATTACAAAACCTGATGCAGGCAAAACATATTCTGGTCCAACAAGACAAAACTAGTGATTCCATTCATGCCCAAGCACACATGCAACTGAATAGGCAGCAAAATAGGGGCCAAAGAACTTAATTTGATGCTTTCACTTGCTCCAATTTCCCATCTCTCTTTATGAAGATTCTGAAGACTAACACTTATACTGTTATTTATTATTGTTTTATAGATGTTCCTAAGCCATGAAAATGCAAACATGTTGCTAGCTACCATACAGTATGTGCTGTTAATACTGTATAACTACCATGGTTCAGATCACTGTGTGACTATTAAATTAATTTATATTATCATGTGTTTTGCTATTAACAATGTAAACAGATTTGACTGCAGAGATTTGACAGCATCCTTGTTGCTATGGTTACTGGATACAGGCTGATGCTATGTAGCCAGGACATCAATTTAGTTCAGTCGGGTAAACTCATGTATTTGGATTGAACAAATTTATTGACATGTAGATAAAATGAAATTTTAGTTTGGCGGAAGGTTCTGCTCTGGAGGTACTCCCCACCATGGCATAGCAAGAATATTCTAAACAACAACAAAATCAGGTAGGGAGCAGAACTTAAGAATCCCCCCACTGTCAGACAGAGCAGAACCAAACAGGTGGAGGCTGGGGTGGAGGTGGCAAGCAAAACACATTTCTCACCTTGCATGTGAGGCAGGAAATTGAGCAGCAGAGGTGAATGAGCTTCATTGTGCTTAAATAGACCAACAAAATAGGTTCTTTGTTGTTGCCGCTCTGCGATTGGTGTACTCTCGGTGACGCAGACAACCACATCAGGTGATGTAGAATGACTCATGTTTCCTGCTTGAACTAGTTCCACTTATAATTGTTGAAAGACAGTTTCTGTGGAACTACTTGGTTGGCATCCATATATCTGGAATCAATGGACACCCTGCAGCCATTCAAGTCAAGTCAAGTCAAGTCAAGTGCTTTTATTTGTCACATACATTACATGCAGTGAAATGAGGAGAGGTCAAACTGCTCCTGCACTGTGCAAATTAACATAAATAGTTAAAAAGAAACATACGTAATAAATAATTTAAAATAGGTATGTATAAAAAGGCATAGAGCCCTATTTCTAACTAGTTTAAAAACTGTGGTCCCCCCCAGAATTACTGAAAAGTCCTCACTAATGAAGACTTGACGTAAGTTCTGATAGGCCATGGAGTCAAGCCTGCTAACAGAGGAGCAGCTTCTACCTGAGTGCACATGACTTTCATCTGACCTAGCTGCCTGATTGCTTGGCTGGTAATATGCTACTCTACTCAAGCTCGCCATCGGGAAGCTGCTCCTCGGTGCGCTCGCTCAACAAAGGTGCATGGTATTCATTATCGCTGCAGACTTTTATAACAATGTTTATATTGGCTACCGCACTTCGGTGGGGTTCATGTTGCTCAGGTGTACGATGTCATGTTTGCCCTAGCTATTCTACTACGCTTGGAGTGCTTGGTTATGAAGGCCAGCACGCGCAAGCATATTTGTCTTAGAATGTGGCTTGTTTTGAAACATTGTCCTATGCGTTTGCAGAAGGAATCTTTGGTGTAATTGGTGTCATTTGTCAAACCGTAAATTTAGAGCAGCACATGCTAATCCGGATGCAGCCACGAATGCTCGTCAATTCCAGTTCTCGCTTGGCAAGGCAACACTCATTGTTGGTAGCTAAATAATTTCTCTACAGCAACAATGGAGGCGTTGCACTGGATGCAGAAACTGTAGTGTAAGTCACGTGATCCCCGAAGTAACTCAGGAAGATGTCTTTGATGGGATGGGAATGCATCGATAAATTATTATTTATTAATACAAAAAAAAATGTATTTCCTTGCTCTGAAATGTCGCATGTATAACCGGATATTGAACCTCAGGTCCAAATGCTACGCCTTATCCACGACACTAGCTCAACAGACTATATTCACTGGTCGATTTAACACTTGTATAGCTGTGCAGTGTTTGAACTTGAGCATATTGGCGCAAGGATTCTCAGTCATAAACCGGCTTTGAAAACAACAGTTGAATATTTAGCGGTTAATTATTGCGAAAATACAAAAAACAAACCATTTAAGTGATTATACTGCTGAGGTCTTCCAGTGCATAGCATAATGGCGAGAGGACTCTCAGATAGACTGGCTAAAACAATAGCAAGCGCAGATTTACCCACAAACAGCTTTTATGACAAAATATCAAAGGTAAGAAAAATTTTTCTCATCTCTGTAGCATTTAAAGTGTATGCCTGCTGTTCTTTGAGTGTGGTGTCAATTTAAAATGACAAGGCTTATATCGTTGGAATCTGTGGACTGTCCTTTTTCATTTGAGGTATTGTTTGTATGCATAGCACAAATTCAGCAGAAATGCTTGGCGATAGAGCACTGATCTTATTTTATTTAATGTTTTGCTAGATGCTTATTTACTTGCTTGGTACTTGAATTGTGTTCGGTTTACGTAAAAACGGTCATCACAAACTTTTCGCCGAGTTTCTTCGCTTTAAGAGGATATGCCGCATGACGAGGTTGCTATTAGAAACATGCTGTATTTATTATGCAAATTCATTGCCCTCGTTACGGGGACTTTCTGGCTTAAGGTTAATATTTGTATTGAATATATATTTTCTACTAATTTCTTTAAATCTTCACTTTAAAACCAGTTTTCATTGCAACAAAACCGTTGACTTACTTGTGAACTTCTGGTACGTGAAGCAGCTTTTCTCGAAGTGCTTTGAGCAAAGAACTGAATGTTTTGTTGGTTTGTAAGGCTTTCCACGGTCAATTCTTCTTAATTTAACAAGCCAATCTTTCAAAAGGGCTTCATTATTTTGTGGAAATCGATGGAAACTTATTTTGCTGTATTTTCCAGACGACTGAATGGCATTATTATTGGTCCAAGCAACAGCAGCACGAGATTTCCCCATTTTCACTATGCTGCGATCAACCTTTGTGTACATTTTGCTTCGGGGATCATGTGACCTCCTACGTAACTTGCAACGACCTCATTGCGATCTGCTCGCTTATTGCGAATCGCCACTGTTCGAAAGCGGTCTTTTCCGGGTGCTTTTAAGACGCAGTAAGTGTACTGCGGTGTTGTCCTAAATCGGCAATGTGTTAATTGAACTTGTATGTCTTGCAAACAAGTGTGTGCAGAGTGCAAACATTTCATGGAAGTTGTGGCAGTGCTTGTGCTTCAGTGCAGTAATATCGCATTGTGTGAAGTTACCCGAGCTGCTAGTTCTCCTCGTTTTTTTACTCCTGGATAAGTGAAGCGTAGGAAAGAGTTTTTGTCATGAGACTCGAGTGTCATGCACCAATCAATTTGCTGTTAGCACGACCACGGCCGGTAAGATAAATATGATCTTGGCACAGATGACCGGTCCCTAACTCACAACAGCTTATCGAGGAGTTAACGATTGTCACTTTGATTTTCTTTATGTACAGGTTGCTCGCTAGTTTCTTCGCACGGTCAGTGTATACGAGTTGCAAGCCTAACAAAATGCATCATGAGCGTTATCTTGCCGCGGCGCTGAAGCTGCTTATGGCTTCTATCGGAACGCTTATATCGAGTCTCGTTAATGCCTGTTATTCACATTGAAATATTCAATGGATGTACTTTGTGCGTTGTTTTATATATTTTTGCATGGCTTTGATTTAGTTCATGCTCTTAAATTTCAGCAATGGTATGTTTGGCACAGGAAATCGTTTGTGTTGTAATATTCATAATTTGAATAGCTGTGGCTGAAAATGGATTAAGCATTATTCTTATGATGGTTGCCTTACTGCTGTTAAATGATTGGACCAATTGTGATCGCCATGAATGCTTAAATCGATTGCTGCTATGTTGCTTGAATTCTACTTGTTTCCAATAGTCATGCCGTAACTACTCTTTTGTTAGTTATTGCCTATCCCTAGCAGGGATAGAGTTCAGTTAAGGTAACAGTTTGCAAATTGCATCGCATATACCTCGTGACGAACCTACAGCAAATGCTAGCAACTGAAGCGCTCAGCAATTGTTAAAATGAATAAATAAGTAAAGTGGATGTGGCTCAAACCAAAAATTCTACCTAATGCTGTGGAATGATCAGGACTCAGAGTAGTCATTCCAGTTGGCACTGGAATTTCTGTTCTCAAGCAGGTCATACTCATCCTTGTTTGTAAATGAATTACAATCATATTTGCATTACCTTTCCCATTGCCAAAGCTCTGTGTTTTCCCCATAATTTGGCAGTAATGTTTTTTGGATCATTGTACATGCACTTGTACCCTAGTGGGTAGAATTATGATTGCTGTGCACGTTATCACTTGCTTGGGAAGTAAGCCTTGGGTTGGCAACAGCCGGGCTGTCACGACACATTGTACTCATATAGTATATTTCTCTTGTATTGGCATCAAGAGAAATTGTGGCATCCGCCGGGCTGTCACGACACATAGCACACTCATATAGTGTATTTCTCTTGTATTGGCTTCAAGAGAAACTGTCAGCTGCTGGTCTGCTACTATGCATCTACTGCTTCTTAACTTTTCTGCATTTCAGTTGGCGAGCAAAATGATCTAAGATTTGTCTGTATTTAAATGTTACGATGTTCGCATGTCCAAACACAACACACTAATCTCACTCCTACACACACTCCTTCTCACGTGTCGTCTCGCATTCACATAGTCAGGGTATCAGCGTCACAACACTGTTCTACGTCATCTCAATCATCACTACTCACGCCTTCATTGGAAGAAAAAAAAAAGTAGCTTATCTAATTTCATCATACTTGTACCAGCTTGCTGTCACACCAGATTGTATTGTAGCATATTTCTCCTGGAATGGTTCAAGAGAAATTAAGGTAGCTGTCGGGTTATCTCTACACATAGTATACTTCATATAGTATATTTCTCTTGTATCGGCATCAAGAGAAATTGTGCCAGCCGCCGGGCTGTCATGACACATAATACACTTCATATAGTATATTTCTCTTGTATCGGCATCAAGAGAAATCGTGCCCACTGCCGGGTTGTCACTACACATAATATAATTCATATAGAATATTTTTCTTGTATCGGCATCAAGAGAAATGGGTACCAGCCGCCAGGCTGTCACTCTTAGAACGTTCATATAGAATATTTCTCTTGTATCGGCATCAAGAGAAATTGTGCCAACCGCCGGGCTGTCACGACACATAGCACACTCAAATAGTGTATTTCTCTTGTATCGGCTTCGAGAGAAATTGTCAGCCATCAGGCGACCACTATGCATCTACTGCTTAACGTTTCTGCATTTCAGCTGGCCCTGCTGGCATGGTTCTGTTGGGGGATTACTAGCAGCTCCCTGCCTTCGGACGGGCAAGGATCTCTCAGAACAGAGCCATGTCGCCAAACTCAATGTATGATTGTATGCCTGTATGCTGCAATAAATATTTTCTTTTTTGACTAAGTGGTCCTATCAGAAATGAAGACTTGACGTAAGTTCTGATAGGACATGGAGTCAAGCCTGCTAACAGAGGAGCAGCTTCTACCTGAGTGCACATGACTGTCATCTGACCTAGCTGCCTGATTGCTTGGCTGGTAATATGCTACTCTACTTAAGCTCACCATCGGGAAGCTGCTCCTCAGTGCGCTCGCTCAACAACCCTCCTCCACCCCAGCTCTATAGATCTATTGTATTCATTAACCCGGCTCTCTTTGTCTAAATTTTCGTTCTATAGCAGTGTCTCTTTCGTGAGGTCATTGCTGCTGTTGGCTCTGTTCCTTGGAGGGGGATTACTAGCAGCTCCCTGCCTTCGGTTCCTCGTTCGGACGGGCAGGGATCTCTCATAACAGAGTCATGTCGCCAAACTCAATGTATGATTGTATGCCTGTGTGCTGCAATAAATATTTTCTTTTTTGACGAAGTGGTCCTATCAGAATTTAACAATCTTATTGCCTGCGGGAAGAAGCTCTTTCTCAGTTTCTCGGTATCTACCTTGAGGGCTTTAAGGCGTTTACCCAACCGCAGCAGGGCAAACAGTGAGGCATTAGGATGGGAGACGTCCTGCCAGATTTTCCGTGCTCGCAGTCTCAGCCTCCCATGGTATATGTCCTCCAAGGAGGGCAGGGTGCATCCAATGGTCCGCTCAGCAGAGCGCACCACCCGCTGCAGGGTGGCCTGGTCACGTACGGTGGTGTTGCCAAACCAGGCCGAGATGCATCCCGTGAGGACACTCTTGACAGCAGAGGGTATAAGGTCTTCAGGATGGATGGAGAGACCTTGAACCTTCTCAGCTGCCTCAGGAAATACAGCCGCTGCCTGGATTTGGCGATCAGGTGCTCTGCCTGTAATTTCCATGTGAGGTCTTCCATGAGATGCACTCCAAGATACTTAAAACTGGAGACCCTCTCCACCAGCTCACCACAGATGGTTAGTGGGGAATAACTTCTGCCCCGTTTACTCCTGAAGTCCACCACCATCTCTTTGGTCTTACTAATATTCAGTGCCAGGTTATTGGAATGGCACCACAGTACTAGGCCAGCCACCTGGTCTTGGTAGCCCTGCTCATCGTTTCCTGAGATCAGGCAAAGCACCACGGTGTCATCGGTAAACTTAATGATGGAGGTGGAACAACTGGAGGCTAAGTAGCCATGCGTGTAGATTTTATAGAGCAGCGGACTCAATGCACATCCCTGGGAGGAGCTGGTGTTGAGGATCAGGGGCCCTGAGGTCACACCACCACCCACCCTCACCACCTGGGGCTGGTCGGTAAGGAAGCTGAGCACCCAGTTGCACATTTGGGTGTTAATCCCCAGCAACCTCATCTTCTCAGCCAGGCGGAGGGGGACTATGGTATTGAATGCTGAGCTGTAATCTACAAACAGCATCCTCACATAGCCCCCCCCATCCAGATGAGTTCGGGTGGAATGCAGAACGCAGAATTACGCAGAATTGAGTATTCACCAGACCAGGGTATTTGTACTTTCAGTAGCTAAAAGTGCCATGGCTAAAATCTCTGAATATTGGTAAATCATGAGAGAAAAATTATGTTTTCTTAATAAAACTAGTAACAATGAACCACAGGTACCAGGAGGAGCAGTGGTGTCAGAAAACGATTATTAAACGAAAATTAAACAATTTAATTAGCACGGCGAAGACTGCACTTCAGATATCAATGCTCATTGCGAAAATACATTCATTATCACGCTGAAACATTTTCATGTTTCTTCTCTTTTACGTCTTAATTCATTTATTTTACCTCATTTTATCCTCATTCTTTTGACTGTTTCCACATAGCGGCTTGACAATAGCATTTGTGCTTTTTTTCTTCTCATGGATTAGTTAAGATGTTTTTGTGTGGCAGTCCAGGAACGTTGCTAGCATCACATGTGCTGCTTTCAAGGGCTTTTATATCAGAGAGTAATTGCAGCTTGGGAGGATAAAAGAACTTTAAATTTCCACAGAGTGCACACAGAGCCAGTGACCTTTTCATACGCAGTCAAGAGCACGCCATAACTGCCCCGCCCCTTCATTTTCATTCATCAGGATAAAGTCCTTTGAGGTATTTCTTATAGTTTCTTCTCTGGAGATAAAGAGCCTGTACATAACCTTGCCTCATTGCAAGGTCAAGGTTTTGGTAATGCATTTCATTGAATGCAAAAATTTTGCGCCATTGATGTTGGTATTCTATGGTGTATTTAAGTTCAGTCAAGAGAAATGAAGCGAATTAAGTAATGATAATTGTTTATCATTCACATGTTTGCAGAGATAAAATCTTTTGAAAATTATTTGGCTTTTAAACTGTTCAAGGAGATTCTTAATTAAGAAGCATCAGCCCCATTAATAAATTCCCCTGCAGAGTCCAGATACTGGTTGAAGTGGTGGCCGATGACTTGATGAAACTGATGAAGCTGTTGAGGCCGATGAAGTTGAAAAACTGAAGAATTTGCAAAGACGAGGTGGTAATGGGGAGTTGGTGCAGTACAAATGACCGCAGCATGTAGAATTAAAGTGTGGAGGGAGACACAGTTTGTAAGAAGACAGCGGAGAGATAACAGGCCAGCAATGGAGGTGTGTCACTGTGCTATTAGATGGACTTGAACAGATGACATTACCAGATGATCTAGCTCAAATGATGGCTCCAGAAAAGAGAAATTAGGATTAAGCATGAGTGAGAAAAGATAATGGTTGGATACAAACGATAAATGTAATGTAAAGCATAGTCTTCTACGCTAAGCTTTCGTTTAGTTCAATTTGATAAAAATTGATAAATGAGAGGGTTTTATTTTTCCTTCCATTAGTTTGGTAAGTGGGTTTTGTAACTTAATTTTTCTCTTAATCTCCATATTTTGTAGAAAACTACTTGCAAACTGGTGACATTAAGTTATAGTTGAGGCCGGGACACCCCACACAAAAATCATGCTACACCTCTGGAAGGATCTAGAAGTTAAAATGCACTCAAGAGACAAATGGCCCTGGCACAAGCGTTACAGTTTTTTTTTTCAACTGACACTTTGAACATATTTAGGAGAAGTTGGGGGTGTCAGTGTCTACACCAGAGGCAAGATCCATTAACCTGGACATTGAACAGGAACAGTGAGAAGATGGCTATCAGGACATTAATCTATCTTGGGTAGCAGATGGGTAATCCCAGGAGTAAAGTGATATACTTAGAGTAAAGGGAACCCCAGGATAGTGAAACAATGTTTTTTTTTTTTTTTTTTCTGTTTGTTGGGGCCCTCTGGGATAAAGTACCTTCTTTGGGAGGATTACTTGGATAAGTAATCTGTGCGTCAGTGCTTCACATCATTTACCTCAATGTGCCGATGAGGTTCCCATGAGAGAATGAAGCATTGTATCACAAGACATGCTGATGGGAGCCCCACAGCTTCAGTTCTGATAGAAGGAACTATAATGCAGCGGGTTCGTGCAAGACACATTATTTCCTTCTATTAAAAAAGAAAGATTTATTAGAAATCCTAATAAAAGATTTATTTATTTCCATATTGTATCCTTCTCTCTAACAAAACATGCATGATTTATTTTTATGAAAAACACATTTTTTATATTTGTATATGCACGCCCATGGGGAAGAAAAATGGAGAAATAGTTTATCAAATCAGACGGTGATATGACGTACCAGGCAGCGATTTATGAAAACGCTGTTATCGCAAGCTGTGAAACGTCTTGAGGGAAGGGGCCGCAATGAATCTGATTTTGAGACGATCTTTTGTGATATTACTTTGAAAGAGGGTGTGCCTCAGTCATCAGCAGTGTCAAAGGCGAGCCGTCAGCCAGGGAAAACAGATATTATGTTAAATACTGCAAATGTGTATTTCAAGCTCAGTAAATATCTCTCTACAGCTGCTGTCTTGAGTATTTATGGCTGGTAGAGTCAAATTCAGGAAAGAAAATGCAATTATCAAATATTGATGTCGACCAAGATGAGGTCCACAGTGGATACATGACAAATTGACTCAAAAAGCAGAATAAATAGTTCATTCAAAAGAGTTTACTGTACTGAGAAAAGTTTAATGATTTCCCATTTTTGAAAGTCCAATTTTCAGTAATATCAAAGTACATGCGTGGCCTGCCTAATATAGTGTGAACACTGGAATCTCCTCTAATCTCAGCTCAATACTGTAATTTATATGACAACTGTTGCCTAAATTTTTCTCAGGAGAAGAAATAAAACAAAGCAGCGTGTTGAAAATATGTATGCTGTTATTATTAGTTTTATTATTGTTGTCGTTGTTGTCGTTGTTGTTGCTGTTGTGATTATTATTGCTGTTGTTCTTGTTATTGTTGTAGCTGTGGTGTTCATTTTACTGGTTGTCGCGTCCATAGGCACAGCTTTGTAAAGTGCTTGTTTTTTGGGCTGCAAATGCTCCTTGGTAAATGATATCCTCACTAATTAAGAAAATGATTCCCTATATTATTACCACAATGATAACTGTGTCAGCAAATTATAATGGGTGCATCCATCCACTAAAAGAACAAAAGAGCAACCTTGTTTTCAGGTTAAGTCTTCTGTGGTGCAAAGTAAAGCTTTCTCCTTGCAGGCAGCAGATTTTTCTCTCCGACAACAGAATACCACACTACATTTGAGAGTATCTTAAACCCACATAGACACTTCATGGGATAACCACGGCCTGTTGTTAACTCCTTAAACCCTGAGCCTCTGGCCTGAAAATAACATGCCCAAAATGAAACGACTATATCTCTGCAACAAATTGGATTTGAATAATCTTGGTATCATAATAAAGGTAACACCTTGGGAATTTTTGTCATGTTGCAAAAATCAGTGTATATGTCACTGAGTCAGAGTAAATGAAGATGGAACACCGCATAAATGAAACATCTTTTTTGCACCAAACAAAGTTTTACTTTTATTTGTCATAAAATCATTCAGTTGCCGTCTGAAACCAGAAAAAAATTACAACACAGAATCTCACCATTATCTGTGCCAAAGTTTATTCTAACCAAGTAAATCAGAGCAAAATTAGGGCGGTTTTAGTTTGGGAATGTCTAAGTGGCCTTTCCAAGCGGACTTTGTGTGCCGTTTCATATTCCTCAGATACCAAAATGTAAAACTCATTAAATTTCACTTATGTGTCACTACAGGCATAAATTCCATCCAAATACACCCGCTTTTTAATTTTTAGAATTTTAAAATTTTTTTTATCATTATTTCTGCCAGTCCTGTAGCCCATACAATTTCCCATTCAAAAATAATATATACAAAGAAAATTAAGTTTGACTCCACTGGAGCAGATTTATTTAAATCTTAAATTTATTTTAAAAATATTTAAATGTATTTAAAATTATAAATACAAAGGTAATGTAAAAGATGGTAAAAAAAAGTTAAAAGAACAAAAAACCCAGCAAATATTTATACAAGAAAAATGCTATGATTGGCATTGTATCTACATTTCAAGACCGGGCATTGAACCCTGGAGGTACAGGATGCAGCGCTTCACCCTAACCACTAGGCTACATGTTTTACTCAAGAAAACATGTAAAACTCGGTATGCATGCGGAATGGCACAAAGATTCTATGAGAAAGCGACTTTGAAAATGAATGTTGAATATTTAGTGGATAATTATACGGAAAATACCAGAAACAAACCTGTTAAGCGTTTATATTGTCGCGCTATTCAAGTACATGCGAATGGCCCATGGACGCAGTTTGACGCACTGAGAACGCAAGGCTCTAGCTCAGGCGAGGTTTGTGCGATTAAGGTGGTTAAGAGCTAGTTGAAAACATCAGAACCCATACAATCAAATGGCTACCAGCAAAGTCTTACTGACAGCATCACAAGCCGATCACAAAGAGGAAAATATATTGCAAGCAAGCTGAATGCTAAGGAGCTGAGATCTTTGAAGCAATGCCCTGAAAAAAAAATAAAATAATGCTTGGAGACTGAAAGATCTAGTTTCGTTATAACATGGACACGTTGAGCTAACAATAGCAAGTGCAGATTTACCCTCAAACAGTTTTTAATAGCAAAATATCAAAGGTAAGATTTTTTTTTTGCTCATCTCTGTAGACTGTCAAGTGCATGTCTGCTGTTCTTTGTGTGTGGTGTCAGTTAAAAATGACAAGGCTTATATCATTGGATTCTGTGGACTTTCCTCTTTCATTTGAGGTATCGTTTGTATCCATAGCACAAATTCAGTAAAAATGCTAGCGACTCAGAGCTGATAGGATTTTATCCTATGTTTTGCTACATGGTTATTTACTTGCTTGGCGCTTGAATTGTGTTCGGTTGATGTAAAAATGGTCAACATGAGCTTTTTGCCAAGTTTCTTCGCGAAAAGTGGATAGGCTGCATGATGTTGTTGCTATTAAGAAACAAGTTGTATTTATTATGCGTAACGACCGCCCCCGGTACCGGGGGTGTTCAGGTTTAAGGGGTTAACCAACATCTGAGAAGACTCCGTAATCTGTTATCTGCTTCATATCTTGTTTTCTTTGTCCCCATATTAGAGCGGTTTCGGTTTTATTCTTGTCCCATGTGTATTTGTTTTTCTCTGTGCATCTCGTCCCCCGTGCCCCTTAATTGCATCTTGTTATTCCATAAATGCTTCCTCTAGTTGTCTCGTTGCTCGCCCCACTTCCACAGTGCTTTTTCCCACCTGTTCCACGTCTCTTTGTTCAATCGGTGCATATACGTTGCCCATTTACATCGGTTTGTATTCAATTGTTATTTTTCTGTTGTGCCCTTGTCTGCAGCCTTTCAGCATTTCTGTGTCAAGGTAGTTCTCGGTTTTGAGTATTTATCTGTTCCAGTATTCCAGTCTCCCAGATTCTGACTCTGCTTTGGCTCCTGACTACGTTGTCGGATCCTATTATCGTGCCACATTCTACTTCCTGGTTAGGAAACCTGCCTACCTGACCTACCCCCCCTGATCACGACCTGCTGCTGCTTTCTGCCCACACAGCTGCCCCGGCCTGCCTCACTACGCATTCGGATAACAATTCTGCGCCACAGCTTGGAAATAAAACTGTACTGCTGTCAGTGCCTGAGCTCTGTGTGTGCCCTGGCACTATCCCTGCAAATGTTAGTACAGTAAAGTTGCCATAAACTGACTGCTCTGTGGGCTGTGGTTAACACTTGATTAACAATGTGAGAAATAATGATGGTTTCCATTTTTTCTCCAAATTTCATTTATGGTATTATTTACAATTTTATATTATGTTCCCTCACTGAATTGTGGATACTAAATCTAGCAAAAATAAAAAAATTAATTGCCAATTAGCTGACACATTGAGCAGAGTCACATTAAATGAAGGTAGATGCAAAACCTTCCAACAGCAAGGAAGTTTAAAATACAAACAAACAAACAAAAAATGCAGCAGCTTGTGCAGAAGCTTTGGCAAAAATGACAAACCCTGAGGCTGAGAATGACCCCTGGGTTAGATGCTTTAGCAGCCCTTGTCTTTCACATTTTTTCCAAAGCACAATTTCAGAGAAGTAAAATTGTTCATTCAAAGACTGGTGTCCTCTAGATGCACTCAGGCACCGGGGTGAGATATGGTTAATTTCATCATGTGTAAAACAAGGTTATTTAGTTTGAAACAGAAAAAAAGAAAAAAAAAACAGAGTGGGCAGCATCATATTCACGACTGCTTTGAATCTGTCATCATTTTATCATTTTGACCAGTAATGAATGATTGTTTGTCATCAGTTGCCTTAGGCTTCCATTTTGACAGCTGCTATCAGCC
Source organism: Gymnothorax javanicus (assembly GCA_029692085.1). NCBI lineage: Eukaryota > Metazoa > Chordata > Actinopteri > Anguilliformes > Muraenidae > Gymnothorax > Gymnothorax javanicus. Next base: position 35,538,487 of record CM056202.1, read on the forward strand.
GTGATATGGGATTGCAAGACTTCATGAGCCCTGAAAAAGAAGCTTTCTCCTGTGGTTCAAAGCTTTGAGCCAATCATCAAGTTTACTGGTAGAGAGTTAAACCTGTTCAAGCCTTCATTTTTTTCAGTGGGTGATAAGTGATTACAGTAGCGTGTCAGATAACATGATCAGGAAGTTAAAGATGTTAATTTAACGATTAGAAGATGCAGAAGGTTTCAGTCAAGACGTGCTTGTTCATGAAAAATGCAATTTCCTTAAATCAACTTATATTAGCCACAAAGCCCTGTCCTATATTCTAAGAGGACATTTATATGCTAAGAGTGACCAAAACAAGATATTGCTCACATACTGTGATTCAAATTCAGCAAGCAAGAAGTGCTTGAATTCAGGCCTGGGGCTACATTGTATATCTTTTATTTTGTTCAAGCTAATTTCCTTATTTGGTAATGTTTTTAGAAAAGTTCTTTTTCTTTCATATTTTGATATGGAAATATATATAGGAGTAGAACACTTAAAACAATTAAAATCCCCAAAATCTATCTTGACCATAACTGGACTGTTTTGCATGAAAATTCTTGTTGTTTTTAGCGCAGTGTAACTTGAAATTGTAAAAATGCTGTATTAAAAAATCCTTTTAACTCACAAATAAGAAAATGAAAACATCTCTCTATCAGTCTTTGATAATCTATTTGAGCCATATTCTAAAAAAAAATAAGAATGAATTTGCTAAAAAAAAAAAAACACAGGCCATGGCATTTGGATATAAATGAAGAAATACTATGACTGGATCATCATTGCCCAGATTCATATGTTTCAGCTGGCAATTATTAGTTTAATTCAGACTGATGAAGCGTGTAGCTTCTCATTTCGTAAAAAATCATGTCGAAAGGTGTGTCCCTTGGTGGCGGAAAAGATGTTTCCATATTTGAGAATGGGCAAATTATTGGCCTGCATCTAGCAAAGAAAGCAATGCCTGAGGAAAACAAGCACAAGGAATCATTTTCACACACCAACTGGGCACCACAAAGTTCTGACCTTGACTACATTTAAAGTTATTTGGATGTGCTGGAGAAGACCACAGAGTGGTTCAACTATCTAGTTTTGAAGAAAAGATCTCAAGCCAAAAACTAAAGCTATTCCTATTGAAAATAAATGTTCTAACATCGCATATGGTTGTTAAAACAAAGACGAAATAAATTTGCACTGTAATCAAAGCTACAGGGGTTCCAACTAAAACTTTATCTGCGCAACTTTTTGGTCACACTTTAGATGAAGAATTGCTCATAAAGGCTTTATAAAGCATGTATAATGCCTTCATGTGAAAAGATGATATAACTGTCTTGGCTAAATGCTACATAAAAATGTCATGCTTTTGTCAAAGGACACTGTCATTGTCACATCTTGCATCACATGCTGAATAAGGATGTGTTATACCACCCTTAACAAAGCATGATATTTGCTTATGTATGATTTATGAAGACATTATGTCTAATTTATGAAGGCATTATAAATGCTGTATAAAGCCTTTATGAGCAACATTTCATCTGAAGCGTGACCAACTGTTTTTTTTAGCAAGGCAGTGTATAATGCAGTATACAACCAAAAAGAGCTTCGGATTGTCCATGGGCATCTTCTGACAGTACATTCACAATTTATTAGATGAAACCTGACAGGAAACTTTATGATTCTTGATGGGAGCTTTGACCCTCGCATACAGGGCATTTTGGGAGAAGTGCAAATTAATGTCACCAATGGTGAAGTCAAGACATACAACTGAACAGCCAAAACAACATTCTTCAGTTTATAGTGTTACATTACCTGAAGCTTTAAGGTTAATATCAATAAATGAATAAATGAAGGAATGTGCATGCCCTAATGATAAATAACATTCAGGATTACATGCCGCTTGTTAACCCCTATGATTGGTTGGTAAAGAACAAGTCAAATTTCCTGACAACACAATCAATATGGATGTCAGTATTCCACCTTTGTTTCAAGTTTTCTGTCATGTTTATATTTAAATTTTTGCTCCTTTGTCAGTTGTGTGCTTTTTTAGAATTGCATTCCTTCTCCACATGCCCTGTCTTCAGGATGATTAGTTCCAATGCATTGATTAATTGTATCATTAAGGTTGTGCTTTTGCTACATCTGCATTTCAGCTTTCCCTCATGTTACTTGAATCCATTTTTCAGTTTCCCTGCCCATGTGCTTCGGTTTATTTTCCTTTTCCATGCCATTCACCTTCAGTTATTGTAGTATTGTCTCATTGCCTTGGCCCTTCCTCCTTGCCTTCCTCATGCTCTGTGTCTTACTCCTGTCCATCTGATTACTCTTCATTTCTCCAGCCCTGCTGTGCACCATTGTCTTGTTTGCTCGTTTTAGTCTTGTGCATTTATACCCTCTCTGTTCCGGTATCCCAGCCCGTTTCTGGTTTTAAACCTGCCTGCTCTCTCCATTTTGGACCCAGTCTTTTTTCCTGGTTTTTTTGATTGTTCATCTGTTTTTATTTTTCTCTCACTGCCAACTAGTTTTATGCCTTCGCCTGCTTCCCTACCCGCTTCCTCCGCATCATCCTTGTTTTCAAATAAACTACTGGGTTTTTTTTTTTCAATGTGCCATTTGCGCTCAAGTCCTTTCTGCTAACCCTGAGAATGGAAATCTATTGCTTATCTTTACACACTCCTATATTATATATATATGGATCAATCCAAGAAATGATGTTTGGGCCTATTTTAGGGTCGTTTTGACTTCAGAGAGCTATAGAAAAAAAATAATGCACCATTCTTCCTGTTTCTAGTCTCATTTGAAAGAAAACATTCAGGGCTTCAAAAGAAAGGCAAATTTGCATATGTCGGCCCATAATTTTGCGAGTTATTGAACCCCAAAGTTAAAAAATTGCCCAAAATTGCCATTTTTGGGCCATTTTCACCTCATTCCAAGCCATGTATTGTCAAGCCAAATAGTGCTAGACCACCATAAACTTATTTTTTTTCTTAGTGGGGGGTCATATCTAACATTTCCATGTGGTTTAGCCATTTCATGACCTACATTTTTTTTTCCTATATCTTTTAATTGGAATTTCAACTCGTTGAAACGCGAATTAATGAAACTTTTAGACCATCAATTAGCATACTAAGAAGGTAGTCCCACTGCTCATATTACATCCAGCCAAGAGGGTCCCTGTAAGGGTTATGTTCATAGAAATATTTTTTACATACATTGACCTGAGCCTGTGCCAGCTAGAAAAAACTATTTTTTCAACACCGGCCTCGTCACTCGCGTTTTACTGACATTTACCCATATATAGAGCAAACCCCTGCTAATTTCTTTACTTTCTACCATCCAAACAAAGTTATAGGGTATATGTAGCAACCCTAAAAGTAAAATAATAAAGAAAATTAATTCAGGTTGGCTCTATGGGGCGTTGCTCGGTGAGTGAAACGCGAGTGATCATCCGGCGCCAAAAATGTCACGAGAAGAGGAAAGCGACTTCCTGTTAACCGGCAAAAGTAAACTACATCCGGGGTCCTTCGTAAACAACTCAGAGGATCTCAAGCTTCGATTGAGGCAAGTTTACGGCAGATTTTACTGCAAAATACAAGAGAAATTCCTCAGAAAGGTAAGGAATTTGGATGAAATTCTTACAAAATATTGTTGAGGGGGTGTCTGGGTGTATGCAGATGTCTCAGTTTGTACCGAAACAATGTATTTTGGGTTCTATGGGTTAAAACAGATCGGTGAGTGAAATTTCCAAGCCGGTACAGCCATTGGTTTGCGTGTACGGAGCCATTTGCCGTTCAGCGTGGGTTTGGGGAAAAGTGATACGTGAGTGACTGGCCAGCCACCTTGCCGAAAATGGCCCCTGTGGCTTGAATTCCTGTATCCTTGGCTGTAAATTGATGTTAATTCTGTAGAATTAAGTGCCCCAGATGTGTTACTACCTTTTTAGGCCATGTTTGGGCATTTTGAGTCGACCCCCCACCCCAAAGAAGGGCGGAATGGCGAAATTTTGTCAGAATTTTCACTTTTTTGCCCCCCAAACAGCCTAATTTCGCTAGATTACATGCTTTTTTCATGTTATATTTCTTACCACACCTACTCTTAATCGTTTTAGAGTGTTCAACCTATCCTGGGTAGTATAATATTGCCACAGTGCAGGCCTAAAGGTATTTCGCTACGCCGCGTCACTCACGTTTCACGTACTAAGATTATGGCCGCCACACACCTCTATATGCATAGCCCAGGAATTTTCACTTGTTAGTATTTTAGATCGGCCTCTTCTCTAATATCCTGACCAGAAGAAATGAACATTGTGCAAACCTTCACTGCTTTTAGGTACATTTTCCCGACGTCACTCGCGTTTCAATTTCTATTTTTTTCGTCAGAAAAGGCACCTCCACACCATTCAGCCTATTCAAATTTCACCAGAAGATGGCCCTATGGTACCCCTAACTTACACAACAGCCAATATGTAGATACTGCATACTTTTTTTTAATCAAAAATTTCTGGGGGCTGTATTTTGGGTTTTGACTGGATATTTGGACACTATCAGTCGCGGCTCGTGAACTGCCAACAGCAGAGGCTCAAACAATCCCTTAAAAAGAATGATTGGTCATGACCTGTTTTCAATCAGTCATTTAAATTACCATTAAAGAAACTCTGAAAACTCTCAACATTATCAGGTGCGGCCAGTTTTCATTTATAACGCATACCTGTCAACTCTCACGCATTCGGTGTTAGTTTAAGTGGCATATTTTCGTTCCTCTGCTGTAGTCAGTAATTATTCAATCAACGAGTATGTAGATTCTGGTGTGGAACTAAAGTCCTTGTGCACGGAGGAGTTGGAAGCAATGGAATTGCATGAAGACGTTTCAAATTATCTTATTTCATTTAAACGATCGCGAAACACATGCATTGCTTCCAACCACTGAGTAAAGAAAAGCATGTGAAGTCCGGAGTCGTAATCGGTATGCGTTGTAAATGAAAACTGACCACACTTGTTAATGTTAACAGCTGGCCCACGCAGAGTCGCTGATGTCGCGTTAAATTTTAAAGAGTTAAATTTTATTTTCAAAGGCATGGTAGAAACCCTAGATGGGCCAGATATGTGTATTTATGCCCTTCATTTAATAGTAGAACATGTTTTGTGTATGCAGGAGTGATATGGATTCAATCCAATGATGTATAGTGGTGCTGAGGTGGACTTTAGAATATGTTGTCAGAGGTGAAACGCGAGTAACGAACAAAAGGTTTTCCAAGGGTCAATGCAGAGCCTGACTGAGGTGTTTAAGTAATTTATGGAGGGCAAAGGGTAACTGTTTTGTATAATAGACACACTGTAGGCAAAGTACAGTGATTTGAAGAGTATCTGATGAGTTTTGAGGAAATGAGGGTAAAGTTCAGAATGTGAGTCAATTTTTTCCAACTTTTACCTTTTGCACTATATATTCGATGACTCATAATTCTATAAATTTTTAACCCTGGTTTTTGATTTTTTGTACACTTAAAGTAACATATTGTAGTAGTTTGTAAACAAAATTTGGTATAGATATGGCAATTATTAATTGTACTTTTGATGTTGCATTTAATTTCATCACTCATGTTTCACGCGTTTCGAAAGGTTTTACGGCGCGTGCGATAAAAACTGACCCGTTAGGAGTTGGTGACTTGAATGAACCATTCCATAAAGCCAAGATATCAATAAAATAAAGTGTTATTAAATAATACTGAGTTTGTTATTTTCATCCCCATGAGCATCATTTCTTGGATTCACCCATATATATATATATATATATATATACAGTTGCAATCAAAATTATTCAACCCCCATTGCAAATTGGGTTTAATAGCAAAATTTACAAACTTTCAGGCATTTGCGATAAACAGATCAAACAAGAACATTTTAAATAGCTCAACACAACTGATATTACAAGTGGTTTCTCCAAATTTAACTCAAAATGCCATTTTTAATGACTGCTGCAGTCTCAAAATTATTCAACCCCCCAAATAGAATCCCTCATAAGAGCATATTTGAAAATCAGGTATTGTCTCAAGCACACCTAATGCAGCTAATCAAGAGCTAAATAAGTTGCATCAGGTTTGCTTGAGATAGAATACATCAAATACTTGCACTCGCTAGGGTTTGTTGACAGTGACATTTGATTGCATATTAGAAATACGGCTGCCAAAAGAATTGTCCAAAAAGCTAATAGAGGAAATCATTGCCTGGCACAAACAAGGAAAAGGATACAAAAAGGTAGCAGAGGCACTGAATTTTCGTAGAGATACAGTTAGAAGCATAGTTTGCGAGTTCAGAGTAAAAGAATGGCTACAGTATCAGGATGTGGCAGAAAGAGGAAGCTATGAATTGCTGTCACCAGATTCCTGAGGAGACGGGTGGTCAAAAACCCTCGAGTGACTGCAGGAGACCCGCAGCAAAACTTGGAGGCAGGAGGCACTGAGATTTCAGTTTGCACAGTAGAGCGCATACTAAACGTTGAAGGTCTCCAAGACATACACCACAACTGATCCAAAAGCACAGGCTCCAATATGCTCAAAAGCATATAAATAAGCCACAGAAGTTTGGGGATATTGTTCTGTGGAGTGATGAAACAAAACTGGAATATTTCGGCTTATGAATCAGTGGTATGTCTGCAGGAGGAATAGAGAAGCATATGCTGAAAAGTACACCCTGTCTACAGCGAAGAATTGTGGGGGCTGTTTGATGCTCTGCAGCTGCCTTGCTTCCTCTGGCACTGGAAATCTGCAAAGTGTTGAGGGCGAGATGGATTCAGTCAAGTACCAGGATATCCAAGGAGAAAATGTCATGCCGTCTGTAGGGAAGCTGACGCTTGGGCATCACTGGACCTTCCAAAAGGACAATGATCCTAAGCATACCTCAACATCCACCAAGGCTTGGTTTCAGGAGAAATCTGGGAAGATTCTAGAGTGCCCATCACTGTCGCCTCACTTAAACCCCATAAAAAAAATCTCTGGTAGGATTTGAAGAAGACAGTTGCAGCATGCAAACCCTAGAATATTAGTGAACTGGAGGCCATTGTCCATGAGAACTGGGCTAAGATTTTGTGCGAATGCTGCCATAAGCTGACATCTGCCTATGCATCACATTTCCAGCAGGTCATAGCGGCAAAAGGGTTTTCTACCAAGTATTAAAGATGCTTGTCATGAAGGGGTTGAATAATTTTGAGCCGGCAGTAGTCATTAAAAGTGGCATTTTGTGTTGAATTTGAAGAAGCCACTTGTAACATCTGTTGTGTTGAGCCATTTAAATTGTTCTTGTTTGATTTGTTCATTGCAAACAGGTGAAAGTTTGTAAATTTTGCCAGTAAACCCAATTTGCAAGGGAGGTTGTGTAATTTTTATTGCAACTGTGTGTGTGTGTATATATATATATATATATATATATATATATATATATATATATATATGTATGCTAATCACCACAAAATGGCTGATTTGGCACTATTAAAGGAGAGTGGGGAATCAGAGACCACAAGCATTCCCTGGCCCATAACGACGACCAGCTGATAGCCTCTTCAGATTACCAAGACCAATTATCTTGGCATCATGACACGAACTAGGCCACGAGTTACACAGACCTACAGGACCCATACCCATTGACAGTTCCACACCTCTCTGAGGTTGTTTTTTATATAGACTGGCAGGTTTCAGAGTGAGTTGTTGGACAAGTCGGGGATATCCCAGGCATCATCGAGAGCAATCACCCCAGTCAGGTCGGATGGCTTAAACACGCTAATAAAAAAATTTTTTAAAAGTGGGTATCGTAAATGTCCTCATCTAGTGGGTGAATAGCCAACTATGTCTATGTTTGCGGCTATAATTCAAATGTAATTGGGCAATTTCCTGCACTCATAGTGAAATAAGGGCACCTTAGGTGAGAAAAGCTGTTTTTGTGAATAGGAATCAGTGTCATTCTATGAATGCACAAATTATCAGTGAAGCCAACATCAGTCTGTGGCTATGTGGTAAACTGCCTCTATCCACTATTCCTCCATTCTGAGACACACTTGTATAGGACGCGGTGTGTCACGATTACTGTGCATACTCACAACTTTGAATGAAGTGACTGCAAGTCAAAAGCTATCTCCATCCTTGATAATCCATCAACATTTTGCATTGTATGTATACGTTGCAGTTACTCGGGAATTAAGCTTTTTATATTAAGGAGATGTCTATGGAAATTAGAAGTTTAAATCGCTACTTCAGTGCTTTGGTCGAAGGATATGAAAAATGTAAACTTTACAAAAACCACAATAATCATAGAGGAAGGTATTGTTCTTCTTCTATGATGTTTATTACTACTAAAAACGTGCTTTGAATCCTTGTATATCCATAGAAAACTCCATCATATAAAGAGCATAATACCTGAGTAACTAAATATATACAGTATAAATGCATTGCAAAACAAAGGTGGATTGGCAAGGATGGAATCAGATTTTGATTTCCAGTTGAGCAGATTCACTTTCTTAGGCTGAGAATTTTCAAAGTTCTGAGCATGTGCAGTCATCGTGACACATCAGGAGCAGTATGAAATAGCTGGCCTTTTCGTCCACCCTAGTGACCTGAATAGTGACCAATTTTAAAAATCTTGAGCTCAAATGTGCCTAAACTCTTGGTTTTGCAAGAAGATATAAGCAACCTTGAACACTGCATCAAATCTGCATGTGACAGTACGTACCTGCTTAAGTGCTGGCTCCTGACTCCCTATCTGATCCCCCAGAGTGTAGTGCATATGAGTTGTGGAGGCGTACTACGCGTGTGCTTGTGCTCACCTCTACTTTGAGGTTGGAAAGTTTATTTTAATTCTGTGGCAGTGCAACTAGTTTTACCGGCCAAATTTAAAGCTGCTACAACATGTTGCCTCTGTAAGTATTTCCCTTAGTAGGTGACCCCTCTGCTGAAACCACCAAAGAGCACATCTTTCCCGTGCTCAGTTCCTGCTTGTAACAGAAATGCCTCCAAATTGCCTTTCATTTCAATCTTGGTAGTGTTTTACTCAAGAATAAAGAGGATACTGTATATATTCACAAGATAATTTATATCACCCATTAATAGCTCACAGCAAGGACATCATGGGTTTGAATCCGGCCTCGGGCCTTCATGTGTGGAGTTTGCATGATCTCCTCGTATTCGCGTGGATTTCCTCCAGGTACTCCGGTTTCCTCCCAGGCTCCCACAGTCCAAAGACATGCATGTCAGGCTAACTGGAGACTCAAAATTGCCTATAGGTATGAGCGTGTGAGTGAATGCTGGGTGAATGGTGTGTGCGCTTGGCGATGGATTGGCGAGCTGTCCAGGGTGGGTCCCTGCCTTTCACCCATAGTCAGCTGGGATAGGCTCCAGCTCCCCCAGAACCCTAGTGAGGATGAAGTGGTATAGGAAATGGATGGATAGATGGATTAATGGGTAATTCTAGGAGGAAATGGGGCACAAGCTTCACATGCTCACTTCCAAAAAAGGCAGCGATTTATGCTATTTACTGGTGCTTTTCAAGAGTAGTTAAAGATGGTTGCTCAATTTGAAATCCAAACCCTTGTTTAGACATGCAGTACATGCATACTTGCATACTACAGACCTTAAAAATACAGATCATGCATTATTTGGATCATAAACTTGCTTTTTACCTTTTTGTTACTACTAAGTGTGATTGCATTAGTTCAATATTAATTGCACAACACATTTTTTTTTTTTCAGCACATTGTTTTTCAAGTGAACACAGATTTGGTGTATTATTGTAGTTCACATAGAGCAGAACCTGGGTGCCACTGTGAGTGTAGCTTGCAAGACTAACAGTTCCCCTTATGGCTCTGGGCTGGTGCAGTAAGACCATTCAGATCTCAATGACCCGAGATAGCGAAGTACCATAAAACCATTTGCTTGGTCGTCGTGCCAGCTGCCTTTTATTGCACTGCAATTCGGGGTAGCCAGGCTGAAGTATCTTTCCTGATGTGCATCAGGACCATCGGATTTTTTTCAACACCACAACATGTGCGCAAAGTGGAAATCATTTGTGAAGAGACATGGAGGCTGCAAAGAAACAACCTGAATCCAATTAGAGTTCATAATATCATAAGTATGACTTCAGAGGAGAACAAAAGGAGGGATTTTGAGATGGTGTCCTCAACATAGCAATGAATGCAATTTGCCACTAATCCCCCCCAAAAAAAAAAAAAAAGGTGAATACTTTGGGTATAGTAAAATAGTTTCCGTTAGTGTCTTTCAAGCTGTCTATTTCCCCTTAAATATGTTAGTACAGTAAATAGCTGGTTCCCTGTTATTTTCCTGGGGTTTCCATTAAATGTTTATAGTAATATTTTCCAGTAGTGTCACATGCCCTAATAATTTAGTCAATTAAAATGTATTCCTATTTCTATGACCATTTCCCATAATGCAGTGGCGCATAAAATAAATTTACTTAGCGATTGGACTGATTAACTCTCCTGGAATAACAATATTAGGCATTGATTAATAGCCGCTCCCCTTGAAAAACAAATGTGGCCATAAGGAGTGAATCAATCCCATAACAGACATTGAAACTGCAAATAAAGTACAATTGCTTGTTATAATTCAGTCGCTGCATTTGTAGTTGCAGTGAGAATCGACGTACACAGCAGGGGTTAGAATTGAGCTAGAGAACCTGAGCATTTGCACATTACAGGAAAAAAAAACATGGTGTTTCTTCATAGGTAGTAAGGTTAAATAAAATGTGTCGGTTTAAAAACATCTGCTTGAACAAATGTAGCCTCGAATGCAGTATCTATCAATTACAGTATATCCAAAATAAAGTATTATTAAAATGTATTTTTAGTCATTGCAAATACTACTCGTGTATAAATTAAAAAGAATTAATAATTACAGGGAATAAACAAATGTATTTAGCTACTGCTTCAAAATGGAATGAATGGTTGCTCCGCACGCACTGGCACACTTATATGGAATGGATGGAGACACAAGATCCATGCACTGCTCTGAGCTCTTGTGAGTGCTCACGGGTTCATACGGTGTGAAACAAGCATTTTACATCAACGGCTTCATTTTTTTCACACATAGTGCAGCAGAATGACATTGTGTTGCCAAGGCAACATAGTCTGTATCTACAGACGTCATTCATGTTTTTTTCTTTTCAGTAATATTGGTGAAAATAATGTAATAGTTAGTTCTCATTCCGCTTATATTGATTTTATATTGAAAAAAATGTCAGCTGGATGGCCGAGTGACAAAATCATCTGTGTTGTTGTCTCACAGCGAGAGGATTGTGGGTTCGAATCTTGCCTGGGGCCTTTCTGTGCGGAGTTCACAGGTTCTTCATGTGTTTGTGTGGGTTTCCTCCGGCGATTTTGGTTTCCTCTCACAAGCCTAAAATGTGCATGGTAGGTTAAATGGAGACTCTATATCGCCCATGCGCCTTGAGATGGGTTGGCAAACTGTCTAGGTTGTGATTCAACCTTTTGCCCATAATCGGCTGGGATAGGCTACAGCTTCCCCTGACCCTGATGAGGAAGAAAGGGTTTTGGTAATGAAATAGATGGGGAAATGCCAGCATTACTCAAGCTAACTTACTGGTTGTGATGGACCAGGCTAAGGCGCAGTGTCAGTACAGGGCTAGAACTGGCCAGAAATTCTGTATTGGGTATCAGTCACAATGGGATCAATACCAAGTTAACCCTGTCAGCATTTAATACACACAAAGTGGCAGAAGCACTTTACCCAGATTATGACATGTAAAGCTAAAGCACCAGAAACAGAAGTAATGGCTGGCCCTATAAAACCTCTGCTTTCAACATCTGACTGTGAATCATCAATATGTGATAACTATTAATGTGGCTGCAGCTGTTTTGTTACAGGAGAATTAAAATTTCTCGCTACAGCGTGAACGAGGGGTGTGAGATTCATCATGACCTCGTGTGGATTTTTCCTGCTCGTCCAGATGTCAGTGTGCCTGTTTTAAAACAACTGCGTATGATGAGATGTTCTGTTTTTTTTTCTCTCCTCCTCATACTGGTAGAAGTTAATAGCAATTATCATTTATATCTCCTTTCTCCAGAAACAAATTAACCATCAAGAGTATGGCTTTCACATTGTCCATAAAAATGTTCGTTATTGTATCCGAAAGTGCATTGGGACCAGTTTAATTCAGCGTTTTAGATTGCTTCTGGGACCAGAGAACCATGAAGCCTTTGTCCCTTTGACAGTCATTAATGCAGTTTATTAGAAGAAACATGACATACAGGACAAGCAGGTGGACTAAGGTGCAGCAAAGCACAGAAAGTAAACACCTACCAACCATGAAAACTCAATTCTGGGATTTTGTCTATTTGTTTGCAACCTTGACAATTTTCAGTTAAGTGGCAGCATTCACTAACTTCATTAATTAAATTTTTTGCAGTAGTTTGCAGATGCACTCTGTATAAGAACATCAGCAAAAAAAGTGCCTCATGCAGTAATGCAGTAGCGTTCACTCAGTGTTTTAAAACTCCCATATGGGATGAACTAGTACCATTACTTTACAGATGACAATGAAACCGCTTGAATCATGTCTGAGAGCCCACCTGGGGTGGGGGGACAGGAATCAACATAAAAAGTCCACACACATGTCCACATAGGGCCATACATTGTGTCACATATGCAAGGATCATTATTACCTGAAAAAATATAGCTTTTGGTGATGAATGATCATTTAAGAGAGGAAGGGGTGTCATCAGAGGGATTATAGCCCTGATCTCCCCTTGCCTTAAAGCCCATTACTTCTCCGAACTCATTCCCGTTTACATTTCCAAATTAGCAACTAAGTTTTAATTCGTTCAGTTGCAAGAATCAGTCCTTTAACTTACTGTCTATTTCCCCTAAGCTTGCATTATTGCACATTGCACATTAATGGTGACATAAAACGTCAATGTCTTTTGAAGCTTCTGAATTCTTGTGGCTCCCAAAATGGTATATATTTTTTTCTGCGTCAGTATCCGATCAGCTAGATACGCCTAAGAAAACATTTTTAAAAATGCGGTTTTGCTGACTCAGGGCTGCATTATGTTTGCTTATGTAAAAATAGAAATCCGTTAACAACTGGTTACAGTACCATAATGCAGGGTAACTCTCAGCCCATTCCGATTAAGAATCTGATTGTTAATTGAATTAATTTACTGAGCAAATAGGCTACTAATAAGCTGTGTTGCCATTCATGATTAAGACATATCGCTTTGCATCAAGGAGGAAGGCTACAATGTGAGATTGCGTGGGCGGAAATTAACTGAAATTTCTCGAAATTCCATCTTGAAGCAGAATGTTATGGAGTAAATGCTGCTGAAGACTGTAGATAAGGTTTTGATTTTGCTGTCCATACAATCTGATATTGCAGCCTTCCCACAACTTCGGCTGAAGCAAAGACCTCATGAATAATTTTGTAACCATGAAAGTATAACGCATGGAAAACATTTGAAATGATTTTAAATGCAAGCCATGCATTGAACTTTCGCGATGCACTTGTAACCAATTTACTAAAGTATTCAATTTAATAAATTCATTATTATAGCTTCACGGCAACCAGTGTGCAACCGCACTTCCCCAGAAATGCAATATATTCTTCTGAATGCTGAAAACATTTGGATTAATTCATAAAATAAATTAAGTTGCATAGCTGAGGAAAAAATGCTTGAACGGGAGATGTAATTCACGAAAAGTACTAGATTAGTTAATTATTTGTTTGCTTCCTCCCACCCCCATCCCAACAATATCACTATTAAGTACATTGTCATTGTTGTCCTTTGGCGATCTCCGTCATTTCTTAATACTTTCATCATATTTTCAGGTTTACATATCGGTCTTCATTATTCAGTTAATAAATTGTGATTATTTATCAAGTGATCTTAAACAGGAACAGCTTGAAACCAATTATGCGTTTAAAGGGGTGGTCGCACATATGTTAAATAACATAGCTAAGCGCAGTAGAAGCCTCTGTAGCTTAACATAGCCGAACATGGTGCTCCGTAGCGATCCGTAGCCATCTGTGGCTATCTGTAGAAATAACTTGGCCATTAACGCAAGAAAACGGTTCGTAGAGGTCAATCTGTTGTGCACGCTCAGAAGATAGCCAGGGTAGCGGGCATTTTTATTAACATAGCAGTAACTTTGTTTAATGTAGTTACACTTAGTTTACTGTAGGAACAACCATAGCCTACTGTAGCCAAACGTAGCGTACCCCATAATCAACAAATTTGGTGTGAATCTACGGGCGACTGAGGGCTACTACATTGCACTACGGCTGTCAGTACGTCTCACTACATCTAACTACAGTGTACTAGGCTAGGCTTTAACTTACTTCAACCTAGTTGTACATATTTTAACGTATTTTTACGTAGTCTGGGCTATGGTAATCCCCCCCTACGGATAGCTACAGAGGCTAACGTATGTGTGACCACCCCAGAAGAGTCAGAGGCTCACAGCAAGCCATACCCAGCTTGCCTTTGGTACTGGGGTGTTTTGGTTTAAAAGATTAACTGCTTGCTCAGCCTTTCAGGACAGCACATTTTGAGTTGCTGTATCTAATTGAAAGACTTCTTAAACTTACAGTAACTGATTGGATTTTCTTAAGCATAGCATACCTAATCCAAGTGTTGCGATGGTTTAATCGGATTAAGTCCAGTACGTCTTTCAATTAGATATAGCAACTCTAAATGTGCTTAGCCAAAAGGTTGAGGCAGATAAAGGGTTAAAGATATAAATTAATTAATGAATCGAATAAACATAAAAGCATGGAATCCACTGGAGTTCCAGTTTTCAAAGACAAGCAGATACAGAATATCCTTATTGGAATAAATAATGAATGAATAAATCCAAAATGCATTTATACCTCCTGGCTTTAATCTTAGGAGCTTCCTCTTAGGAGCACACTGACAATGAGCTCTAATTTACATTAATATTAAACTGCCACTGGTCAATAATTGCATCAGTTCCTCTTGCGCTCAAACAGCCAGAGAAAAATCTGTGACAAAATTTGAAAAAAAAAATGATGCTGGCATAAATAGCTGGGAGGACAGGTCTTGCTCCTCCATTGTTTTCTTTATTTTAACTTCTATTGTTGTATTAAATTCCCAAAAGACTGCAGGATTATTGTTGAGAGAGTGGTGGGAGTCCATTTAAGATGGCTGAATATATTACCCTACCCCTCCCCCCCATGAGCAGCATCAGCTCTGGACAAATAATATTTATGCTTGCACACTGACAAAATACAACGTGCTCGAAAACAATCATATTGCATTCTCCACACAGAGATATTCTGAGAGCGTTTTTAAATACAATGTTTACAATGACACTGTTACCTTGCCTTTTTTTAGCTGTATGAAGGCAATGCCAGACTCTGCTTTACAGCCCTGCAAGGTTAACACCATGCCTTGGGGCAGGCTCACCCGTATTTTGCTATTTCAATGTATAGTTGGGTCAGGCTTGCTAATTTGTGCTCTTTGTGTAATTTTCATGCCCAAAATATTGTTCCTTGTCTGCTGAGTCATGCCCCAAAAATCAGTCCTTGACACCCAAATCAAACTGTTCAGATATCATTGTCTTATCACCCTTACTCACTGTTGCCTGTAGATCAGATTTAGGATATTGCACTTGATAAGTATATTATGTGTGTGCATACAAGCACTACAATTATTATCGTAGCCAAATAACCAGATAATATCTTATAGCTAAACTTAATGTTAAACTTACTGTGAAAATCTTTCAAGTAAACATTATCCAATAAACTTAATAACCATGAAGTTTGTTGATATATGGTATATTTCATTCCTGGTACAAACATAAAATGAACAGAAAGTATGATTAGCTAGAAAATTATGCTTGATTGAGGACATGGTAAAGCCCGTACCGTGTTTAATGGCGGTGCTCACAACTACTTGAATGTGCAACCGTTCTCATGAAAGTTCTTGCTTCAACCACGAGGACAAGTTGTCAAATTTGAGAAACGGGACAATTTGACGAGACAGGATAGAATATTAAACCTGCTATTGCCAAACTGTGAGTACGATCAGTGTGAATTTTTAGCAATCACAAGCCAAGTGTTAATTTAATTTGTGCAAAAGATTAGGCTGCGTGTACAGCACACATTAGAAAGACGTACGGTATGGGCCAATGTGACTTATGAAAAAGAAAATGAAACTCGCACACTTGAATGCTCCTAATATTTAATAGAAGACAATGTGTCCCCCTCGTCGTTCCAAAAAACCTTCCCGGGTGTGTACACCATCACTGAACTCCGAGTCAGTTGAATCCAGGGATAACGTGTCAGCTTGCCTCGAAACGTAGTTTTTCCGTGGGCGTCTTCCGACGTCATCGGGAATCCGTTGGGGTGCGTCGGGAGGTGTGTCCTGGGGATGCCCTCTCCATTTGTAGACCCGGCCATTCCTATAATCCTCGTTGTCCCGCTCAAACATTTTAATTTTATGAGCTTTTAGTTTATTCTCCATCTCCGATTTGAACTGGGTTCACTGATTGTCTTTCACTGAACTCAGCACCTGTATAAGGGATGTGCGTATTTCCTTGACTATCCAATGTGACTTATACAATATTGCTTCAACGTCATCAATCCACGGGTTTCTTTACGTTAAAATTTTGCTGGCTACCGCAGTCTCGAATTGAATTTGGCCATGCCAGTGCCAAACGTGGCCAGCAGACTTTGCGCAGCGCAGGGATATATTAGAGATATTGTCAGTTTGGGTCAGCATAGTGTGTTGTTGTTTGAGCAAGCTTATGTTTAGATGTCCTCTGCCCTCGTTCTGTGCATGCTAGGTATGTGACTACATTTGTAAAAGAAGCAGCGGCTGACAGGCACATGCTCCAGAGGAGAGCTACTGTATCTGCGTGCACCCAAGCAGGCAGTATTTCGTATTTTAGCATTCTGGTGCTTAGTTTGTTGATTGGACATTCATGTTTTGGATTAAATTAGCTAATGCACAGCAGAAATGGACCTTGAGCAAAAATTAAAGATGGTCGCCTATAAATGATACAATTATGGAATTTCATGCTTTATAAAGCATGTCATTACACCATCATATGCAGCAAGCGAAACCAAATTTGACAAAACCAACCATGTCGATATAGTAATGGCTGGACAATATTAAGGATGACATAAGCACGTTTTTGTATGCTCACTTGACACTTGATATTATTAAAAAAATCAGTTTTAACAAAGGAATTATTGAAGGCAAGGGCAGGATGGTGGGTTTACACAACAAAAGTCATGGGTTTGAATCTGGCCTGTGGCCTGTCTGCGTGGAGTTTGCATGTTCTCCCTGTGTTCACATGGGTTTCCTCCAGGTACTTCCATTTCCTCCCACGTTTCAAAGATACGCATCTCAAGCTAACTGGAGACTCTAAACTTGCCCATAGGTACGAGTGAGAAAGTGAATGGCGTGTGTGCCCTGTGATGGATTGGCGAGCTGTCGAGAGCGTGTCCCTGCTTTTCACCCATAGTCAGCTGGGAAAGGCTCCAGCTCCCCTGCTACCCTAGTGAGAAAGAAGTGGTATAGATAATGGATGGATGGATGGATGGATTATTGAAGGCATTATGACACATTTATTAAGGTAGCATACAGTATATGCTACTGTATTTTAAGACTCTATAAGGCAGAAGGAACTTTTCAATAGAAAGCACACAGATACCATCGGCCTGTCTGCTAATTTCCGTCATTGGGTTAGTGGAGGGCTTACAACTCCATGAGCAAAACCAGTTGGGTTTTATCTTCAACTTAGTGACTACATCTCAGCTGTTAGATTTTTTTTTTTCTCTTTCCCTCTTAATTAACGCCAAGAAGTTGTGCGAGTCACAAGCGGATGCATGCTTTGTAGAGGTCGGTGTTAAAGATAAGAGAAACTGGGGCAAGGCAAAGGATCATTTATAGATAGAATTGACTCACTGTTGATCTTCATTTAAATACTAGGAGTTTTTATCTTTCCTGATAATACCTCAGACAAGTGTAGTGGGAGAAAGCAGAATTCAAAATAAGTCTTGTCTTTTAATAGCAATCTTCCTTAAGAGTGTGAATGACAGGCCTGATGAGTGGTGAGAAGGTTCCTATTCCGACTAGCCTTGTTTTATTGCCAAGTCAGTGCCAGCCTTCTTTTTTAATCAAGTTCCCTTTGAAGAATTATAGCCGAGGCAACTCTAAAATCACTGCCAGACTTTTTAGGACACCTTACCCATATTGAGGATGAAGCTGCTTGTTTCCAGCTAATATAGACTGCTGGTGAAAGCCAGTTAAAGACATAACCAAGGCCTGCAACTCTAATGCCAGTCTGCATTCATGATAGCTTAGTCCTATACCCTACAAGTTTTCTCTTCACCCCTGACTGTCAAATTAAGAATGTATTAGTGAAATGTGCATTCCGAGGCTCAGTTTATTCACATGTGACCAAAGTAGGACTGTGATTATATTTTCCAAACTAACAGGCTAATTAAATCAGACATTCTGGAGGAGTTAAGCAGGCAGTGTTACAATGATTTTCCCCATTCCATGACTGATGCGAGGAGCGAGTAATCCAGTCATGGATACAGCAAAACTTCATGTATGCACTTCAGAGCGTCTTTCCTAAACCCTGGGAACAGGCTGAGAGCAGCTAATCCATAGTTTACCATACCTTTACTTGCAACCATACATTTGTTAAATCGTGCACATTCACCTGAATTACATGAACACAGAACGTGGTTAGGTATTTCTCCTAATGTTTAGCTATTGTAACCAGTGTTATTTTAAATTAAGCCCCTAAGAATCATACGGGGACATCCCGCACTTTTGGCGAAATTGAGTTGAGGTAGTCAGCATGCGCAGAAAATTGAGATCTACATTTACCTAAATGGGCCAACCCAATCTGCCCACATGGATTGTTAATACAAGTCCTCTCTGCCACTGTACATATGCACTGCACTGCCTAAGCCATAGTGGGCCATCCCAAAACTTTCCCATGATTCATTGTATACATGGCGGCTAAGTATCTCACTGATGAGGAATTGCATCCTATGATTGATGATGATGGTGGAGTGGAAGATGACAGAGACCCAGAGTGAGCCCCAAATGAATTAAAAGATGATGGTTCCTCCTCAGGAGGGGGTAGGTTTCACTTTAAATGAAACAGAGAGGCATCTAAAACCTGCATTAGAAGTGCATGGACACAATTTTACATATCTTGAGTTTGTAACATATGCTGTGTTTTATGCTGCCAGTTACTCTTGATGACACTGGAATCTGGCAACTTTGAGTCCCATTTTCTGAAATGTACCCCAAAATGGGTTGGCCCCATATGGTTCTTAGGGGCTCAACTAATTATTAACTGGGCATCCATCATTGACTGTATATACAATCAATATAATTAAAATTTCATAAAATACAAGAATATAAATTTCATTAAACATAATTACAAGTAGATACAGTATGAGCAATATTCAAATGTTTAGACAAAAAAATCTTATATTACTTTTGAGAGAAAAGGATTGTTATCATTTATAATTATATGTTATCATTTATAATTATAGCCTTACTCCTACTTATTATAACCTTATTATGGCCAATTCTTTTTGTAATATGTCTCATTAATAGCATTTCTGAGCCCAGCTGCAGAAATTTGATTTCTCTGGCTTTATCTCTGTTCTTTTGAAATGTGCTAATTTATTAACCTTGGGAAGCTCCATTGCTTTAGTTAAGACCCACTATCAGCTTTTGTTACTGAGGGGAAAGCAGATACGTCTGGTTCACGTGTGAAGGACGCAGTTTGAGACCCATCTCCCTCTAGTCCCGGCTGACCGGGCAGAAATTAGGTTCAGAGGTTACAGATTAAACCACACCCTCATTAGAGCACTTATACCCCCTCATTGGTTTGCTGTGCTGCAGGACATTATATAATCAGCTTCAAGGTCAGACATAACTCAAGTCACTGTGGAATGACATAACCGGTCATTCTTGACATAATTTTTCCATAGTTGTCTTGAAGACAAAGAGTCCTGTGCATTAAGGTACATTTTGGGCACACAGCCCACCCACATTTACATTGCAATGTATAATTTATCATTAGGCCTACGCTATATGCCAGAATCCTCAAATTGCACTTAGAAAGAAGAACCAATCATAAAATTAGCCCTTTGCATGATTACCAAGGTCTTAAACCTTTCCTCATGCTCGCTTGGAGTGTTTGGATGATTTCCTTTAGTGGCCTTTATTTTTAAGTTTTGTCGGAAAATCAACATCATTAAGTTATTCATCACGTCCAGGTTTTCAGTGGCAGCAGATGGCTTTGTTCTCACCTCTATTAACGAAAATACTCTGAAGGCTTACAGATGGTATGTAAGATTTCCAGGAAGCCTGAGAAACAGCAGGTAAGTGTGGTGTATGTTTGAGTGTCTCTGTATATTCTATCACCCAAGTTATGTGTCAGAGAAACTCATAACTAGGAAAATAAGTTCATGCACATTGCCATGAAAAAGTATTTGCCCCTTTTCTATTTCTTCCACTTTTTATATTTGTCATATTTAAATGTTTCAGATCAGAGGAGTTGTTAGCCCCGGGCATTCCCAGCTGAAGCCCCGAATGATTCGCCAATAGCCCCGGATCCCCCCCCGACCCATCCACCACAATCAACAACAGTAGCCTTGCCTACTAGCGTCAGATACGGCATGCCCGTATATGGGCAGAGGCGCAGAATAATGAGGATAAATTGTTACAGTTTCCAAGTTCAACATCGGGTGGCAGGGTAGGGAGGGGCAGGGTTGGGCTCAGCCCACCTAAACGTAAGTCTTGCCCACCCAGTTAAAAGTTAACAAAAAAAAAAAAAAAAACGGCCAATGACAAAATAGCGCATAAAATGATAGTTCCTAACGCCTGCTTTGGTGCATAGCTTAAACCCCGCCTCCAAACCGAAGTCCTACTCTTCATGGGTGTATGTTGAGCAGCGCGCAGAGACTCACAATTTTACCTACATATCGTTTTATTCATTCAAACGAGTTCTGAGCCATGTATTGTTTTTTAAAACCTATTAGCAAGCGTTGTGCTGCTTCAACCTCAAGCGATGCCGTAGCTTGCACACCAGAAGCTATGGCTATGGCTCAGGCTCCAGTGCCCTCCACAAGCACTGCCCCTAACCAGTTCCCTCTCTCTGCTGCCTCAGCCCTACCTCACGCGGTTAGCGACTTGAATGGCGATGCTCCATCCCAGCCAATATTAGCTAGCTACCCAAAGCATGCATTCGGTGCTTTACGGCAATCATTCAATCCAGCCTGGTATCGTACACTACCGTGGCTGCATGCTTTTGCTTTCCCAGCAGGAAATATGTTACTGCCGGTGAGAGGGATGCTGTTTTTACCTCGTGTGGTTTTACCAACTGGAAAGCAGCATTTGAGCGTGACAGGGGGTTACAGAAACATGCATCCAGCCAGTCATATACAGGCTTCAGCTACTTGGGCTGAGCACAAAATCAGAGAGGCAACAGGGGAAACCATCGATTGTGTGCTGGCAGGTAAAACACAGCTTGAGAAGAACTGATATTACGTCAAGAGCATTGGTGGTGCAAGAAAGTTTCTGTGTGTGAACGAGTTAGGGCTCCGTGGAACAACCAAAAACTTACAGCGTGACAATCCGGACACTGATGACATTGCTGCGGGTCTTTTTTTTTTAATTGTTTGAATATACCAAAGAGAAGGGCAGCAAGCTAGCCGATATTGCTAAGGGTATACCCAAAAATGCTAAGTACACCTGTAAGGATATTCAAAACGAGATAATTGAAACCCTGGCGAACATGGTTCCAGAAGAGAACAGGAAAAGGTATGCAAACGCTGACTCTGCTGGGTTTTGCATGAAAAGTGATGGGATGAGGGACAGGTGTAACTTTGAGAATTTTTCATAATGATTAGGTTTGTATGTAATTCCTTGCCAGTGGAGCATCTGATCGGGTAACTTAATTTGCATCAAGGTTTGGTGTACTTTTAGTACAAGTTTCCATTTATTGAGCTTTGTAATTTTTGGATGTGGGTTAAGGCATGCTACACAGTTTGTGTAATATCTACCTTCCTGAGTTTTGGTTTAATTTTGTTCAGTTTTGACCAGGGACGGAGCTAGACTCTCAGCCCAGAGGGGGCAGAGCATTATTTAGGGGCCCCTAAGGTAGTCATTGCAGTCAACTGTTAAATAACGGATTGGCCTGTATCTTATTCCATCCTTTCCTACACAAATCGTCACTTGTTGAGCCAAGCAAGTTTATGTTTAAGAAAACACACAGTGAAGCTACTTTGTCAATCAAGCTTGTTCTGAGGGAAGGAGCAGAAAAAAAAGTTGCCAGTGTTGTGTTGGAATATTTCAGCACCGAGGATTGCACACGGAGCACAACATGTGTCGATTAGCGAAAGGTTCAGCACCACCACCGATAGACAGCGAAAGGCCAGCTGCACCGTCTCAGCACCATATCTTTCTTACACGGCAATAACAACCAAACTTGACAGCGGCCTACAACACTAGAACCCTATTCAAACATAAAATACACATAACGATCTACAAATCTGCAAGGTTTATTAAAATACAAATCTACAACACAACAGGGTGTGACACAGACAGGTGCCAAAATGCAGTATGGAGTTAAACAGCAGTTTAATCTAATATTCAGACTTCTGATTTCTTCATAACCTAAATTTAAGTTAATACAGAATAATTATGGATGTTTTACTCACCACTTGCTGTCCATGCTAAGCCTGCTATATAGTATAATAAATTTGCCTAGCCCACCATCCTCCACAGAACAAAACAATCCAAACAAGTCAATGGACTTTATACATACACTGAAAAAATTGAGACTTTGGATCAAAGTAAAAAAATTGCGTCAACTTGTTACAGCTAATTTTTTTAGTTTGTCTCAATTTAAAAAAATTTTATAAAGGTAATTTTTTTCAATTGAGAAAAACTAAAAAAAATAGCTGTAACAAGTTGACGCAATTTTTTTACTTTGATCCAAAGTCTCAATTTTTTCAGTGTAGCTATCATATCACCATCCCTTGTTAAATCATCTTCCTCCCCTTCTTCATGGCAAACCAGCCAACCACCTTGTCTTTGTCAATGTTTATGTCCCGCTCAATACACAACAAGGTGAGGTTTGATAGTCGGGCCTCGTCCATGCTCGAACGCAAATAGCTCTTAATGAGCTTCAAACGGCTGAAACTGCGCTCGGCGCTGGCGCTGCTGATTGGAATAGTTTTGTAAATTCTGTGAAGAACATTCAGATGTGGGTATGCTCAATCCATGTCGTTGGCGATGAGGAAAGGTAGGACGGCATCGGTGTTAAGATCCATGCCTAACTCAGAATACAATGCACGAAAAGAGAGGAACTCATCGACAACTTCTCCTGGGTTGGAAATATCTTCTGAGTAGAACCGTGCGAGCTCCAGCATTTTCTCTTCAGCATTAGGGACATCAAAGCGTTTTGGGTTAAGTACCGTGAACAGTTTAGCCATTTCTTTAAAGTCGGAAAATCGATGCTCAAACTGCCCCAAAAAAAAATCATCAAGGATGTAAAAATAAATCTCTGACTTAAAGTGACCTCTACTGTCCTGGATTGGGTTATCCTCAGCGTCCTCATCAAAATGTCTCTTCCTCTTGCGGACTCTCTCCTCCGCAAACTCAGTGGTTGCGTTGCATTTTCTGGCCATAGTTACAGCAGTACTCTCCATTGTGTCAAAAGCCTCATCTGCACGTAATTCTCTGATCTGACTCACAGTAGTGTCAATGAGATCCACAGCAGTGTTGATGTCCAATGACTCTTTTTGCAGATAATTAGACAGGGTGTATGTTTTCTTCAGTAAATCGTTCCAAAAAACCAACATGAATTTAAACTCAAAAGTGCTGAGTTTTGACAGCAGGCCATCAGCTTCAGAGGCCGTCTTGGGTGTGCTGTGGTTATGATGCTTGATACGGTGCAGGGCTTTGAGAATTGCGGGCAGGCTCTGTATCACCGCTTCTGTGGCCTGCTTTCTGGAGGCCCATCTTGTGTCTGACAGGCTCTTCAGGGTTAAAACGGTTCACTCCAGTTGCATGTTATCCTGTTCCTCTTCTAGTATTTTAAATCTCGGAAGACTCGATGTTAAAAAACAATACAAAGTATCAAGTGTATCAAAAAAAATTTTAGCACTACGCAAACAACACACAGCATCCATAAGTATTAGACTGAGGTTATGTGCACAGCAGTGGACATAAAACGCTTTGTCTGAACAGTTTTGCTTTACTCTGGCTTGCAACCCCGTTAAGTGTCCCGACATTGTCCTCGCCCCATCATAAGCTTGCCCCCTCATGTAATTAACATTGAGACCAAGGTCCTTGGTGAGTGCATTTATCAGAAGGTCACAAAACGACTTGGCGCCTCCATCAGGCAACTCCTCAAATTTTACAGTGTTCAATGCTATTGCCTGTTTTGGTGAAATATCTCAGCGATAGAGGGAATTTATCAGTTCTCGTTATATCGATAGTTGAATCCACAATAACGGAGAAAAACTTCGCTGCCTTGACTTCCTCTATTATAGTATTCAATGTCTCTCTAGCAAGAGCAGCAATAAGCTCATTTTGATAATGGTGGCTGAGGTATGTTACACGGCTTACCGGGTTCGTCAGGTGCTGCTCAAGGATTGAGTCGTAGTGCGCCAGTAATTTCAGAAGCTCAAGGAAGTTCCCTTCATTTTTTCAGGTGCGCCCAGACCAGCATATTCCCTGTGGCCACGGAAGGCCAGGCCCTGCCGAGCTAAAAAAAAGGGTGGTATCGACTAACCTGTGCAGGATCCTCTTGTTCCTTTCAACCTGCTCTCTCTCAGCTTTTATAAGCTCCACAACCACGGTGCTGTCTTGACTAATATGGAACTTTGTCATTAAATATGACCTCTCTGCCTCGCGGTGAGCGCTGGACTTTTCATG
Organism: Gymnothorax javanicus; assembly: GCA_029692085.1. Lineage (NCBI taxonomy): Eukaryota > Metazoa > Chordata > Actinopteri > Anguilliformes > Muraenidae > Gymnothorax > Gymnothorax javanicus. Next base: position 35,563,453 of record CM056202.1, read on the forward strand.
CATCTCAATCCTCTCTATCCCATTCTTATAATTGGAAAAGCCCATATTTGGATCAGTCCATCCTTTACCAGAAGTTTCGTTATATTTTTTGCCAAGCAGCCAGCAACAGAAGCAACGGTTTGCTCTCTGTGAATAAACTAACCACTGTCACTCCACGGTGCCTGCGCTTCCCAGTTCACGCTTATACCACGCTGGATTAAAGCGTTGTTTCTCCTGGTCATATGGGAAATTGTTGTAGTTATCCTTCAAACCAGGTTGACACGGTCCATGCTCGATGACAGCTCGGATCAATGCGGGGGTAAGAGGCCGTCTTTGAAAGAGGTATGGGTCAGTTGGGTACTCCTCTTGAGATAGACTGTTAGCCAGGTGGCAGCCAGGTCCTGTGCTGCCGGGGGATCGATTGAGACTGTGTTCGGAAGGGGTACCACTACGGGCTGGAGGCATTATCGGCTGGGCAGCTGTCCACCTCATCACTTGCCATGCATGTGCTTCCCAGTTGCTGCTGGTGGTTCTCCTCCTCTGGTGTGCTAATGACAAGGGGTGCGGAAGGCGCCGTTTTGCTTTCATCAGTGGAAGAATCGTTATTAGCCGCTGCCAGGCTACTAGTGCTAGCACCGCGTTTGTGTTGGGCTGACAAGAAATACGAGGTTAAAGGAGCACAGGATGCAATTATGCCTTTTTTGCTTTCTCGTTCCTTGCGTTTTAATGCCCCTGACTTGTACCTCTTCTCTATTTTACCGCCTAACTAACGTAGTATCACAACAACCACGAAATGCGCAGACTCGCAGAGTCAGGCCAACACTGGTTACGATTGTTACATTTTCTCCCAATCTGTATGTGGTCGTGCTTGTGTGAATACATGCAGCTTGCAAGGCAATATGTTTTAACTCAGCCCTATCGTGGGCTAAGGTGTGCGCTGGTATTGTGTACTACTCCGAAGACACACAAGAAATTATTGCATGAATTTGCTAATATGAGCTAGCGACATGGTTAACTAGTGCTGTAAGATGTGATTAAATAAGTAAACAAACTGATAAACAGCCTTAGTGTTGGTAAATGTTTTTTGGGCGGAGTTTTATACATTTGGTGGATTTAGAATCCGTTTTGGGCTGGGAAATCTCGGCCTCCTGGTATTCACCAAGGTCGTGCTCTCCCTGCTTTGCTAACTTCTGCTTTTCCGTGTACCCTGTATGCTCGTACTGCCACTCTGCGGCGTAGCAGTGAACTGATTTTATACGAGTACTCTATTTGGCGGTGATGAGAAAGTAACTCATTGAGGCAGTCGGGGGCCCCTACTGGCCGTGGGCCCTGGGGCGGTCGCCCCCTTGGCCCCCGCGGTTGCTCCGCTTATGGTTTTGACAGAACTATTGAACATATACTGGTGATGTGCACCTCCTCTTTTGAAGTTTTGGTTTATTTTTGACCAAAGTTTCAATTTGTTAAACTTTGGCATTTTTGTACATGCTTTAAAGGATACTACATAGTTCCTGGCAATGCAGGTCCAGGCATGATATTGGTGTTATGTTAAAATCTGGATGAAGGATTTTTTTTTTGTTTTTAGGGTGAGTGAAACTGCCCTCCTCTGACTCAATTCATGGTGCAGCAGAAAACTTAGAAATGCTGCTTAACTGCCTCCCAATGTCCCTGCTTCAAATTAGAATAGTGCTGCATCAATCCCCATGGGGAAATTAATCTGTATTAAACTCGCGTGAACATACAGCTGCAAGCTGGAGAGGCCTGCGTTCTCCATGGCAGGAGCCTGCGTCTCAACTTCCAGTTGCTGACTGTCATTTTGCTAGATTTTTGTGCCATCTGGCCAGGGATTTTAACTGGAAACCCAAGTTATACTACTTTTCATGCCTAACCTTTGGGCTGCCTACTGCCGAAGTTGCCCACCCATTAATTCTGCCAGCCCACCCTAATATAGCAGGCTAAAACCGGCCCTGTCAGGCGGTCTTCACCGCTCAATGTTACATTTGTAGGCAGTTCATTAGTTGCATGCTAGAAGCGAGGGTTGTCTTACTTGCTAGTGATTTCAATCAAATTAATACTTATCACTGACATGGACATCAGGCAGTTCTTTGGGAGAAAGGACAAGGCAAGGGAGCCAGAAGCGGCAGAGGAGTTATCGGCCCCGACTCCTGCCCAACCTTAGATAATGCTTCAACTAGCTCAGGTTCGTGAAAATCACATGGCAAGCTAGGTAGCTTGTGACATGCTTGACTGGCTTCTAGTTAGCCTCTGTCATACAGCGTGATTATGAGTGCTTAATGATGTAATCCCCAACTTCTAGGATGGATAGCTCTCTGATCTTGATGCCTCTGTAGAATGGAACAGAATAGAACCTCTTTCTTGAGCTCTACCAGGCTATGAGCTCTTCTCAGTCAGCAACAACTCCTTTCCATGAAATTGTTCCACTAGCACTAGCACTCAGACTTGGCTTTTACATTGGCTAGCTACCAGAGGAGGTATCTTTGGAAGCCAAGGCTAAAACTGAATTAAGCTGTGCAAGCTGAAAACTGAACAAGAGCATGAAGTGGTCATTTGGTCATTTATTAACCTATGGTTCCTGCGAGTCACAGTATTAGTGTGCCACCTTAAACAATTATCAAAGTCCGAGCTGCCGGATGGCTCACTCGGAAAAGGATCGCGTTGCGAAGCAGAAGTGACCATCACGGCGCGGGTTCGATCCCCGCCTCGTACCAACCAGCAGTGGTCGGCAGCTCTTTTCAGAAGTAGCGCGAAATTGGCCAATGCGCTACAGGGATGCAATTTGGGAAGGGTCAGCTGGGAAGGGTTATGTAGATTAGTGTTCCCCTAGGCGCCTCCTGTTGGCCAGACGGGCGCTCATAAGGAAGATTCTGAGCTCTCCTATGTTCGGGTATCCTCCGCCCTCATTCTGAGCTTGCGAAGTCTCAACCAGTGAATGTATAAGAAGCAGTGGCTAACGGCCGCGTGCTTTGGAGGAGAGCCGCGAGCTGTGTACACTCTCCTGAGTTGGCAACAGGGGGCCGCATACGCGAAAAAGCTTAAGTACTTGTATATAGTTCCCTAATTGGATATTCCAGATTCGGGTGGGATTTTGAGATGCCAAATTTTTTAAAAAAGAAAAAAAATTAAAACAACTAAAAAAAAAAAAAAAAAACAATTATCAAAGTCCATATTGAGTGATGGAGTCGATATCATTCGATCACATTGTACCGTTGTCAACAATCAGTTCAGGCATCAGACAAGAATGTCACTACTGGAGGTTTATTTAAGTAGCAACTGATTATCATTGTTAACGGCACTTCATGAAATTAGACCGTCACTCCAAAAAACGCGGACAACGAACAAGAGAACATAAAATTTTGGTAAACAGTGTCCCCCGCAGTGCATGGACCACCTACATGCATGGTGCCATATTTAGGAGAGAGCAAGGCTACCAGCCTACATCGCATGAGCTCGCCACATACGCAGAACTTTGCTACAACCTATGGTGTGAATAACTTGTGCACGGTCCCCCTCCAGTGATCATTTGTTACATAAACAAACAATTCTAGCTGGTACTGGTAGACATTCACATGAATCATCCATATGCACCCAACAGAGGTGAAGCAAGCAGGTCGCTTCACCTTTGTTGGGTGCATATGGATGATTCATATGAATGTTCACCAGTACCAGCAAGAACAGTTTCGATCAATCCATGAAAAATTGAGTATACATGGATCTCAATTTAACCAAACCATTACTATAGAGGTTCTTCATTGACTTTGTATGTGTGTCATAAAATAACAATACCTGACAATTTACAATTACCAGTTCTTTTTTATAGCACCCACAGCAACCGTAAAATTGTGTCTTTAACAGCGAGATTTTCAAAATTTCCTGGGGGGAGAGACCCCCAGAGCCCCAAAAATTGGTTGAGTCAAAGGGGCTGAAGCCCCCAATGTTTTCAAGTCCTAACAACGCCCCTGTTTCCGATCATCTAACTAATTTTATAAATGCAGTTTTTAAATGAAGAGTTCATTTATTGAAGAAAAAAAGCTATCAAACCATACATGGCCCTCTGTGAAAAAGTGGGAAGCAAAGTAGTTGATATGATGCAGACTGCAAAGGGTTACAAATCATTTCTTAGGCTCTGGGACTCCACCTAACCACGGTGAGAGCCATTATTTTTAAAAGGAGAAAACTTGGAACTGTGGTGAACCTTCCTGGGAGTGGCTTACCTACCTAAATTCCTCCAAGTGCATATTGACGACTAACCCAGGAGGTTACAAAAGAACCCAAACTAATATGAAAAGAACCTCAGGCCTAAATTGCCTCAGTTAAGGTCAGTGTTCACAATAATGCAAATTAGAAAAAGACTGGGCAAAAATGAAATCCATGAGACTGCTGCAAGCAAGAACCACTGCTGACCAAAAAGAGCACAAAGACTCGCCGTCCATTTGCCCAAAAATATCTTGATGACTTTTCGGATAATATTTTGTTGACTGATGAGTAAAAAGTGGAATTTTTTTTATGACATCAGTCCCATTACATTTGGTGTAAAGCTTACGTAGCATTTAATGGTTATAACATCATACCAACAGTCAAACACAGTTGTGGTAGTGTGATGGTCTATAGAGCTGCTTTGCTGCAACTTGCCATAAGTGATGGAACCATGAATTCAGGTCTCTGCCACAGAATCCTGAAGAATTTTCGGCCCTCAGTTCATGACTTAAAGCTCAAGCGCAGTTGGGTTATGCAGCAGAACATCTAAAGTGCACAAGCAAGTCCACCTGTGAATGGCTGAAAAAAGATGATTTTGGAGTGTTGTGGTCTAAGTGCTGGCTTGAATCAGGTTGAGATGCAGTGGCATGGCCTCAAACAGGCAGTTCATGCTCAAAAACTCTCCATTGTTGCTGAATTAAAACAATTCTGCAAAAAAGAACGGGCCAAAATTTGTCCACACTGATGTTAAAGACAGTTGTCACAAACATTTGATTGCAGTTGCTGCCAAGGGTGGCACAACCACTTATTCGGTTTAGGAGGACATTTTTTTTTCTTTTTGAATGGTTGATGTAGGTTCTGAATAAATTTGTACCTTCAATACATGGAATGAACATTTAGCTGCATTCTGTGTTTACTCATGTTGTCTTTTTCTTATATTAAAATTATTTGGATGATCTTAAACACTTACCCACATAGCAAAATTGGTCTGGCCCAGTTCTGGTGTAGCAGGCCGGAATATACCCCTGGCCAGAATATACCCAGGTATACTGTATTTCGGCCTAGGCCAGAATATAACCCCGGGGTATATTCTGGCCTAGGCCAGATTATACTTGGGCTATATTCTGGCCCAGGCAGGATTATACCTGGGGTATATTCTGGCCTATAGGCCAAAATATATCCCCCCAGGCCAGATTATACCCCCGACTGTACTGTAATTTAGTGGTCTAGATTATGTTCCACTGCTAGTTATTTTGTAAACTTTCACTATAACCATAACGTCAATTGATGGTAGTCAAAAGATCACATATTTTAAATGGTTAGACTTGCTTCACTTGTGCTGAAGATGCTATGTAGAAGTACATTGTAAGGGACTCACACTTTGCTATGGTATTCCTAAGACTGTTGTTGAGGAGTTTGCATGTAGTAATACATTTTCAAGTAGACAAAAAGACTTGGTAAGTTGAAAGTGATACACTGTGTAACACTGACACATTATGGTTGCTGAATTTTCTCCCTGCTGAGGAAGGATTTGAGCACCAAGTTTGTAGTATTAATGGTGGTAGGTACAATCCACTGTCCAATGTACTGTGTAGCTATCCTGATTATGTACAAAGAGAAAAACAATGTTTGTTTTAGATAAAAGGGGGTCAGCATAGTTTTTTACCACATCATCTTCGGGGCTAGACATTTTATACCCCCTTATATTGTACTCCACGCATTCAGGCTGAGGGTTTTAGTGGGCCAGCCTGTTTCTTACCCAAAGTATGTTCTGGGCTTGTTGAGTTCATATACCCAGGACATATTTTAAGCTAGGCAATTGTTTCATACCCATCTAGGCCAGATTATACCCCTACTCATGTGCACAAAATAATCAGTACTACAGCATATCTCAATTTTTATTTATTTCACAAATGTTAAAACATCTACATTTCTTAAGGAGAAATGTTAAATGTCTTTAGCTACCACAAACTGACTGATATATGTAGACAACAGGATAACTTACAGTGATGCGTGAAATTACAGTATTTGATATTAAGGCTGTCTGGGCAGCAGTAAAATATACTGTTGGTAAGCTGATTGTTATTGGTATGATCTTACTGCCATTATGAATTATGAATTATAAAGCATTAAATAAGGTAACACATAAATAGATTTGGCTTCTGCGCAAAGGGGTTAAACATACAGGTGTTACATAGAATGTTGTTTAAGTAGTGTCGTATTCTTATTGTACTGTTTTTTATCTGCATTCAGAACTCATTGAGTACAGCTGCATAAATAAGATTTTATTGCTTACTGTCATCATGTAGGACAAGAGGCTAGCAACCTCTTCTTGTAAAATTATAACCTGCAATAGAAACAGCAAGGCAGCTGTTGCCTTATGGACTGCCAGGCACTGCGCTTTAGGCACTTTAAGGTACAACTGCTAGTCTGTAGTTGTTATGTAAGACATCTTTCTTCTGCAAACACATTCACGCCTTTATACATGCGTATACGTTAAACTTTGTACTTCATCTTACATGACCATTATTCAAGAAAGCAGCTATAGTTTCTTACCCTATCTGAAGGGAAGTCATAAAGTCTTCAAAGGAAATAGAACTTGAAATGCACTATTCAGTGGCAAATGTAAACAATAACAAAGTCTAGTACATGTATTATGAACATCTTTTGTTTTGAGTACAACTGCAGGTTTTCAGCACAGAAGATGTAAATATATTTCAACTATCACTTAGAAATAAGAAGAAAACTTGAAAAACTATCTGTGATACTGTCATTGGTTTTGTTAATTGCATGGTGGTACATGTACAATGTATGTGCCTTAGCAAAGTGTGAGTTGACCCTTACAATGTATGTTTACAGAGCATCTTCAACACATGTGAAGCAAGTCTAGCCATAAATTCAAAAAAACATATTGTAATGTTAATTCAAGTTAACAAAATAACTTGCCCTGGACCATAATCTAGACTAAGGAGTTAGACTCAGGGGGTATATTTTGGCCTAGGCCAGAATATACCCCGGGTATAATCCGTCTTAGGACAGAATATACCCCCCAGGGTATAATCTGGCATGGGGAGGTACTGTATATTTTTGCCTAGGCCAAAATATACCCCGGGTATAATCTGGCCAAGGCCAGAATATACCCCGGGAATATACCCCGGAATATGCCCGGGTAAATTCTGGCCAGGGATATATTCCGGCCTGCTACACCGCCTTGACGCCGGATCCGGGCCAGACTCGTCTGCTATGTGGGTAAATTTCACAAATAAGCAAATAGAGGAAAGTGGGAAGGGGCAAATACTTTTTCATAGCGCAGCATGGATCTAAATTCCAGATTATTCAATTTAGCTATAAAGATCTAGTTTTTTTTTTTCTTTTGAGGCCAATTTCAGTTTATTTTCCTTATTTCCTTGTTAATACATGATTTACACGTGCTTTGCAAAACATGTCTGTTCACTGAAGCGCGACTGATGTGGGTCGGACGTGCACAAAGAAACCGCTGGCATATAATGAAATTCAATGCCTGACTGAGAAGCATGCAGCATGTGTTACTCTTCTACTGTCGAAAGGACTACCACAGCTGACAAATTCTTTTACTGTTTGCATGGTACAATGAGACAACAGTTGTTTCTGCGACACATGCCAAGGGAAACATAATGGCTATCCCAGAGGGGTGCGGTTGAGGAGCTGGCACAGGGAGTTGGTAGACACTGCCATCTGCTTTCTATCTCTTCCGCTCACTTCAGTTCAATTCAATTAAACTTTATTTACTGGCATTATTTATTGGCACCACAATAAAATGTGGTGCCAAATCTGCATAATTCCATGAGGCGTGATATTTATACATTTTTAAAACAAGTTACATATTGAGAATGTACAATTAAGGTTGCTGAGTTTTTTTTAATCAGATAAGGCCACAGGAGTGTGTTATTGACAGTGAGTTTAGCAATGACAAGACCTTGATAAAGAGAAGTACGCTATTATAAACTGACTGAATTTAATAGTTAAATTAGCGCATTGCTTCCTGGTCATTTTAACTGTACACGGAGTCCTGCACGCATTTAACTGTGGTTTACACTTAACATACACTGAACTCTGTTGTTAACTTATTATAAAATTACAGTTAAAATAACTGGCAAAAAAGGTGCCAGTTTAAAACAGTGGATGATCTGCCCCTGAGACAGGATATTGACGATCTGTAGTCATGTGTGCTGTCATGATGTGCTATAATGTCTTGTGGGAGGCACCCCTGAACAGCCAATGATGGCAGTTATTGTTTATTACATATAAAACAACCGCACACGTCTGGTTTCAAGCTTGTTTCTCCACCATCAGACTTCGAAAGCTCCCACTGCAGTCGTTCTGACCTCAGATTTTTAAAAAACATCTTTTGTCTCACTGAGGTCATAACTCTTCCATCTCCAAGCCATTTTCAAATCTTTGTATCAATTTTAAGAACATCCTTTTGCACAAGTTTTCATTAAATTTCATCCATTATGAACAGATACATCATCTATTACATGCAAGGGTAGGAAGGGAAGTGACTCAGTGTGCATGCAAAGGATGAGTCAGGATTAAAAATTCAATTCGTGAAATAAAAATACATAAAAAACATGAAATAAGCATTTATTTTTGATTCTAAAGTATTACGACATTTACCCGACTGAACTCTGTCGGGTTTTTTCGAGCTCAGGTTTGGTTGTGAATCTCTGATGTTCACCTTGGCACAACAAGGCAAATGAATCTGCTCCCTGAAGAGACTTTGTCCTCCAAAAGCACAGCGAAAGAAAAACACTAAAGTTCTAAAAACTGGTCACTGAAAATGTGCTTTTCCATGGTTTATGGAACAATGAACCTGACAGTTAAGGCGATTGATCCTGGGGATGTAGACAATCGAAGAATAGAGTCCCTAGATAAGAGGAGTCTCGACAACTCTCAATGGGAGCCGTGTCGTTTCCATCATGTGAAACCAAGCCATTGTGCACAATGGATCTCGTTGGATATTTTCCTTTTTTCCTAGAGGGAAAAATGTATTTATTTTGGGGAAGTAAAAAACAAAAATAAAAAACTAGCTAATGATTTTGACAAGCATAAGAGGGTAAGATGTTTGGACATGAGAAAACAGAAAAATAACTCTAAAAAACACTGATACAGTGATTAAAAATGACCAGATTTTCTGGAACCCTCATTTCGCAACTCTCTTTAACAAATAAGTTTATGCTAAAGCTAGCAAGAGTGTGCTCCCCTCCATCACCATCAAAACACAAAATAACTGAATAATTTTAAGAGAATAGTGTTCCAGTAAAGTTCCAGAGACTTGTGGCATCTAAATGGCATTGCAAATTGAAGCTGTTTTGACGGCTCTTGGTGGCTCAACAGCTTACTAAGATGTTGTTCTCCCCCTTAATTTGGTACCTGTTGGTACATACTAGACATTGGTATTCATGCTCTGGGCAATGGAAAGCAACGTACGCAATTAATACTAGGTAAAGTGCATTGCTATGCAGGAAGCAGCAGAGTGAAAAAATTATGACCTCCTACACTGCAAGTGTTAAACTCCATTTTATACTGAAAATTATGCTCTAATAAGACCAGAAATGGCTAAAAATGTGTTTCCCCGTGTAGTCCATTGCAGATGCCTTCAGGGTATAACTATGACCACGTTACCCTGATTAAAAAAAATCCCAAAGCAGCTCAAGTAATATGAACTGGATAATAACTACATCAACTTTTGTCAGAATCCAGCTCTGCTGCAAAATTAATGGAAAAGATGGCACACTTCGACCAGCTGTTCGGACTTTGCTCAATTACTGTACATATTTAAGGTAAGTACCTTCGTCTAACACTAGGGGTCCAAGTTCCAATGAGTTGGAACACTATCCTACTCACTATCAGGCTTCTGAGCCACAAATGGACTGTAGGATATTATTACTATCATTATTGTTATTATGAGCCAGAGATAATATATGTTTTTATTACCTTATGAGTCCTGTCTGTGTTGAAACCACATTTGCCCTGCTTATGTTATGAGCTGGAACACTAAATCAGACAATGCAGAATGTTTGTCCCAAGAGCTTGTATACAATATACAGACACATGTGTACACACAAGCACATGTACATGCACACACGCATGCACACACAGGCCTGAGCACACACACACAAGCACGCATGCACACAAACACACCCACACCCACACACATGCACACACAAGCACACGCACGTGCACACACACACATACAGGCACGCACACACACACACACACACACACACCCCACTTGCACAAACACACACACGCACGCATGCACATGCACACACAAGCACACGCACGTGCACACACACACACACACACACACACACACAGGCACGCACACAGATCTGCGGCCCTAAGCACATTTCTCATTCCCAGCAGTGTCTGCTATATAACCCCCCAGCGCTGCTTATTAAAAACAGCGTTTGCAAACTTTTTTGGTGTCAACAAAGTGAACCAGGGAGAGAGAAAGAGAGATTGCATGAGGAATAAAGAGTATGATAAGGACAGGGAGTTTACAGAAGAAAGTAGCAGGATATAGCCAGTTGGAGATGCTCAGTTGGCGGCCTTCCAGCCCAGGACAATTTCCATAACCCCCGCTTTGGAAAAAGCAAAAAATCAACAAAAGAAATTCAGTTAGTTTAATTAACTATGCAGACCTGTTCAGCAGGAGTCTTTCTCTGTCAGAGTCAGCCATTTACAGCGAGATCCTGCTGATTTTTTATATACCGCAGCCTCTCAGGAGACAGGCGCAAGCTGTATATACAGAATTCATCATGTTCAAGCGATGCACTGATCAGCAGAAATAGCAGCAGGTCAAGAGGAAATGCCATACATTCATTTCATCACATCCTAACCGCTTTGAGGAAACATAATCGTGCGAGTGACAGCATTATGAAACAGTCACCTGTACACACAACTTAACTTCGGCTTGTTCTACAGTTTCTCTTTTTACCTCTGCCCGACGATGTGATCAGTGCCGTTTGTTTGTCTGTTTGTTTGTGAACAATCTGCAGGATACAGTTTTGATCTCACTGTCACCAAAACTTAACAATCACTAGGCCTTGCCCCAGAATAGAAGCCTATTGAATTTCACCTTCGCAGGTCAAAGGTCAAGGTCACAAAAAATTCCTGAAAATTGTTGGTGGAGGTACTTGCACTCTCTGAGCGCAGCTCTAGTCTGTTTTTGTTTTTTTTCCAAGTTCAAAATTGGGTTGCCAGTATTAGACATATTGAAATGTAGCATATAAATGAAAAAGTACCGTGTCAATATTTTATGTTGTGTTTATCTGTTTGTCTGATATTTTACAGCTCAACCAGATCCTGACATTAGAGGTACAGTACTATTGAATGCCAAACATCGAATCCTGTCCGTATTTATTTCTTATTTATAAATCAGGGCTAACTATCACCTTAAACACTGTGTGTCGTGTCTGTCTCCAAATGCCTGAGTACTCCATTGTACACAATGCAATTGAAGCGTTTCTTCATTACTTCCAGTAGAATAGTGATGGTGAGTCTGCCGTGGTGCTACGTGTTTATCTTCAACATTTAGTTCTCTGAGACTAAACTGGGAGCTGCCGAAAGATAAAAATAGATTTTTTTCTACAGGATACATGACAAGATTTTTTTTCTCTTTTCCTAGATACCACTACAATATTGCAAATATGATTAATAGCCTGTCAGTTTTCACTTTTGTCATAAAGCGTAGGGCTGTCCACTCAAAGAAGATGCGGACCATTTATTCAACATTTTTTGCGAAAAACTAGTTTTGTCAAACAGGAGGACATTCATTTTGAAAAATCTACCCTGCATCCCTACATGTCATGGCATGCCTGCACATAGGCCCAGTGTAGTGTAGCCTCTCTGTACAATTCCAACGGGTTCCTCCATCACTGGATAAATATATATCCATATATATTTTGTATTGCAGTATGATCATTAAAGACACAGTGGAGCGACCTCTGTATTCCACAGGAGAAGTGCTAGCTTGGTAATATTTTAGACTGTATTGAATAAATCAGGAATATCGTTGTTGATGATTTGTGCTGCTGTGCACATAAAGGTTACAAGTTTTGTGTAGAATTGTGTGATAATGTTGCTGAGCCTCAGGAAAAGTCCCATTTTTGGCCTACATGAGGACAGTGCAGTCCCTGCTCGTGGAATTAATCCATATAATTAATGCAAATTAAAATAAACAAATTTTGTCAACCAGCAGATCAGTTTAGCAGTTTAATAATTTGTTGACAGCATTTTAACAAAGAATCAGCAACTTTGCATTCGGCATTTTTTAAACCTGTCTGAGGTTCAATAAATTCAGTCACCATTTTAATTATCACTTACGAAACCTTGGGCTACAATGAGACAGTCGATTAACACGACTGGATTTGTGCAGGACATTATTAGAGAGCAAATTTTACTGCCGTAAAGAAGTCAATTATTGCCTTTTAGTTGCTACAGAAATTGATTTTCAGGTCATGTTCAGGAAAGGAATAGCATATAAAACAATTAGGTTTCATGAGAAGTATTACTTTTGTGTCACCCTATTTTACAGCTTCATTGCTTGATCATATTAAACGCTTAAGAGGCCCTAAAAATGCCAATTGACAAAAGATCTTTTTTCAATCAATACTCAAACTGTGATTGATGATTGTTTTTCAACAGAAAGCAAAATGTCTGGCAGTTTTCTCTAAGGTCTACATCTTGTGCTTTGTTTTTCATGTAATCAGGCACTATGTAAAGGAAAATATATTAAATCGTCAAACATCAATATCCATTAGTTTCAATACCATGTTTTGCCAAACAGAGGTAATGAAGCATGTCTTACCTCAGCCAGGATTCATGTGTACCTAACTAATTGCAACCAAATACAATCTGACCTGGCCTGAGTCACACACACACATTTTTAGTCCTCTGTGATTAAATTGGCGAGGCACACTTTAATCACCCCAACAAAAATGAACTATGATGGTGAATGTGAACAGCAGCATGACCAATTTGAAATACATTGTAAGTGCTTAGCTTTGACCAGATCTAACCCTATGTGAAATATAGAGCTGCTAAACTTGTCTTTATTTATGGTGTTATACACATTGACATTTGTAGAATTGAATTCATGGTGATGAATCTTGTGGTTTGTAATACGTCCAGTGCATTCATGCTCATAATTCGAGCACTCCTCATTTCCTAGTTTTCAATATGGTTCCAAGAGCAACATAACATCCAGGGTGAGGTCATACCCAAAAATCCTGTTGGCCATTTTGGGCCCTAGGTTGGTCATTTGCACGGAAGTGCAAAGTCCAATAAGTTTTTTATTTTTAATTTTTTTCCCCTCAAGAAGTAAATAAAACACAGTTTAATGTTTTCATGGCTCAGTTCCAGATTAATGGATCAAAAAGAACTTGTATTCAGTCCACAAAATGCATTTGGAAAACCGGGCCTTAGCAGACTTTGCATGAACCAAATTAATTCTGAGTTTTATGCTGTTTGTAGGCATTCTCATTTTCAAAGCATTTGCTTTCGTTAGTGGAAATCTCTGGCAGGAGTCATTACTCTTTTTTGTGAGAATTAGTTTTAATTTCTCATGGCACAAAATAATTTTTGTGTGCAGTTATTTCTTTTCTGTTTCAAGTGGAGTAATTTTAAAGTCCAGGGTATGTTGTCATGGATGGACAACAATGGCATCTTCTCTCTCAGTCATTGGCAGGTAACTGTCTGGTGACACTGTTATCAAAATAGAATTTACACGACCAGTAAATTTTCATTAATGTTTCCATTAATGACCTTCTGTCTATTACTAGGCAGAGGAAGAAATTTTTGTACATAAAATGTCCATCTCAGTCATTTTTCTTGGAGCCTACCCCTCACAGGCTGTCAGCTTCAAAGCTACATCTTTGAATTTAAGGGAGAAAGAAAGCCTCTTAAATCCTTCTACATTTTTACTCTGGTTCTTGCCCAAGTTACACAGAGATTCTGTGTTACTTCAAGCAGTTAATGGGTTTCTGAACTCGGGATGATACACTGGGATATTAATGATTAAGCGAGGCAATGTAGAGCAGAAGAGCGGTCCACACTTCTGCGGGCAGAATCGAAAGCTGCTGATTAAAGCATCCCTGCCATGGAAGTGTTTTAATGAGGAATAAGATAACAGCTGATTTTTTTTTTTTTAATCCATGCCATCATTAGTGACGCAAGGTTCCTTTTCAGAAATCATATCATCTGTTTAAGGGCAGAAATGTTCTTTTAATTGTCTTTTAATCATCCTTAATCCCCTTTGAGTTAAAATTCCAGCATTTAGCTTGGTTCATCATTTATGTCTTCTGGCAAATAATTACAAAAAGCATTTCGACTGTCTTTATTGCGAATGAAGAAGGTTCATACTGCATGAACTGATTGGCATTTCTGTTTTAATATTGAGGTTCAGAGGTATGTATTTTCAACCATTTCAGTGCATCTCAGACAATATAGATGGAACTTCATCAACAATGCATTCATTAAATAAAGGGCACGTATTCACAACTCTGAGGCGTATTTCAAATTCACGGGATTCTTTGGATTCTGCTCATTCTTGGCTCCTTTCATTATTGAATACTGTGGCTTTTTGGCATTTGTTCTCTGAGTATTAAACATAACTTGAAATACTTGCCAGATGAGCAAAAAAGCAAGAAAAAAAATAAAAATAAGGGCACTGTTTTCATGGTCTAATCCTAAAGTGTTGAGTGATATATGGTATATGCTTCATAAATTGTGATTGATAATGACCGATTGATAAAATGTGATTAATAGCTCGTCTGGCTGGCGATAAGGCAATGGATTCATGCCTAAATCGTTTAAACAAGAAAATAAGGAAGGAAAATTATGCTCTTTCATGCTTAAGCTTGTCATCAGCAGTATTGCTGGTAATGCATTATGTTTATTTAGCATGCCCCTTGGCTGTGATCCAGTCATTTGTCTTGTTTGCTGCAGGGAACCGAACACTGGGTCAACTACCTCTGTACTGCTCTTTTGTAATCCTGTCCACTCTGCTGCTTAGTATCCTTTAACAATGGAGATCTGTGCCAGTGCCTCTTCAGCAATCATTTCTCTTGTCTGGTATTAGGATGATCTACTACCATAGCTCTAGGCCACCAGACATGATGGCTTAAATTTGATGCTCCATGCCCCAGAAGTGGTGACCACAAGGTAAAACTGGATTGCAGTTTAAATTCTGTGTTTGGATTCTGCATTTCGATAGGCCAGTGGGTTTGATTTTGCCTGTATCTTGTAAGGGTTAGAGGTGAATGTGGCTGTCAAAAGTACAGGTGGGTACATCTTCTCAGTGCAAGCTCTTATCGAATGTTTCTGGTGCTACTGAGATGAGAGGGGCTGAGAGAGATTGGAAATGGCAAAAGCACATAAAGGTGAATGAATTGGAAAAACCATCATGTGAGGCTGAGAGTGTTTGCAGTCCAGCATCTCAAACTTTGTTGTTAAGCGCAAGACTGGATCTGTGGCCTGACACATGCGAGTATACAGTAACACTTTATTAGCTCACAGTTATAATGAAGTGGGCCATGTTCCCAGGCCAAGTGCACAATAAAACTGCCACAAGGAGGCTCAAATAAACACTTACTGAAGCTCAGACAGCAGAGGTAACATTCACTGATGCTCAGGTTGGAGGTAATGTGACCCACTGATGCAGGTCGCTGAGAGGACCAGCATAGCTGCCAACTGAAGATCCGTTAGACTATTAATTGAATGAGCGGAAGATGGGGCAGTAATCAGAATACCAGCAATGCTGACCTCCAAATGACTGCAGCGTTGGTGGAAATGGAGGTTACCGGATCCCTGATGTAATTTACAGCTGCTACCTCAGTATGTTGAGAGGGTGCTTATAAGAAACTTTGATATTGACAAATTTCCACAGTTTGAAAAAGTGCTCTAGGTGTTCATTTGTTATGCTGGTTTGCTTGACATGAACATTTTGTCGCTGCGTTGTCAGGGTGAAGCTGAGTATTGGACTGCTATGTTTTTGCTGTAAGGTCAGGGACTGCTGTAGCCATTTTCCTGTCCGAAGTGGTTGCAAGTAGTCTGCAATCTTTACTTGTACTTGTCTGATTTACTTTTACTGTTTTTACTGCGCAATCTGATATTGGCATGTAAGTGTTGCTTGCAGAGCTACAAAATAATGTTAGTACATTAGTAACATTACTGTCCACCACTGAATAGCAGTTTTGCTATGCTGACATCATGAGATCATGAAGGCTTTGCAACCATGTATTGCACTCAGCTGGCAAGTACCTTCTGCTCGCAGTTTGAATTACCAAAATCCCCAAAGGTGAGCAATTTAAGTGTGAAAGTGGTGTGAAAATTAAAATAAATAAAATTCATAATCCAAAGACTATTTTGGGATTACTTGAAAACATGCATCCTTGTGAATCTTTGCTCATCTATACAAAAAGCTTGCTAACATAAGCAAGCTAACGTTATACACGTAATACACATGACATTTATAAGTGCAGCATCACAGGTGCAATATTATACCTGTACAGCAAGATCTGATATACCTTAAGTCTTGTTCCAGGATCAAGAAAGTACGCGGCACGCATGGACCTTTGACTAGCAGATCAAACCACCAAATTCCCTAAGGTGAGCAATTTAAATATTGAAGTAATGTGTAAATCATACAACATTCACAAGGCAAAACTGTTTTGGGTTTTCTTGATAACGTACATACCTGCAAATCTCTGCTCACCAGCACAAAAGTTTGCAAACATTAGCAAGGTAACTTAAGACACCTAAAACACATGTCTTTTGTAAGGGCAACATAGAGATTGTAATGCTGCTTTTCATCGCCGGAAAATAATGTTACACCTGGATGAACATTACATTGATCCCAGAACAAGACTTAACCCCTCTGAGCAGAATACAAATGCCAAATTTTCTTGTTATGCATGAGCCTTTTTAGGCTTTATAACTCAGCATTTGTGTCACACTGGAAAATTATTCTAGTGAAGCAAGACATTTGGAATTTCAATTACAGAATTATTTGGGAATTAAATTTTGGAATTTATGGATGCCTGGGTCTATATCTACACAAAGGGGTTAATATACTGTATAGTGCTCCTATACTAGCAATATTATGTTCATCAGGAAATGACACTGACTGTACTTGGCAATTTCAGATTTTATGTTTCAACCACTGTTTCTACGACCCATTTGCGTAATTATTATAGACTTATAGCGAGTGTAGCAAATTTTGGGCATCTGCTTGAGCTGTATTTGCCTTTTGCTACTGAGCATCTTTCTACGGTTCTTCTATAAAAGGTTTTTGTACAGATGTCAAAATAAATGCTTTCTGGTTGTGCTCAACGCATTTTTGAGAAATATACCGCATGTGAACGCAGGCAAGAAAGAAGATGCTGTACAGGCTGGGGACAACTGATGGACTTGAGAAAGATCTTGCATCTCAGTCAGTCTTTGTTAAGTAGTCTCTGAAGTTCAGAGATCTCTTTCACTGAATATCTCCCCTTTCTTGTCTACCACTGTTCTTTCAGGGGAATATTTAACTTTTTAAAGGGATAGTTCAAATTTTTTGACATGAAGTTGTATGAAATACTCTTTAGCAGTTCAGCGCATGAGAGTTGAGTTTTTTTGTTAGTGTGTCCTGTGAGTGGAATTCTGGACCCCCGAAGTTTTGAAGTAACATACATGCCAAATCTACTGCTTTTGGCGGTAGACTACCGCTTTCGGGGCGTTTCATTCTGAAAAAAACGCCCCAAAAGCAGTAGTCTACTGCCAAAAGCGGTAGAGTTGGCATGTATGAAGTTAGTAGTTCCAGCTCGTTTTCTTGGGTCACAAAAATTAAAAGTTTTGCTTCTCGAAACAACGTGTTTTAAAGTGTAATATATTTCTGTCATAAAACCATAGTCAGTGAATAATTCACACTTCACAATCACTTGGCACCATTTTTCTCTCCCTCAGTATCACTGCGCACGTGCTATCACCTAAATCAAAGAAAACACGCTTGGATGTTCACTGCCACAACCTGAGAGAGCTCCACACAAGAGACAAGTTAATTATCTGACAAGAAATACAAAAAAAAAAACGGTGAGGACTTGTGATTTTCCCGTCTGTAATCACGAAATCCTGTCTTACTCGCCTTATGTATTTCACTGGTTTCCTGTCACGGACCATGCTCTTCGGCAACTGAGGCTTCTTGCCGTAGGTTTCAACAGTGAAACCAAGGTGGCAAGGGTAAAAAAAAAAAAAAAAAAAACGTCTGTGCAGTACACATTTCAGCAAGGGTAATTATGTCCCTACACGGCCAGGACAGAGGAAACAACATGTTTTGAAGAGCACCGCTCTGGTTTCTATTATTGACAAAAACATGTCTGACGACGAAAGCGATGATGACATTCCCTTGACCACAGAGCCAAAGGGATACATTTATGAACCCGAGTTTACCGATGCCGAACTTTGTCAGATGGAGATAGATAGGGCAAAGGGAGAGACAGAGAAGAGAGAGAAGCTGAAGATGGGCCCACGACAGTAGCTAGGAGAGACAGAGTCAACGAAAACGGGTGATGCACTTGTTCACAGTGTCAGATAATGCCGACAGAAACCTGTGAAATATATAAGGAGTCAGACAGATTTTTATTAATATAGCCGGGAAAATCACAAGTCCACACCGTTTTTTCCATATTTTCTTGTCTGCCAATAAACTTGTCTTTCTCTGTGTAGCTCTCTTACTCGCGGCGGTCAACATTCCAGCGTGTTACCTTTGAAATAGGTGATAGCATGTGCGCAGAGATACTGTGGGAGAGAAAAATAGTGCCAAGTGATTGTGAGGTGTGAGTTATTCACTGACCAGGGTTTTGTGACACAAATATATTACTCTTTAAAACAAATGTTGTTTTGGGAAGCAAAACTTTTTGAGACCCCAGCAAACTAGCCGGAACTACTTACTTTGAAACTTAGAGTGGCCAGAATTCCGCTCACAGGACACATTAATGAAAAAAATCACCTCTCATGCACTACACTGCTTAAGAGTATTCCATACAACTTGATGTCAAAAAATCAAAACTATCCCTATAAAGCAGGTCACACCAGATGGCTTAGTCTTATGACAGCCAGGAAAAGTGAATTGTTAATGATATGATCACTCCAGTCACTAACCTGTCAGTCAACATGATCTTTTCGTGAACACCTAACAATGGACTGGACATGTGCAGTCTCAGATAAATCTACTGGACCACAGCATCTGGCGAACAAATAGCGCCTTTCCATACAAATACAAATTCATGCTTTGCAGCACTGAGTTGCAAATGCTTGCTTTTAAACATATCGCTGATAATAGTCGGGATAGTCCTTTATGGCTCTGAGAACACAACATCCATTATTTGCAAAAAATAGTGTAAAACATGGACTTGTCAGACCACAGAAATCCTTTCCACATCCCTGTCAGTCCATTTCTGATGAGCTCAAGCCCAGAGAAGTCAGCCGTGCTTCTGGAGCATGTTGATTTATTATTAATATTTATTTTCCTTTATTACAGGGAAGTCCCACTGAGACTGAGGTCTCTTTTTCAGAGGAGCCCTGAATACAATAAAACAATTACAGTGTGGGTTAACACACGGAGCATTGTAAAATTCATACGATTACATACAACAACTGCAGAATAAAGGAAAACAAACTTTAAAATACAGTTAAAAATAAAAACAAAATTAAAAAAATAAAATAAGTTAGATATTGAAGTGCCAAAGGACAGAGAACAAGTCCAAAGTTAGAACTAAAGGCAAGTACATCTGGCCTCCTCAAGTAACATCTCCCACAGTCGATTCTTGAAGGAATCATAGGGAATGAGACAATCAAGCTTCAGAAAGTCTTGGCATCTATTCCAGACATAAGGTGCAAATGAGCTAAAAAGCAGAACAGCCCAAATTTGTCCCAGTCCTGGGTGATTCTAACAAAATCAACCCTTGCGATCTGACATGCTGGCTTCGGATTTTGAATTAAAAAAGCCTAGTAAGATATGAAGGAAGTTTGCCAAGCAATACTTTATAAATAAATAAAATACAATGGAGCTTCACTCTAAAATAAAGGGAAAACCACCCAACAGAACTAAATAACACACAGTGATGAGTGCGGAAACAATCTCCAGTGATAAAACGCAGAACGCTGTGATAAATAGCGTCCAGAGGTCTTAAAGTACTATCAGAAGCAAGCATGTACAGGATATCCCCACAGTCAAATAAAGGTAAGATTGTTGCCTGGACAATCCTCTTCCTACTGTCTAAAGAAAAACAAGACCTATTTCTGTAAAGAAACCCAATTTTTGTTCTGATTTTCTTGGACAAGTTAGACACATGAGTTTTAAAGGAAAAGTCATGATCCAGCCAGATACCCAAATACTTGTAAGACTGAACTTGCTCAATTTTAGCACTAGTCACCGAGAAAATTGAGTCGTTTGGCATAATTGCATTCCGAGCAGAAAAAAAACATGAACTTAGTTTTATCTGTATTTAAAACAAGTTTCAGATCTGCCAGAGCGTGTTGAATAAGATTAAAAGCCGACTGCAGGTAGATAAGGGCCTGGGCACACGTTGGTGCAGAGGAGTACAACACAGTTTTGTCTGCATAAAAATGAACCTTGCAATTTGCAATGTTACAAGCAATATTATTAATATTAATTGTAAATAAAATCGGTCCAAGTATGGATCCTTGGGGTACTCCTTTCGTCACTTTTAAAAATTGAGACTTCGCATCGCCAAGCATAATAGCTTGTGTTCTATTAGAGAGATAGTCCTGGAACCACAAGCAGGCATCACAATCAAGACCAATGGAAGACAACTTTTTAAATAAAATAAAATGGTCTACTGTATCGAAAGCTTTTGCTAAATCAATAAATAGGGCTGCACATTTTTGTTTATTATCCACAACTGATATCAAATCATTTATAACCACTGAGGCTGCTGTGATGGTGCTATGACCAGGCCTGAAGCCAGATTGTTGTGAAGTTAAAATGTTGTTGAAAGTTAAAAAGCTGCACAGTTGTTGCCTAACGAGAGATTCTAAAATCTTAGCCAGACAAGGTAATTTTGAGATAGGTCGGTAGCTGTTCACAGAACTGGGATCACCACCCTTAAATAATGGAAAAACATGAGCAGCTTTCCATACACTGGGAATAGTCCCCGTCGTTACTGACAAGTTAAAAATATTAGCTATTGAATGCGCAATCATTGGGGCTGCTAAACGCAAAAGACTCGGAACTAGATGATCTTCTCCAGTGGAGTTATTTACATCAATTTGTTTCCATTCTTGCAGGACCTCATTCACTTGAAATTCCCTAAATGTAAACAATACTCTAGGTTTTGGAGAATTTGTGAATGAACTAGAGCTGAGGTCAGACATATCCCCTGTAGAGGACTGATTAAAAAAATTTTCAAAAAGGTTTCCGGCCGCTATAAATTGTTGGTTAAAAAGATCACAGATTTTTTGTTTATCAGTTATAGGACCAGAATCAGTGTGGATAGAGTGTGGTATAGATGAAGACAGATAACAATTCAGGGACTTCACAATTTTCCAAAAATTTGCTGGATTACCCTGACTTTTGGCCATTGACAAGATAAAATAATCAGATTTCACCTTTTTAATCAGTGAGCAGCATTTATTTCTTAATTTTCTAAAAACCTGCCAGTCAGAGAGTGCCTGGGTTTCCCTAGCTTTACCCCATGCTTCATCCCTAACACGTAGTTCCATGGACAAGGCATTCGAATACCAAGGGTTTCTTCTATTCTTAACCCTAAGTCTCTTCACCGGAGCATGCTTATCCACAGCACGATTGAACACGGTCATAAAGTGAGCCAATGCTAGGTCAGGGTCTGGAATAAAACCCGCAGAGCTGAAATCACTCCAGAAAATATCGTGCAGAAAGGCCTGTTCACAGAAATGTTTAAAATTCATTTTAGTAATAAAACATGGAGGAGCCTTTATAACTTTCATGTCTCTAATACATGCTACTGGGCAATGATCACTAAAATCCAAAGGAAAGACACCACTCAGGGCATTCTTGTGCGGTCTATTTGTTAAAATCAGATCATTCAAAGCTGACCGGGATAAATCTTTAAAATTAGGTCGTGTAGGCTCCAAAATAAGTTGCGTGAGAGTCAGGCCATCGGAGACCTCTTTAAAATGGTTTGAGGACGGTGATAACCAATCTATATTGAGATCACCAGCAACCAATAATTCAGTGTGAGCATAAGTGATATACTGTATGACATCCTCTTTGCGTAATAGAGTCTTAACTTGGGTTTGATGATGCCGCAACAAACTGTTTTCAGTGACACTGGTCTTGTGAAGTATTTAAAAGCTCATCTTGTGAATGCTAATTTCATACCCACTTTATGCAGTGGTGTAGTGGAGAGTATACACAGGTCTACAGAGTGTATCTACCTCTTTATCTGTGAATAACAGTGCAATGATTTATCAGCCGAAAAGTCATTGAAATACATTTGAACATTAACCTGTTGCCTCTGTAGTGATCTACCCACCTACCAGATAGAGTGTATTTACTTCCCCATGGACCACAACAGTTGCGATTTTGTGATTGATACACCTGTTACTAATTAAGTTGTTGAATGTTCCAAACAGTTCTTTCTCTGAGGATTGCACAACTCTTACAGTCTTTTTATTCCCCTGTGCTAAATGTTTTAAAAGGTATTGCAGGCATCAAATTCAGAATTTGCAAATATTCACCAAAATCAAAATCGTCAATAAGGGGAAACTTTAAATGCTTTTTTTGCCATCTGCATTTTCAACTCAAGGCAGGTAAAAAAGAATCTGCAAATCACCTAATTCTATTTTATCTGAATTTTACAGGCAAATAGTGACATGGCTCATTGGTCCCCATGAGCCATATCACTAATTTGCTTATTTTAAGCAGCTCTGACATTTAGTAATTAGAAATATGAGATATGGCTCATTGATTCAGTTGACTCATCAGACCTCTGTGTCCCCTACATCATAAATTTGCAGAAGTGGGTATCGAGAGAAATGCTAATTCATAACAAGTGGTGCGAGTAACAATATAACCCGCCCAAGAAAGATGTTTTAAACAATTTTTTGGTCACCTTGACCTTGCTATTGCAAGCCCCCCAGTTACCCAATGATAAAATTTAGCTGAGTAGGGTGAAGGTATCTCTGTGTGTCCTCTCCTGGTGCTGTTGGGAGGAAGATAATATTCAACTTGGTTAAAGCCACCTTTGACACTGAATAATTTATCTGACTCCATTTTAATAAGATTCAATTTAATTAGTCAAATTTGAATCGATATTTGACAGAATGTGGACTTGACTGCAATTGGAATCCAGTACTTTTGGACCCACTTTCAGAACATTCTATGTTAGTACCACTGTATGTCACTCTAGCTGAAATAAGCTTGTGTCACAAGCTGACGAGATATTTGGGGTAACTCAGAAATTGCGTAGGATGCCACTTCTTTAGGTATATACAATAGCGGCTCACGAAGGCCAACATTGGCTATCGCTGTTTTCAACAAAGGAAACCGACACACGGAGGAGGTTGATTAAATGACAAAGGTCTACAGGTGCAATACTCTGCGATTTAATAAGCTTAACTGTGCATCCTCCCAAGTCCAGCTTGAGGGAGTATCCCCATTTATTCCTCTTTTGTTATCAAAAAGAGTTGAATAATTTTTTCAGAGAAACCACAGAGATCAAGTTTTAACCATTTATTTGCCAGGTAGGTCACTTAAAGCCAATTAAAATCCAAATTAAAGTTGCTTTGCAGGATATCGGGGCCAGGCAAATTTAGGCATCTCTGAGTAACAAGAGGCAAAAAAATGGAGGATAACAAGAAAGGTGGGATTACATCGTACATTTTGCATTGGTTGACATTTGGACTAATAATCTCTGACACCAAATAGCCTAGTATCCTTCATCTCACTGAGCTAATTAGCAAGTAACTTTTAAGAGTTACATGCATTTCAAACTTCTTCTAGCGCATTTTAGGACTAAAATAAGAAATAAAGCTGCGACGATTTGTCAATAAACAGTTATTTAAATACATAATAGTTAATACACAAATATTATCATAATGCATTGATTATTGCAGGCATGAATATTCTCAGTTGAGGATATCCCTCTCTTTGACGTCAACATGACAGGAAGATGCTTGCTGCAGACGTGCTGCAACAACAAAAGGGCTCTCTAGTCTCGTGCATTGGGCATGAGACACACGCTCACACACCATACATGACATTTCTCACCTCAGAGGCCAAGACAGGTTTTTCTGCTTAGTCCATCCATACAGCTGTCTTGAATAAGCGAGCTATCAGCCAATCAGAAAATAATATTTCTTGTTGCTGGGTCTGAAGGTTTGTAGTGAGTTTAAGTTGACAAAAGTTTCTAAAGTATTGGGGCTATATTTTGGTGAAAGTTGCAAAACTAGCACGTATGTTGGTTTGGTAGGAATTTTCAAAGTTTTTAAATTTAAACGCTTATTGAGGAAAACAATAAGTTACTAAATAGGCAAATAACAAGAGCATCAACATTACAATGTCCATTCTGCCGTAGCTAGGGCTTGAACTCACAACCTGAGACACCAAGAACCATCTCTTAACTCAATGAGCTAATTGGCTGGAAGGGAAAAGGTGTGTGGCTTCATTAATTGACTCAGGGAGTCACCAATCAGGCAGCAGTTGTCAAGGAAGATTTCAAAGATTGTCAAAATGTCAAAATTTCTGATATCAAGACAAAAATCTAATAATACATAAATTGCAGCTTGACAGCATAGAAATGTTGGTGATTTGTTTTTAGCAATAAGTGTTTTGCTTTATAAAAGAAAATCTAATGTTTAAAAATGCCATTCTTACATTGACTCCAATTGTTCCATGAGGGCAGAATTCAAAATGGTTTCAAAAATTCAGTTCTTGAGAAAAACTTCTGATATATGGCAAACTTCATCAACCATGACTCTAAAATATTATCAATTTTTTCAGGAAGATTGAAAATGTATTTATCAAGAATTGGCTGGTATCTGTTTAAAGTGTTGTTTACAGTCAAACGTTTTCATGCACTGAAGACTCAATTTTTCAAATATCAAAATGTTGGGAAGTATTTTTGTGGAGGACAATCTGAAGATTCAGTACAGCAAATTTGGTGACAATTGAGCAAAAATTGTGGGGCAAGAAAAGTTTTTTAAGTTTTACAGTTTTTGAAAAAAACAGTGATAGACTTCATAATTTGTCCTAATTTTAGGTGGACAAAAGTTTCTTAAGTATTGGGGCTACATTTTGGTGAAAGTTGCAAATCTGTAGCACATATGGTTGATTTGTTGTGAATTTTCAAAATTTTGAATTTTAGTGGCTTGCTGTAGCGCCACCATCAGGACTATTGGCCTGTTTTTGCAGCTGAGGCAATCTGGCATGGGACTGGACCTTTGTGCAAAGTTTGGTGATTTTTCATATATGGGAAGTAGGATTTCCTAGGAAGAAGAAGAAGAATACTGGCGAAAAAAATAGGTTCCCGGCAGCTTTTTCTGCCTGGCCCCGAATTAAATATAGATCAGGATACTTCAAAATATTCATAAAATGGGTGAATATTATACTAAATTAGAGAGTTGAAATTGAACATTCTCATACCTGGCAACAAGTAAAGCAACACAGGACAGGTCATGCGGGATTCTGGCTGCAGAACTCGACATAGGTTTTGTTTCTCTGCTTAAAGTACAAAAAAGTAAATGTTTGATCCTTCAAACAAAGAGCGTCAAATGAACAATTTAGAATTTCAAGCCACAGTGGACAGATTTCCACACTGGTTCAGCTTTCACAGATGTGCATTAAGACCTAGGTACACGGCTGTGGAAATTAGATCATTGCACCAATGGCATTGAGACAATCTAAACAACACCAAACATGACAATGCTCAGAACTTGAATAGTCATGAAGATTTGATGCCACATATATCATTATAGTGACAAAAGCCTTAAAGACATGGGAGAGGATGTGGGGGGTTAAGGGGGTCAGGAGGACAGATGGATAGGGAGACTGTAGGATCCTTGGTTTCACACCGTCTCACAATGCGAGAGTGTTGAAAAAATGGGGGAGGGGGTTCGGGGTCGGGGGCGCTGAGCGTTGGAGAGGGAAAAATGTGTACCAAACTGAAACAGTTTTATGACCACAGCTTCAAAGAAAGTTTGCCAGGTTGCTTTACGACTCCCCTATTCACCAATTCGTGAGTAAGGATGGCAACACTGTCTATGGATAAATTCAGTCTGCCTTACGACCTTGACCCAGTTTGTTCCAAACTGAGTGATCCTTAGACGATTACACACCTATTCCGAACATTATTTAAATTTTAGCAAACCATTTTTTTGTGCTTAACTGCAGCCACACAGACAAACAATTCTATCAAAAACAATACCCCTCCCCCTTCGGGCAAGGTAAATATCTTGCAATAGTTCCAATATTTTCCATTAGGCTGTAATTATCACCCCACTGAAAAACTTCTGTTTGATTTTTCTTATTCTCCACTGCATCTGAACATTAAGGGGGAATATCTAAATGCTTGTCCTTGAAGTGATCAATATTCCTCTTTGGACATGAGATTGTTACATGGCACTCAGTGGCAGTCTTAATGACCAGTTTGGGCCTCTGTAGATTTAATACAGAAATCATAATGATAAGGCACAGTCCAGCCTTATTTGTTCTGCTAATGAATGGTCTGGCCAGAAAAACAACCACAGCTATCATTTTGCACAAAATGTATACTTTGGATCTGTCAGGAACCAACAAAGGATTCTTTGTGATGTTGAAGGCACTTGCACAGCAAATAAATGCAAACATCTATTTATGCCATTAAAACTGTAATCGTTGAGTTTAGATTCGGTTTTCAATTCAATTTCAATATTTTTATTGACATGAAATAGCTGAAATTAAATTCAACAAAGCAAACCATAAGTGTTGCATAAACAATAACATGCGCAGCCTATCAAAAGTTTTTGAACATTCACAATTTTTTTTCTAGCAAGCAGAGATGAGAAAAGGAACATAAACAAATTTTGTTTTGCAAAGAACTAATCTAAATCTTAGATCGGGATATTCAACAGCAACAGAAAACAACAGCTGCGTTATTCACTCATCTGAGCTGCTTTCCCCTCAGCAAAGAATATCTTGTTCCAGCCCTGCAACCATTACGAAGTAAACAAAATGTAAAGACAAGGCATCCGCAAAGGGAATAAATAACCAGGTTTTCGAACCGCAACCAGGATCTGAAGATCCTCCTTTGACAGTATTGTTTAGCAGCAAGATGAGGACATCAACGGTCAAAACTAGGTAAAATCAAAAATCCGTCTACTGTGTGATGAAGAGTCACCGTACACACCTACCATAAAAATCTGATCATCCTAGCTGAAGGCATAAGGATGTAATTGCCATTTTTCACTAAAAGCCCCCTGGTGGCCAAATCATGAACTGAATCACATTGTATTTCGAAAGGAAACAGCAAGTATCACCATGATGCATGTCCATGTCAAGTTGCTGCCATGAGGAAACATGCCGCCATTTTTGACAATCGGCTGACCTGACGCCATTTGACCTAGAAAATGGTCAAACGTTGGTCAGATCAAAAACCTGTCTAATATGTGATGAAGGGTCATCCCATACACCTCCCATAAAAATTTGAGCAATCTAGCTCAATGCATAAAGAACTTATGGCCATTTTTCTTTTTTCACAAAAAGTCGCCTAGTGGCCAAAATATGAATCCCAGGATGACAATTTTTGGCTTCCAAGTTTGTATCACCAAGACACACATTCATACCAAGCTACAGCTCTCTAGGTTGAATAATAAGAAAACGTGCCGCCTTTTTCAACGATCCAAGAAAATGGTCAAAAGTACGTCAAATCAAAAACCCATCTGACGTGATGGTCATCCCACGCGCCTCTCATAAAAATTTGAGCATCCTAGCTCAATGCATAAAGAACTTATGGCCATTTTTCATTTTTCAGAAAAAGCCCCCTGGTGGCCAAATTATGAATCGAATCAAGCTGGATTTCGAAAGGAAACATTGTCTACCCACATACTAAATATATCCAGATTAGCAAAAAGAAATCTCAAGTCGTTCTCAAGTTATCAATTGGAAACCGTCCAACCGACCTCCGCCCCGATGGCCCGACGCCCCGCCGCCCGCCTATGGTATTTTAATAACCAGGTTTTTTTTTTGGAAACCTGTTTAATAAAAATAAAAAGGATTTGTCTGGAAACATGGGTCATTTACGAAGCAGCTACTGCATGGGAATACATTTGTGTGGGGATATGTCTGATTACCATACGATCAGAGGTGCGTTTCCTGAAATCACAGATGCTAACTTACATATTTGGAACTAGGGGTGTCATCGACTAAGGAATTTCATAGTCAAATCTGATTCGTCAGATTTTGCCCATAGTCGACTGATCGTCGAATCATGTTTTTTTTTTTTAATAAATGAATTTTGCGTCACTGCACTTTACTCATCATGCTCCTAAAATGACAATTCTCTGTGTCAGTTTCATTATTTACCATTTCATCTCGATAAAAGCTTACCCTGATCTTTTTTTTTTTTAATTTTAAGTCGTCATACGTAACGCTCTGTCTCGCTGCTCACTCGCCTTTCCTAACTGTGAGATTGATCTCAGGGTCTTATTGAAGATATCAATAATTGGCATCGAGGTAGCAAAGCTTATGAAAGTTAAAACAAATTAAAAACTATTTTAGGACATCCATGTCGCAGAAGAGACTATGCAGGCTCACCCTTCTGTCTATCAAAAAAGACGTTGCATCCAGGCTAGATTATAAGGATTTAATTGCTGAGTTGGCGGCCCAAAAGGCAAGGAAAGTGACCATCACATAATCAATGAATGGTGAGCGGGAATCTGATGTTTTAAAGTTATACTGCAGCAGAGCGTTTGTGACTGACTAGTATTAGAAAATATACTGCATCGTAATCAAATGTTAAACTGTCGCAGGTGTCAGCGGATACTACGCCTTTCTTAATCTGAGATTTTTCCATAGAAATGAGTCAAAGATGAGCGATTGTCACCAGTGAGTGTGAGCCATTAGGTATTAGTGTTTGTTGAATTGTAATTCGTGACGCACTGTCATACTTCAACATACCAATATAAAGTGACAGCTGAGCTGATTTGATGATAAAAGCCAATCGTTGTGCAGTTGATTTTTTTCCTTTGAAAGATTATGATGTCCAAAAAAATCATAGTGAAATTATTGCCACATTAATGTTGTTTTAGTTTAAAAATGCATGTCATTTCACCGGGTATAACTAGAACAGGTATGTGCTCGCAGCCTGACATGATTAATGCACGTGCATGTGAGCAGGGCCTCGCGCATTAAGTCGGCGCAGGGCCTCGCATCCCCCCCTGCGACGGCGCTGACTGCTGTGGGTGATTTATTAGTGCGTAGTAAGTAAAGGTCTGCTGTTTAAATGCACACGTCATTTTCCATTCTTTAGTTACAGAAATTAGGCTGATTTTGTATCAAAATAGGCTATATATAACGAAACAAAGACATTCTATGTAAAGATTTATGCTCAGCAGCCTGGGCACCCCCATGTAGTCAGAATGGTACGATCTTGGTCACGTAACAACATTTTCCGACAACTCGACTACGAGGTTGATCGTCAAATCAGACTCCTCTGAATCGAATCGTCGAATAGTCGACTATTCCAGGTCACCCTAGTTGGAACCATTACTATGAAACGCACCCCAGGTGGGCAGCATTGAAGTGTCAAGTGTGGACACTCATGCAGACATAACTGAGTTCTAATCTGACGGATCTGATCACAAAAGTGACAATGAAAAGACAAGCATAACCAAGGCCATTGCTAAAGACCTTTGCGATAGTAGTGTCACCTGTGTAAACGATTAATTGTGATTAAAGCTTGCACCTGCCCTTTCTGTATAAGGCAGAGTACTCCTGTCTTAGACTGATCAAAATAGGGAACAGGTCATTTGGACCCTGAACCTAATAGACCCATACAAGTTGGACCCTGACCATTTGGACCCCTGACCCAAACTGTTTGGACCCCATACCATTTGGACTCCGGGTAAGTTGGACCCTAGACTAGTTAGACCCCAGAGCAGTTGGACCCCTGACGAGGTGGATTAGGGTTAGGGTTGGGATTAGGGTTAGGGTTAAGGTCTGGAGACGAGGGTCTAAACAGGATGGGGTACAGATGGATAGGGTCTGGGGTCCAAGTGGTCAGTGGTCCAACTGGTTTGGGTCCAAATGGTCTCGGGTCCAACTGGTTCTGGGTCCATTCAGTCAGGGTCCAACTGGTATGGGGTCCAAACGATCTATACCCATCAAAATAGCTACCATTTGCCATAAGAGCTCCTGGGCAGACATTTTTCCTACAAAAACAGCAATGTGGTTCAGAGGGTTCACAACCGACACTATTTTGGAAGTTCCCATAGATGTGCAGCACTTGTGTCTTGAGTAATGCTAGCTCTGATCAGGGCCCTTTTACTACAGTTTTGAGCCCTCTTATACCCACTTTACATGGGGAGTTACTGTAGCTCATTATTGAAAGCACCTGATCTTGCTTCAGTATGATTGCTGTCCTCATTTACACTGCATATTTTTTTGTGAATTTCTTAGTAAAGTGTTGTTTCGTGCACACACTGCTGAGTGGTAATTACGTGAACCGCCTTTGTTGTTACCTCGCACCCTGTGTCCCTGTCTACTAATTAATTAAGCTTGTGCATTTATATTTACTTGTGCCAGGAAGTTCTCCCCTGCGTGACAGGAGAGTTCACCTTATCACCGTAATATGGCCTTTTCTGATGCTTTTTTCATGTCTCTGAGGTGAGTATAGCCACTGAGGAAATGACAAGAGCTGATCAGGCAATGGTTACTGTGGTTACTGCCGTTGTGAACTTAGTAAAATGGCCAATAATGCTTCCTGCTTTCCCCTTTGGAGTGCAAATGCCCAAAGGTGTTAGAATGGGTAACTTTAATCTCAAAGCAGCAAGAATAGGTCATTGCAAATTTGGAGAAACTTTCAAAGCTCCTCTGTGCAGTTTTTGTGCACCCTGCAGAAGGAAGCAAGGTAAATGAGCAGTAGATGTGCCAAAAGGGGGCTTTCACATACGTCGTATGATTTTTTTTTTTTTTTATGTCTTACGATTTTAGCGGGTCCACGATAGAAGGGACTGACGTATATTTAGGAAGGGAGGATTTGAAGGTTATGTAGTAGCGGTCACATAGCAATATGTGTCCTACTTCTGTCGTAGAAAAATATTCCATTAATAATTTCAAGACAGTCGTGAGACTGACCTGAGATAAAATTGTAATCGATCGAATAACACATGACAGTTCCAAAAAGGACGTACAATGGTGGAACATTCGAAGGACTGTCGTGGGTTTAATATAGGCCAACCATAGGCCTATCGTAGGGAAATTTCAAAGATAATGAGGACCTAAAATAACCCCAAAAATCTAAAGAAATTCGAAGGTCTAGCATAACACAGTCGAACAACCTCGTAGTGCACCGCACAACAAACCTACAATATGGGCTTAACATGGAGAATTACCAAAAATGCAGAAAATAATGGGTGACATCACAGTTGCTTTGACCATCTTTTTATACAGTCCATGCTTACAACTTTGAACGAAGTAAATCCACTGGACTGCTACTTCCATCCTTGCAAATCCATCATCATTTTGCATTGTATTTATATGTTTTAGTTACTCAGGCATTGTGCCTTTTATATTGAGGAGTTTTCTATGGAGATTTCAGGATTCCAAGCGCTATTTTAGTACTTTGACCAAAGAATATGAATAATGTTAACTGCTATGTGAACGGCCAATAATCTTAGAAGAAGAAGGTATTTTTCCTCTATGATTATTAGCAATGACAAACCAGCGTACATTTTTCGTATCCTATCCTGTCTTCTCAATGAAACGATACGCACAAACCAAACCCTTTCCAACCTCCACACTATCTAGCTCTGTTAGGAGGCATACTAAACTAGCGGTTCATTGGGAATTATGCAGATGTGTAGAAACATTGTGACATAGACATTTTATGGAAGAAAAGGCAGGACTACAAACAAGGCATTTCAGGCAATTGAGGAACTGTTTTCTATTGAAGAGAATAACTCTCTTTGGCTTTGACTCTGGGCTATCTATTGTTGATGTTTTACGTGCACAAAAAATTGTGTAAAACACCATAGAAAAGGGAAGCACTGAAAAAGCATAATATGACTCCTTTAAGATCCACAAGCCCTTAGGCGCTCAGATTTTTATACAACGTGGGTGCGAAATGGAAAAATGACAGCTGCGTCGGTCTGAAACTAGCAATGACTCTTGCGTTGCACTTGATGCCACTTTACATCAGGTGTAAGAGAGCCCCTAGTTTGGACACTGAAGATTCCTGTGCTTTACCTCTAAACAGTTCTGTGAATATGCTAAACAGTTGTGACAAAAGATGGTTATTTTTATGAACAAGTTCTTTTAAACAAATGGAGTCTTTATGTTTTCCATCTCTAAATGCTTCTAATGTGTAGGTGTCCAAAAAATTTGTACTAGTCGTGTATCTATTTATCTATATCAGTGAATGTTCGTCTTCAGTAGTTTCTGAGTCAAGTGAGCAGATGCATGCAGAAATTCAGAAATGCGTGTCATCATCGACTGCTACGTTCCATGATTTGTCAACCTAACACCTCATTTTACAGTTTCCACAAGTCATCATTAGTTTCAAATGCAGACAGGCTTCCCAAATTAGCTAGTGACAACAGATGCACCCAATTTTTCAAGAATTTTGCTATCACAAGATGATGACATCTCAATTGTTGATGTCATGTTTTTCTGTTAAGTCTTCAGTTAACTTGAGCAATTTTTCAAAATTGTTTATTGCCTCTTCACTGCTTCACATTTTATCTCAAACCCTGAATCAAATAAATATCGTCTGGAACCGATAAATCTGGCAAGTGCACATCTTTTGATGAATTACTCATCTGGGGGGGGGGGCTTTCCAAGCCCCACTAAAAATTTGTATTTAATCTGTTGCTGGCGACATCCCACACTTAGTCTTCTTTGACCATCACAACTTTCAGACTTCTTGGCAATGATTTCTAGATTCAAAAGCTGTTTTACTAAGCAGACCTCACTAAATAACTCCAGCCACACCGCACACGGTCGCTGACAGAAAAACACATTGCACTATGGGAGGAATTCTCATTTTGCCAAGCAGGTGGATTGTGTGGACCACACCAGTTCTCCAACATAAAACTGTCAAATCACAAAAATAGCCTGTGATATGCACCTTTTTGTAAAACAAATGGACTCAATAGCTGAACAGATGAATTTGATAGTCACAGAGATGACGCACATTGCTCCAGACAAGCCTTTTTTAAGAAATAGAATGATAATTTGACAGGAAATGAATGGTCATCTCAAATTACTTTAGTTTTGCATGCACATATAGTGCTTAACAAATTTATTAGACCACCACCCAATGTAAGTTTTATGCCACAGCTGCCCCAAATTAACAGTGTTGGTAATTATGAAAATAATTTTTATGTTTCTGTAATGGTTAATCCACCAGTATATGCAAGCTCTTTACTGAAATGATATTGTTAATGCTGAAATAGAATTATTGTTGTTATCCATGAATTTTCGAATTTACCATCTTACAAAAAAATAGTTAAGCACATTATTATTTTCTGATTAAGATGCCAAATAACAGTTATTTTCTTGCATTCCTGAACATAAAAATTGCTTTCATGGTTGAATACAAGAATATAAGCTGTTATCAAGGCCAAAGGAGGCCAAACAAACTATAGTTTTTTTTTTTGGTTTTTATGTGTAAATAAGGAGTGGTTTCAGTTCATTATTTGCCAAAGAAATAAAATAATTTAGTTTTAAATAAGTTTTTGACAAATTTCTTAAATATTCTTGTTTTTTTGTTTTTTTTTTTATGATAGGTGGTCGAATACATTTTTGAAGCTCTGTATATATACTGAAACACAGTGAAAACGCAACGCCTAATTTTTCAATTTGTAGCTGATTTTTTGAAGCCATCAAAATTACCACAGAAAAAATATAGTGGTACGAAGGTTAAAAGCTGGAATTTATTCAAATTCGGGTTCAAACCCTGTTTGTGTGTCTGTCAGGGGATCACGTCTCCAAAATGCAACTTTGTCATGTCATTAGCAGCAGATTTAATGCATCACTTGAATGACATGCAAGTGCAAGTCCAAAGCAAGACATTCGACGCATGACAGGCACAGCGATTCATCCCCATCAGAAAAAGTGTCAGAATGCCACGGCTTACAGAACAGCAGTGGGAGCGAGCTTTGGGGATACTGCTTGTGGGAACATCTCATAGAGAGGTTGACTGCCGGTTCAGGGTCAGTTCATCCACCATCAACAGACTGGAGCATCACTACCAACAGACAGGAAGCGTTTACGACCGCCCCCGACCAGGACAACTTCCGGTTACAACGACACGTCAGGACCGACACATCCGGCAGATCCATCTGAGGAACCAGTTCCAAACAGCAGCAGTCACGACTTGGAACATGATAGGATGCCACGGACGCCCCATCCATGCCATGACTGTGATTCAGCAGCTGTAAGCTATGGGGTTAAGGTGCCAGAGGCCGTATCAAGGCAACATCATGACACAACGTCACAGACAATAGGCTCCAGTTTGCTCGACATCATCATCTTCAGCCGCCACAAGTCTTTCACCATTGAGATAATGTGATGAAATTTACAGTGTTATTGACAATGAAATACTTTTTCTATTCGTATTAAAATTGAATCGAAAAACATTGGCTGCTTCCTCTTTTTGGTTATTAAATATGGGTGTTGCATTTTTACCATGTGTCAGTATATTCCTCATTGGATGGGACCTGCTGTGCAGTTGTTTCCATTCAGGTGCACTGCATGATACAATAAATCAAAGAACACAATATTATGCCTTATGACAAATGTTAAAAAGCTGAGCTGTCCATCTGATATCAATTGTGGATTAAGATTGCACGAGGAAAAAAGTCTAAGAGGCTTTGAAAGAGGATTTATTTTTGAGACAAGGATTGCAGTGGCTTCAGTCACAATTACCTATTGGATTGTGTTTCGTTGGGAACAGTGAATAATGTGACACCGGCAATGCAATCAATGAGAAAGGCATCAGTAAAGAGGGGGGAAAGACATGATCAAAAGCATACATTGGATGATCATGATGCTCATGTATTAGCGTGATATATAAGGTAAAATAAAAAAAAAGAAGTGCAGTTTTCTTCAGCAGTTTAAATATCTCACACTGGAGGGTTCAGTGGTGCAAAAACCACTAACAGTAGTCAACAGAGATGTAAACAAGATACGGACAAATGAGTCATCCTTCTCCAGACACTCAATTTGTTTTTTTTTTCTTTAATTTGTCACCCGTCTGTATCTTTATATCAGCAACATGCATATTATTCTTCTAATTTGCCCTCATGGACATGTTGTCACTGTGTATGTGCGGAGGCTTGGTAATTAAATGCAAATATCACTCAAAATAATGGATCAAATCAAGGTGGTACAAATGGTTGTGTGGAGACCCGTCATTTCAAACATCCAAGGTATGCAAATGATTCAATGTCAACGCATGGATATAATGGGTAGGTAAACATTTGCGCAGTGCCATAATACCTGCATCGCATATTTGTTTTGCCATTATCTCCAATCTCAGCTGCTGCTATCCAAAATCTTCAAGGACAAAGAGCACTTTGTTTCCTGGAATGTTACGTATCAATAGTTTGAAAATAAATAAATAAATAAATAAATAAAATCCATTTTTAGTTAGTCCCATGTAATTATTTAATAAAATGCCAATTGGTGTAATGTTCTTGTTCTGTTCTGCCTTGTCTGTCCCAGGTTTTTGTTCCCGCACTGCCAATGGAATCCTCCTCATGTCTGCGTTCCAGTCCACGTCTTGTTTTCTCTTGTGCATGCACTGCCTCTTCGCTATTGGCTGGCTGCGGTGTTTCCACTTTCCTTCAGTACTGTTCTGGCTTCGGGGCTTTCTAATCTTACTGTCAATTAACTGTTTTTAGTTACTAACAGCTACTAACATTCACGGGAGGTGTTTTTCTTAGACAGGCACTTTACTAATGTTACTAATTTAGGTAGGGCGTTAATTGTCATGATTTCCTGCTTTGTTATTATTTCAGATCTCGCTTTGCTGCGTAACTTTTCCACTCTTCCTTCAATCTGCATACTTCATTGGTACTTAGCTGAGCACGCTCATTCTCTTAATGGGCTCGTTATGTTATTAAGCCTTCTTCCAATGTTTTATGTTCATGCTTTGTTTCCTCCCTGTTCTGCCCAGGTGTTCCTCGTTCCATGTTCAAGCCATGTACCTTTATATTCCGTGGAGGCATTCCAGTTGGCAGTTGGTCTGTTGTTTGGTTCCATGCTATGTTTCAAGAGTGCTTTCATGAGTATTTCCTTGCCTGTATTCATGCCATGCTTTCCGTGTGTAGTCATTGAATTCCCTATACTTCAGCTCTTGGAGTGTTGTTTTTTTTTATTGGCCTTGGGCCCCCTTAAGCCTGCAGTATTTCTTAGTTTTTCTTGTCCACTTTTTAAGTGCAGTTTTTTGTTGGCTTCGTGCCCTCCTTTTGCCTGCATTGCTCAGTTTAGTTTGTGGAATTTCTGTTGGCCCACGTGCCATTTTTGTTTGGTTTTCTGTTCAATAAAGTCTATTCATTGGATTCAAGACTCGCTACTGGTGTCCTTCTGCAAACTTAACGATTGGCATTTTAACACTGGGCTGGCCTAAATCTCAGTTTGCATTCTGAGATGAGGAAATATCCATAAATGCCTAGTTGTGTAAGAGGACGCCCTGTCAACATAAAATCAGTAAACCAAACTGAAGAAGGGTGAAAGCTTCATCCTTGTATAAAATAATATCCTTAATTAAATGCTATGTCCGCTGGCTGGAACAAGACTTTACAGTGTGGACATTTTTTCATTGTTAGTAAGCCCTCTTAATTGCATATTAATGAACGTACAGCTAAAAGCTCATGGAGTAAAATACTATCAAACGACCATTTATTTCAATACACTCGTATGACTCTTGGTCATGTGTATCAGATAGGAGTGAGGCACACACGTCATTGTAGAGGAAATTTCACTAAATACCTTGGCCCTCATTTATCAAATGTGCGTACACCAAAAAAATGGGTGTACGCCAGATCTCCCGCAAGGATCGGCATTTATCAATCTGAACGTGAGCGAACGGTCAGCAAAAATGTCACGCCAGGTCTGACCAGGTGTACGCAGATTTGAAACCAGCGAACAACATGCAGGAACGAGTGCAGCTCTCAAAATGAGTATAATAATCCATATGCAGCGATGCGGGCGTCATGCTGATGTTGCTCTTATTAGTAAAATGAATAAATAGGCTAAATAGATAAGTGAATTAAAAAAAAATCAGAAACCTGTGTTGAGAAATTAAACTTATGAGACAACCTGGTTGTCAGGCCAGACGGCTGACAATTAAAATCAATTTGATTAAGCGCAATGCGCGGCTTGGCAGATATGCAGCGTGGTATGTCAGATGCTTATCCAGTCAGATATATACTAAACAGCCAAAGAAACGCAAGTTTAATTAAAAGCAGACTGGAAAATAAATTTGTGCGTAATTATTTTAAAAAATCAAATTTATTACTATCGTGCATTTACGCTCATTTCATCAAACTTTTCTCTATTTTGCGGTCACTTTGACTGAGTAACCATAAGAGTACATTAACTAACTAGCAAACTTGCGTTTCTTTTGTTGCTCAGCCTACGGACACATTAACCGCGATCACATTTTGACAATGGCAGATCTTCTATTGTTAGAGGAATAAGCTTCTGTTCGACGTGAGAGGAACTTTCAGCACTGAGAAGATCTCCTCCGGCAAAGTGCCGAGTGGCTGCTCGTTTTGTGTGGCACCCAATAAAATGTCATGGATTAATACTAATAAAAGTACAGTGAAGAGGGATCCCTGCAGACTGTATTTTAACAATTACCCTCATGCAGCTCCAATCGAGGCGGTGGGGACTCATCGTATCCCC
Organism: Gymnothorax javanicus; assembly: GCA_029692085.1. Lineage (NCBI taxonomy): Eukaryota > Metazoa > Chordata > Actinopteri > Anguilliformes > Muraenidae > Gymnothorax > Gymnothorax javanicus. Next base: position 35,601,776 of record CM056202.1, read on the forward strand.
ACGATGGAGTAGGAGCCCTGCTGCCACACGCTCCTCGAACGGTGACAGCTGGAGATTCGAGTCTGGTTGGCCTCCACCGGTCCGTGCGCTGCTGCGCCTGAGCGCGATCTTAAAATTGGACCACTTTTTTTTTTACCTACATGTAAAACATTTGGATTGTCAATTATGTAGGCTATATAACATGACATATAATGGATCTATAAATTGAATTTATTAAGGCCGATGTTATTTGCACTTATACGCGTGGCCAATGCTGAATTTTTTTTCTTGGCCACACTTGTAAGTGTGCCAGTTGTTGACCATTCCAGTGCCGCTTAGAAAGTACTGCTCAAAATAAGTTTGGCCAAGAAAAGATTTTTTGCTTTGGACACACTTAAAATAAGTTTGGGCAATGGAGAAATGTGCATCTTGGCCACACTTGTAAGTGCATCTAAGGCGAATTTCGATCAATTTTTGTGCATGGACGCACTTAAATAAGGGCGAATAGTCACTTCGATTTATTAATGAATTAAATCAAACCTCTGCTGCACTCCGGTTTTCCACCCCAACGGTGTTTACGGCAGCAGCAATAGTTTTCCAAACTGCAGCCTTCTGAGCTCCCTTTATGCCACTCTTAAGGCTTCCAAATAAAATTATTTTGTTTTTCTCCACTTCGAATGTGATAATTTATATTTCCTCCTCAGTGAAGTTCTTTCTTCTTTGCTGTCTTTCGAGAGTAAATGTCGTAAAGTGGGCAGGACTATACCTCCCAGAGCATGAATTTATAGGGGCGTGTCATGTAAATTACGATGGTGTCTGCCACCAGATTTATCGACTCCACACCAGTTTTACACCAAAATCAGCGACGTTGACACTTTTAGTAAATCAGACGTCACACCTGGAGAATGCTGATATTTACACCAGAATCTACACCAGATCCCACGCAAGTTTGATAAATGAGGGCCCTTGTATTTCTGAAACTTCACGGACTTTGCAGGGGAACTTTAGACCTCACTTGATATGTTCATCCTATGCTCTTGTATAGTACTGCTTCCCTGCTTCTCCAGGTGTCTATCATCAGTTATCACTTGACATCACTGGAGGGACTTTGAAAGTTACTGTCATTAGGATTGAATGGTGTTGTTGATTTTCATGATAGAAACTTGACCATTTTCGCAGTTTGTTTTGTTGGTCAGCAATGCTATTGCTAGCTAATACATGAGTTGTTGGAGCATTGATCTTTGGCAGTTAAAAAGATGAGGCTTTCAACTGGACAATGAGTTGTGAGAGCTAATGTAATCAATCACATGAAAGCAAGGGCATCCCCATGAATATTTGGCTTTCACTGTTAGTGCATTTCCATTGACACAGAGCTGGCATGGAGCCAGTTCCTGAACTAATTTTTTAATGTTCTATGCATTTTGACAAAAAAATAAATAGGGTGGGAACCAGAGAAGTTGGTTCCCAGCTGGAACTAAAAACTAGCAGGTTCCTTGAGCAAACCGTGATGACAGTTGCCACAGCATTGGTTTGTTGGCATGGTTCAGCTGTTTGAGAAAATAGGAAAACTTCACTAACCTTGCATAAAGTCAGTGAGGATAATCTTACATTTGAATGTGTGTAGCCTCCAAAATACCAGATTGTATTGTATAATTCTACTCGGTATAATGGTAGCTTTTAGCAGTTAGCTTGCCAAACGTCAGCTAACGTTTGCTGGTTGATATGGATCAATGTTTGACCTGAGATGATCAGTGTTCTTTATTGGTTGTTGTTTGAAACTGGTTTCACAAAGTCGAGAGTTGTGCAACCTTTGCCAATGAAATTCAGACAAGTTTAAAATTTGTTAGTTTTAACTTTTTCAACCAAATTAAGGCTGTGTGGCTGTCACCATAAATTATGGCTGTCACCATAAATTAGCTTTAAGATGGTTAGTTGATATTTCCACTTCATGTTTAAGCTAACTTACACCTGAAAAAATTTTACATACCAATCGTCTTGCATGTAACAGTCGCCTAAGTCTTTTTATTGTGAGCTGCAGGGCCATTTTTCTGGTCTGGATAAACAGAAAAACCTGTGGGAACAGGACAGCAACTTGCCAGTAATCCAAGCGCTCCATTTTCCTATGTTGTTTGCTGTAGACTGACAATTAACCTTTGTGTGCAGTGCCAAACCACGCGCCCCGTTGATGACATGTGCTTGTTTACAGCAGTTCCTCATAAAACTGGTGGAAACATGGGCCGGTTCACTACAAAGAACTAAGGTTCGGAGTATCTTGAACCAAACTGGTTCCGAGCCAGAACCATTGTCAGTTGAAATGCTCTATGTGAGTGGTCGAGTCCCAGGCTGTGTTCCAATTCAAAATAAAACGCTCCCTTCACCTCTTTCTTTTAACTGACCAAGCCCTCCAAGTGACGTAGCAGGCAAGGGAGCCCTTTCCGAGCGAGGGAGAGCAATGGAGGGGAGGGGTTGTGGCTTTTCGAATTGGAATGACCTTCGTGCTTCTTCAGCACCTCAATATTTGTCAACAAGCCAGTGGGACGCTTTTGTTACCATGCAGCTGACTGAGTTAGTTGCCTGTACGCTGTAACTATTTCAGTTCACGCGGACTCTATATTGCATTTCTGGCAAGAAGAAGAAGAGTGCGTGCTCATCGAATCGCTGCAGCAGTGAGTGCGTTTACATGACGTTAGAGAAAATCAATTTATTGCATTAATTCGACTAAAACCGTCCTTTTGAAATACATGTAAACATGTTAGTCCAACTGGAATCGTACCAAATTGAATTTCTTAAAGTAAGACTAATACACCAGAAAATGTGGTTACTAGTCAGATTACTCCTCCATGTATACGCTTGAATCGAACCAAACTGGAATATGCACTCTTCACCTGCACCATAGTTCATCGTGCGGGGCTTTGACCTGGAAGTTTTGAGGACTTGCGGAGCCGTATGCATGACGCCAGGATAAGTGACTTATCCGGAGAATAGAGACTATCCCCCGGATAGTGAGGTAAAAGTGCATGTAGAGGGGATAGCACTACCCGCGGTCCTTATCTAGGGATAAAGTTATACCCAGTTTCAACTGAGGATAGCGGCTTTATTCCACGGATTCCGCTGGTCTCGCTGCCTGTTTAGTACAGCTGCTTTCAGAGACTTCCACTTATCTTTCAATTCTGAAATAGTGCGTTCTGCGCAGCCACACAAATTCACCTTTGCGGCAATTCGGGTCCAAATTTCAGTTTTAATTTATTCGCTACAGCACATGTATTAGCTGTAAACTGCACTGTACCTTCCACCGAGATTTCCACCAAAAGAACACGGATTTCGATGTCAGAAAAGTTACTTTTCTGCAGCCGCTTCAGTTGTGAAACAACTGACACCTGCTGCATTGTTCGTTGTAGAAAATAGCTATTTGTTGTACAACTATAAAACAAGAAATGTGTTGTTATGTGTGTCACGAGGAATCCCGTACTGCCATGCGCAGAATGCTATAAAACACAGTGAGTCCCCCTTTCTAAAAATAGCGCTTGCGTGCAAACCTGGGATAGCTATTCCCTACACTATCCTTGACTCATGCATACGGAGAGCACGCAGCAGTTATCCCTCGGATAGTAATCCGGAGGATAGGCGTTATCTGGGGGTAAAATTATCCCTCCTCTCTGCATACGGCCCGCGAACAACAAACTGAGAAGGAACAGCTCTGCACTCTGCACCACCTGCAAATTTTTGTACAGAACAGTCGCAATCCTCAGCTGCAATGGTATTGGTGCTCAAACAGTCAAGTCTTGGGGGCTCATAAATTCTTCCATTAATCCGCATAATTTATCAAATGACTTGCATGTCATCCAAAAATTTTCCTTCCACTCGCCATCTGAAAACTCTTTCACAACGACTCTCTCCCACTAGTCTTTGCTCCTGACCCGCATCCAACATGCATGGGAAGCCCGGGGGTGCTACACCAGAATCACAGATGCTAACTTACGTAGTTGAAAGCACTGACTATTAGTGGACAAACTATGTAAGTTGCTTACTTAGTTAACAACTACGCTTTTGGGAAATGCACCCCGGGCGAGCAGAGAGGACACAAAGTGGAGCATAGCTGAGGTAGCACTGTTGGAGCACTCTAGGAGCATATGACGTTGCCACCTGCCTTAAACTAATACCATATCTACTGGGATAACATGCATCTCAACTGCACGAAAAACATATCGTACAACACGTACATAATGTACAGAGTAATAAATTTGTGCAGGTTTTTGCCACTCAACATGCTACCATTTTGCTGCTAACCTGTTTGTGGATTGTTTAGTCTGTAATGTAATAGCTCAACCAGAAAAAGGTCCAACGGGAACCCTGTACTGCCTCCTGTGTTCTGCTCCGTGTGTGTGTCGTGCTGTGTTTCGTCTTCCCTGCAGGTAATCTTTTCCAGTATTCACTCACCATGATTCTCCCATCCCGCTGTCAATCATCTGGTCAGCGCCCTCCGATTCCTTTGTCTCCTTCCACCCCGAGATTCCACCTTATTCCCTCTCATCCAATCTTCTGTCACGCCGTGGATCCCGGTCTATTCAGAGCATCCTTTCACCATCTTCAGACGCGCTCACTCATTTTGTGTCATATCTTTGTTGCGTGCATTCAGAGTGCAGCTCTGAGAGGCACTGGTGTTGAGGGCGAGGATGCTGAATCTACGGTTGTTCACCATCACCTTTCGTGGATCGTTAAACTTAGAATGCTTACTCCATGGGCAGTTGACAGGGTCAAGTGTCCATATCGCTTAACTGCTGACCAGAACACTTCCCTGGGACCAACCTGAAAAAAGGAGAGGAGGAAGCGTCTCTTGTGCTCAGAAAAGACACTTTAACAGAGGAAGGGAGACTGATATTTTGACATCAACTGACTTCTTCCTCCGTCGTACTTTGTCGTTGCAGTTGAGCACCACTCTCCATTTTTTTTTTTTTTTTTGAAGCAGGCTTGTGGCATGCGTGATACCTTTTTACCTCTGATCAGTGTCCATGCCAGATAGATTGAGAGGGTTGATGGCGTTGAAGACTGATGAGAAATCCTAAAACAGGATGCGGATGTAGGTGTCATGTGATTCCAAGTGATCCAGTGTGAAGTGAAGTGCCAGTCCGATGAAACCTTCCACTCTTGGGTTTACTTGATGTGTAATCTTAAGTGAATCCAGGGCTGGAGGTGCCTAATTTGAGGTGAGACAGAATGATGTGCGCCAAGACTTTCAATGCGACCGAGGTTAACTGATTCAAACAGGTGATTTTGGGTCAGGAATAATGGTACAGAGTTGAAAACACTGTGGGACAGGGAATTGACTTTGAGAAGAGTTATAAATGTGGGTTAAAACTGGAGCCAATTGGGACACATGAGGATGGGGAACAGCTGCACTAATCCAGTCTGGAAATGGCTGCTTTCCTGATGTTCAGTCCTTTGAATGAAGCCATAACCACGCAATGTAGAAAGCAGGATGTAAAAAGGGAGAATAGGTTTTTCAAATGAGGGTAAAATCAGTTGTTTTTGTCTGGGAGGGCCATGTCATCAACTGGAGGAGGACAGGGGCATATTTTATAATTTCACAGTACTTTCAGGCTTTTGCAAACAGACATGGTATTATTTCTATAAAACTGACCCTCAAGTTTTTTTTTTTTTCAGCCTCCTGAAAAGTTTGTATCTGGCTGCGACAAACGGCTCCTTGTCCCGGTGTGGCAAAGCAGCATCTTTTTCATTCTTCATCAACTGTAAATTGCATGAAAACCATGGTTTGTTATTGCTGTGGGTTGCAACAGATTTGAAAGGTATACAAAACTCCTTGCAAACATTAAGTGTGACATCACCACATCAGTAAGTTTGCCCACCAATGGCCTGATCTACTAAGATCCCAGATAAAGAGCGCTAAATTGCGTGATTGTGGTTGCGTGCTTTTGCGCGTTTGGTTTGCTGACATTTTGCGGGTGATCTACTAAGCGTAATTACCTACTGGTGCAAACAGCATTATTTAAATGAAGACTTTGCGTGCTGCAGCCATTTCCACCATGGATAGTTTGGAGTAAAAGGACGAACGCAAACGCAAAATGAAAATTGACTCGATGGAGTTGGAGGTGCTTGTGGAGGAAGCAAATACACTGTTATAAATGGACTGAATTTTAAATTAACACATTGTCTCCTTGTTATTTTAACTGTAAGTAGAGTACTGCGTGCATTTAAGTGTGATTTATAGTTAACATACACGGAACCTGTGTTATAAACTGATTGTAAATTAAAGTTAAAATAACTGGCAAAAAACATGCAAGTTTATAACAGTGCATGCTCAGTGTTTGAGGGGGGAACAATTTGCACGGTACTGTCAATCGCTCCGATTACTCTTGGGAAGCCAGCAACTGCATAAAACCCATATTTGGTTTCATTCACTGCTTCCCGTGTGGATGGAAAGTTTATGTACCGGCCCATCCTGCGTATCATAGCATTGAGGACATCAGGGAGCATAACTGCATAACATAATGGCAAACTGCTTTGCGAGACCCTAGCAGAAATAACAACCGTGCGCTGGAATGATCCTGACGCAAAGAAATGCAGATAGGCCAGAAGTTTGGTCATTGCAGGTATTGCGTGACTCCTTCTCGTGGTTGGCTCCAAATCAGCTTTTAAGTCATTCAGCAGCTCCATGATGGCATGGCTGGTAAGGCGATATGTCTGAATTTTTTCTTCATTCATACCAAATATACTGATGCGAGTGAGAAAAATTCATTCTCTAAGTCTACGTTCAATGGGCCTCATGCAAGAAGCAATTTAAGAACAAATTTTCCCTTATTTTTGTTCGTATACCCAATTTTTCTTATTTTGTTCTTATCCATTGATTTCTGGGATGCACCAATGTTTTCTTATTTTTGCTCTTCTCTTAGGTAAGAGAAAATTTTACGAGTGGTCGAGAGCACTCTTACCGAGAAAAGAGAAAACAGAAAACTGTTACCTCTGTCCACAAATTCCTTGTCTAATGCCCGGAAACGCAAGTTTTAAAACCTAAACATTAAAAATGCATCATATAATCAAATTTTGATTGTTTTAGGTTTTTGAGAAATTATAATTATTTTATTATTTAATTCTTGGGTTAAAGAGTTTGGCCAGCTGATCCTAATTAGGACTGAGCTATAAAAAGCCTTAGATACTTGCGTGCATTCTGCTTCTGAATGGTTTAGCTACTGCTGTTGGACGCCTTGGCCATCCAGGCCTTGCGCAGAGAGAGCGTTTTTAGAGATTGGGCAGATCTGTTTGCTGAGACAGATGAATGGCTGCTGAGCCAATTTAGGGCGCTTTCACACTAGGTACGATTGTTTGTAACATGCCACAGTACGATTGCCCCTCCCCTCTCCCCCCGCTGGTCAGCTTTCACACTTAGAAAATCGTACCGTACCCGAGTACACCGGCATAATTGCCAAAATTCCGATACAGCGCGTTGCAGTATGCATCTAGGTGGTTTTAAATGGGGAAAGATTTTAAAAGGAGGTGCCAATACATTTCGGGGGGCTTTATTATTGAGAAGGGGGTTTAGAATATTAATATCGAATATTAATATTGTGAATGCATATGCTGTGCGTGCCCTAGCAACCTGGTATGTCATCTGTAACATGAATTACCACGTATAGCAGCACGAAAAATTAAACCTGAAATTTTCTTGACTGAATGCTTGATGTTTTTACACATCACAATCTTTCTCTAGGTACCCAAACATCAAGGTAAGCTGAAAATGTACCAATTACATCCGATATAGGTGGATGTTGCACACCGAATTCTTTCGCCCTTGCGTTTTTTGCCGATTATGCTGTCCACTGCCTCATACCACGAAAATTTATCTATTTCATAACTTGAGCTGCCAGATTTTCCCACTGCGTCCTGCACTTTGAAATATCGCAGCCGCATTTTCTTTAGTTTGTCATGGCACTGATCTATTATTCTGTGATAACCACGCAAATGTAACTACTCACAAATTATTCCATATATCTCCGAGTTTCTGCATGTAGTATCCAGTTGTGATTGTATGTTTTTGTCCGCCTATGTTTCGAGCAAGCATTGAATTTCTTTGTTTGAATGGAGATATCTTTTCGCCACTGCATTTGTTAGAACGAGAACCGTAACACGTAACTGGATGAACCGTGCCCGAGTACAGATGAATCATACAAGAGCAGCCTGCTCTTTGCACACGGCACGTCACCTGCCCGTATATGGTGTTTAGTGGGTGTCATATATGCTAATTTAAAACAACCGGCCATGCGCTTCCAATTTAAAATCAAGTGGGATTCAACATTCAGTAGGATACTCCTAGGTAAGAGTAGATTTGGACGGTAAGATCGTTTGGTGCATCCGGAGTTTATTTCTCTTATTTTTTCGCTTAGCAAAAAAATAAGAGAAAATATAAGAGAAATTTAAGAGAATGTTGCTGCATGAGCCCCATTGTCCCCTTGTCTCCTCCTGGCAGAAATGAAAGCAGCCATTGTGTGTAATGCTGGGCTGGTTAGTACCTGCCCTTCAAATTTATTAAATTTAGATGCAATCATCACCACAATCACTTCAAGGCTCGGTAAATCAGAATGCGTGCGCTAATTTTTCCTATTTGCTCTTACCCCTCCCAGTATTTTGTGCACCAGGGCAGAAACGCCCCATTTTGCATATTCATTAAGGCAAAGGTGCTAAATGGACAGCGCCTGTTGTTTTGCCCCCATGAAGGATGCAATCCTCTGTGCGCACCGTTAGTAGATCAGCTTGGACATTTTTTTGCAGGTGATATCAAGCAAACCTTTAGTAGATAAGACCCCAAGTGTGTCAAGCATTTGCCAGTCATTACAATCCAAATAAGCTTGGTCCAGATGACTCCTTATTATGTCAGTTAACCCTAACAGCGGGAATATTTAAATCTGGTCATCAAATCCATATTCAGTCCTGCTTTTCTTTTCTCTCAGGTAAGTACAAAATTCTCACTTTTTATTGGCCAGGCTGTCTCTGCACCCGATTTCCAGGTAAAGTGAGAGTGGAAAACCAGCTGTTTTCAAAATTTGAGGACTCTCATTTCATAGTAATTGTAATGAGTTTAAATACATATATTTATATATCCTTGCCTCTCCATCTGACGTTCTTAATTCCTCCATTCCCTTGCTAATACAAGTCAGTTTACCCATTTTGTTTGTAGAATGCAAATATTTTCTTTCATCTCCGATGTCATTAAATCAGTCCTCATCCAGTAATTATGTTCTATCTGAATAATTAACCCTGCAGTTTCGCACACTATTGCATTTTTCTAGTTATCAGAAAATTTGTAGAGGGCTGCCATTAATAAACAGTTTTTCCCACATGAGATGTGCGATGTATTATTCATTTTTGACTCATTTTCAAAAGTGGTACACAGCGTACTTTACACGTGTGGAGTGGTAGATTTACATTTCTGTTAACCCAAGTAAAATGCTCCTTTTGTTTTAGAATGCAGCAGCTCACTACCCAGCTTCACACTGTAGATGAAGGTAGGGATTGCTGATGGACAAATAAAGCAGCAGGGTGCCATGATCTTGCCTCGCTTTTGTGAAATATTTGTTTTTAATTATTAAACTAGAAAGCACTCGGGGAGCTCATGACCTCCTCTGCTGTGAAATTTGTCGGCGGAGGATGTCAGATGCGGATTTATCCTAGCATAATGTATTTGTACAAAGAAGTAATCTGATGGCTGATGTGGGTGTTAGTGTCATGTGACACTGGTGTTTGACTTATCTTGATGCGCATTGAAATTATTTTGGATCCTGGATCAAGAATATGAGTCTGATCTTTACCAAAATTTAATACTCTTCCGTACTGTATCAATCGACAAGCAAAATTTCATTGACATCCGTCCAGAACTCCTTGAGCTATCCTGTTAACTAACAAACGAACAAACAAACAAATGGACAAATGCCAGTGAAAACATATTACCTGCTGTTTGAGGTGTCACCAGAGGAGTGTATGTGCTTTATTATACTGTATATTGACTCTGTATACATACTCTATCACTCAAATGTTTGGAATCACTTTAGATTTTCACATGGACTAAATCAAAGAAACTTGTGTTACAGCAAGAGAACGGCCCAAAATGTAAATTCCGACTTAGAAGGGATTTTCTGGAAAGGGAAGAACAAAGGGCAATTATAAATTCCTAATCTGACTGCCATATGTGTCCTGGGATCACTGGGATTATTTGTGAGGTGAGCACATCTTCAAAGCATATTGGGCTTGTTGGAGTCCATTCAGAAATGCAATAAGAATTATACCGCAGTAATATAAAAGCCCCAAGTGTCTTAAGTTTCTCTCTCAGACACACACAAACATACAGAGACATACTGCATTAGATCCGGAGACGTGATATGTGTGATAGGGGTGTCATAACTAACTTTCACACAAATATATATGAACACACAGAAATGCACTGCCTCAGTCCTGGAGAGGTGATGGGTGCATATAAGACTTTGATTATAGTCCCAGTGCGCCGTCCTCCCCCCTGCTTCCTGCCGATCGCTGTATGTGTGGGGCTGAGCTAACAAGCGCACCTTAGAGGACGCGGCTTAAAGGCTCCATTAAATATACCTGCCCCTCGCCGCTCAAATCAAATACTCTGTGGGCTAAATCCAATTCAAATTCATAGGGTCTCAACAGACATCATCCCTTTATAGGTGAGAAGTGTCTTCGCGTGCTCCCATAAGCGAGACGGGGGATGAGCTCCTCTGCGGTATTGGGTTTCTTTTTATTATTCAAATTGGCCCCAGAATTCATGGAATGCCACTTGAAAATAATATGTTTTCCAGCAGACAGTGGCTTTACTTGGGTGAGTGCATGTGTAAGTCGCTGCATTTGTGTGCATGTGCACCTTGCAGGCACTGGTGAGATAATGTCCATTGCTATCTGAGGTATAGTCATCAAAGTCATACTCTATACATCATGGTTTAGTACAATAAATCATTCCAAAAAGTTAGCGCTAGTAGACCCTTGAAATAAAATGTGCTGTATTTACAGGAGTAGGAGTTATTTCTCAGTAGAGCTCTTTCCAAAGCCTTTTTTTCCCCATGTCTCCAGACACAGGGGATCAAAGAGGCCCCATTTGTGCGTATTTACAGCGGTGAATTTCTTATTTGATTAAACGAGGCATAAGTAACTGCATCTCCGGAGAGAATACCCAGGAATGGAGGCCTGTGATGGGTCTGTGCTCTCCTATCTCCACTGCAGGGCTCCATGATGTGCTGCCTGTACCACACACATGTACGTAAACAGAGAAAAACACTCTTGTACAATGACCTGCAGTAATTCATTTCAATGCACGGAACAATGTGCCAGAATAAGCTTGCGCAGAATGAAGCTATAGCAGCTTGTGTGGGACCTTACAATGTCCCTGGAAGAAAAACAAAAAAAAAAGATTAGACACCAAATAGGCGTACACTCGGGCTACCCTTGACCTAGATGGATGTGGGTAGTAACCTTGTGAGGAGCTTTAACTGTTTTCATGATGCAATACCCGAATACTTCTGGGTAATTTCCATCGCAGACAATAGATAGATAGATAAACAGATAGACAGACAGACAAAGCTGTAAACCTAGACTCGAGCTATCTTACAGGTAGCCTAAATGAAAAAAACAACCACTGTTTTATATATATGTTGGTGTAGTGCATTAGTTCATTGCTTGTCTATGAAGTGGTAAAAAGAGCCTAGGCTTCGACAGCCCCCTTCTGCGTGTCACCCAGCAGTTGCCATCGTTTCCCAGATCTGACGACCTCGAGACAAGACTGCACTGGACTAACTTCAGGGCCATGATGTCATCTTGTAAAAGGGCCGGAATGTTCCTCACTGTAATATGGGAGCTTGCTGCGCAAGCAGTGTGCTATACCTCACTGCCTTGGGCTCGGTTCTCCGACTGCGCCGCAAAACTGCTAAGGCTGCAAATGTTTCCCCTTAAACCAAATGTAATTTCCTCTGAGGAAACGGTCAGGACCATGTACTGGAGCGCACATAATTTGCCGACCCAGAAACAAAAACTATTTGCATGCCAAGCTGCAGCAGTCCCTTGTACAGTTTCCCTGGTGTTGGATTTTTCAATTTGTTTTCTACGAGAGAGCTTGCAGATTTGCGGTCATTGTATATATATATTTTTTTTTATCTATTAGTGTAATAACATATAGTCATTGATTTAATGGCGTATTATGCACAGGGATGAAAGATTGTGGCACAGTCGTATACCTTTGAGATATCTGCTTATTCATGTCAATGAAACTCATCAGCAATAAAGACAAGTTTTTGACTTAGTGGAAAAGTTGGGCTGAGAACAAACTCTACAACTTATTCATAATGACAAAGATAGGCCTTTATGTGTTTTTAGAAGGGAAAGTGACTATTTATTTATTAATTCATTCAATTGGAAAAAAAAGCTCTTATCACTTTGACACAGGTATAATAAATGCTGAGAGAGCTGTGTGAGCATCGGAGCAGAATAACAAGTAATGTATCAATGATAAATCATCTAGCCTTAAAATAGCCCTGACAACTAGCAATACAGCCAATCAGAGGAGAGTATTCGTACGCTTTGGAATCATGATCAGGAAAAAGGTTTGTTCACTCAGACTGTACAAAATGCCAAAAAAAGACATTATAAAAGAACAAGTTTCAGGCTCTACTTCTGTTGCATCACCTACTGTGGAAATAACCTCTGAGTCAGACAGTTTGAGTGATGGATGCAGTTGTTTCTTGAGCTGCTTATTCACATTGAAAAATTCATTGAATATTTATCTTTATTTTATCTCCATCTTTTTATAAGCAAAAAAAAAAGCCCCCAAATACCAATTTTCTCTCAGAATTGGATTGCGGCAGATTAACCACTGAGAAGTCAAACAAAGGTCAGCCTTCAATTGACTTATCATTCAACCTGAATTTACTGAGCGTTCAAATAGGATGGAATCCAGTGTGCATTGACATCCATAGGAGCGCAGCTGAGGAATTCCTTATGAGTACTGTGCACACAATCTATGTACGTATATCTATAATACTTACATTCTACACCTTAGAAAGCAATGGTACATTAAGAGTTCAGAAAGAATGTAGACTCCAGTGGTATGGAAAACAATTTTCATGTTCATCCAACAACTGCACACCCCAACATGTAGCTGCTTACGCTAAACAGAATAGCTTGGTTAAAGTTTCATTTATGGGAGTCAAATTTTCTCGTTTTCTTTTGCTCTGAAAACAATATGACAAGGTTGAAACATGCTGTGTCATTTAAACTGCGCGAAGCTAATAGATGTACTTTTGCACATGTTTATGTAGAGAAGTTGAAGAAAAATCAGATCCATGTGGGACCTGCCTCCTTTTTAGCTGAGGAAATTGTGTAGCATTCAAACTCCAGAAGTGTCTGTGGGCACGTATTTATCTACATCAAATGATACAGTGGTCCACTTTTGCCCATGGGTGAAATTGTCCTCTCAATATTTGATTTTACTGTACTCTCTGAAATGAGAGGCTATATCTTTTTCTTTGAAGGAGTATTTTTTTCCTGGAGGAGTTAGCCATGTGTGTTTTTCCATTTCTGAGAGGTTGTGGAGCTTGCAAAAAGATTAGTTTTCAATTCGGTAGACGGTCAAAGGGGAACACAAAGTTTATTTATTTATTTATAATTTCTTTTTCCTCCCCTTTCTGCATTGTCACACATTGCACAATATTCCAACTGACTACAACGCTCAAAATGGAACGGGTTTTATTTATTTATTTATTTACACATGAACTGTGACATTTTACGCTGAGGTTAACCAAAATCTTACTCACAAAAAAAAAAAAAAAAAAAAAAAATGAATGCGTTGGTGAATGCAAAATGATTCCAAATAGCCTCCACAGAAGTGATCATTAAAAGCCCTCTCTGTCTGACCACATGAACTCAGTTCATTTACAGAGATTTTCTACCAGAGTTTCCTGAGGTCAGGAACAGCAGCAGTCCTCGGATTGTTGCTGTCATCAATCTTATGGGACTGCCTGTGCAGTGCCTGACAGAACAAACTGACACTATATCCGCACCTCTTCCTCCTTGAGTGTGTGTGTGCACATGCATGTGCATATGTGTGTGTGTGTGTGTGTGTGTGTGTGTGTGTGTGAATGTGTTTGTGTGCCCTAGGGTGTGTTGGTCTTGCCAAGAGTATTGCCCATCCCTCATACCTCCCAACTTCCTCTCTGAGTAGCCCTTCTGGTTGTTTCGTTCTTCTGTTTTGCTGAATATCTCTATTATTTATGAAAATCTTTTTTTGTCCTTTTTAAGATAATCTTGTTGGCCAAATCTGTGCCAGTTCTGGTCAAACTTGTCCGAGTGGAGTAGCTGCATATTTGGAGTTATGTTCTTCTCTGTTGTGTTGGTTCTTGTTTTTTTGCTGCTGCAGTTGCTGCAGGCAGGTGAGTGTGTTGCAGTTTTTTCTCCAGATCGTGGAGAGGGATTGTCAGCATAGACTGACACAACATGAACAAGAACTTATTGCACAGAGCTGGAACTGCATGCTACTAGCAGAGGAAATGACATCATGTGCAAATTGTAAGCCATGACATTTATCAACTTCTCAATTTGTAAACACTGACCGATAATAATTGACCCAACCGCCACTGTAATCGGTTACATTCCTATCAGTGGTGTTTCATCAGAAACATGAGAAGCCCTCGGTAACCTCACCGTTTAACGCTTAATGAATTTGATTCTGTAACAGTTTAATTAACTTGATTGGCAACGAAACACTGATTCGCACAGTTGCTAAGACTAATTGTTTGAATGATTGGCCAATTTATTTTTGATAGCATTATTTTTCATTGCATCACAACATTATACTGCAGTTTTTATACACATTAATGATAGAAGTATGTGTCTTTCAAAGAATCTGTGGCTCAGAAAACAGCAAAGATTTTCATAAATTGGTTTGCAAGTCAGATTTTAAGTAAAGTTGTGTTGCCCAGTTACGTACTATCAGAGGTATAAAAGCCCCTCTGTAAAATTTGAAAATTTGTTGTTTTTTTTTCCAGCCACAGATCAGATCCGGTTTTATTTTTATTTTTATTTTTTGATGGGGACTCAATGGCAAGATGTGCTTTGTGTGGTGTTTGCATGAGGTATATAACTTCTGTACAACAACAGAAAAGGTTAGTGTTGCAACTGTCTCCCCTATACTTTCGTCCCATCCCTCCAATAGATCACATAAACAATAACATTTATTTTTTACAAACAATGAAAGTCCGCATGTAACCCATTAGAACTGTATTGTTTATTAATTCCCTGACATTGCCTTCTCACTTCATTATTTTTCACTAAAATGAACTATAGATTGAAAAGGCAGTTCTATTTTTGATACGTTTTTCTGTTAATATTTCTGAAGTATGAGAACAGACAATGCAAAGTCTGGATACTGTGAGGTTACGCTCAGGAACCAGACGCGAGAACCAAGTAATCCAAAAAGCTTGTGTTTTATTTGGAAAGGGGGCGAACCCCTGCAGAGCAGGAGGCAACAGTACAAAGTCCACAATCCAAAAATCAGAATCCCAGGGACGTAATCCAAGTCGTAATCAGGGCAGCAAACACAAAACTCTTGGTCGGGCAAAAAAAAAGGTTCGATACGCAGGTGCAAACAAATCCAAGACAAAGCCAAAATCGTAATGAGGGACGGTCCAGTCAGAAGTGAATCACAGAGAGTACAAGGCATAAACAGTCGCAGCACAGGTAAACCGAGGGAAACATTCTGACAGGGACTGGAAGTGAACAGACTGCTTAAATACACATAGGAGAAGTCACATGCTTTGATGGGGAACAGGTGAATAGGATCAGACTAATTAACGAGGAAACAGACATGAGGAAGAACCTAACCACATGAAATTGGTAAAAGCCAATACGCGGACAGGGATCACAAAACAGCCTATAGACAGACATACGGCTCCGGTTAGGGAGTTCTAACGTGCACAGATAAGGAGGGAGAACAGAGTCTAACAAGTGCGGAGGTTCCGCTGAAACTGCAGCAAAGTAGATTGAGTAAAGCCAAAGGGGTGGAGACTAGAATAGGGCGAATGCTGAGAACTCGTTAGGCAATTAGTAAGGTGCAGCTATACAATCCCTAGTGCTCGTTAGTAAATTAGTATTATATACAATGTTAGTTTTGGTTAGTATCTTTAACTAAAATAACTAATGGTTAGTAATGACAGAACAGCAAGGCGAAGGAAGCAAACGAGATTAGAAGGAACGATTGAAAACCCAGAAACCATGAAATCACCTGAAAGCGTGGCACGCAATACTGGGGGAAATAAGCTGTCACATAACACAAGACCAGACAGGGGAGACAAAGTGCAATGCATGGCAAAATACAAAACAATGACCGCAATAAAACTGAGGGAATGGACTATGGCAGAATATACAGGAATAAACAGAAACAAAACATGGCATGGATCAAGACATTGGCAAAACATGAACAGAACAAGGCAGAATACAAAATAAACATGGCAAACAGAGCAGAATCACAACAGATACGTCTTCAAGAGCAAGTTGCAACTCTGCAAAATATATTCATAGTTAATTTAAAACACAACCCTGGTTTAATGATGGTCAATTTAAAATATGAGAGTTTCGAGTCACCCTTGCATAATAAAAAAGAATAATACACCATGTTCAGGCATTCAGAAGAAAGGAGTTAGTCACTAGTGATTAGAGGGAGTGCTTTTTCACACTATTTGTGTTAGTCGGCTTCTAAGGGTTAAGCACATCCTTAAGTCCTGATGCAATCAAAGTATAACTTAGTGTGTGAGGGCATAAAACATAACAGCACAGCATAGTAAAACAATTCATTTCTGGAAAACACATTTGTTTTGGGAACTGATGCATAAAAATGAATTAAAATGTAATATGTTTCCAATTTCATATCTTATGCCTCAAATCATTGGAATGGTAAGAACATTTACAAAGAAATGTGAGAAGATAAATTAGAGAAAACAAATCTTTGAAAAACAAAGTTTTGGAGTGTGTGTATGTGTGTGTCCCAGCGTGTATGCATTAATGTGTAATTTTTTTTTTTTTTTTTTTCAGTACTAGAGAAAAATGTAAACTCTTTAACAGGTGTGTTTCCATTAACTGGTTTGGACTGATTGAACTAGGCTCCCGCAAAGCGCAGTTTCATCAGAGGTTGGCGGTAAAGGCCACATTTAGCATAGCTGTAATGAACAGAGCTGAAGAAGAGGAGGGCGTAAACCGGAAATGGCTGATGAGTCATGGGCGTTAAATGGTCCTTACGTCCAAACTTAATTTGCAAAGGTGTTTCCATCTACCATTTAGCACATTAACACCTTTTTGAAAATGGCAAAATCCAGCTCAAGCAGGCGTAGCAACTTTTTCTCTTTTGCGGAAATGGAGGAGGTTTTTTTTTTTCAACTTCAGCTTGAACCCTTGCAGGGACAGTGAGCCTTTAAGGGGTAAAAAAAGCCAAATATTTATGCGAAGGCCGACAAACACGTGGTTTACCTTTTCTTTAAGCTAGAAGAGCCCGCTACTTGAAAACCGAAGTGCCAGCAAGTTTTGAGCGTACCAAACCCTTGCCAGCAACACCCTTTGTAAGGGGTGAAAAAATCAAAATATTCATGTGAAGGCCGATATACTCGCGATTTACCTTTTCTTGAAGCTGGAAGGGTCCGCTTTTCGAAAACCGAAGTGCCAGCAAGTTTTGAGTGTACCAAACCCTCGCCAGCAAGACCCTTTTTAAGGGGTGAAAAAATCAAAATATTCATGCAAAGGTCAAAATACACGCGATTTATCTTTTCTTGAAGCTGTCAGGGTCTGCTATTCGAAAACCGAAGTGCCAGCAAGTTTGGAGTGTACCAATCCCTTGCCAGCAAGACCCTTCTTTTTAAAAGGGTAACCAATTTCAACTCGGTCATCACATAAAAAGTAACAATTTCCAAATAAATTTTCAGTCAGTACCGTATTTAGAACATAAAATGCCTTTAATTTTATATTAATGACATTACAGAGATGGAAAAATAAGAACAAAAAATCATAATAGGGAGCCTTACAACATTGGAACATCAAGAAACAGAAATTTTACGTCTCACAATTTCTGATATACACGGTTGCCGGTGATTGTACCTGGTGACTGACGATAGAAAAAAGAACAGACGACATACACAGGTCCCAGAATAGTTAAGTGGCATGACTGGCCACTCAAGTACCTTACTTACAATGTCAATTCCGAAATAGTTGGGACGAAGTGTAAATTGTGAATAAAATCAAAATGCAATGACTTTCAGATCACATGAGCCAGTATGTTATTTACAATAGAACATACATAACATATCAAATGTTGAAACTGAGACATTTTACATTTTTATCCAAAAAATGAGCTGATTTAAAATTTTCTGGCTGCAACACGTCTCAAAAAAGTTGGGACACAGGCAAAAAAGGGCTGAAAAAGCAATTAATATATAAGAGAATCTGCTGAAAGAACATTTAGCAAGTAATTAAGTTAACTGGCATCAGGTGTGTAACATGATTGGCTATAAAAGGGATGTCTTAGAGAGGCTGAGTCTCTCAGAAGTAAAGATGGCCAGAGGCTCTCCAACCTGTGAAGGCCTGCGTAAAAAAATTGTGGAATACTTTAAAAACAATGTCCCTCAATGTCAAATTACAAAGGCTTTGAAGGTCTCGTCATCAACAGTGCATAACTTCATCAAAAGATTCAGAGAAACTGGAAAAATCTCTATGCGTAAGGGACAAGGCCGAAGACCTTTACTGGATGCCCGTGATCTTCGGGCCCTCAGACACCACTGCATCACTCACCGGCATGATTCTGTCATTGACATTACTACATGGGCCCAGGAATACTTCAAGTAACCACTGTCAGTAAACACAGTCCGCCATGCCATCCACAGATGCCACCTAAAACTCTATCATGCAAAAAGGAAGCCAATATTGAGCATGATCCAGAAGCGCCCCAGTGTTCTGTGGGCCAAGGCTCATTTAAAATGGACTGTAGCAAAGTGGCAAAGTGTCCTGTGGTCAGACGAGTCTAAATTTGACATTCTTGTCGGAAATCATGGGCGTCGTGTCCTCCGGGCTAAAGACGAGAATGACCACCCCTCCTGTAATCAGCATTCTGTTCAAAAGCCAGCATCTCTGATGGTATGGGAATGCATTAGTGCATATGGTGTGGGACACTTGCATGTTTTAAAAAGCACCATGAATGCTGAAAGGTATATAAAGGTTTTAGAGCAACATATGCTCCCCTCCAGACAACATCTATACCAGGGAAGGCCTTGTGTATTTCAGCAGGACAATGCAAAACCATATACTGCAGCTATTACAACAGCATGGCTTCGTAGTAGAAGAGTGCTGAACTGGCCTGCCTGCAGTCCTGATCTTTCACCGATTGAGAACATTTGGTGCATATTTAAACGAAAAGTCCGTCAAAGGAGACCCAAAACTCTCCAGCAGCTGGAAGCCTGTATTAAACAAGAGTGTTATCAAATTCCAATGGCTAAACTCAAGAAACTTGTCTCCTCAATGCCCAGACGCCTCCACTCTGTGTTAAAAAGAAGAGGGGATGCTACATTATGGTAAACAGGCCCCTGTCCCAACTTTTTTGAGACCTGTAGCAGCCATCAAATTTGAACTGAGCTCATTTTGTGGATAAAATTGTAAAATGTCTCAGTTGAAACTTTTGCTGTGTTATCTCTGTTCTATTGTGAATAAAATACAAGCTGGTGTGATTTGAAAGTCATAGCATTTTGATTTTATTCACAATTTACACTTTGTCCCAACTATTTCAGAATTGGGGTTGTACATGTAACAGGACAGTCACCAAAATAATAGATGCACCTGACAGGGCATGCCTGTGATTGTGGTAATCATTTACATGTCCTCATCAGTCTCGCTGTCATCACTGTTCCCGCAACAGAGTGCTCACTTAGAGTGGGGTGGGTGTTGGCTAAGCACAAGACGCCATTCTCTGATGCAGAAATAATAAAAGAATGTATGACTGAAGTGATGAATTTTTCCTCCTTTCTTGAGTCCTTAGTGTCTGTATTTAAAAAGAAAAGTGTTATTTACCCCCCTCCTGATATATTTGTTTTGGATTCTTTGCAGGGGTGCATTTTGTTTTAAGTATTTATTCATTAATTTATTTGAATTTATGTTAAAAAGAAAAAGAAGTTCTGTTTTTAGTATTTTTTATTTATTTATTTATTTATTGTTCAAATTAAAAGGACATTTTATTTTTTTCAGTGTGTATTTTTTTTTGTTTTTATGAAAAGGACATTTTGTTTTCTTTAACCCTTTCACGCATGGAGGTCACTACAGTGTACAACTGTTCAAAAGTGTTCTTTATATATGCCTGCAATTTTGAGCACTGCTGCATATAGTCCACTCTAGTGGAAGCTATTGCATCATCCCATACAAAAAATCCCATTGGCAGGTCATTGCAATGGGAAAAAGTAGTCATTTATAGAAAAAAATAGAATTTTTTTTTTTCAAACCCTGTTTTACATCCCTAAGGATGTACAAAACCACTTAGTAAAAAAATCCTGACTGAGTTTATCATAATTCATGCATGAGAGGGTTAACCACAACACAGTACCTCCTGATATATTTATTTACCTGAGGAATTTTGGAGGGGAATATGTGTTAAGATTAAAAGTACATTTTATTGTTGAGTCATGCATTTTATTTTTCTACTGTACACTACAGTATTGTTAAGTTGGCTGGTTGGTGGGTGATACTTTGATTTGTCATGGCTTGACCGACTAATAAACGGACCTTTGACTCATTGAAAAATTTCTTTGTGGAACTTTAAGATTTGTATTTGTCTACACTGTATTCAAATGCTGTTCCGAACAAGGTGAAACCATACCTGTTGTAACTCGTAGTGGGTCTTGCTGGCAAGGGTTTGGTACACTCAAAACTTGCTGGCACTTTGGTTTCCAAATAGCGAACCCTTCCAGCTTCAAGAATAGGTAAATTGCATGTATATCGGCTTTCCTAGAATATTTTGATTTTTTCACCCCTTACAAAGGGTGTTGCTGGCAAGGGTTTGGTACACTCAAAACTTGCTGGCACTTCGGTTTTCGAATAGCGAACGCCTCCAGCTTCAAGAATAGGTAAATCGCGTGCATATCGGCCTTCGCATGAATATTTTGATTTTTTCACCCCTTACAAAGGGTGTTGCTGGCAAGGGTTCGGTACACTCAAAACTTGCTGGCACTTCGGTTTTCAAGTAGCGGGCTCTTCTAGCTTCAAGAAAAGGTAAACCACGTGTTTGTCGGCCTTCACATAAATATTTGGCTTTTTTACCCCTTAAGGGCTCACTGTCCCTGCAAGGGTTCAAGCTGAAGTTGCTGGCGTTGACAAATTTATGATGCCGCATCATCACCCTACAAGCCCATGTAGTTGATTTCATTGTCGGCGTTCACATAAATAAAACCTCTTTTGGGAACCTTTAAAAGGATGCCATGGTCAAACGTACAAGAGTCCAGCAGCCAGCAATGGTGATTTATGTACACCATTATATACTATGTATTTAGTATTATGTAGAATAGCTTGACTTGTAGGGGTCAAACCTTTTTACCCTTTTCACATAAATAAAATGAGCCAGATCCTGGTCTATAACCGATTGAGCTAACCCGGCAGCTGGAATAAAGGAAGTTTTGAAAATTTTGCCTTTTCCATCACCCTTTACAATGTGATATTTCAAAATGCGCAGAAAATACCTTCATGGAAAAATGGCTGATGACTTACCTGAAGTAAATTGATTAGCATGGCATTAGAAAAAGTCCATGCTCTTTGTCCTGGGATGAACTCCAAACCTTTTACATAAGTTCATTTTCAGCTGCATAAGGATGCCAAACACCCGCTTCATTTGTGAAGGAGCGGATGTAGTCCACCATAAGCTGCAAACTTCTGGTAGGCAGTTAAAGTATCAAGGATGAAATTGCTCATCGGCATCGCCAACCAGAGCATATTGTAGAATACTTGGCGTTCTTTTGTGTCCCAATAGCCATAAGTGTCCCACTCCAACAATCCAATTCTGTTTTTCAGCTAAAGCTGTGCCTCACACAAGGAAGTGATTACAAGTAGCTAAACAAATTCACGGATTTAGCTTAGTGCAGGACTAAATGAAGTTGTATGGAGTAGCTCCAATCAAAATGCATTTATCTTATAGGACTGGGCTTGATTTGGTTTGGGATTACTCCATTGTAATTTGGACAAAAAAACCTGCCATCCTTGCGAATACGACAGTGAAGGCATTTGTTTCCAAACCCTTGAAGTTCCAACCTGTAGGCAACTGGAGAACGGCTGCATTGCGCTGGTCTGAAAATCATGAACCGTCATTCAAGAGAAGTCATTGCAAGGCGAGCTGTGAGTCAATTTTTTATTTCAGTTATGCTTGTTTTTCAAGTCACAAAACGTTTGACCCTGATCTGGCTGTGTACTCTCTTTCTTCTTCTTTGCAGCTTATAGAACAAGCAATGATAGCAATACAAGATGAAAAGATGAGGGCATTCAAAGACATTCAGTCTCCAATATGGTATATGAATTTGACCAATACTAATGTTTTTATTCACTTACAGGACCCCAATCATCTTTTTGAATTATCTATCTTTTTAAACTAGCCTTTTTAAATTATTATCCTGGTTCATCATTGCTTCTTGCCCTTAGCTAGCTGTATGGCAAAGAGGTCTGCTAGCCATTTAATACAATATAAATGAATATTTTTTTATAATCAAGGAAAAATATCACATTGCTTCACTTTGCATGACATTAAAATAATTTAGCACATTTTACTCAGAGAGACTTCAGGGTTGGTCTCAGAAAAGCTCGTCTGTAATCAGTCCCAGCTAGTCAAACAAACCAACAGCACTGAAAAGGTCAACTCAGAGGATGCATAGCACTGCACAGTAGTCATATGGAAGAAGTTGTCCTTTTTTTAATTAAATAAAGAGTAACTTATATTAGTCATAATATCAGGGTGGAAAGTAATGTGATATTGGGGAAAAACATAATCTGGGAACTCACCTCAGAGCTCAGCCAATGAACTAGCTTGGAGAAACAGTGGGTAGATATTATCTTGCGAGCTAAGAGCAGGTGAGGGTGATTAAAGCGTATTTCCTTGACCAAGTATTATTATCCACAAAGCCTCACCTGTGTAACACATTTTTAGTACAAAAGGTACTTACCGCCATTTTAAATTGAGTCGAGGGGACCAGCCTCCTTTAGGAAGATTTGGATCATGCCATTTAATCGTGACAAGTAATTTCATGCGCTATTGTATGTCACTGCTAGCTTAGCATCCTAAAAGCATATTTTTCAAGTCATTATGCAGTATATTCAGAATATGGCCATTATGACTTGTTGAGGGGAAAATATCTTCATGACATTGCCGAAATCCCTCTGGAGCAACCTAAAGTGGCTAAATTGGGTAGTGCAGGTCTGTCACTCCCAGTCCGATGTCACAACTGCAAGAACTACTCACGTTCTACCTTGCCTTGAATAATACAAAAAATAACATATGTGGAGCCTATGCCACAGTTTACTTGGCCGAGAATAAATTACATTGTACAACTCAAGAGGACGTTTAAGGAGGCACAGCCAGTTTATTTGTTCAAATTCTGTCAATGGGTTGAATCAAAGCAACAGAACCCATAACTCTACACTGTTTAAATGAGAACAGGGGACCATTCAGATGGATTGGTCTCATGATTTAGTGCAGCATTAAACCAATGTATTTCAAGTACCCAGATGGTGTTTTTATTAGGTGACTGCTAGGTGCTTGTATGGAATAATTTACTCAAGCCCCTTCCACACTGGACAAAAACCCACTAACACCCACTAACATCTGGCTTTTGTTTCCAGTGGGAAAGGATGCAATCAGCATTCATTCTTGAGTAAAATGACTCTGCAGTAGTCACAGGTATTCACAGTTCAAGCTCCAATCGGCAGTGATGGAAGCATAATACCTTGGTGGACATGCTAATTTTTGCCCCTTTTTGGCACGATAGATAGCATTTACAGCATTAGTGTTTGGTGGGCTGAAAATGGAGGAGGCAAACAACATCCCATTAAAATGGGTCTTGACCTGTTTTAAATCTTTTTTTTTTACATTACGTGAACTCAGAACTCAGCTCCCCTCGTCAAGTTAAGACGAGAAATAAAACAAAATTGCATTTCAATCAACGTTATTCAACTGTGTGTACCCGTTGCTAATATTTGTTTTCTTTGTTGCGGTTTAAACAATCATGAAGTGCAGGACTGCTAAAAGCAAACTCGGAAATTAATAGAGTTGTTTATTTTTCTTTGTTAAGTGAATAAAATGTTTTTCTGAACTAAATTTAATTAAAAACAGGTCAAGGCTACTTACAACAGATTTTTTTGTGCCTCCTTTAATTTCAGCGGACCTGCTGTCCCTGATTACATTCTGAAGGAACACCAAGCAAAAGCGATTTTCTTCTTCACATCGTGCAAGATGCACCAATGATGGAGTCTGAGTTTCAGATTGAAAGAGAGACTGAAGATAAAGATATAAAACTTTGACACTGTCATTAGCCTCTATGCTGCTTTCTTCTGTTTGCCAACACTGTTTTACAGTGCGTTTATGACTTTGAACATAGAAAAAAAAAGGCAGAAAAGCAAACTAAGGCAAACTTGTGCACTGGCAATGGGAAATGACTTAATCACTTATTTTTAGCAGGTTTACTTGTGTTAAAAAATGTAGCATCTACTAGCTAATTTTGGTGTAAAAATGGTATCATAGTTCAATTCCTGCAAAGTAATTCAGTGCAGAATTTTTATCAGGTGTAAGTGTGAGCTATTTAATACCAGTTTGGAAAAGGTTGTGGAGCTATATTCAAAAAGCAAGCTGCTTAACCCCAGTGTAATCTTTCATGTTGCTTTGTAAGTTTTCAATACTTCTGGGGCCAGAATCAGATCAGTAAAAATTCTGCATATTCTGTATTTTAAAATAAATAAGAACTGTAAATAATGCATTGCCTCGACCGAAGAAATCTGCAGAATGGTTAAAGTGCATCTTGATTTCTTGATCTCTTGGAAAATAGTAATGCATAAAATACACTGAAGAAAAATCAAACAAACATCATTAAAAAAAAAAAAATGTGCAAAACATGAGATGGTGGATCATGCTAATTTAAATTGTTCACCGACTTAATATTTTCATGAATGAAAACATTGATATCTATTTTGGTTGCATAAAACAGGCTTGTAATTACTTGTTCTTAATGAGTTTTGTTAGACTGCAAAAAATGACTCCTTAAATTTACTTAATTATACACTGCATACAAATTACACAAAAACCGCAATTGCCTGAATTTTAGTTGATGGGGATGAATTATGATTGCATGTTCCAGCATTTTATGTTCCCTGAATGCGGTGATTGCCATTATGAACTTGGACCAGCACCTTAGAGTCACTGTCAAATTTACACTCTGGTGGGTGTCGTAGGGCTGTATTATCAGCACTAAAAGGATATACAGCCACGTTTTTATCTGTGTACCTTTGTCATGGCATGACCTACATAATTGAATCATAATAAAACTGTCACATTTTAATTTCGGAAACAAAGAAAATTTATCAGCAGTTCTTCAAAGCACCTCACCTAAGTAAGTACAGTTCCACACTCATTTAGAATTCAGCAGCACAAAGTGATATATTATTCAAATATAAAACACAGCATTCGTTACATGCGTGTAAGAGTACATTTGTAAAAGGTTACATTTCCAATGTTTCTAAATGAACAAAACTACATAAATGGATCCCTCGCAGGAAAGGTCAGCACTCAATATATGCGTTCTCCTGCTCTAAAATTGGGTAAGTCTACTCCAAAAAGAGCTCCTGGCGGTTGTGTTACTAGGAGACGGCATATAAAGCTCCACCAATCATTTTGGAGCATTGGCCACTGGACTTTACCACACGGTTCTGACAGGTTTGGTCAATTCTTGCCTCACAAAAGCATGAGCCAGTTAGTTCATTAGATTTGAGCATTTTGCACCATTAGGCGATAATGGCGCAATATAAGGATGAGTTAAAATGAGTTCATATAAGCACTGTGCTGATTTCCACAAGACATGGTCTTTAAGCTAATTTTAAAATTTTATTAATTAAATAAACAAACAAATAAATGAATTCTTATTTCACCCCTGGACTACCTTCATGAATCATTGTTGTTGTTTTTATTTATTTTTTATTTGCTCTTTGATGTTTGGGCTTGTAGTATTAAAACATATAATTTTGATAATTCATCTCTAGGTTCCCAGTCAGGATAGATTTGGACTGAAGTACTTGCTTAGACAAAAAATAATTAGCAATCAAAAGCCTTCAGCCATGCATAATTGTGACGTAATGGGATCTCTGTTGTATTTTGGCATTCCTTATGCTACTGTAATGTAATATTGTCAATCAGATCTCCCTGTTTGCTGTTGATTTGAAAATAAATTAACAATATAAAAATTTAACCGTTGGTATCAGTTTGTTTGAGTGCATACCTGACCAAGATTAAAAAAAAAAAAAAAACATGTTTTGAACATTCTCAACTGCTGCATCATTGGACTATATTTATGTTTGTTTGAATTATACACAAACTATTTGTGATCACATTGAATATACATCTTATAATAGCTCACAGTTCTGCACTCTCTTTGTTATGATATTTTTCAGGGTTTAATTGCCCTGCTTTTGAAAATAATTTAAGAAGGAAAAATAAATATACAATTGTGTTGGCTCTCCACTGTACAAAAGGGCAAGAAAACAACATTTAGTATAAAAACCTTCTGCTCAAAAGGTAAGCAATAAATAAATTGAAAAAGAATCAAAATTAGAGCTGCAACAAGTGAAAGCTTATTGATTTTAGGAAGCAGGAAAGGCTTATGGTGGCTTCTTAAGTGCTCAACAAAAACAAGCAGCAAACGACAAATAGCAAACCGCTTATGTCTGTGCTCAGGTGAATACACATTATAGACCCCGATATTCTTCAGAGGGCATTTAAAGCACAGTGCCGTGATGGCTTTTAACATTTGTAACTGGTAACAAAAAATAAATAAATAAAAATAAAAAGAGTGAAAAGAAGTTTTGGCTGAACTTAAACCCAAAGGCTCCCAAGCAATAGCGCCGGCGCAATGGGATTTACATATGTCCAAAATAATAATGATAATAATAATAATTTACTGATATGTAATTAGCAAAATACTTTTATATTGCAAAATCTTTTCAAGACATCCATTCTTCATAACCAAGTCATTGTTCTGGTCAGAGTATCAAGTTATGGCTGTACTCATAACATTTCAGTAGTGGTGATCACTCACCTATATTTATACCAGGTTGCTTCCTCTCCCTAATACATCTGCTGGTAAGTGCTCCAGGATCATGATAATCCACAAAAACTCGTTTTCAAAAAATCGCTTAGCACTTGGGCTTAAAAAACATTCTGAATTTTTCATTTACTTGCTATTTATTTTCCTATGATTTTCCAAAGGTAACCAGTATATGCAAGTCAAATTGCACTGAGGATAACACATCAACTTTTAGCATTTTGTAAACCACTAAACCTCATCCTAGAGCTTCATTGGTTCACACTTTGTCACTTAAAAGGTTGCTGAATGTCCAGTAACTGGAGATTTTCAAGAACAGCCAGGGCATATTTGTTCTGTCTGGGTTTGTTTTTCCATGAAGCACAGTGCATGTGTCTTCGAGTGGTCATCTAATGCAGTGGTTCTCAACCATTTTGGGCTCCTGGACTCCCTGTATATCTTCGATCAACCCTGAGGATCCCCACCGCCCCGACCTGGGGGAATGGAGAACCAATTTTATAGAAACAACAGAAGCTGCATTTTAAATGGCATTATTGCATATATTGCATATTTATTCACTCTCCTGGAGGCAAATATGAGCTTTCAACTGTAGCTTCCAGAAATATGTAACAAAACAGCATATTTATGCAGTGGCTTCTTGGACATATGTAACAAAACAGCATGCGTATATGGGACTTATGTAACAAAACAACGGCATGCATGTGATTTTGCGCTCCTCTGAACTCGGACAATTTTCGTGTGAAGAACTCAGCAGTCTTGATTGGTGTTTGGTGCTTAGATGCCGCTGCAGATGTGCAGGTTTCATGGTGTGGTTTGAGAGTACCTCTCCGCATAAGACACACAGAGGCTGAGGAGGGTCAGAATCAGTTGCTGAAAATCCAAACGTCTTGTATTCTTCTTTATAAAGTCTCTTTGTGCTGTCTGTTTTTGTTTTCTTTTCCGGTGGCCCAGAGTCTGTTTCGTCTGAAACAGACGGCGTTTTTTTTTTTTTTTTAATTTGAGCCATTTCTCCATGTTGTCACATTAAAATGCCTTCTTCCTCTTCTTTTCTTCTTCTTCATGTAACTGTGATTGTCGTCTTCTTCTTTGTTTGTTATGTTAGCTTAATCTCAAGTGATAATCCAAACCTTGCTAGTTAGTGAGTTTTACTACAGCAGATGTTTCACAATAATGGTGTTTTCCCACTGTAACACTAGGGGGCTCATAATTTGGAAAGGATGGAGATCGAGTTTAGTTTGTATTAACAGCGTAATGCAGTAACTTTAACAATGCAAATGGGAGCGGATCAAAACGAGGCCTCGTATTAAAATGTGACAAATTATACTTCTGAAACAGATGAAATTAGAGTAAAAAGTTCCTATTACCTTCTGAAGTTCAGGTAAATAAAGGTCTTGGTCATGTTTGAGTAAAATAATGCTAAAAGCAACAGGATCTTTTTAAAAAGATATTTTATTTTCATGGACCCCTTGCAATTACACCACGGACCACTAGGGGTCCGCGGACCCCAGTTGAGAAACATTGATCTAATGCATCAGAATTTTGACTTTCCTTTTAATAGGTGGCCTTTTTCCTTTCTTCTTGACTTTTCTTTAACCTCACAAGAAAATATCACAAGGTCAAGGGAATGTCATGAGTTCAATTGCAATGATGGCCTTCGCAATTTGTCAGAAAACTTAAGGACCGAACAACATTTCCAATCACTACTGCTGCAAAAAGATTGTGGTCCATATTCGATCTTACTTTTCTTCTGAGATTGCTGGAAGAAAGCAACGAAGGAGCTAATTGCCTATATGAAATAGACAATTTGGCAGTCCTTGTCACGGCTACCAGCCAAGTTGCAGTGTTCCTGGTTCATGTCTGTTTACAAGGATATTCCTTGTTTTTTAGAGAATTCAGATGCACTCTTACTGTTTTTATGCGCTGTTGCATCCTATCGTTTTGGTTTTCAGTTTAACGGTTAACAGTTTTGCCTGTTATATTTGCCTTTACTTTTGTATGGACAAAGTAGTGTTAAAACCCTTTTTCACAGACATTCATTTGATCCGTTGGGAAAACCTCCAGCCAATATAATGAGAAGCAGTCTTGTGTGAGCTGGTTAGATTCCGGAGAAGGTGACCGATTGGCCAGTTGAAATGTAAGTTACTTTACTGTATGTTTAACAATAATAATATACTTTATGTATGATTACACATGGGCTCATGTTGTCCATTCATATGCATCTTTAGAAGATGGTGGCACTGTGACCTGATGGGTAGCACTAGTGCCTCACAGCAAGAAGGTTGAGATTTCAAATCTGGCCTGGGGCCTTTTTGTGTGGAGTTTTCCTGCTCTCCCCGTGTTTGCGTGGAGAGTCCAAAGACATGTATGTCAGGCTAAATTGCCCATAGGTATGAGTGTGTGAATGGTGTGTGCACTGCAATGGCTTGGAGAGCTGTCCAGAGTGTGTCCCTGCCTTTCACCCATAGTCAGCTGGGACAGGCTCCAGCTCTACTGCTACCCTGGTGAGGAAGACGCGATATAGATAATGGATGGATGTTTAGAAGAATGCAAAGCACAAGATATTGTCATAAAATACTGGGCTGAAAGTGTCAAAAATTATATTATAATTTTTTATTAAATATATCTCTAAGCTAACTTGCTTCAAAGTATGCTTCAAAGTATGCTTTCATTAATTAAAAATTTAAATTAAAATAAGTAAACTAGTAGTGTACAATGTTTGCTACTCTTACACTTAAAGTATTCTTAAAAATATACTTTTTTAAAGTTAAAGTGGGCCAAATTAGTCCCAAGAAGACTTTAAGTTTACTCATACAATGAACTGGAAGTATATTTCTTTTTTGTTACGGAAATTAAACTGAATCAGTGGGAAGAAACTGAAAGGGGAGCTGATTTTACATACTGCTTCAGTCATAACTCATCCTATGATTACAAATAATATAATAATCCTCTCATTAAAATGAATAAATAAATAAAATCAGTTCTTAGCTGCAGCTGTCTGGCCAAAACACTGATTCCCATTTAGTGTGTATGTATTTCTCCATGTAAGATAAACTCTTCCCCTTTTAAGTGGACGCATGGACTCAAACCATGCCAGAAAAATGAATGGAAGCATGTGCTCTTGTTTTGTTTGTCCATGTAGTTATTCAGGTTTTCTTTTTTTTTTAATTTGTCACCTATCAGTATGTGTTTATACAGTGTAAACAGAAAAAGTTGGGATGGTATGGAAAGTGGACATAAAAACAGAAAGAAATGATTTCAAAATTAACTTTGACTTTTATTTCATTGCATACAGTGTGGAGGCAAGATTTCAGCTTCATTTTATTTGTAAATATACATTCATTCTTGCCATTGAGGCCTGCAGTGCATTCCAAAAATGTTGAGACAGGGGCAATTTAGGGCTAGTAATGAGGTATTAATTTGAATAATTATGTGATTTGAAAGAGCTGATGTCATCAGGTAATTGTAATCATGATTCGGTACAAAAGCAGCATCCGGGAAAAGCCTGGTTATTCAAGAGCAAGGATGGGCCAAGGATTGCCTATTTGCCCGCAACTACGTGAGAAAGTCATTGAAAGTTTTAGAAACAATATTCCTCCAAGAAAAATAGAAGGGAATTTGCATATTTCATCCTCAACAGTGCATAACATAATTAAAAGATTCAGAGAATCTGGAAGAATTTCAATGCGTAAAGGGCAAGTCTGCAAGCCAAGTCCTGTGATCTCTGATCGCTCACTCAGACAGTACTGTGTTAAGAACCTCCATTTATCTATATGTGGCATAACCACATGGGCTCAGGATAACACTGGCAAACCTTAGTCAGTTACTAAAATATATGGTTACATCCACTAATGCCAGTTAAAACTCTACTGAACAAAAAGGATGATTCATATTGACAGCAGCAGCATGCCGTCAGATGTTGAGTGGGCCTTTAGTAACCTCACCTTTTACCAGATGATTGCTCTCATGCTGTTCCTGTTTAATTTTGCATGATTTACAATTAAACAATTTGTTTACTGAATAATCAAGACCATTACATGGCGTTAATGATTAAGAAATGATAATGACAGAGATCACCAATTGACCACATTTATACAACTGATGCGCAGTTGTAAGGATGGCAATAATTTTGAAATGCAAAGTGGGACAACAAAGACCCTATACTGTTGCAAACCCTAAGACTTGTTTGCCGGAGGCCTGGGACAAAATTACATCTGAATCACTTAGTATCTTCAGCTCATTAAGTGTTGTGAAACTGAGTGGCAAAGTGGTTGATAATTTACTGTCCTAACTTCTTCAAAAAATATTTTGCAAGAATCAATTTATTTTTAAAATCAATAGAATGCATCGGATAAAACATCAAATAATGTTCTGATGTATTGTTTTCAACGTAATTCTGGTAAAAGATAATTTGCATATCTCTGATTTCAGTTTTAATTTTACTTTAACATATTGTCCCAACTTTTTTAGATTTGGGGTTTTATTTGCTGTCCTAAAGCTATTTCTGTAACCAGATATGTCAGATTATGCCCTCAGATGTCTGAAGCATCATATATACACAAAAATCAGCCACAAAGTTGAAACCTGATATTGTGTTGGTCCCCCTCGTGCTGTCAAAATCACTTGAAATCCCAGACACGGGGTTTCTCAGCAGAAAATTTCCAATGGTATTACACTCCCTCCTCCAGCTTGTCTTCCTCTCACTGTGCATCCTGGTGCCATCTCTTCCCGAGGTAAATGGTGCACACTTACCCGGCCGATTCACATGATAGCAAAGAAAATGGGATTCACTGGACCAGTCAACCTTGTTCAATTGCTCCAATGTCTGGTTCTAAAGCTCACATGCCCACTGTAAGCACTTTCGGCAGTAGACAGGTGTGAGAATGGTCGCTCAAACTGAACTACCACTAAAAAAAAAATGCTGTATACAGCAGGGAGCAAAGCACTGCTGTTGTGACAAATTCCTCACCTAAGTATGATTAAAATTCTCTGTAGCTTTTGCCACCGTAACCTTCAGTCAGCTCTGACCAAATGGAATAGTCTTCGTTGCCTACGTGCATCGATGAGCATTCAGCACCCAACACCCTGTCCTGGTTTAGGGTTTTTCCCGCCTTGGACCACCGTCAGTTGGTTCTGACCTCAGTTGATACAGAGCATCCCAGAAGCTTTGCCACTTCTGACCCACTTGTACGGCCATAACGATTCGGCCTTATCAAAGTCACTCAGGTCCCGTTTCTCATACATCCAACACATTGATTATGAGAACAAATTGTTTGCTTGCCATCTACGGTCTGTCTGCAGTAGTCATGGGATAATCAATGTCACTGGCGTCATCTGTGTGTAGTTTTAATGTTTTGGTTCACTGGTGTTCCTGCACTATCATAATTTAGCAGCAGATGTTTTTCTTGACTCATGGTCAGTAGTTTTGCTTTGCACTGGGCAAATGGACATTCCTGCTCCTCTATACTCGCTGCTCTCTCAGTCGATAAGAGCAGCCGCGGCCCTCTAAGAGCACAGCACCACTTCAGTCTGGCCACATTACCGCTCTGGATTTGTATAGTCTTTAATAACACTGATGAAAAAAACACAACGCGGGGTTGAAAGCAAGCGTATAAATTGCATTGGTCTTTCCTTGTATTTTACAGCATGTTCTTAATGACTTTTTTCACAAAGGTCCTTGAATGCTCGGCTCCTCACTGAGGCTTGACGATTTGTTTTCACATTGCGATCCATCACTCCAATAGTTTTGTCTTTTTTCTTGACAGTCACTATTGAGAGCTGTGCTCCTGCACGCCAGAAAACCTTATTCAAAGTAAGTAAGTGTAGATTTTTATATACAAAGGAACAACAAGAACGCAATGTTTTTCAAGAATGCAGATAATTGTCTCCACTTTATTTGCTACACCCCTATGTAAACCCAAATAGCCCGCTTTTACAAACAATGTAGTGAAAAGTCAACATATAACACCTGCCGGAATGGTGAGATATTTTTACCCCGATGAGAGGGAAGGGGTATTATTTTTGACAGCTTTTGCTTGTATATTTTTTTGTTTGTTTGCGGGTCTGTCAGCAGTTTAGCAATTATATGCAGTCCACGGCAGTCCTGTGACTGAAAATTACTTCATGAAACAGATCAATTGAGAATAGGCAAACTCATTATTAAAAATCAATTACGTATCAGACTTCTTTTAAAGGTAACAACACGGACACATATGTTCAAATAATAGCTTTTCATAACTGTGGTGAGGAGGACTGCATCTCTGAACATGCAACATGTAGAACGTTGACACTTCAACGGCAGAAGACTATGGCAGATGGCATTTCCCGCCCACAAAGAAGAGGAAGATGAAGTAAATGTGGTCACTTGACCACCTAAACTGGACCACTGATGATTGTAAAAATGTTACCACCTCAGAAAAATTGCAAATTCTGCAATACTTTCATAGATCATTGGATCAGATACACAGAGTGTGAGACCCATGCATTCGGAGCAGGTCTCACGGTCTGACGCCTGACAAGTCCAACCAGTGTCACATACTGCAATTCAAACTTGAGAGGTATGTACTCAATTGGAGGGATAACAACTAAATTTCCAAACTTTGCAGCCAACGGCACTTCTGCTATTCTCGCAAAATCCTTGCATGTGATTGGCTGATGCACTGGAGATTAAAGGATGTCACTTCTCTGTTTCAGCATGTTCACTTCCGGTAACTAATGCTCTTTGTTAGCAATTCAATGTGGTCTGACAAATGTGTTGTACAAAAGAAGCATCACCTCCTTGGATTTGTACTCAATACTTTTGGCAATGTATCCCAGCATCCGATTGGCTTTTTTAACTGCTACTGCACAATGGCTAGAGCCTGTGAGGGTTTGGTCAACAATCACTCCCAGATCTTTTTCGGTGGAGCACATTCCAGTTTTAAACCTCCCATGAAGTATTCCCGTCTAATGTTTTTATTACCTACATGTACAACTTTACATTTCGCTACATTAAATTTCATTTGCCACATTTCTGCCCAATTCTGGATTCTATCCAAATCATCCTGAATCACTTTAGTGGACTCTAAACTATTTGCTAAACCTCCCAATTTAGTATCATCTGCAAATTTAACTAATTTGCTCTAAATATTCCTATCAAGGTCATTAATGTAGATGAGGAACAGCAGGGGTCCCAACACCAATCCCTGGGGGACGCCACTCCCCACCATACCTAGCTCAGATTAGATACCACTGACCACCACTCTTTGTGTTCTGTCCTGTAGCCAGTTTTGAATCCACTTCAGAATACCTCCTGTAACTCAAATGGAGCTCATTTTAAAAATTAGTCTCTTATGTACTGTATCAAATGCTTTCTGAAAATCCAAGTATATGATGTCATAAGCCCTGTTCTGGTCATAAGTCTTGGTGGCCTCTTCAAAAAATTCCAGAATGTTTGTCAGGCATGACCTTCCCTTACGGAAACCATGTTGGCTATCCCTCAAGATATTATTACGTTCAATAAATAAGTCCAGCTCATCTTTTATGATAGATTCCAGTATTTTGCATGCAATGCAAGTTAAACTGACTGGCCTGTAATTTCCTGGCTCAGTACGGTCCCCTTTCTTATATATTGGTATTATATTGCCCTGTTTCCAATCATTTGGTATTTCTCCAGTTTCTAAAGACCACCTGAAGATAGTGGATAGCGGCTTAAAGATGATCTCACTAACTTCCCTGAGCAGTCTAGGATATAAGCCATCAGGACCCTGCGCCTTATCTGCCTTTAGTTTATGCAACTTGTCTAATACTTCGTTATCCCTAACCTCAATTTCCGCTAAATAATCTTGAGCATTGGACATGCCCTCTGGCAAATAAAAACCCGCTCTGAGGTAAAATTCTCAACAAAGTAACTGTTTAAGGTATCCGCAATATCCTTGTTATCATATAGCAGCAATCCACATTTATTCTCTATGCACTTAACCTCCTCTTTGACTTTCCTTTTTCTGCTACCGTACTGAAAGAAGCGCTTAGGGTTAGTTTTTGCCCCCTCTGCAATTTGTCTTTCACATAGTCTTCTAGCATTCCTCAGCTCTTTTTTGACCATAGCCCGCATTTTACAGTATTCAGCCTTAGTGTTCTCATTGTTATCCTTTATGTACATCTTATAAAGATTCCTCTTTTCCCTCAAACTCCTACGAATAGCTGTGGTCATCCACTGAGGATTCTGCTTTTTCAGCTTACTTTTGGACAACTTTGGAATGAATTTGCTTTGTGAATCAAGTAAAACCCCCTTAAATCTTTCCCACATCTCATTTACAGACTCACAGTCCAGGAGTGTCTCCCATTTTATTTCAGTTAGATATGAGCACATCCTGTCAAAGTTTGCTTGCCTAAAATTGAAAATTTTAGTTTTTGAAGACACCTTTTTAACTTCCCATGAAACATCAAAATTAACAGTAGAGTGATCACTTGTCCCAAGTGGCTCCAGTACCTCAACACTGCTAATTCTATCTGGGTCATTACAGAGCACTAAGTCTAAAATTGCCTTCTCTCTTGAAGGTTCATTAAAATACTGCACCAAAAAATTATCATTTATAACATCTAGGAATTCTTCCTCCCCCCTACCCTGTCCTTTCACCATTTCCCAATCGATACCAGGATAATTTAAGTCTCCCATAATAAAAGTCCCTCCTCCTCTACAAGCTTGCATAATCCTCTTAAACAGCATTTCATTGACAATACTGTCCAAAGCTGGTGGTCGATAGCATACACCTACGTTTAAACCTGTCTCGTGTTTGCCAATGAGCCTGACCCAGGTATCTTCACAGGGCAAGGAATGTTCAATTTCAGGAATTTCCTGCACATTTATGTTTTCGTTCACATAGAGTGCTACACCCCCTCCTCGCCTATTGCATCTATCCTTCCTAAAGAGCTTATAACCTTCTATATTATATTCATCTCCATCCTCTTCACTAAGTCATGTCTCTGTAATCCCAACTATGTCATAGCCCTCACTAATCATAACGGCCTCAAGTTCTGGAAATTTATTTTTTATGCTTCTTGCATTTAGATAAAAACATTTCAGGTTATCATGAATGCTCTTCCCCTTCGATTTCCCATGTGCTCGCTGCTCCAAGCCCCTCACTACGCTTTGTTGCTTTAAAAATATATCATCAATAGTGCATGCAACGCTGTCAGCTTCCATCAGGGCAGTCTGCATTTCCCTCTGTATAACACTCTCTAACCTCCCTGCCCCCCAAGTCCCTAGTTTAAATAACTCTGTGCTACCCTCAACATACGCTGACCCAGTGCAAAGGTACCCCTCCGGTTCAGGTGTAGCCCATCCGGCTTGAACAGGTCACCCCTGTCCCAGAAGTAGTTCCAGTGCCCCATAAACCTATAGCCCTCTTTCCTACACCAGGTTCATAGCCACATGTTAAACCTCCAGATAAAATTCTGCTTCCCTCTGCTTGCACGTGGTACCGGTAGAATCCCGAAGAAAACTACCGTGGAGGATCTGCTCCTAAGCTTTTCAGCTAATTCCACAAATTTGCCTTGCTGAACCTCAAACCTACCCACTCTCTAGTTGGCATTGTTTTTACATCACAAAAGTCATACTGTCGTGGTTTTCATTCAGACATATTTTCATATTATGAGGTTCCCCCATCCTCAAACAATTGGAGAGAGACAGAGTCTTCAGTAAATTAGGCTTTATTGAGGCATATTGATAAATATAAAGCTGAGTTCTTTTTGTGCAAGAAGAACTGACATTCTGCTTTTCACACCCAGTTTTTATACCTTCATCATAGGAAATATCTTCCAAATATGGTTTTGCCGCCCTCTCACGCTACAATGGTTCAATAATGTAATGTCAGCTTCTTACTTGTTTTTCAGTGGTACAATCATGTGGTGTCTGCATGTTACTTGTTTTTCTCTTTTTATCATTAGTTGGCATCTTTCGTAAAATAACAACTTCAAAGCTACTTGTTTCAGAGGACTTACAGGTTTTTGGGTCACAGGTTTTCCCACAGACAGGCAAACCAAAACACTACCAACTTGCCTTGAAAACTGCAACCAAAAGATAACAACCCTCTTCCAGTGAAATACTGGAGCATGAGAAAAAATGAAAGGAAATATACTAGAAAGGAGAGGAAAAATACAGTCAAAGGAATAGGATGCAAGTAGACACATAAATGATTCAATTGATTATGTTTTCAGATCAACTAAACAGAAGCCCACTTACTATTCAAAGCTACAGAACCCGCTGCTTATGTGTGTGTGAGCTGATCATGCATGTGTGAATTGAATTGCTTCTGTGTGTGTGTGCGCGTGTGTGTGTGATCTGCCTGTATGTGTGTGTGCCTGTGCGTGTGTGTGTGTATGTGTGTTACTGCTGCTTACATAATATGGTTACTAATTATGATTATTGATCATGGTTATTAATCATGGTAATTGATTTACTGATGAATATGATGAGAAATATTGAAATATGATCCTCAACAATACAAAGAACAATTAGCAACTAGTTAGCTGCCGCTATGATTAACCTCCTCTTCATTTAAGGATTTTAAATTCCTGCCTCGTCGCGTAGTGGAGATTGGCCAGTGGCCGAAAATCGCCGCTTCTCCTTTGAATAAAGTTCAATTTTGGCTGCTTGCTTTGTCTACTTTGCTTTGCACTGCTACTCATCCTGCACTGCGCAGGGATTCCATAGAAAGCAAATGGGGATGTGACTTTGCCCTCAAAATATTGTGCCGCGCCACAGCAATGCGTTCGTACCGTTAGTGCAGTATGGTGCCATATACACTGGAATACACTGTTGTCATTCTGACAAAATCCTGCTTGGTCAGGAGTTACGCCCTCTTTGATTGACCAGTTTGGTACATCCATGACTCTGAGGCTCATAACACTGTGTCTACTCTGAACCTTACTTAGGCCTTTGTATTGGGATGTATCCTTATCCTATGCTTGGTACTATGACAGTGCTGTAAAGCATAGGAGAGAGGATTTGCTCAAGGTAAGCCTCGGGAAGGACCGCAGCTGAAAAACTCTCGTCTATTCAGTAAAATAAATATACATTTGAGCATTAACTCTAAACAAAGTTTTATTGCATAAAATGTGGAGAGCCTTTTTTTATTTTACATTTTTAAGTGGTTGAAAAAATATGAAACCTCTCTTACCTCAGTTTATTGTGGCCACATTTAGGACCACATATGGGTGCTGACCTCAGAAAATGATGTCACTCAATATGGCCATTCAGTTTTAAAGGTAGTGGCTCTAGAGTGGAGATACAATGACAACTTAACCACAACAAAGCTTACCCCACTCTGTCTTATTCAAAACCAGAAGCATATGAGTCGTTTTATTTGGGGAAGAAAAAAAAAAACAACCCCTGTTTACATGCAATCATAAGGAGGTGAAGATATGGCAGAAAAGTGGGCCAAACCGTCAAGCTGAGCGGAAAAGCTCCAATACCCAGAGTGCAGATCGCTGTGAATGAGAACCATTACCTTGCTACTTGGGGAATCAGAGCAGTTGGATTTCAAATAAAACATGCAATACCTAATCTTTATCTGCTTTACTGTGTATCTCCAATCTCCAAGCTTATGCATTTTACTCTGAATAGGCAATGCACATACAGAAACTGCAACACTTTCTACACTTCAAGTTATTGCAATACAGCTAAATTACAGCAAGTTATCATATCAGAGACTTGAATATCTCTTTCTTTGAATCACAAGAGTCGTCAACAGAGGCACAACAGAATTCTGTCACAGACTCAACAAGCATTTTAGATTCAGAAGTGAAACTTTTTTTTTATCACATCACTGTTCAACTTTTCCCATAGCCCAGCTTGTGACATATTTTTGATATTACCCTAGGTACATATCACTTATGGGAACATTTCATTGGCTGAGCGAGTGAGAAAAAATTGCTCCACGTTTCATCACGCTGTTAATCCGTTAATATTTACCCAAACTCAATACCAAGTGTAACGTCGGTTAAATCGGTATGGCTCAGCACGGTTGCAAGCTAGCTAAGTGGTACTCACATGACTAAGTTCAAGTTACTTAGCTATCTAACTAGTGTGCTCGCAGTACTTTTTCCATAACCATTATGTAACATTAGTTTGTTCGCTAGTGAGTTAACTTTAGCTAGCTACTCAGTTGGCTGAATTTACAAACCATTGCTAGTTTAACCGCTAATGTCTATGAATCAGTGACTGGCTAAGTAGGAAGAGCGATGGAGTTGACTCCAAAATAATTAACAATGGGCGCAAACGGAAATTACATTTGTTTTCTATTTTTTTACCATTTCATGAAAAATATTAGCTCATTTCGAATTTGATGGCAGCAAACCCATCTCAAAAAAGTTGGGACAGGGGCATTAAAAGGCTGGAAAAGTGAACAGCTTACACATCTGGAAAGGCACTATCAGTGCTGAGAAGTATATCGAGGTTTTATAAAATATTCTCCTATCCAGACATTGTCTCTTTCAGGGAAGGCCTTGCATATTTCAGCAAGACAATGCTAAGCCACAAACTGCATCCATCACAACAGCATGGCTTCGCAGTAGAAGAGTTCAGGTGCTGAACTGGCCTGCCTGCAGTCCAGACCATTCACTAATAGAAAACATTTGGTGCATCCTAAAACAACAAATCCGGCAGAGAAGACCCAGGACTGTTGAGCAGCTAGAATCCTACATCAGGCAAGAGTGGTACAACATTCTTCTCCAAAAACTCCAGCAATTGGTCTCCTCACTGCCCAGACATTTACAGACTCTTGTTAAAAGAAAAGGGGGTGCTACACAATAGTGTACATGGCCCTGTCCTAGCTTTTATGAGAAGTGTTGCTGCCATCAAATTCAAAATGAGCTAACATTTTAAATGAAATGGTAAAAAGTCTCACTTTCAACATCTGATATGTTGTCTATGTTCTACTGTGAATAAAATGTCAGTTTATGAGATTTGCAAATCATTGCATTTTTTTTTTTTTACATTTTACACAGCATCCCAACTTTTTTGGAATTGGGGTTGTGTGTGTGTTGATATTGTGAGGGGTGTGTGCGTGCGCGCAAGAGTGGTGGAAAGTAAGAGTGGGGTAAAGGGAATAGGGTAATGAAGATAGGGCAAGGAAGTGTTGTGGTCAGGCATAATCGTGGGTATGTTTGTGTTGCAAAAGATTAAATAAATAGAATAATAAAATACAACCCCAATTCCGAAATAGTTGGGACGAAGTGTAAATTGCGAATAAAATCAAAATGCAATGACTTCCAGATCACATGAGCCAATATGTTATTTACAATAGAACATAGATAACATTTCAAATGTTGAAAATGAGATATTTAACATTTTTATCCACAAAATGAGTTTATTTCAAATTTTCTGGCTGCAACAGGTCTCAAAAAAGTTGGGACACAGGCAAAAAAGGGCTGATAAAGCAATTAATATATAAAAGAATCAGTTGAAAGAACATTTAGGAAGTAATTAAGTTAACTGGTATCAGGTGTGTAAATGATTGGCTATAAAAGGGATGTCTTAGAGAGGCTGAGTCTCTCAGAAGTAAAGATGGCCAGAGGCTCTCCAACCTGTGAAGGCTTG
This sequence comes from Gymnothorax javanicus, assembly GCA_029692085.1. Taxonomy (NCBI): domain Eukaryota; kingdom Metazoa; phylum Chordata; class Actinopteri; order Anguilliformes; family Muraenidae; genus Gymnothorax; species Gymnothorax javanicus. Next base: position 35,642,699 of record CM056202.1, read on the forward strand.
CATAAAAAAATTGTGGAATACTTTAAAAACAATGTTCCTCAACGTCAAATTGCAAAGGCTTTGAAGGTCTCAATCGACTGTGCATAACATCATCAAAAGATTCAGAGAAACTGGAAAAATCTCTGTGCGTGAGGGACAAGGCTGAAGACCTTTACTGGATGCCCGTGATCTTCTGGCCCTCAGACGCCACTGCATCACTCACCGGCATGATTCTGTCATTGACATTACTAAATAGGCCCAGGAATACTTTGAGAAACCACTGTCTGTAAACACAGTCCGCCGTGCCATCTACAGATGCCACCTAAAACTTTAGTCATGCAAAAAAGAAGCCATTTTTGAGCATGATCCAGAAGCGCCGCCGTGTTCTGTGGGCTAAGGCTCATTTAAAATGGACTGTAGCAAAGTGGCAAAGTGTCCTGTGGTCAGACGGGTCCAAATTTGACATTCTTGTTGGAAATCATGGGCGTCGTGTCCTCCGGGCTAAAGAGGAGAAAGACCACCCCTCCTGTTATCAGCATTCAGTTCAAAAGCCAGAATCCCTGATGGTATGGGGATGCATTAGTGCATATGGTGTGGGACACTTGCATGTTTTAAAAAGCACCATGAATGCTGAAAGATATATAAAGGTTTTAGAGCAACATATGCTCCCCTCCAGATGACATCTATTCCGGGGAAGGCCTTGTGTATTTCAGCAGGACAATGCAAAACCACATACTGCAGCTATTACAACAGCATGGCTTCCTAATAGGAGAGTCCGTTTGCTGAACTGGCCTGCCTGCAGTCCTGATCTTTCACCGATTGAGAACATTTGGCACATAATTAAACAAAAAGTCCATCAAAGGAGACCCAAAACTCTCTAGCAGCTGGAAGCCTGTATTAAACAAGAGTGGGATCAAATTCCAATGGCTAAACTCAAGAAACTTGTCTCCTCAATGCCCAGACGCCCCCACTCTGTGTTAAAAAGAAGAGGGGATGCTACACCTTGGTAAACAGGCCCCTGTCACAACTTTTTTGAGACCTGTAGCAGCTATCAAATTTGAAATGAGCTCATTTTGTGGATAAAATTGTAAAATTTCTCAGTTTCAACATTTGCAATGTTATCTCTGTTCTATTTTGGATAAAATACTGGCTGGTGTGATTTGAAAGTCATTGCGTTTTGATTTTATTCACAATTTACACTTTGTCCCAACTATTTCGGAATTGGGGTTGTACTTGTAAGTAATAATGACAATGCAAATAGCTGAGCATGATGAAGAAAAGATGATGATAATAATTACAATTGCAATAACAACAATGATAATAATAATAATAATAATAATAATAATAATAATAATAAATAATATATGAGGACTCTGATGGGCTGCATCTTATTACCCCTGGGAGGAGGCAGAAAAGAGGGACACCACTGGGTTCAGGGTATGCCGGAGTGTGACCCCCACATGATACCCTCGACACAGAGGGCAGCCACCGGTGCACCCTGAATGCCCAATTCTTTTGTGTTTATGTACAATTTAACAGGCAGAGCCTGAGCTAGTAAGGAGCATTACAAGAAGCAAAGTACAAAGTATGGGAACTGCTGAGCCGCCGCTTTGCACATCTTGCGTGCCCTAGTCTTGTCGATTTCTTTTTCTTCTTTCACCCCCCATTCTTTCCCAGAATGCCTGTGTGAGGTTACCTGCGGTGGTGTGGATCATTAAAAGATACAGGGTGCACAAAATGGACTAGCTCCAACCAGGGGATCAGGGGGTTTTCTATGAAATTACGCCATTCAGTTATGTGATAAACATAATCTTATATTCTTGGTCGTGTCATTAGAAAGTTATGAAACTCGACGAGTACATTTTTGGTTTGTTGCACTCTAAAGCTCGCAACAAATGCAAACTTTACTCAACTCCTTCCATAAATTTCATGTGACGCTCCCACTCGTGTAAGATCCTCTATGTTGTTTATACTAAATGGTCATGTTTATTGTGAGGATAGTGAAGATGATGGCAACAACAGATGCAATAAATAATAACCAATTCCAGGCTGGTAAATAGTGGATGCAAAAATAAATACGCAATCTACTTTACTTATCCAGTCAGACAGCATTCTGTGGTATGACAACCTGGATATGAAATGGGAATTGAGTCCTCATTGCTGGATTTTCACGCTGATTTGATGAACCCATGCATTAATATACACATCTCAACAGTATTGGCAGACTGTTCCACGAAGCAGGAAGTGAGCACATTCGTCTTTTAGAGTTAAAGGCAGTTCCTGTGAAATGGTCGATGCGGGTATCCTGCCGCACTCGTTTTGAAGGGATAAACCTACCACCATCGTCACATTTGGAAATCGAGCCAAAAATCTGAAGGTTTAACAGAGGTGTCACCGAGATAAAGCTTGAAACCCGGCACAAGAAAGGACCTGAGAAACATTGAGAATAAAGAATAAGAACCATTAGTTAATTAATATTGTACCACAGAAATTCTGTTAGACAAAAGTGCTTGTCAGTTGCACCTGTGTTGGTATAAGCATTATTCCCAGTTTAGGCTTATCAGCCTACGTAATTCATTTATTAAAATAAATCTAATAAATAAATTGCAATGATCCACAAAAATTATAAGTTTCGACCATTTTTTTCCTGAGGGAAATTGGTTAAACTGATAAAATCCTTTGCACGTATTCTGCTCGCACTTCCACAGCAGCCACGACGCTTCCTTCATTAAACATAAAACAGGCCGTTTAAAAAGTTGACACAGCAAGTTCAAGACGTAAAACGGCGATACAATACCCGCCGAATGGCTTAAACGATTCCGTTTTATATTTTGCAGTGGACTGAGAAAACTGCACATTTAGATACCCCTACAAAAATCAACCTGATTTGAATGAATTCTCCAGGCCCTTTAAGTGGGATTGTCCCGCATTGTAGGGTAGGAGGGGTTGCCGTGACGCTGTCTAGATCTTTGCTACGGAGCTGAACAGTGTTTTTCACCTGCAGTTCAGAGAGGGACTAGTCCGGTCGGTCTTTAACAGTGCTTTCTATTGCTCGCAGGACACTGCGGGAGCATCCACGAGGTAACACCGGGGAATAGCCGCGGCAAAGAGCACGCGCCGAATCCCCGTTCTGCCATGCTGCTATTTCAAACAAAAATGACAATTTTTTGCGCTGTCTTACTGATGAGCGCCTCTTTCCTGGATGCATCCTCGGTGAGTGTTATTATTTTATTTTAAATACAATTATTTTGCGATCAATTTTCCATTTTCAGTTAGAAATAGTACTTACATGAGAGCTACTCGCCTGAGCCGGCATTACATATAAGCAGGAATTTAGCGTTCCTTTTTTGGAGTAATGAATTCGGTGTCATAAAAGTCCTGCTTCTTCTTTAGCGCATAGTCAGTCGTTATTCCTAGGCTGATAGGCTGATAAATAAAATACCGCATTTCTCAGACACCGACCATCATCTTGGATGGGAGGAACAAACTATATTAATGGACTGGACAGAATTCACATTCAAAATTCATTATCTTTTTTACGCATAGTGAAATTGCAGTGGTATGCTGCTTGCAGCAGCCCACTACTCACGGCGCGGGTGATGCAGAATTCTATACATCCGCTGTAATGATTAGGATGGTGATGAGGCAGGTTTCTTTTTATAAACGTGTTTTAAATGTGGATTCAATTACGCATATTGACCACATGGGGATTACTAGTTTCCTAAGCAAAGGCAAACGATAGACACTGTAAGGAATCTTTTGATCATAGAAATGATTATTGATTACATGGTAGAATCAGACTTTCCGAGGAATGGTGTTTCGCATCAAATGTTCGTGATAATGTATTGCACAGACTTATTTTTGGCGTTCAGTAAGATCTCAACTTTTTATTCTCAGTGGTGGCAGTTTACTGATCATGGGTATCACCAAATAGTTATGCATATTTAACCGCTCCTTGTTTTAACTGTTTCATTTAGTTTCGGGGAAGACCGGGAAAATGCCAGAAAATTAAACCTGACACTGATTTGTTAATTCCTGCGGTAATATCTAGGCATGAGGTTTTCTTACTCACCTCGGGAATTGCCTGGGTGCGGTATCGTAGCGGCAGCATGTGTTATTAAGAAGGACTGAATGATTTAATTGCAGACTGAAGCATTACCGTATTTTACGGATAGACGCGGTGTGTGGTGCGAGATCTGCGGAAGGGTAGCTACCGACTGCGATGCAGACGCTGGTCCAGTTCAGCGTATTCATCCATTCAGCACATTAAAGTCCCGCCCGTCGCTAAGGTAGCTTCGAAGTACGACGCTGCATTCTCCTCAGCCTTTAAACAATTGCAGCTGTTGTCATTTAACGACATAAGTGGGGCTTCTCATGAAAGATAACGCCATTTAGTCAACAGCAGAGCGAAGTAACCTGATAATGGCCCCTTTTACCTCAACTGACTGAACTGAACCTCTGCAGCCTGGGTTAAACTCATATAAACTCACAGACCCAAGGCTGGCGAAGTGGGAGGCATTCAAGAGAACCAAGCAGGGTATGAACTTGAAGGCTGTAATTTCATGTCAGTTTGGACACATTTTTACTGATACCTTGTGAGGAGTATGAAACTGCCATAACTGGAAGAAGCAAATAAATTATTAAATCAAGACCTTTTATCTGCTTCATCATCTGTTTCATGGGCCCAATGATCAATCGAATAATGTTTCTACGATTGTCACTTCTTATTATTTCTTATTATTTTTTCATTTTTACAATCTTCACAAATTTAATCTACTCCATCTGAGCCATCACCATAATCTACCTCGAACAATGATCGCGCTAATCATCATCATCATCATCATCATCACTTATCTACCTTTATATTAGCATCACCGTTTCAGGAGATTTTTTGCTTTGTCGGCTGTGAGATTGTCCCAATTTTTATCAGTTACAGAATGGTACTTGTAATGAAAACGAGTTGCGAGCTATTCCCAGTGTCAGCCTTTCCCCTATGAAGGCAGTCGTTAAGATTTTAATTGGGTAAACTCATCTTTCTTCTGTTGTACTGTACTTGGCTAATTAAGTTCATAAGCTCCGCAAGATCCAGATCATCCCCCAACTTATGATTTATTCTGCCTCTCAGGGGAGCCATGAGGGCCTATCATCTAAACCACCATGCAGACCAGGATTGTCTGAAAGTTTCTATTCAGCGTTTGTTTCGAGGGATGTACTTCAAGGACAGCGTGGTCTCAACGGTAAGGCTTGCTGTGGGTTTAATATCATGGACTTTCTTTATTTTTACGCTGAACGATAAAATACCGTCGACTTTTGTTCGCTGCAGCTGAAGGTGACAGAGACACGCCACAATAAATTCTGCGGTGGTGAAGCCGTTCAGAATAATCTCAGGCGCTCTTGAGTGGTGAAGCCTTACTGTGATTGGTGTGGTCTTTCACGTACAGTCACGCCATGAAAAAGATTGCGGCAATACTCGGGGACTCTTGCCTTAGCAGGGCTTGTTAGAGGCTCAGTTATATCTAAGCATTAATGCCACTGAGTCAGGGCTGCAAATGATGGTTCAAGCTAGAACATCTGCTGGAATTGTAATCACTCTCTTTTCAACCATCTGTTGTGTCACACCTCCTATAAAAGGAAGGAGAAAATAGTTAAATTGATGATGTGGTTGATGGGTATGTATGTAAACTGGTTTTATGAAACAGCTTATGAAATGTTTGATTTTCATCATTTGGTCAGACCCTGCACCCAATTAGGGAAGCGTTCATGTGGGTATTGTGGCAGGTAATCATCGTTCCCCTGCTCCAGTCTCATGCACATACATGTGAAAACATACAAATCCAAAGGTAAAATTTAGAAGATTATTGCAGTTGTGCATGTGACATGCCCCTCTAAGTTCTCCGCTGTATGCAGCATACTGGTGTTTGGTCAAGGATCATGTTCCCCATTCACCTGTTTTGTTTGTTTTTGAAAGGATAAACCTCTCTATATGAGCGAGATATCTAATACAAGAACAATGACTCTGTTTGTCTCCTTCAAAAACTCTGCCTTGAAGTATGTTAATAAAGCACAAGAAATATTTCATGTGCAATCTGCTACCATCAGTTCAATGCAGAACATTAAGAATCAATATGACTTTGAACATTTATGGTCTACATTTTGTACTGTTGTGTGGTTGCAGAAGTTTTTTTGTGTGTTTTGAGGACCTTTTGTAATATATTTGCTCATGGATAAGAAGACCCCCTCGAAATGACACAGGCAACATCTGATATTTCTTTTTTGTGTGTTTTCCATTAAGGGATCAAGAAAAAAAGAAATAAGGCGCTGTTAACTCTAATCTTTTATTGTAGCTGAGAAGAAAGTTGCAGTTTTCTGGGGAATAACTTAAAAGAGAATCCTCTAACTTGTAATAGCACCAAGCCTGGGAAATATGGGGTGATTTAAACTCTCTGTGCTGGCATGCAGTTTTTTTTTTCCTGTGTGAGGTGAATTTGTTGCTGTGTGGTCACAGTATCTGCTTCTCAGTAAATGTTATGACTGATACTATGGACCATTTCTCCAATTTTTTTTTTTCTGGTTGACTTTAAAGTGCCTATGGTGTAATTTTTCAGCCTGAATTAGGCTGCTGCTAATTGATAATCTATGTGATTAATCTATTGCAATTACAACAATAAAGTTGAGATTACTGGTGTTGGTTAAATTAGTAATGTGATTGACATCTTAGGCAGGGTCCTTAGGCTTTTCTTTTTGGAGATTGAAGAGAACTCATTAAATAATTGATAATTATTAGGCATCTAAATGATGGAAGTAAGGGATTAATGAGAGGGAGGTTGAATGGTTGAATATCTGACTTACTGGATATTGGGTCCTATCCCCACTGTATGCGCTCTCACGATTTTTTTATGAATATTTTCAAAATTTTAACACTGGTTTGCCCTGCCCACACGGGAATTGACTGCCCCGCAACATAAACATGAGCGTTTCATCTGTGATGAAATCAAGAAATCAAACTTTGATTCCTCCTCAGCAATCCAGTTAATGCTAACATCACCTGTCTCACAGATTAACAAATATACTTTTGCCTTGAACTCGTGGATTAAGAAGTTATGTGATTAAATATAGCTACCTAGATTGATCGCTATATTCCTTTAGGTCACAGTCGGGTGGAAAATGGGTAATGTATACCTATGTATTTCTATTTAGACCTACCTGCGCAATGGACACAAAACACGCTACACATTCATCCTCAGCATCACCGATTTCCAATGCTCTCTCCACTACCCGAATTCTGCTACTTCCTGTTATAGGGAGAGTTCTTTCCAGAACTCTTTAATTCTACTTGGCATAAGATGACACCAGTGCTGCAACAAAGGGCCATCTGACCTCTAAAGGTGGAGCAGATCCAGTTAAGTGTTTAAACATGTGAATGTACAAGGTCTGCCTCATTGCTGATTGGTTAAAAAAGGAGAACTGCCCTGTTTCTGCAATCGATTTTTTTGAAAACAAAAACTCTGGCCAAATGCCCAGTATTTAGATGCAGCAGCTGAGTGTGCGATATAGCCAAAGTTTATGGTGCTGGACCTCTATCAATGCCACCAATTAAGCAGGACCATTCCTCAACATCTATCGAAAAGCATTTTCAAGTTACTGCTTCTTTAATCTATAATTTCAAATGATATGCTCATGTAGTAGAATACAAAATATATGAAAATCAAGGGAACAACTAAAACTGTTATTGTGTTATTAATCAAGGAAAGCAAATGAAAATGAGTTGTGAATAAATATTGATTTAAAATAAATTCCAGTGCAATTTGAGTGCCATGTTTCACCATCACGTGCTTTTTAACTTTGAAGTTGCATGTTTAATGATGCACCGACAGAAGCTGTGCTTTCCTTGCAGTTATGTTATCATAACTAATGGAGATACTGGAGGTGTTGACAGCACAGAGTTCATTTACAGTGATGTACGTTTATTGTTGGCCTGGCTTGTTTATGTAGTCTTTTAAAGTACTAAAAAAATAAATTAATTAAATGAAAAATAAGGTCTTAGGGTATTTCTTGAATAAAGACCTGGTTTAACCTCGAGCCATCATCCAGGAAAATGATGGTTTGGATCAGGCCTGGTTTGAAATATTGAAGAGTGCTGCATGGTGATGTTTCTGACATTGACGTGAGAACAGTGATGGATGTGGGCAGAATTCTGGAGGGAGGTTGCATTAGCGGGAACTGGCATTGAGCACTATCTGACAGGATGGTTTTTGATGCCAAAGTCCACGCATGCCCCAATTTCCTGTTTCCGTACTACAGGTAAAAGCGTGAACTTGCAATGACCCTGCTACAGTAGACCCTGACCTCTTCACGCAGCTTAAATTAGGGAACCAAACTTGAGTTTTGGACAGTTATGGCGCCTGTTAGAGTTTCATTCCACTCTCCTGTAGTTTAGTACTTGGAACATGGTGGATAATCTGCTTGCTCATTTTTTCAGTTTAGATGCTACCACTGTCGCCATGCAACAAAAAGGTTGTGGGTTTGAATCTGGCCTGCGGTCTTTCTGTGAGGAGTTTGCATGTTTTCCATGTGTTTGCATGGGTTTCCTCTGGCTGCGCCAATTTTCTGCCTCCTTCCAAAGGCATGCTGCTGAGGTTAATTGGAGACTCTAAATTGCCCGTAGGTTAGAGCATGTGAGAGAGTGGTGTGTGAATGGTGTGTGTGCCCTGCAATGGATTGGAAAACTGTCCAGGATGCAACCCTGCCTTTTTCCCTGATTCAGCAGAATTGGGTTCCAGCTCTGCAGCAACCCTAGTGAGGAGGAAGCGTTTCAGCTAATGGAGGGATTTATTTACTTTACTCACCTACTGCTGAAAGACCATCAAATAATGCAGCCCAACCATTGGTCAGCCCTGGCTTAAATCCTGTCAGATCTCTGTTGGACTATCTTTCTTTGCTGCTGTCATGTTGTCTGAGTGTTTTCTCAAGATCCCAGGATTGAATTCACTGTCCTCATCTACCTAAACTCAGTGGTCGAAGCACAGGCTTGACACGTAGATGCAGTATTCTAGCCGAGCATCTTAGAAAGAATATGGAAATACATTTTTATCATTCTTTTATGGCAGTATGGTCACTGTTCACAATCTGTGTTTGAAGGCAAAATTCACCTGTGCACAGACTGCTTTTGTAAGAGCTATGTAAAACCACGTTTGATGCATTGAAGGCAGCATATTTACAGGCACCCAATAAATAAACAAGCGATGATATTGCATATTTTAACAACAGCATTTTTATGGGTTATACTGTAATTGTGTATTGAGTTGCACAAGTGATAACATACACAGTGATAACTGCGTAATGCTCTATGTATTGTTTTATATACAGCATTGTCTGTACTGGGCTGCTCTGATTCTCTTGCTGCCATGCAGCTCTATTCTTTCTGCAACACTGCACAGCTTGGGCTGACTTCTGTCCCTCGGCGTGCTGTACTGGTGCGCTGTACTGCAGAAGGAGACCCGCCCAACCCTCGGATTAAGGACAGTGTGCTTCCCTGCCACAAGCAAAGCGTGCACATATAGCCACTCGTAACGAGTCGATGCTCTCACAGCTCACAGTGCTGGTTTAGGAGCATTGCCCCTCACCATAAGTCTTTCAGTACTGTGCAAATGGCATGTTTATTTTGTATTTTTGTCTGCAATGTTCCATTGTAGTACCAGTGGAAGTAGTTAACCAGCAGAGTGCGTTTGTGAAACGCTCTGAGCTGATGCGGCGTGGCGTGGCGAGGAATCTGTGTAGTTTCCAGCTGAGTGGTCATTAGCCTCTCCTTCTACCAACATTCTCCTGCACACAAACGCACTTGCTCACACACTCTCTGTAGTACATCACAGCACTATGAAATTTCACCAGGGATTTTCCCCCCGTGACTGGATTCTGGCAGCAGATCTGCATTAAATATTGCATTAACTGATCATATATGTGGTTTCTCGCGGATAATTAATCTCCAATCTCATGTTGGGAGCTCGGAAAGCATTAAAATAAACACCAGAGATGAGAGGACTTGTGCATCCATTTCTTAAATACCACTGAGACTAGCTATATGCTTCCACAGAATGCTGTGGCTTTAACCCTTTCAGTAATCACAGGATACACATATCCCACAATATTTCCACATATCCTACTGGGACATATGAGTCCCAGACACTCTTGCATTTAGGCCAGTTCTGTGTTCTAGGATTGCCTCTTTCATGCTGGGTAGAAAATTCGGACAGCAGGTAATTGCAAATGGTTGTGGAACTTTGAACACTCTCCCTGATTATGGATAAATCCTTGCAATCCTTAGTTAGTAGGCATCAGTTCTCTAATTGTTTGATTGAATTTGTGATATTGGAGATTATAGATTGCTTTACAACTGTTTAAATGGTTATTTCAACTTGTATACTTGTACACATTTGTCAAACCATGTGATAGTACTGAGACATATATGTCCCACCTCCTGTTTTCCAAATAAATAATTTTGCTGAAATGAGAGTTGTTCAAAATGATATTTTAAGTCACAAAAATTACATGTATATCCAATGGGTGACTCTGATTCTTATTAATGTATTCAGTATTGAAAGGATTTAGCCTGTCTTATCATTTTGTGCACTTCTGCATGTTTTATTGACAGTTATCTCATATGAGTCTTGATCTTTCAAATTGGTATTTTTTGTGAATTTGTGTCTCACCATTAGAAGACATTTGTTGGCGGATGCATGATTTTTTTTTGTGTGTATTCCCTGGGCACAGGATTCAAGGGCTGGTGTAGAGATTTCCTATGTATGGAAATTATTATCAGGTGGACTTCAGTGTTTGCAGACTGAGTTTAACCTTTCTTATTGAAATGGTCTTTTCCTTGGTTGTACTTGAAGTTACCGTATGTTCTTTGCTTTGAGTGCGAATGACCTTTCTTTGCGGTAAGGATCACACATGAAGTGTCCCTCCAAACCCTGCTACTGACAGCTGATGATTGTTTTTTTGCTAAAATCTTTAATGCCGTTACTTTAAGGGCCATGCAGTTGACTAGTTTTTCTCACTGTATATCACATTTTAGAAAAATCATCAGGAAAAAAGGCTAACTCTGCCCAGCACAGTGTGATTTCTGTGAGTAATAAATGGAGAGCAGGGCCTTTAGTGGGAAGACCTGGAAATTTTATATGTGCCGAGAAAAAAAAGATATTTAACTATTCTTCTGTTGCAGTGGTCCTCAGTGTTGGGCCCTGGGGACCACCGTGTGTGCTGGTTGTTGTTCCAACCACAAAATTTTGCAATCGTAGAAATTTAACAAGTTGTTCATTTGTCTTATGAAGGTGTATTTCTTTAGAGCAGTAGTTTATGCTGCTCAGCCGCTTTTGACAGAAAACCCATGCGTGCCAATAAGAATAGAAGACCCTTGAATGTATTGTGCTTTTTAATATATTGCAAGTCCTATCAGGTAATTGTTTTAAACGGATCAAATCTGACAGAAAAATCAGTGAGCTCCAAATTGGGTTGCTGAATACTTTGCTTGAGCCAAATTGCATGACACCAAACAAGTTTGACTGCTTATCATTTGCTTGAGTAATAAATGGTTATATGGTTAGTTTTTGAGACCATATGTCGATTAGTTTTCACTAATTGGGAACCTACTAATTCTTCAATATGAGTAGTCACATTATTTCCCTCTTTATGGGGTTGTAGCCAATGTAGTACAATGCGGATGTAGAATGTTTGCTCTTCATGGCATGCATTGGTATTTATGTCTGCTTGTGGCTTAAATGGGTAACTCCTCTGAGCAAGCAATGCACGTAATTAAGATAAATTAACGTCTTGTTAAAATCCTATTATTGCAATTGCGGTCGGAGCAAAAACAAACATACCTGTAGGCCCCCAGGACCAACGTTAGGGATCAACTATACAATGTTGAAATATCCTGGTGACTTCAACCAAAAGCCGAATATTAATATGTAACATTCGTAGCGGTTTAGATGTAAACATTGGATTTATCTTCTGCACATCATCGGTGTTATGTCTCCATTATAAAATATGCAATGTTTTGCTCTCTACTTCAGGGCTGTGCTTTGTGTTGGCAGAAATTAAGAGGTTTTTCACTGCAGCTGTGAGCCTTGTTGTGAGTGTGAATGAACTAGAGCCATGAATTTCAGCAGGGAATTGACACTCTGCTCCAAGGCTGACTGGATTTTCAGTGATTTCTGCCGCTTTGTTTTTCTAGGAGATCCACCATGGTCAACATTTGTAATAATCTGTTTAGAATTTAAATTAGCTAATTTTCTCTCTGGCTTCTATCTGCCAGTGTTTTTTTTTTTTTTTTGTGTGCGAATGTGTGAACCTGTCAGACATGCTTGCTTCTTTATGTTGCAATTGGATAATTCAAAGCGATCCTACCTGTTCTTATGTTGTCTTTAACATGATTGGCTGGGCACGTCTAAGTTGTTGCTTCACTGTTAGGCTTTGAGGATTGTTGGCTTTGATGAAGTTCCTGAAGGTTCCAGTGGTAGTGATGACAACACTAAGACTTTGACCAGAGAGAACCCAAGTGAAGTTCTCAGATCTGATGAACGGTCTCTGTTGAAACCATGGAATGGGCCAAGCAACAGGGACGCCACCCTGCCATTTCCGGAAGATTCCCTATGGCAACTTCTCATAAGGATCATAAATGGCATCCTTAGCAGAAACATATTTTTCCACAATTTGTGAAAAATGTGAGTGTGCTTCTCCGTGTCTAGCTAATTAGCATTTCTTTGACTGACCCCCTCCCCCCCATCCTCCATTTTCTTCCATGTCCCCTTCATTGGGGGAGCTAAGAGCAAGAAAGGGTAGTGAGAAAAGGTGGCAGGGCTGTGAAAAATAAATGATAGAAACAAACCCCAGTTTGCTCCACCTGCCATGCATCTGAATTTGTCTGTGACTGACATCACTTCGAAATGATTGAAGGATTGAGTGCTCTGCTTCACTTATTCATGATTTTTGGACCCCCCCCCCCTTCCTTTTCTAACTTTCGCCCATTTCCCTGATGGGTGGAGCTAAAGGCAAGGCAACGGGGGAAGGCTGCCAAAATAAAAGCCGACTGGAAGGCGCCCACGGTTTATAACGCGCGTATAGGCCCTCTCCAGAAATCTCTGGAAAACAAGAGCGCGTGGAGCTCTTGCGATTTGAGTGCGCCAGAAATTTGTTTCACTCCTTTCATATTTCTGCGGCCATTTGGGACATATCCTTGCATTCGCACTTTCGTGTATTATTGCATATGTTATTTTGTCCCATTTTGTCTCTTATTTTTCTTTGAAGCAAGTAAAGTAAAACAAGAAGTTTTTTCTGGTTAGTTGTTTTTGTTATTCCCGTTGTAGAGGGGGGGCTGAGGTTTCATTTTCTCATCACTAGCATTGTGATACTGTAACATAGTTAGCCTATAGCACATTTCATCATGTTTGTGGCTGGCCGAGATCCGTGGACACAAGCCATCTGCGGAGAATATTTTGGATGCTGCAGTCTCGTAAAGATTAGAGCCTGCTTACTAGTGAACTAGATGCCTTGTAGGTGTTCTCTTGGCCTACGCAACTCAGTCAAATGATCGCACGTGGTGCGTGGGCTTGTTTTCATGATGTGATACCCAAATGCTTCTGGGTAGTTTCCAATTTACGACGTAGACGATTGATAGATGAAACGGTAGACCTACACTCGAGCTACCTTACAGATAGCCTGAGTAAAAATGTTTTCTGTTCTCTGCTTTTTCAGAGTGCCCTTTGAGTCAGGTTTTACTCGTGTTTACTTACAGGACATATTGAAAGGCTGATGTTAATTTAAAATGTGGTATTCAAACCCCGGTTGGACGGCCACAGCCTGTTTGCAGACTTGCATTTTGGCTGCAGCGTTGCTTGTCTGGTTCAGATCAGAGGTGAAATTTGTTGCTTTGTGGGTACAGTATGGGAATGTCAGCAGTTTAAAAGAGACCCAGGAAACCGGTGAGACAGTGGACCCCTTGGGGCCAGAGCTTATTAGCTCTTTTTTGAAAACGAAAAAAGAAAACATCCGTTAAAATCATCCAGTTGCCACTCTGGGCCATTTCTCCACTGCTGTTTGGGGGTTTTGCCATCCCAGAGAACAGTCACACGCAAGCACGTAGTGCTGTGGAAGGGTGCTTTGAACTGACTGTGCACGTGCTGACCTCACTGCTGTCAGTCTCTTGGGAAATCTTGGGATTGGGGAAGGATGAGCACAGTCCTGTCACCAGAGATAAGTCTCATCTGTGACTCCTACCCCCCCACTCCCTCCACAGTCACCTCTCTCAGATGGGAACAAGGGGGCAGTCTGTGCTTTTCGGATCCCCCTCCTCCCTCATTGGTCTACCAGCACTCTTCCCGCCCCCTCCCATACACATTACACTCTGTCCTCGCACCTCAGAATGAGCTACTAAAGTCCGTTCTCTCTCTCTAACCTCACCTCTTTTGCTCAATCATGCACCTTCCAAAGCTCAATGTGTGCGGCTGTCAAACAGGTGCTCGCCTGAAGAGAACATTTTCTCTCAAGCGTATTCTACTCATGCTTCCTTTATTCTTAAATGTGTTTGGACACCCACATCTGAATAATATGATATTCATGTTTTATGGAATATTTATTCCTCGATACATATCAAATATATTCCTAGCATATGATGTCATATTTTTGAAACCCTACCATATGTGTATTCTGAACATGAGCTGCATTATTACCTGTAGTTGTGTTAGTTTTCTCATAACATTTCTAATTGAGGTAGCCATCGTGAATATAGGGAGACAAAAATGTTCAATCAAAGATAATTGCCTGGCTGCATGTTCAGGTCTCTGAATTTTAGTCAACAAACATACCTTTTCTGTAGCCCTGGGCAGATACATGCATCACACAGCTGCCTGGGTAAAACCAGGTATGTTTTTTTTTTTTCAACCCCATAACATTCTGCTGTCGATGAAACACAGAATGCTCTCACATACACACAGACACATAATTGCGCTCGCGCCTTATTGGAAAATTCATCAGAGGCAAAGGGACGCGAGACATTGCAATTAAAGATAAAGCGCATCAGAGAGCGGAATGCCTTAAATCGACAAATCGAAGGATTACAAAGCGGCTGTGTAATCCAGCTGTCAGTCACATGACTCATTAGTAAATGGAGGAAGTAAGGGTGTGATGGTGAGGGAGGGAGAGTGGAGAGGGAATAAGAACGAGGGCGCAGGTAGGAAGTCAGAGACATGGCCTCACTGACCTCAACACGAGAGTCTGAACTGCTCTTACTCTGTTAGAGTTATTTCACACCACAGTGCCCAATCACAGCTGAGATCCATTTGTGAACGTTTTCGGGAATTCCAATTTCAATAAAACACAATTTTCTTACCATTAATACACTCAAAGGCACCTTTAGTGCTATAATTAGCCCTGTGGTAACATGTTCAATAGAAATAAAACAATAAAGATCTGCCTCTCGAGAACATCTTTTTTATTTAGAATTTATTTGCCAATTTATAGTGCCGGTTGCGTGTGCGTGTGTGTGTGCGTGTGTATGTGTGTGTTAGAGTGCGTGCATGCACGTGTGTGGGCGTACGCATGAGTATGTCGGTGTGCGTATGCACATGTGAGCGTGTGTGCATGTGCATATGCGCGTGTGAACTTGTGTGCGTGTGAGCTTGTGTGCATGTGTGTTTGAGTTTGTGTGAGTGTGTGAGTGTGAGTGCGTAAGTGAGTGTGTGTGTGTGTGTGTGTGTGTGTGTGTGTGTGTGTGAGTGTGTGTGTGTGTGTGTGTGTGTGTGGCGCGCGTGTGTGTGTGTGTTTGTTGACGGTAAGAAAGGACAGGAACACATCAGACCCCCTTGAGATTTCACCCACTGATGCAGCAGAAGAGCAGAGTGGCTGCTGAGTGGCTCTTTACCTCCTCTGACCTCTTCCTGACCACTCCCCCTGCTGCTGTGTGCTGGATCAGTACTGCGAGTATGGAGATGAGCTGCCTCTGTGACACTGTGTAGGCTGGTGTGGCACTGCCGGGGACTGCATACGAGACACCCCAACACCAGAACATAGCCCAGCTGAGCGGTCAGTAGCACTAGCATTCATTGTAAAGAACGCCTAGATTACATATGCTGTGGGTTTTTCTCATGCTTCGGCGTCAAGGGTGTGCATTATGTCAAAAACATTTTTACGAGCGATGCTTGCGTTGTTTTTGGTTGTTCTGTGTGTGTTGTCAGGGCAAACTTTAACAAGACGTGTCTGAAAGGACTATACAATACAATTGCGATGGACAACAAGTCAGTCTGTCTGTGGTTCACTTTGTGTGAAGTTCTTGTGAAGGTGACAACATCGCAACCATTGAAGGTGCAGTCATAAAACTTTACAGCTGAGTAGTTGCGGGGGTGAAGGAAGGCTGTCCATGTACACACTGACTGAACAGGGCGTGGTCTGAGTACGCACTCACTGAACAGGGTGTGGTGTCACTACAACATGGTGTGGTCTGACTGAACATGGTCTGTGGTCACTGAACAAGGTGTGGTCTGAGTACACTCACTGAACAGGGTGTGGTCTGGTCTGAACAGGGTGTGGTCTGAGCATGTACTCACTGAACAGGGTGTGGTCTGGTCTGAACAGGTACACACACTCACTGAACATGGTGTGGCCTGAGGTGAACAGGGTGGGTCTGAGTACACACTCACTGAACAGGGTGTGGTCTGAGTATGTACACACACTGAACAGGGTGTGGTCTGAGTACACACTCACTGAACAGGGTGTGGTCTGAGTACACACTCACTGAACAGGGTGTGGTCTGAGTACACACTCACTGAACAGGGTGTGGTCTGAGTACACACTCACTGAACAGGGTGTGGTCTGAGTACACACTCACTGAACAGGGTGTGGTCTGAATACACACTCACTGAACAGGGTGTGGTCTGAGTACACACTCACTG
The DNA here is from genome assembly GCA_029692085.1 of Gymnothorax javanicus. Classification (NCBI taxonomy): domain Eukaryota; kingdom Metazoa; phylum Chordata; class Actinopteri; order Anguilliformes; family Muraenidae; genus Gymnothorax; species Gymnothorax javanicus. The sequence continues at coordinate 35,659,618 of CM056202.1, forward strand.
AACAGGGTGTGGTCTGAGTACACACTCACTGAACAAGGTGTGGTCTGAGTACACACTCACTGAACAGGGTGTGGTCTGAACAGGGTACACACACTCACTGAACAGGGTGTGGTCTGGTCACTCACTGAACAAGGTGTGGTCTGAGTACACACACTCACTGAACAGGGTGGTCTGAGTATGCACTCATTGAACAGGGTGTGGTCTGAGTACATACTCACTGAACAGGGTGTGGTCTGAGGTGAACAGGTGTGGTCTGAGTACACTGAACAGGGTTCACTGAACAGGGTGTGGTCTGAGTATGCACTCACTGAACAGAGTTTGGTCTGAGTACGCACTCACTGAACAGGGTGTGGTCTGAGTACACACTCACTGAACAAGGTGTGGTCTCAGTACACACTCACTGAACAGGGTGTGGTCTGAGTATGCACTCATTGAACAGGGTGTGGTCTGAGTACACACTCACTGAACAAGGTGTGGTCTGAGTACGCACTCACTGAACAAGGTGTGGTCTCAGTACACACTCACTGAACAGGGTGTGGTCTGAGTACACACTCACTGAACAGGGTGTGGTCTGAGTACACTCACTGAACAGGGTGTGGTCTGAGTACGCACTCACTGAACAGGGTGTGGTCTGAGTATGCACTCACTGAACAGGGTGTGGTCTGAATACACACTCACTGAACAGGGTGTGGTCTGAGTATGCACTCACTGAACAGGGTGTGGTCTGAGTACGCACTCACTGAACAGGGTGTGGTCTGAGTATGCACTCACTGAACAGGGTGTGGTCTGACTACGCACTCACTGAACAAGGTGTGGTCTGAGTACACACTCACTGAACAGGGTGTGGCCTGAGTAAGCACTCATTGTAGGCTTTATAATGAGGACTGCTATTCTGAAAACAGTATCGCCATCTCAGACGTGGCCGGTGCAAACCCAGATGGTCTGAAGTTTAAGGTGGATAAATATTTGTTGACATGCCTTATGATTCACCATACATTTTTTTTTTTTTTTTGATTGAGAAAAAAAAAATGAATGATTTATAATGGTCATTAGGGCTGGGATCTTTATGAGGGGTTGCACGCTTCATAAAGTTACCAATTGACTTTTATTCGTTTTTTTTTCTGCCAGCAATGGAATGAGCGCTCCTTTGTTGCACTGTTACCCACAACCCGCGGTGGGACCCTTAGAAATGAGAGGGATGTTTGCTAACCGTTGGTACCATTAATTTATATGACAGTGTTGGCCAGTGTTAGAAATTTACTTCTATTGTACACTTATTCCTGACTCTTCTCAGTGATAGAAGCTCAACTCCTGATACCCTAACAAAGGAGCCTCTGACCTGAGCTCCGGTGCGCGGTTTGTAATTGAGCTGTTCCCAGCGAATCTCTTAGATTCCATGCACCCGTCAATTTTATGGTCATAATTGTGCGTGTTTAGTGAGAAGGACTGCAATAGCTGTGGGCAAATGTGTTTGCACATGAGTTTCTCCAGTTAGTTCACTCTTCTCTGTTTGAAGGTGTGCGGATTCATGGATTGAGCAGATGAATTGATAGGCTAGAATGAAAACTTCAATACACTCCGCACTTCATGGCACACGATTGGGCACCAACGGCCCAGGTGCACATGGTAGCTTAGCATCTGAAGGCAGCTGATACAGCCGGCTAAGCAGGGAATCTGCAGTTCAACAGCCAGGGGAATGAGAAAAATGTGGAATTCGCTTTTGACAGGCCCACCTGACAGTATGCACCTTGCATCCATTTCCCTCAGATAGCATATTCATTTAAAATAAAGTTCCGTAAAATGGTAACAAAGCTGTTTTTCTGTGCCTGTGAGTGTTCGGTTCGGCTGCTCTGCCTCCCTTCTCCTCGCACGCTCAGTCTGTCACAACAATTCAAGTCTCTTGGATGCATTTTGCTGTTCTGTGGCTGAAGGAAAGTAAACATTGTGTCCCCATTTGAGGCAGAAACCATCAAAGAAGAGTTGGAAAATGCAATGCTTTGGAAAAGCAGATAGAGAGAGAGATGCGGTGTTTGAGATCCACGTATTCTCAAAAACAGACTGACTTATTGGATTTCTCCCATTGGTCAACCTTGGGAGTCGTTAGTGGAGGTGAAAATGGCAAGGTCCATGTCAGCACACCTTTTATGTCACAGCTTAATTAAAATTTTCCTTTTCCTGAGGTTATTCATCTGTTCAGAGTTCCATAATTGGAGACATGGAGGGCAAGCACACTTCATATTTTGAGCTCGCCGGTTTTGTGAAGTAGCTGTAGGTTTAGAGGTCATGTGGGGGCAGATGGAATCAGTGATATTGCCTTACTGGGCAGAATAGTCTGGTTCCTTTCAAGTTCACTTTCTGTATCATACTAAAGGTTCACTTCATCATAATTGGGAGGCCTTTTTTTATCATAGAACAGAGCTGCCAGACAAGTTATTTGTGCCTGTATTATTTTGTCACTGTTTATTTTTCTCCTGTCACTTCAAGTGCATAATAGCATTGATATAGCTGTGCCGTGAAGTGAATTTGTGAGAATTTTTTACATTTTTTTTTTTATAGATCGTTGAAGCGTTTTTTCAATGACAATTGACTTCAAGATTGAACGTCAAGCGATTATGTTCCCATATCCTTTACTGCTCAGTATCTTCCTAAGCACAGTACCCAGTCTGTAAACAACAATCAATGTGGTACCTGAAAATTCGCCTCAGAAATAATAATTATGAGGTTATTTGAGTGAATATACCAAAATAATTTTCTTCGAATGGCTTCCACTGGTCAGGTTATTTCTATTCAAGCACTAAAATGGAGGCTTAAGACATAGGGATCTTGAAATACAAGGTAAAACTGGTAGCAAAACTCATTTGAAGTAGGCCTAAGTCATTGGAGAGGATATGTGTTGATGTGATTCGTAAACTTATATCTGCTGCTAATAACAGAATATTTATGTTTCTGCAAATTGGCTGGCTTTATTCAGTATGCTGGTCTTTGGTCCTCTCTAATGTTAACCGAAGACTGATGTTGTCCCTTCAGCCATTGTGGTTGGATGCGATATAGATGTAACATCCTTCTTTAAAGACAGATGCAATGTCCAAGGTGCATTTGGTCAAGTGAACCTCTTTTAAAGCAAGTTTTGGTTTAGAGTAGATGCATTCTAATACAAAAAAAAGCATTTAAAATTTTGGGAAATTGTTATTGACATTGTGAGAAATTGAGTGTATTTTTTTTCAGCTGTAAGTATTTATCATTATTGTTATTGTATAATTGATGAGGCATGCAATGATGCATAAAAAAATGTCAGAAATGATATTGATATCGAGGTTGTCTTCACAAGTTTTGTTGACAATGATGATAACGATTTTGACAAAGTAAATGATGACCCCCTTAGACAGGGATCAGCAGATGAGTTATTTGAAGAGTGATTTGTTAAACTTTCCAGGAAACACATTCATCACCATGTTTTTCATTAAGATGACAACGTTCACTGTTTTACTCACTGTAAATCCAATATACGCACAACAAGGCGCTGTACTAAAGTTCTTTCACTGTGTGACTGCCAAGGGGGGTATAGTTTCTGAAAAATATCTTAACTTTTCAAATGTTGCTGCCTATGGATTTTTTAAAAATCGTTTCTGTACCATTTGGGACGGATAACTGCTTCTGCATTTTATTTCATGTCTTTATCTGCTACAAAGGCTGAGAAATTAATAATTTAGGAAATATTGTCAAATATGGTTGTTTTTTCATAAAACCCTCAGGATGTAGAGTATTTTTTTTTTTTTTTACCGTAACCATTGTCCATAATGGATTAAAGGAAATTCAATCAGATATATTTAGCCTATGGTTAAAATCCATTTGTCTGATATTTATTTTCAACAAAGCACAGTAACTGCCGACGTGGTCTGTGCGTTGCACATTGTGGTCACTCACTTGCTCTCACACTTGCTCACTCATGCACCCATTCACTCACTCACTCACTCACTCAACCATTCACTCACTCACTCACTCACTCACTCACCCATTCACTCACTCACTCACTCACTCATGGACCCATTCACTCACTCACTCACTCCTCACTCACTCAACCATTCACTCACTCACTCACTCACTCATGGACCCATTCACTCACCCATTCACTCACTCACTTGGCCATGAACATTTAGTAGGGAAGCTCGGAGGGACGCATGCGTATCACGCGCCAAGGGTCTATACAGTTTCATTTTTGTTCATCTTGCGAGAGCTTTTCTTATGAAACTGTTTAAGGAGAAGGAAGGTGAATTTATTTTATCTGTAATCTATGAAAGCCGATTACCATTTAGTTTTAAGTTATTGATAGGCACACATACAAAAGTAGATGCACACGGCAATTTATGACTTAAGCATGATTCAGACTTTTTTTTGAAATTTGAACACTTCAACATTTTTTTTTTTTGATCTTCTTAAACATACTTGTCTAATTAAATGGATAAATGGTAAGAGAAGGAATGTGAAGTTATTTTAGTTATAAAGTATGAAGGCTAATTTTGATAAAGTTCAAGTTATTTATGGGAGCATATGGATGCACACAGCACAGTTTATAACTTTAGGATGATTTTAGCTTATTTTTTTGGTCGGATAACTTTATTTTCGATCTTCTCAAACAAACTAGTCAGTCCAGCAGTCACTGCATCCGTAATTGGAATTGTTTGAAGGCAAACTTGTATTTTCTTTCTCTTAAGTCCTGGTCATTTGACCTGTCTCACCCGCTGTGATAACCTAACATTGCATCGTTTATCCCCTACTGGATTTTTCTCCCCCTGTACTAAGGGTTGAAAAGAAAATCCAGGGTAAACGTGGGCATGTTAATAACAGCTTTGTTTATTGTCAGCAAACTGTGCACTATGGCTTCGGCTGATATTTTCATTTTACAAAACAAAGATGAGCGTAACCTCAGTAGCTCCTTCCTCGCGTTTATCGATACAGTGGAAATGGTGCCCTCAATAATCCGAACGCATTTCAGCTTTTATTTGTTTTGCTGTTAAATTAGAATTTTATTATTTTGCTGTTATCACAGAAGCCAGGCTGAGTTTACTGAGTCAATGGGGGGTGGTCTCCTCTTGGTAAACTGCCATAATCACAGCCTCGCATTCCACGGTGAACACATGCACACACACTCTCACACACACACGCGCACACACACACACACACACACACACACACACACACACACACACACACACACAAATAAGGTCATGTGGGCTCACACTCAGCCTATGGGGCCTATGCAACAATTAGGTTCATATGTTCAGTCGCAATTTAAATGATGAAGTAGAAGTCCAATGATTGTAGCCACAGGCAAAGCTGATGTGTGTACACAACCTTAATTACTGAGCAGTGTCATTCCCAAGGTAAGCCTGCTGATGTGAGTTCGGAGAGGAGGGGGAGTGCGGGCAGGAGGTCTTGCTTCAGATGTCTAGTTTGAGATTTTGCCATGTTTAGCTGTCAAAGAAGAAAACATTCTGCATAATTTTGATGGACGAAACTGCATTTCCTCTCTTGAACTGAGAAGTGGGAGGGTGTCCCTGTGCTTATTGTCATTGTGTTGTTGAGCCATTATGTTTGTTTAATGTGTGTATCAGTTTATAATTTGTGCATGTGTACATGCACGCCCAAGTGTAGTATGTTGTTTGCATTCATGTGTGTATGTGTGTGTGTGTGTGTGTGTGTGTGTGTGTGATTGTGTGTGATTGTGTGCGTGAGAAAGATTGTTGTAATTCTAAACAACAGACTCGGTATAGCAGTGCTGCCGGTGGTGACCACTAAAACATTCGGAGCATGTCACTTTCCCGTGGGACTTAGGGCACCATATTTTGTTTGGCAGGAGCCCTTATGAGAGCAGATTCGAACATTATCGCGTCTGTGGCATCTGTGGCGAGCCTTTAGCTCTGCAAGACATTGTGCTGCTGTATATTTGTATAACACATGGTGTAGGACTCTCAAGAACAGTGTTACTCATGCATGAGCCTCAGCACCCAGACACTCGGTGGTACCGTCTTACACGCACACGCGTGCGCGTGCTCACACTCCCACACACACCACAATCTATGCTTCCTAGGGTCTTTTTGCTGCTAGCGCTATGCTGAAGATCACTGAAAACGCAGGTCAGACGGCTAGCCACTGCCTAGCCGTGCGGAGGAATTGGCAGCTCGCTCTAAGCACTGGCAACTGTCTCAAGCAGTGCACTCATTTCTCCCGGAACCTCTGCAACCCCGGTTTGTGGAGAGGAAATGTGCCTTTAGCGGTGCTGTAGCGAGCGGCGCTTTGGCTCGGGAGTCGGGTCAGCAAAGCGCCAGAACTCCTGACACTGGGCTGCCTGCGCCATCGCTGTTTCCATTCTTCCCCTCGAGGTGGGCTCTGGCTCTCTCGCCTCATTATGATTCTGTCTGAGTGCTGCAGAGGCGGAAATAGTGATTATTGTTTTATATTGAAACATGCCAGCAAGTCTGGATTGCTTTATGCGGAAATGTGCTTGGAAGTACGGAGTCTGGCTGTGACAAAGCAGCCCTGTAAGCAGTTGCATCGCTCACTCACTCGCATACTGATGGAGTGAGTGGCTCTCCCCCTAATGGATGACGCTGTCGTTTTTAAGCAACAGATTGCAGATGCGTGCCAGAAAGCGATGGCAGTTCCGTTTCATGCATTGTCTCGGTCCTCTGAAAAGCTGCACTTCCATTTGCTTTGAATCAGCTGCGGTGTTGACACAATTCCAGTTCCCTCTGATTAGCCGTTTTGCACAATTGCGAGCATTGGCAAGGTTTTAGGCATGATTGTTCAAATTAGAATGTGCCTGGTAATAACGTCATCCATTATTTGTTCCCCGGCCTTATTTTAAAATTTTTATGCAATTCCAGTGCCGCCTTTCAGATTTCTTCTATTTTCGCTTAATTTGTCACTTTTAAATGTTTCAGATCAGCCAGCAAATTTTGTGAGTAAGACAAAGACAATGTTGAGTAAACACAAAATGCAAAAAAATTGAAAAAAAAAATACAAAAATAGAGGAAAACGCGAAAAGGGGCAAGTACCTCTTTACAGCACTGTACATGTTTTTCGTTTGGCTGTAAACGAACATTTTCTTTGATAATGCTTCTTATCTCTTTGTTCTGTGGTTTGTGATCATTTTGCACCGTAAGGTTGGCAAATTCAAACAGCCTGCTCTCCCTGCTCATTAAGAATATCCGCTATGATTTTCATGCAGTGTTTGCATTCCTTTTGGTGTCTTGCCGTGCATTGGGCTTCATCTGAATTTGTCTTTGGCATTTGTATAAGAAATTCTCTGTTGGTATGTACCCTTTGCTGTTATTTTAATTGCTTGTCTGCACACATGGACATTTTGAATAGCCCCTCGTTTATTTTCCCGGCACCTCCGCTTCAGGCGCATGTCGAGTCAGAGGCATCGGCACTTTAATCATTAGGGAGTCGAGCTAGACCGTTCTCAGGCATGCTGTATAATAACACTTGAGGCTCCCTGTTGCGATGACTGAAGAATACTGTTCAAGCAGAAGGTAAAGGTGTGATGCCGGTGATGCTAACAGTGTATCTCAGTTGTGATGCACATTCCACACCACTCGAACCCTTTTGGCATTGGCACTGTTACGGGCTTACGCTGAAGTGTTTCGAACATGACTAAACTTTAGTGGGTGAGTTTGGCACGTCATTTGCTCGCCACGGCAGTGATGATAAATGCATTCCCTCCCGCTGTGCTGAGATCTCAAAGTTAATGTGTAGTGACATATTTATTCTCCAGTATGCAAACTGCTTCAGCGAGCAGACATCACCGTTAGCAAGGAATGCAACCTGACAGTATTTTTTGAGCTAATTAGATTTCTTTGTAATTGACAGCTGCGCATCAGTTGCTCTTTCAACATTCCCTATGAACACAACATGGAAAACAATGCCTTCTCTGCCTCCATCGGCCTCGAGCTTACGGGCATATTTTATATAGGTTGTTGCTAATTTGCAAGAACACCTACAGGATGTTATTAAATCAAAGCAAACACTTTACTTTGGGGATTTAAGTTGTATTATGGAACACGCTATTAATTTTGCAATATTTTGACAAATGAACACATGTGCGCATGCGCACACACAAACACACACACACACACACACACACACTCAGGCAGGTTTTTCTATCCCCCTGGGGACTAAAAAATTATTTTTGCTACAAAATCCTATTAGCATCCCCCTAAACCTAACCCTATCCCTAACCCTTGCCCCTAACCCTTACCCTAACCTTAACCTCAATCTTAAAGCTAACCCTAATCCTAACCCACACATCCCCCAAAAGAGCCAAACCTTTAACCTTAATTTATGGTCTTACCTTAATGTAGAGCCTAATTTTAATACCTAACCTTAAAACTAGACCTAAACCAAACCATAACTCCAATTGCAACCCTAGACCTAAACCTAGCCCTAAGCCCAGAATTAAGATTTGTACCCATGGGGACCCAGAAAAAGTCACACAGAGTGTACATACTAGAGTTCCTAGATCGCTAGTTGTGACTTTAGGGTGACATGAAATCTGGTCATGGAGCCATTTTAATTCCTTTGCAGTACCAGGCACCGTCTCGAAGTGAATGATTTTTTTTTCTTCAGTTTTCTCTTTTCTCATGTCTGAACATTTCCTCCCCTTATACGTTTAATACGTTTAATAAGTTACCCTTCCAAGAAAAAAAAAAAAAGAAATCCTACAGTGTGCTTTGTGTGCAAAGCTTTGATTTTGCGTGATAGAACCAAAATGTCTCTTATAACTTGAGTTAACATGATAACATGAGTGAGTGGCGAGAACAAGCCATTCAGCCCAACTAGGTTAGCCATTTTCTAGTTACTGAAGTGAATCTAACACTTCAGATTCTTGATTACTGAATGGTATTTAGCACTGAATCAAGCCTGCTCTTGAAAACTCCCGAGGTTTCTGCCCCTACAATATGGTCAGGCAAGCTATTCCACACTGGGATTACTCTCCGCGTGGGGGGGGAGAAGAACAAAAAAAATTCTAAATATCATTGCTAAATTTACCCTTAGCTAACTTCCATTTGTGACCCCGAGTTCTACTAACAGAGCTCGGTCTAAATAATCCTTCATAGTTAACTTTGGTAATCCCTTTAACATATTTAAAGACCTCAATCAGATCACCCCTAAGTCTCCTTTTCCCAAATTGTTGTGACTCTCTCCATCAAGCGACTATAGCACATAGGCTACTATGTTAAAGCATTGTCCTGGAAGTGTGATAAACATGGCTGCTCAGAAACCTGTCGGCATATTGGTCATAGTAAAGCTGAACTGCAGTAGTGGATGCACTGGATTCGTCTCCACTGAGCAGAGCCAGTGGCTGGACTCTCAGTGACAGAGGAGAGAAGTGGAGAGCAAGTTGGGTCTAGTCCCTCGATCCAGTGCCAGTTTTCTCACTCTGCCTGAAATAATAAGGTGAAGCAGGAAAAAGAAGACAGTGAGGAGTGCAAATATTTTTCGGATGGGGTCAGTGGCTATGGCTGTGTGGCGGCACTGACGGTGATGAGGAATTTAGTTCTGCTTGGCTTTTTTTTTTGCGTCTTTGCAGCTGACTACAGTGACTGTCCATAGTGCTGGAGCACCGCGGCTACCTCCAGTGTGGACCACCTTGTGGCTAGGAATGATGAATTAATTGCTTTCATTGCCTTTTTCCAATGTACTTATATACAGTATATAACTAACAGTTAAAGGGGCACTAAGGTATCGCACACCAATGGTCTCTTGTGTTATTCTGAACCCTTGTGAACCCTACAAAGCCAGTATAATTTTCAGCAGTACGCTAATAAATGAGTAATTGTAGTCCAAATTGCCCCAAACGCCTAATTATCACGCTCGTGTAAGCCTCCATTTTGGCACAGGCACCAACGAGAGCGCACGAGATTCCCCGCGAGTATGACGTAAACCGGCTCCTTGGCCACCATATTCAAGCATAAACAATAACACACAGATGTTGCAAAAACAACAAAGGAATATCAAAAATGTAATTCAGAATGGTAGAATTTTAATTTTAAAATTGAGTAGCCGAGCTTCAACGATGTCACCGCAGCACAGCGCGACTATTTGAAACGACGTCATAGTGAGAACTATGGCAACACGAACCATTGGTGACCTGACGGTTAGCTGGAGCGGCAAAGAAAGTTTGGTTTTGTTAGTGTCAAAAGGTTTGTATGAAATGGATAATTCAGACACCGATGGAAAAGCGAGCATGGAGGAAACGGTGAGAAACTTACTGTATTTGTACGAGCCGTATGCGTCAGAGGCTGACGATGAAAACACCGAGAGTGACGGTGACCAAGGCACCGCTGGCTAGATTTCTGGCGTAGCTGTCGACTTGACGCGACTGAACGATGTCGAGTGATATGTTGAAAAGTGGCATCTCCGTAGTCTTGTCATCTCTTCCTGTAGAACTAACGTTAAATATTTTGAGGTTGCTGATAGGGCACACTCAAGTGAAGCATCTATTCCTGCAGTGTATATACCCGGAAGTAAAATTTGCTCTTAGGCTCCCATTCATTTTTGCCTACTTTAAAATTACATTTTCAAAAACACTAGCGAGTGAATCTGTGTTATTTTGGTATCGCTGTGTAGAGCAACATTTCGTCTCCCTAAATATGCACTTTTTTGGGTGGGGGAAGAGGCGCAGTCATGGAAGGGAAGACCGAAAATGTAACTCGGCGGCTATTGATTCATATGACAAATGCCAACGTTGTTAAACGGAAACGCTAGTTAAATGGAGCTACTCCATCAACAAGTTTCACCTCACCGATTGCGGGGATGGCAAAATGTTTTTTTTTTTTCTCCTGACTTTTGACAGCCAAACCTTTCTCCCCTCCTTGTCTTTTGGAAATCTGAGGTGCATTTACCAAAAGCGTAGTTGCTAACCAAGTTAGCGAGCAACTTCCATAGTTTACAACTGTTTAGTGGAAACAGTGGCTGCTGAATCAAGGTGCCGGTATACGTCATAGCTTCGTTTTCGATCTTGGGTTAAAATGAATATAATGTCGCAGCACAGTAGATTTTCAAAATCAATTGTGTCTGCTACACGCGTCCCCTGTCAAAGCAGAAACAAGTGGATTTGCATTGTTCGAAGTGTCCTGTGTGATATTAGAGCTACTTTTTGCCGCACCATAGTGCTCCTTTAAGTTCTCCTTAGATGAACATGTATGACTGATACACTTCAAAATGCACACCTATTTTAGTCCATTTGATGTGTTTGCATTCAAGCCTGTGGCCAGCGATTCTTATTCACAATACTCGCCTCAGTGTAAAGCAGGATTTAGTAGTGGTCTCAGAAGATATAAATCTCTCCTGGGGGACTAAAGGTGCCCTGTGGTTGAAAAGCAGGGATGCAGTAATGAAGTCTCAACCAAAGGCGAGCTGGCTGATGGCATTGTCTCTCCCGAATTTCTTAATTGAGTTGTTTTGGTTTCTGAGCGTTCCCATAATCGTTTTTACATGGCCTCATAATGGCACTCAGTGGTTTAGTTTAAACATGCATTCTATTTGTCAATCACCTCTCAAAAATCATCTCATTCCATGTAAATTTCAACCAGCAAAGTGTTCATTTAATTCAAGGAGCAATTATGAGTAAAAGAATCATTCAAAGAGCGAAAACAAAGCAGCAGGGATGGAGGCATTTTAAATGTGTTTTTTATTAAGAATTCATTTCCGTAAATCATAAATGAGATGAGCAGTGTTGCGAAATTAAAGTCTTCAGGGGAGTTTATTCCTGCGCTGTTTCTAGACAGCTCTTGTTCTATCCTTTTGTTCTAGCAAATTGTTTGTGCAACTCTGCACCTCCCTTTCTCAGTCCTGCTTTCTGTCGAGCCGAGAGAATGAGCAATAGAGGGTGAAAGAGAGGCAGAAAAAGGGAGAGAGAGAGAGGGAGAGAGAGAGAGAAAGAAAGGTGGTTGTGGAATTTCATTCACTGTTCAAAGAGCCCTACATTACTGCGTGCATTTGCCATCTGATGTTAGTAGACCTAAGCTGGCAGTTATAAAGGTAAGCAGAGGCTAACCAAGCTCGTGAGACCAGACATTGAAAACAAAATAAATAAATAAATAAATAAATAAAATGGACCAAAAAAAAGTTAAAAACCTCAGAAAATTGCCATCTGTAGTTCCATTTTCAGTGCTACGCATCTATGCCAGGCAATTACAAGGCACGTCACAATTAACTCTGCAACATTTTGCTCATTTGCAGTAACTGTCTTCCTTTTCAAAACAAAAAGCAGATATGCGAAAAATTTTAACAGTATAGAAAGCCCCCATCAAAACAGATCCATCATCAATAGCAGCGCAGCCTACAAAGAGCATCTTCTTTTTGTTGAAGTTTTTGAAGCCTCCGCGCGCTCGTTTCCAAGCTTCATCTGTTGTTGTTTTTGTATTCATATCTTTAAAAAAAAAAAAAAGTCTTTCATTACCTTTGATCCTCTTTATCTTACAAGCGGAAAAAAGACAATCTCTCCGTCAGACAGAACCCCGCGACGCTCTGGCCCTTTGCCATCAGCTTTCATTATTCTTTGGAGGAGCTGCCATACGCTTCAGCGCGTAGCGTCCGCGGAGGTGCAGTTCACGTTCTCTCCCACTGCGCGCAGCCTTTTCTGCTTTATCGGAGGATGCGCATTTATTGGAAAATGCATATTTTATGCTTCCTGTGAAAAATAGGATTCACTTGCTCAACTCTGCTGGAGACTATGGCCTTCCTATTGGAAGGCGATGAGGGCGTGCATTGTCAAGGCGCAGGGTCATTATTTACTGTCTTCGATCAAGGCTTTATGAATAGCGAACGTTGAAATACGGTTCCTGCCTGATGCCAGACACATTTTAGTATATCACTGGTGAGCCTGTCTAAAGTCTGACAGCCATGTCTTTTCCTCTCTTGTCCTCGACAATTGTGTTGGAGTGGTGTGCTTGTGCGCTATAGATGGAGCTGAAAATAAAATGGCTCCCTTTTCTGTGTGTGGTGAGCTGAGAAAATCATGGTGCGTTATGGATTGCTGGGGTCCTGCACAATAGTTGACCTAAATCAAGTATTTGCAAAGGAGAGGCTTCATCGTTGTGATATGTGATTGCGTTAGCATGCCAGCAAAGCTGTCTGCTTTTTCTGCGAATGCAGTCAGCCAACTGGCGTCTCGTGTTAATAGTTAATTGCAGTATCAACGAATTGACAGGTTCTGACCATGACGAGCCCTGTTGCCTATTCAGCTCAAAGTGGAGAGAGCAGGGAGTGTCAGGGTGATATACGCAAGTGGATACCGGGGTGGATGTGAGATGTTAACTTGCAGTATACAGGAGTGAAGCAGCAGCAGGCAATGTTACTAACAGCAGCAGAGAGTGTTGCAGCTCTGCAGCAGCCAGAGTCATGTTTTTTCAGAGGTGAAGAAGAAGAGTAGCTTAAGTATGCATTGGAGTGTCGATGAGAAACAGCTCTGCTAGTCATTTGTATCGCATTGTACTTCCTGTTTGACCCTTCAACTTCGCAACTTTGTTCTGCTGCTCTAGGTGAGAGGTGAATATAGGAGCCTGCAAATGTTCGTGAGCTTCAGTGTAGCAGTGTAGGGGGCCTCAGTAAATAGAAGACTTCATCAAGCCATCCCTTATATTTTATTTCCACAAGTTTTTCTTTCTTTTTTAAACTCTGCACCGACTTTCCCAAAAACAACTTTTCATACTCGGACAGAAATCTCAGACCTAAGAACAAAGCCGTCATGAATTTCATATGAATCGGAGTCAGAGAAAAGCTGTAATGATTTGCATGGAATCACACCTGGCCACAAAGTCTTGCTTGAATATTCGCTGTACTACACTGATAATCTGGCTCATTGGTTATGGATCAGAGCCTTGGTCCACTAGTGTAGTTTCTTCTGGTAAAGAATAAAGGAAACACAATGGGTCAAATAATAGGTTTGCCAATCTATCTGGACTAGTTTTGGGTGAGCAAATGGCAATTAAATAAAACCACTGTGTCATAATCTGCTATTTTTACAGTCATGCTCCCTGTTTGGTACACTCCTAGGGTATAACTCTAAATTCTATTTCAACCCCTTATATCCTGATTTTTACTTGAATTTCCCCTTCAACCCGGTTCAAAGTAAAAAAAAAAAAAAAAAAGTCTTAGTTGTTTTCATATGTTGCTGTCCAGATAGGTGAATAAAATACGAGAATAAAAAATTAAAGCGTGTGAAGACCTTCAGGGTCAATATCAGCTTTTGAGGGGACTCGCAACTAATTCTGCAAATCACTGCAATAGAACATGGAAAATATTTAGTCATTTCAATTGCTTTACACAGGTGCAATGTCAGTACCACGTAACATCCATTGGGGGTAAGAATATTCTCTCTCTCTTAGGTAAGTTCAAAAAACCTAAAGGCTATCATCGGAGGAGAAACCAAGAAACCAGCGACAGCTGGCAGGGCAGCACTGAGCACACTGAGATGATTTGGAGAAACCATCCAGATACCACAATTATTGTAGCACTTCAATAATACAGCATTTTTGGGGAGAGTAGTGAAGCTCAAGCCATTTATTCGAAAAGCAAACACTTAGTTCCATCTGGAGGTTGCCAGGAATCATGCAACGGAGCCTGGGGCCTTGTGAAAAAAGCAACATTTCTGCCAGATGAAAGTAAAATTGAGCTCTTCAGCTTGAAAGCTGAGTGCTATGTCTGGTGCACACCAAGTGCAGCTCTCAAACCTGTTAATTCCTTTCCTACCATCAGACACTGTGATTGCAGCATCATGCAATCCAGTTGCTTTCAGCTGAATGTTTGTACCAGGAATCATCGTGAGAGCTGTGTGCTAGCATGTCTGTGAGGGCACATACTTCATTTCAGTCAACCAGATGTTCAGTTAGGGTGAAGATTCACAATGCAACAGAAAGATGATCCCAAGTATGCAGCAGAAACGTCTGGAAGTGACTTGAAGGCAACATTATGACTCACTTACCCTAAGCCTGACATGGAGCCTCTGATATTCCACCCTCTATGTGAGCAAATACAACATTTCTGAACAGTTTTTAAAATTGAGCATACCTTAACGCAACAATATATTGTTTTTTTTGCTTTCATTTGTGAACAAATTTTGACTTGAATATTCCCCTGACACCCAGCATAGAAATATTAAAGTATCTCACCCCCCACAATAGACGAGTATGGGTGTCACAAGCTCTCTTTGCCAATATTTACAAAAAATTTATTGCTTATTTTCGAAGTAGTATTGTAATTTTTTTAAATGTATTTTGTACTTTCTACTGCACAGAATTTTTTTTTTTTCTTTTTTTTGAGAAAGATAAGAGACTCCTGAGTCTTATTGGGCCAGGGGAATAAATTCTTTGCCAGACTTTAAAGCCACGATTAGCAATATGCAATCTTGGTCTACTTCCTCTCTGTTTGTGTTGTTAGCAGTTCCCTCCCTCCTCCCCACATCATCACATGAATGTGCAGTGGTTTTTGCTACAGCGCTGTACAATATTAGCTAGCCATGCACAGCAGTGATGAAGAGCAGTAGCTCATCTACTTCAAACCAGATGCAATAAAATCAACCACTGGTGGCACATATTGCTTGCCAGCCTTCTACTGAAGTCTGGGGCTAATGATACATTATACTTGTATTGAAACTTCCATTTGAATATGCTGTTTTAAAATATTAGCTAGTTTAGTTGGTGTCTACTGACTAGATTGGTAGTTAACTAAAGTTAGCAGCAGCTAGAGGCATTTTATCTGTCTTAGCTGGCTATCAATGAGTGGATCACATTTGGCTGGCTCACCAGACAATTCTGATATCATTTACATACATAAATAGATCACCTGGGAGCTGTATATTGTGTTTTCAAAGCCACTAAGTTCTCTAATGACCACTTGTGGTTAACAACCTGAGCTCTGAGGCTGCAGTTGATAATAAGATTTTAATTTTAATTTGAGTTGTTATAACTTTTTTGTCTCATAACTAGGAAAGGACAATACATTATTCTGTAATGTTCCACTTCTCAGTCATCCACTTGTCTGTAAAGTTAGCAAACCTTACGGAGTTCGTTTTCTGCTCCAATGAAGCACATATAACTACAGCTACCATTAGCTACTGAGCTAAGAAAAAGCTCCGTTGCTATTGTTACACAGCAAACCAAGCTGAAGTGTGCCCTAAATTATCAGTCCCCAGGGAGTTTTAGACTGACTTTAGTGAACTGGCTAAAATCCATTACAAAACAAAAAAAGCTGGTTAAGAAATTTCCATAGCAGTTTACCTGAACAGAAGGAATACATCTCGCTCTATCACTTCTCAGACCATTCAAAACTTTTAGTTTTTTTTTTTTTTTTTTTACCACGTGAATGCCAAACCAATACAAATGCAAGTCTTACATCCCTGTTTTGGCTCTTTTTTTTTCCTAGCAGCTATGTTTTCTTCATTATTTTATTCAGCTGTCTTAAGTCTATTTGTGGTGTGTATGTATGTGTGTGTATATATAAACCCCAATTCCAATAAAGTTAGGACGTTGTTTAAAACGTGAATAAAAACAGAACACAATGATTTGCAAATCCTTTTTGACCTATGTTCAATTGAGTACACTACAAAGACAAAATATTTAATGTTCAAACTGATAAACTTTATTGTTATTTTGGAAATATCCACTCATTTTCAATTTGATGCCTGCAACACGTTCCAAAAAAGCTGGGACAGGGGCAACAAAAAAACTGGGAAAGTTGAGGAATGCTCAAAAAGACCTGTTTGGAACATTTCACAGGTGAAAAGGTTAATTGGGAACAGGTGAGTGTCATGATTAGGTATAAAAGGAGCATCCCTGAAAGGCTCAGTCATTCACAAGGAAGGATGGGGCGAGGTTCACCACTTTGTGAACAACTGCGTGAGCAAATTGTCCAACAGTTTAAGAACTACATTTGTCAACGTGCAATCGCAAGGAATTTAGGGATTTCATCATCTACGTTCCATAATATCATCAAAAGATACAGAGAATCCGGAGAAATCTCTACACGTAACCGGCAAGGCCGAAAACCAACATTGAATGCCCGTGACCTTCAGTCCCTCAGGCGGCACTGCATTAAAAACCGACATCATTCTACAAGTGATATTACCATGTGGGCTCAGGAACACTTTGGAAAACCATTGTCAGTTAACACAGTTTGTCGTTACATGTACGAGTGCAAGTTAAAAATCTACTATGCAAAGCGAAAGCCATATATCAACAACACTCAGAAATGCTGCTGGCTTCTCTGGGCCCGAGCTCATGTGAGATGGACTGATGCAAAGTGGAAAAGCGTGCTGTGGTCTGACAAGTCCACATTTCAAATTGTTTTTGGAAATCATGGATGTCGTGTCCTCCGGGCTAAAGCGGAAAAGGACCATCCAGATTGTTATCAGCGCAAAGTTCAAAAGCCAGCATCTGTGATGGTATGGGGATATGTTAGTGCACATCTGTGAAGGCACCATTAATGCTGAAAGGTACATACAGGTTTTGGAGCAATATATGCTGCCATCTAAGCAATGTCTTTTTCAGGGATGTCCCTGCTTATTTCAGCAAGACAATGCCAAGCCACATTCTGCAAGTGTTACAACATCTTATCTTTGTAATAAAAGAATGCGGGCAATAGACTGGCCTGCCTGCAGTCCAGACCTGTCTCCCATTGACAATGTGTGGCGCCTTGTGAAGCGCAAAATATGAAAATGGAGACCCCTGACAGTGGAGCAACTGAAGTTGTACATCAAGCAAGAATGGGAAAGAATTCTACCTACAAAGCTTCTGCAATGAGTGTCCTCAGTTCTCAAACGCTTATTGAGTGTTGCTAAAAGAAAAGGTGATGTAACACCGTGGTAAGCATGCCTCTGTCCTAGCTTAACATTTTGCAGGCATCAAACTCAAAATGAGCGAATATTTCCAAAAAAAACAATAAAGTTCATCAGTTTGAATATTAGATATCTTGTCTTTGTAGTGTACTCAATTGAATATAGGTCGAAAAGCATTTGCAAATCATTGTATTCAGTTTTTTTTCACATTTTACACAACGTCCCAACTTCATTGGAATTACATATATATATATATATATATATATATATATATATATATATATATTTATACAGTGCTGTAATAAAGTATTTTCCCCCTTCCTGATTTCTTATTTTTTTGCATATTTGTCACACTTAAATGTTTTAGATCATCAAAAAAATCTTAATATTAGACAAAGATATCCCGAGTAAAGATAAAATGCAGTTATTACTTTTTCACATAGGGCCAGGTAGGTTTGGATAGCTTTTTTTCCTGAATAAATTAAATCATAATTTAAAAACTGAATTTTGTATTTACTCGGGTTATCTTTGTCCAATATTAAAATTTGTTTGAAGATCTGAAACACTTCAGGGGTCTTCATGATTTTGACTGATTTTCAACCTTGTGGCATTCATAAAATCATTAATATTCAACTGATTGACTTGAAATTTGGAATGAAGTTGTATCTGTTGGAGATCTATGAAACGACATAGGATATTCTAGGTAGGTGCGTACCTAGGGGGTTAATTTTGAAAATGAAGTAAATTGATATAGCATTTTTGTTATGGTTACATAACAGAGCTCATTAAATATTCATAAATGTTCCAAACAAGAAAAATCCTATGTCATTTCTCAGAACTATCTTAACCCTTTCATATGAGACTAATTTGAGTAAAATCTGCCCATGGTTTATTGAAATATCAGTGCCACAAAATATCTTCAGATTCTGTCATTAAAGTGCCGTTTCCATGGCAACCATGTAAATTTTTATCAAAATACTACATTTTATGAGGTTCAAATCATGTTTAGTATGTTTTTTAGTTAGTTTTTACATTATTATGGTTATTTCTACAATTTACCCGAAGACCCCTTAAGTGTGACAAATATGCAAAAAAATAAGAAATCAGGAAGGGGGCAAATACTTTGTCACAGCACTGTATATGTTACAGTCAGATTGTGAAACCAGTCATTTCATAAATTGACTAAAAATTTCAGTAATTTCATGAAATGGCTAGCACTAAACTTCAGTCATTTCACAAAATGACTGGTTTCACAATCTGACTGCAACACACACACAAACATACACACATGCATACATATATATATATATATATATATATATATATATATATACTATTCAAAAAAAGTAGGGGATATTGGATTTACAAGTACCATGAAATGCACATCATGAGGTCAGGAAGGAAACAAATGACATAAAAACATTAAGGAAACATTAGTCAATTTATTCGAAACCCTGTGTACAGTCAGTAAAGGACAGATTCTCCAGAATAAGGTTCGACACAAACACAGGGTCACACAGCAAATTTACCACCATTGTGAAACAGAGTCAGTAGCGGTAAAACCCCTCGGTTGGCTAGTCAAGCTCGACCCGGGCGTGGCATACTCCTAACGAGGCGTCCCAGGTCATTTTGGGGAACGTTATTCCATTCCTGTTGCAATGCTGCAGCAAGTTCTTGGACATTGGCAGGAGGTTGTTGACGTTAGGCGTAGCCGCTGTCCAAGCATGTCCCAGACATGCTCGATGGGGAAAAGGTCCGGACTGAGTGCTGGCCATGGTAATGTGGTGATATTCTGCTGCTGGAGGTAATCTGTAACGATCCTGGCCCTATGACATCTGGCATTGTCATCTTGGAAAATGAAACGGCGGCCATAACGACGTGCAAACGGCACAACATGGGGTGCCAAGATGTTGTCCCGTAGTACTGCCCTGTGACACGTCCAGCAACAACATGCAAGTCTGTTCTGCCGGCAGCAGTGATGCCTCCCACACCATTACAGATCCACCCCCATACGGATCATGTCTAATGACGTTAACGTCATGGAAACGTTCGTTACGTCGGCGCCAAACCCTCCTGCGTCTGTCAAGGAAGTCCACAGTGAACCTCGACTCATCTGAGAACATTATGTTGTTCCATTGGCGATTATCCCAGCGTTGATGATGGCGACACCATTGGAGTCTGGCCCTAATGTGACGATCCTCAAACAGGGAATGACACGAGGATGTCGGGCGTGTAAGTGAAATCTGTGCAGACGATTCCTGATGGTCTGGCCACTCACTACCAAGCCAGTATCCCTTTGAAGTTGAGACCTTATCTGATTTGCTGTTACAATACGATTTCTCAAGACAATAGTGCAGATGAATCTGTCCTGAGCCTGAGTTGTTGCCCTTGGTCGACCCGGATCGTGGTCTATCCTGAACAGACCCTGTAGCACGATGTCTGGACCATAATCTGCTGATGACAGACTGGGAAACATTCATTGCCCTTGCCACAACGACCTGTCTTGTGCCAACCTGTAGCATGCCAAGGGCACGTAACCTCTCCTCCTGTGTTAGGCGGCGCATGGTCTCTGTTTAATTAACGACTTCAACCACTGATAATCTGATGCTTTCTTTCAAAATCTTCCTTTACAGTGGCTCTAACCTTCCAATTCAGAGTCATGCAAATTTGTGGCACAACCCCTTGATCATCAATAGCATCCCGTGCAGATCGTGAGAGTGTCATTGATGTGTTTGGGTGATGAATTTCTTTGGAAATGCTTCCTCAGTAAGGAACTATACAACATGGTTTCGTATCCTTTGTATATGTATGAAAATTTTGATCTCAAAATAAAATATCCCTACTTTTTTGAATAGTATATATATATATATATATATATATATATATATATATATAAAATATACATACACACTGTATATATGTATGTGTGTGTGTGTGTGTCTTTTCACGGTACTGGGTAACAAAAGCATGACCGTGAAACAAGAAAACGCCGATTCTTACTGAATTTCGAAAGACGTCATTATTGCTTACGGGTAACATCAACTGTACAATTCATTCAAGCGATATCTTATCGGACAAGGTTATTTTGAAGCATAACTTCCATCGCGGTGGACTTGAAATGGTTATGAATGAATCAGTCACTGCAAGATAAGATATTTTCCCCAAATGAAATCAATAATGCAAATTATGTGGAAAAGTCATGAAAATAGCTGTCAGTAATGTCTTACCTTGCAGGAGGATGGCCAATTGCTGAACAATGATCAAAAGTAAGGATGGATTCAGACGATGTTTATCATAATTCCCTTTTCACTTAAAGGTGCACTATGGAAGTTTATTTACTTTCACTTCTGTTGACATTCGAACTGAAACAAAACAGAAGTAGCCCGCCCCTCCCTCCCATAGTTCCCTCTTTCCCATGCTTCCATAACTGTCATCTCTTGTCGGTGATTGGCCGGGACGGTTTGTTATGTTATGGGGCACAGCCTGTGCCCCTTGTGTTTATTTGCAGTTTGTGATGCCTATGCGGTCTCCAGAGCCTGGGTTTTTTTTTTTTTTTTTTTACAGTGAATTTAGGGGCAGGCAGCTAGCGGATCATGGAGAGATGTCGGTGAATTGAGACAAAAATATAATCGCGCAAAAAATAAACAAACTTGAATAGTGCACCTTTAACAGTCGTTGCTGCATGCAAAATTGTGGACATGAAAGGTATGGTCGCAGAAATCAGCCGACTCACAGCAGCACACAGGAAAACTTTCCTTGCCGATAAATGTGTGCAGAATCAATCCATAGGTCAAGAAAAATCAATAAATTGATGCATGCAATCAAAGAATAAAAATCAAACTTTGACTTCGGTAACAGTTGCGATTTACAAGACACAACATGATGTTTAATATTTGATTTAATGGTGTTCAAAAGCAACGGATATTAGCGGTCAAGAAGATAGTTTATCAGCGTAAGGAAAGTCATTTCTTTGTGGAGTAGCAGTACATTTGAGCAGTGCCAGTGTGCCACTTTTCAAGACCTGCTTGCCGTGGTAACAGTCATTAGCGCAGCGGACACATCAGGCAACAACCATTACCCAATAATTTCAGTCTGATATCATCCTATGTTCTGACCAGAAAAGGTTTGTTACAAAGTGGAATTTATTGTGAGTGAATAACCTCTGGGCAAATGCACATGATACTTACTATTTGTAATTTCCCCTCATCCGTTTTGATAGTAACTGATTTTTGATGTCACATTTTGGTGTTCTTATTTGAGCCAAAAAATCATTTTAATTTAATTTAAAAAAACGTACTTGGGTTCAAGTGGTAATTTTATTCTCGCTATACTGTATCTCCCCTGTGTGCCAAACAAAATGAACATGAATTAAAAGCATCAATCATTATCCACTGATAATAAAACAATGAACCACAACTATCCCTGAAATCTCTCCAGTGTTGTGAAAAGACACACAAACAAACACACACACACACACACCACAGCTTTAAGGGGATCTATTTAGCTATTTATTCAAATTGTGAATGGTTTTCAAGACCTGTAGATTGTCCATGGACAGCAATTCAACAATTTCAATTTTTAATTGGAGGAGGAAATGCTTCCTCAGTAAGAACTATACAACATGGTTTCGTATCCTTTGTATATATGAAAATTTTGATCTCAAAATAAAATATCCCCTACTTTTTTGAATAGTATAATATATATATATATATATATATAAAATATACATACACACTGTATATATGTATGTGTGTGTGTGTGTGTCTTTTCACGGTACTGGGTAACAAAAGCATGACCGTGAAACAAGAAAACGCCGATTCATACTGAATTTGAAAGACGTCATTATTGCTTCACGGGTAACATCAACTGTACAAATTCATTCAAAATTTATCTTATCGGACAAGGTTATTTTGAAGCATAACTTCCATCGCGGTGGACTTGAAATGGTTATGAATGAATCAGTCACTGCAAGATAAGATATTTTCCCCAAATGAAATCAATAATGCAAATTATGTGGAAAAGTCATGAAAATAGCTGTCAGTAATGTCTTACCTTGCAGGAGGATGGCCAATTGCTGAACAATGATCAAGAGTAAGGATGGATTCAGACGATGTTTATCATTATTCCCTTTTCACTTAAAGGTGCACTATGGAAGTTTGTTTACTTTCACTTCTGTTGACATTCGAACTGAAACAAAACAGAAGTAGCCCGCCCCTCCCTCCCATAGTTCCCTCTTTCCCATGCTTCCATAACTGTCATCTCTTGTCGGTGATTGGCCGGACGGTTTGTTATGTTATGGGGCACAGCCTGTGCCCCTTGTGTTTTATTTGCAGTTTGTGATGCCTATGCGGTCTCCAGAGCCTGTGTTTTTTTTTTTTTTTTTTTACAGTGAATTTAGGGGCAGGCAGCTAGCGGATCATGGAGAGATGTCGGTGAATTGAGACAAAAAATATAATCGCATAAAAATAAACAAACTTGAATAGTGCACCTTTAACAGTCGTTGCTGCATGCAAAATTGTGGACATGAAAGGTATGGTC
This sequence comes from Gymnothorax javanicus, assembly GCA_029692085.1. Lineage (NCBI taxonomy): Eukaryota > Metazoa > Chordata > Actinopteri > Anguilliformes > Muraenidae > Gymnothorax > Gymnothorax javanicus. Next base: position 35,682,995 of record CM056202.1, read on the forward strand.
GCTTGAGAAATCAGCCGACTCACAGCTGCACACAGGAAAACTTTCCTTGCCGATAAATGTGTGCAGAATCAATCCATAGGTCAAGAAAAATCAATAAATTGATGCATGCAATCAAAGAATAAAAATCAAACTTTGACTTCGGTAACAGTTTTAATTTACAAGACACTACATGATGTTTAATATTTGATTTAATGGTGTTCAAAAGCAACGGATATTAGCGGTCAAGAAGATAGTTTATCAGCGTAAGGAAAGTCATTTCTTTGTGGAGTAGCAGTACATTTGAGCAGTGCCAGTGTGCCACTTTTCAAGACCTGCTTGCCGTGGTAACAGTCATTAGCGCAGCGGACACATCAGGCAACAACCATTACCCAATAATTTCAGTCTGATATCATCCTATGTTCTGACCAGAAAAGGTTTGTTACAAAGTGGAATTTATTGTGAGTGAATAACCTCTGGGCAAATGCACATGATACTTACTATTTGTAATTTCCCCTCATCCGTTTTGATAGTAACTGATTTTTGATGTCACATTTTGGTGTTCTTATTTGAGCCAAAAAATCATTTTAATTTAATTTAAAAAAACGTACTTGGGTTCAAGTGGTAATTTTATTCTCGCTATACTGTATCTCCCCTGTGTGCCAAACAAAATGAACATGAATTCAAAGCATCAATCATTATCCACTGATAATAAAACAATGAACCACAACTATCCCTGAAATCTCTCCAGTGTTGTGAAAAGACACACAAACAAACACACACACACACACCACAGCTTTAAGGGGATCTATTTAGCTATTTATTCAAATTGTGAATGGTTTTCAAGACCTGTAGATTGTCCATGGACAGCAATCCAACAATTTCAATTTTAATTGGAGGAGCAGGAGCAGAACTGAGAAAGGGGAAAAGTCATCCAGGTAAGGCCTGCCCAAAATATAGCACCATTAATGGAGAGGTGGGGGTGGGGGTTGGGGTTGTGAAGGTTAAGATATGAGCATCTTGTGGGTTTTGCAGGTGTATTATGTGTGTGCCCATGGGGCATGCAGTTTAACATCGAACAGCCATAGTTTTGTTTTCGAAATTGCACTGTTTCATGTAAAATATGTGTTTTTGAATTACAATGTATGTATATTTGCATCATAAATATGGTAACTGGTGCTAAAGGAGGGCAAAATTAGCATTTCAGTGACTTCATATTATATTGTGACCGCAAAAAGTGAAAAAAAAATCCATAGGGGATGAATTCTGTCACAAGCTCTGTATAATATTCCAGCAATACATTTGCTGGTAGAAAAGCAGTTTGTTTTTATCTCTTCTGGGAGAAAAGAAGTGGTTTATGTCAAACATTTCTGAAACAAAATAATTGATGAAAACGGCCTTTCAAAGCATTGTCAGTCAGTGATGTAGCGACTGCATGCTGAAGCAAAACAAAATTGGCCCCGTTTTATTCTCCATCATTAATTCACTTGCAAAGTTGTGTTTTTTTTCCCCTCATTTTAGGCAAACTGATTAAAGATGGCGCCCGGCAGTGTTGCATCTCACACTTTTGGTGTTATTGTGGGATTCACACATCAACTTAATTAATGTCTGTTTTAATTACTGCCAGAGATTTGTTTTTTGGTGTGAGCTTTCTTTAACAGTGCTTGTCAGTTTACTTTTTCTTGTTTATCTTGTTGCTTTATTGCATCCATTCCCCAAAACCATTTCCTGCTGAGATGTATTAAGTGGAGAATGTTGAGTATTGAGGTGGATGGTTAGTAACATTCTTATTCTCTTTCATCACTTAATACTAAGTATACCCGGCTACACATTAGGATACAGTGCCCACGCCTCAACCTTTACAATTGAATTATGACTACAGAGTGATTATGTGTCCATTGCGGTAAAAAATTAGCCCATTAATCAAAGGACTTTTTTGTGGGGCTGCCATGATTTTATTTTTCTTCAGATGGGGTATGAATAAAATTCAGGCTTCACCGGTCGTATTTTTGTGGAAGTCCACCAATTATTTTCCCTCCTGCAAGGCTCAGAACCTGAGAAAGTTGTAATAGCATCTTTCGGTTGAGCCTGGTAATAATGTTAGTCACATTGTGTCATGATGATTGGAGTACTAGGCTTACAAGTCCAAGGATGTGGATTGAGTTCCCAGGTGAGATACTGACATTACACTCTGGAACAAGGTACTTAACCTGCACTGAGTCAGTAATAATATCTTGCTGCATTAAAGTCAATTATGTAACAAGATGGAGAAAGTTAAGTACATTTCTCTGCTTGTGTTTTCTGGATATGAATGCCTGCGGAATGCCTTAGTTATGTATGGTCTGGAAAATAAAACATGACCCAAGCGTCAATCACCAGGCTGTAGCCCCGCCCTACCCCCCCTTCCCTCCCGCTTTACTCACTTATTATTTGGTAGAGGCTGTTGGCAGACTATTAAACAGCCGCCCTCTGAAGCTAAACAGCAAATCGCGCCTTAAACATGAATCCCTGCGGTGTCGCACAGTAACAGTGGCTGTCACTCAGTCACTCAGCCTCTGCGGACTTCATTACCGCATAAATACCCCACAACCTCCCCGGTTCTGCCGCGACTGACAGCAAGCCCGTCCAGTGCTTTGACAAAGAGATGTTTCAAAGACATCTTTACGCGAGACAGCACTCAGATTGTACATCTGGAAAATGACAGCACACATTGGAGCTGGGAAAAGCATCTGCGTAGCCCAGTGGTCACCGCGCCAGGTCCTGAAGATGGACCATTCTGTTGCGTTTCATTACAACTTTAATCTGCCGCCTTCGGGTCCACAAATTACCACCTAACACAGATCTCTTGCTTGAGCCCCGTCTCATCCCGACTCGTCATATCGTGATCCTACCTGACCAAGCGTTGATGTATGACGAAAAAGGAGCCTTTTGGCATCCTTATTTGACGCCAGTGTAAAACGAATCCTAACTCCTAACCCTTAACCCAAACCCTAACCCTAAATGTCAAATAAGGACACTAAAAGCCTCCTTTATCATCATGTATCGACCCTTGGTCAGGTGGTGTCGCTATATGACAAGTCAGGATGAGAATGTGTTGCTTGCTTTTGTGTGTGGTGGGCAATTCCAGATATTTTTTTTTAATTTTTTTTGATATAAAACATTAAGATTTATTCATTTAATCCCACGATTCACAACGCCCAGGGCGGAGGATTTTATTATTATATTTTTTTTTTAATTTGGCATCTCAATCCTACCGAATCTGGAATGCCCAATTGGTGAAGCTATGCACAAAAAAAAGGCTTGCTCATATCAGATCATGACCCATAAAAACATTGCTTTGCCAATTCAGGAGAGATTCGAATAGACAGTTCGAAACAGGCTCTCCTCCTAGACAAGCACGCCCCTGTCAACCACGTCCCAGCTTTTGGGGAACTTATACACTCATTGCACCAAGTTGAATCTTCGCAAGTTCAGACATGCTCGATGGGGAAAGGACTGAGTGCGGAGGATACCCGGACATGACCAGGCTTAGAATCTTCCTGACGAAGATGTTGTCCCGCCTGGACCCAACAACATACAAGAGGCAGCTGATGCCTCCCACACCATTACAGATCCACCCCCATACACAATGTCTAATGAACAAAACAACTATTGTTAAGAATCCCATCCCGCAGTCCCTTCCCAATTTGCAACCCTATAATGCGATCCCCTCAATAGCCAATTGTGTGCTACTCTGAAAAAAAGCTGCCGACCACTGCCGGCTGTGCGGATGAATCTGTCCTGAGCCTGGAGTTGTTGCGGATAAGGTCTCCTGAACCCCTGTAGCGGACGTAATAGTCACAGACTCTTCATTGCCCTTTTGGTAACAACGCCGCGCATGCCAAGGGCACGAACTAGACCGAATGAGCTATCCAGCAGCTCAATTCCTCAGAGATATTTTAACAAAATGTCCCCCCCGTGATGAGACAATAAACCATCCTCCAAACGAAATCCTGTTGACATATTAAAAAGTTTTTTTTTTTTTTTACAATTTATGGGTATAATAGTGCACTACTATTTTTTTTTTTTAGGAAAAAATAGTCCATATTTCCCACCATTTTCATTTGGGGATCATTTTAGTGTCAGTCACGGAGGGGACCTTTGACGACCACAAAGGAAAAAGCGATCAGAGTCCAAATTGAGCATTTTTGTACATTTTATATATTATATATTATTAAAATATTTATAATATATATATATATAATATCATATATTATTATAATATTTTATATATTGTATATTTTTTTGCATATTTTTTCAGTGCTTTCTATCTAAGATCGTTTTGAATTTTTAATTCAATCATTTTTTCATGATCATTTTTCCATTGTGGTCTTCATTTGGTTGACAATACCTCAGAATGGCCCTGGTGCACTTTGGCAGCATTAGAGAGGGAAAGCCTACGGGATGGTAGATCTCCTGAAGCTGGTTGGGTGACTGCAGGTGGTGCCCAATTCTGCCTCGGAGTGCAGCTGCCTAAAGTAAAGTGGCTTCCTGTCTCTGCCTGTGATGAAACGGTAAGTGGCGTAAAATAAGCGGATGAATCGCAGACAGGTGCGGGAGCGGTTCTCCTGGGGCTCAGGGGCTGCGTGATTAAGCTGGTGGTAGATAAGCATTTGAAACTCAAAGACCCACTGCAAGTGAATGGAGTCTTCTGGGGTAATAAATACGCATTAACTGTAATTACTCTGCAGCTTTCTAAAGGTTGTCTCAGCAATATTGCCACAGAGGTTTCTGCTTGTCCTTTTATTATTATTTATGAGCGTCGTGCGCAGTTTCATTTCAGATTACGTGCAGACTGATACCAAGGAAATATCTTTTTTCTAAACTCGTTTGAGAGCGGAGCTTGCCCAAGTGGGTAATATCATTTTCCATAATTCAAGTCTTATTCCACCAGAAACTGTGGCCTGGCTTTCACCTTCTCTTATTTCTTTTTGAAATACAGATATCAATGGCGCAATGGACTCAACGTATGTATGGTCATGCACGTGTTTCACGCGCATTCATGCACACAGGTAACAGTCAAAGAAACGTGGAAGGGCACGCTCAGATATCAAACCTTTCCTGAAATAAGATTCATAATTACAGCGGTGGTCGGTTTTGTTGTGCTTTTTCAAAGGTCTTTATACCTTGATACACATACTTGGTATGTATGAGTTGTAAGTTTTATTCTATTTCCATTTTCACAGATACTGTAGGTGGCTCTTTATGATTGTGATTGAACCTTGCACATTGTAGTATGGCTTCATGTCTTGAATACAATGTTTATGTATGAATTAAAGATTTGATTTCTCCTCATTTTTAACAAAAAAAATAAATAAATAAACATGGTTGTATTTCTCTTTTGTGGGCTGAGGATTAGATTTCAAGAATTTGCTGGTATTTGAGATTGTTAATTGTTTTCTGTATGTATTCCCATTTATTTCTTTTATGCTGTATACTGAATTTTATTCTCCTTGACCTTTCTTGGCATTTTGGATGGTTAACCACACCTATTGTAATTAATTTTGTCAGCCTATTGGTGTAGACAACGTATAAATATTGGTGTATTTTCAATTTTTAAACATGATGACCAGACGAAGATCCGAGTTGGATCGAAACGTTGTCCCTATTTAATAAATAAAAAATTTTCTCGGTGGATTGCGGTAGTGTGCAGGCGTCCCTTCCTTTCTCCATTGACACGTTTTATTTGATAGCCTTGCACCTACATGTGATGTGCATATAATTCTTTCTTCTTGCCCTCAGTCAAACACATAAAGATGCATAGAAAGCATAGAAATATAATTTGAACATCTTTACTCTGCAGTATTTTTACACATCAAATGAACCTGTAATGTGCCTCACCCCTTTTACCTTTAGAAAAATTTGCAAACCAGGTGGAAGAAGAGCTGGACACAAACAGTAATAATGATAAGTGCACACACACGCACACACAGGCACACACACACACACACACACACACGCACACACACGCAAGCATGTTTTTCTATCCCCATGGGGACAAAAAATTATTTTTTCCCCAAAATCCTATATCCATGCCCCCGAGCCCGAATCTGACCGTTTCGTTTATCCCTTCCCTGACCCTCACCCTAATCTTCAAGCTAACTTTAATCCCAGCCAAAACCTTAATTTATAGCCTCACCTTAACCTAGAGCCCAATTTTAATACATGCGTACACGTGCGAACGTACACACACACGCGCGCACACACACACACAGGCGCTAATGCTCAAATTAGGCAAATCCCACAAAGAGGAAGCAAATCTGTGAAAGAGAGGGAGACACAGATGCAATGCCTGCAGCTGCTTGACTGGCAGGCAAGAGTTCATTTCACATACCACTGGAATGCTGTGTTTACTTTTCACACTGCTTAATTTCTACAGCTGAAACACCATCGCACTGGATAAATTTTTATATTGTTTGCCCGGCCGTGTGGATATGTATCACTCTCAGTAATGTCCCACAGTAATCCACAGTAAATATTTGAAAATACCGCAAAATAAATCAACCCTAAAATGCTAAAAATGGGATTTTTATATGGGCTCTGAAATGAAGTTGAGCAGTAAAGCTGCCTCTTTTTTTGAGAATTAAATTATTAGAAGAAATCAAATTGTAAAAACAATAAAATGGAAGAATGGCTGTAATTGGACACTTTTTGGAGGTTTATTGTGTGTGATTACTGTTTTGCAGCTGCCAGAGCCTTATCTAATCATCGTTTCATTTTTAGATGTAGGTGTTTGCCCATCAGACAGTGAGTGCCATGATTTATTGGACAGTGACGCATTTTCTGTTGTTTTGGTTCTGTTGACTGAATCGATTGTGGATCTGAATCCACTTGCACATGCATTTTACATGCTGAAGACAAAAAGTTCTCGAAACAAGCAGGAACTGAACATGGCTGCAGTGTATGGCTGACAGCGCATCATCAAGGAACATGCCCTGCATATGGTGATGCATTATGATGATGTAATAGGTATGTGACCAAATTTGAAAAATCTCATTGTATCTTTTCAGACTCAAAGTTCTAGAATATAGAACCAAAATAAATGTTTCACTGTTCAATGAATCACTGTTCAATGACACACACTGCATATACATCTAAAAGTGTCTCAGTGTTTACTGTCGATATCCTTATGGTCTGTGGTAGCACAAGACCCCGTCCGTATTCATTGTTTTTCACAAACTGTTTATGTATTTTTATGTAAAATGTATGTATGTGGTATTGCTGTATAATATCATGTGCATACTTCAGACTCTCTTTAGAATTTAGAAGCCACCAAAAATGTTCTCTTTCACTTTGGCCTTATTCAGTTCATTCACAAACAGAATTCAGATGAGCCTTGACATTTTGTTGACATTCAGGATTGCTATTCTGGTCCTCATTCTGGGTTTAACTGAAACAACATACAGTACCTATACATTCCCGTCTGGCAATCTGCGACATCTTGCTTGCGGCCCCTGATTGCTGGAGATGAAATCCAGAGAATATCAAACCCTCCCCTGCCTGTCTGGTTCCCCAGTTCCACAGGCTTACAACACATGACTTCCAGTTCATTCACTTGGATGTTTTTCTACAGAATTTAAGGTTCATTCCAATCAAATACGCAACATGTGTCAATGACAAAACATGACTCGCTGGCATTCTCACGCACCTGCCAAATTCATTGTTATAGTATCTGCTTTACTGAGTTGTGTTACGATCCGGCTCATAGGAAGATTACATAGAGGTCACGCAAGGAAACACAGGTTGAAAAGGAATTTATTGACGTAAGCTTGATAAATGACTGCGAATGACACAAAAGGTCAAAACAAGGAAGAGAGAAGTGCACAGCAAAATCAGGTACAAGCTGGATCATCCTTGTTAAATGGGAGAAGGCAGGTTAAGCACTGCTTTTTACGCTGGTGGGCCTCGCTATCTTTAAATGGCATTTCACAGCACCACCCAGGAATGGCTGAGAAAGAGGCTTAATTAGATTAAAGTTGTCTGACACCATAAAGTTGGGCTTTTATTGCCACACCCTTTGGCTTCCTGTTGAGAAAAAAGCAGACCCAAGACCGGTAGAACAGCAGGGCTGTAACTGAGGGTTACACATTGAATTATGAACTTTTGAATGGGCCTTCTTGGCTTCTATTAACACGTTAGAATTCAAAGTAATTAATCTGGACTTAGTTTAACAGTTTTATTGCCACAGGTGTAGGCACAGTAACATTTTTTTGTGCATGAGTGTGTGTGGATGTGTACTCCTGAGTGTGTTTAAGTGTCTGCCGGTGGCATCTCCAGCCTAAGAGAATGCACTCCCAATAGGTTTTGTCTTGAACTTACATACAGCGTGCTCAGAAATGTTTCCAAATAAAAACGGTTCCCATATGAATGTAAGTCTCAGCTAAAGATGTGAAAATACGTGTTCAAATTGCTACAATAATAATGAATAAGACCACTGCAAATCGATCAAAAGTTTTGCAACTGATTATTGATGATGAATAACAGTGTCGTTCTATTGTAATAAGCCTGTTATAACATTCATCAGTAAAACACATTCTACCGGGCTAAAGTATCTTAGTTTCCTGTTGTTTTTGTGTTTCAAGATTCATGAAGATTCACTCTTTGCGGCAGGGAGTGGTTTTGGTCAGGGTGAATGCCAAATATGAGGGTCTGCAGATGGCAGTTGAGCAGAGCAATGGGCAGCTTTCTTCAGACACAGTGGGGAAAAAGAACATCCTGCAAAACTAAAGCGAAGATGGAGTGTGTGTGTGTGTGTGTGTGCGTGTGTCTGCGTATGTGAGTGATTGTGTGAATGTGAGATTTGGCATGAATTTATACGGGCATTCATACTTGATTGTGTGCCTTTGTGTGAGCACGAGAGAGAGAGAGTGTTCTGTACTTCAATTATCTTGTTTTGCTTTTGTCAGGACTGCTTTTGACCTTGTATTATGGAGTAAGAGCCGCCACTTTGCAGGAGTGTCAGCACAGCATGATCTGTGAGCTAATGGCTGCTGTCTTCTAGATGTTTCCCCTTTGGACATCACCTCGAACGCTCTTCGTAGAGTAAAAGGTCTTTTTTTCATTTATTTGCTGTCTGTATTGCACCAGAGTCTTCATTGCTGTCTTCAGTCTGGAAAACTGTATGAGAGATCAATGACTTCATTAGCAATGCACTGCGAGCCATCGCAACTAAGACTGTTGCAGTCTATTTTGTGAAGGATCCTCAATAGCTTTGAACCCATCAGAGTCTTCAGTCATCCCCATTGCGATGCATTTCGTTGAGGTCTTGACAGCAGCCTCAGCAAGACTCATTATCTGGGGAAAGTCAGTTGCAGTGTGGAGTAGCATAACTGGGTGTGGCCATTGGTGTGCATTTGCCACTGAAGGACTGTTATTCATGGATGGTGATCAGCAGCAGTTACTTCACTGCCAGGCGAGGGAAAAAGATGCACCGAGACTGCTGGCAAATACAGACATATTGTGGCATGTTTATTGGAACAGATCATTCTGTGAATTGTGGTGTAAATAGCCTGCGGGCCTAGCTTTACTTGAGGGATTCTGCCATCTGTCCCCTGGCATCGAGTCACAACAGAGTTTTTCCTTTCAAGCACTGATTCAATAGTCACATACTCCCAGCGTGTTCCTAATTGGGGGAACAACACATCTGCTTCCTGAAGAACAGAAGGATTTCCAAAATGTGCTCAGTCCAAAATTTTCAAATTCAAGATAATGGTGGTGGCACACTTTTATAGAAATAGAAATATTTTTGCAAGGTTCTTAATGCTGCATTATGTGCTCAGTTCAGTCGTATCACACCTGTTTTTCCAAAACGTGCTCAGTCTGCCGGCCCCAATCAGACTAAATGCACTCGGTTTAAGTGGCATTAGCTGCACGGAAGATGGTTTATCCCTCCGTCTTGCGGCATTATGGCAACAGGCTTAAAGGTCCCCTATCATTAAAAAGCAAAGGATGTAAAGAAGCTCCTCAAATTATTTAAGGTAACTGATGCCACTGCAACTTTTTCGAGGTGGCGTGCTCTGCCGCTGATGAAGAAAGTGATGTCACACCAGACATCTTTTACAAAGACGAGCCCCCCTTGTAAAGCTGTAAAGCTAAAGAATGTTAGCATTTTGTGCTTGTATTGTAAAAGGAAAAATTACTAATAATATTTTTTAAACATAACAAACAGACATTCATGTCTACAAACAGCGTCACTCGATTCATAATTATTTTACATATGATTAGCTCGCCGAGACGAATGTCCTCGGAGAGGTATTGCCATACCCTCTGCGTCGGCATCCGTGGACAGCAAGGTTAAAGTTTTCCGGAGAGCTGTGCTGTCTTCTGACAACTCTTGTTGAACATAGGTACTATGGAGAAATAATTCTAAATACATGATGGCTGGGTTGAAGTTAATTAAAGAGAAAATATTGTCAAGTGAAGCTTTATTTAAAAAGTAACTGGATGCTCTATATGTCGTTTTACAAAACATGCCAAGTTCTGCACGTTTTGACAAAGCTTTTAAAGTTGCAATGAATTCACTTTGCAAGATTTAAATCCAATAGATTTGACAATTGGGCTTTTAGTTTGTCAGATCATTTACTTTCAAAACTAATTCAAGGATTTTTTTATACCAGAATAATAAAAAAAAAGGATCTAAATGGTTTTTTCTAGATTTACTCAATCATTTTGAGGTGAATGAGCTTATTTGGAATGACGCTCCTCAAATGCCCATGTTTACTGGACTGAAAAATAAATGTTGGGAATAAATCATTCTGTTTTTTGAAGTAAAGAAAAAGTTGTGTTTAGGGAGGCACAAAATTATGAAATGTTTACAATATATTTCTTCTGAATTGGTTTGAGTTTCAAGAATTGTGCGGTTGAACAGGGAAAGGGAGTACGGTCTGGGTGCAAAAACTGTGTTTGTGGCGTTCATTGTTAACTGAATTCAGCATTTATTTACTGATCCAATCAAATCAATATTAATGGGGTTATTCCTACTATAAAATGCAGAAAACTCTGTCTTTTTGAATCCATTTTACTCGTCAGTAGATCAGCCAATTGATTTTAAACTGTACACCGGCATTCAGCATTGCCAAAGGCAGAGTCTGACGTTGGCGATTTTCTCAATTACCTAAATGAAACTTGTTTATGAGCAAATTTACCGTGTTCTCACGCAATCCCGCACGGAGTTGTGGTGCCTACATCTGCAGAAGTCTGCACAGCCCCTTAATGTTTTAGATCGACCGTATATCGAGCTTGAGCTTGGAGATACAACTTGTGTAATACGGCATTAGCATTGCAATCGCGTGCCCATTTTATTGCTGCAAGACGGAGCCATTACATTTGCAAACTTTATGAAAGGCTTACAAATGAATTGCTGGGCTTTGATGATCACTAAGTGCTGTGGATGTCTTTATACTGAAATAAACAATTAAATGAACAGAGTCATGTCATCATTTGTCTTCCTTCTCTCAAGTGAGCATGATACTGGTGCAGCTTTGTCTGTAGCATATGCAAATTTTAATATGGAGAAAATGTGATTGTGAAAGTATCTAATTGTATTCAGAAGGGATCTGTTTTAATCTTTATTTAAAAAAAAAAAACAAAACAAAAACTGAAATAGGCCATTGGCCATTCCCCGACCTTTCAAAGCTTGGTTTGCAAATGAATGAGTGAAATTATGCCCTCACCTGAGGTATGAAAGGACACAGTAGTTCCTGTCACATTAGCGGACTCAGGAGGCCTTCAGTTTAACCGCGGCTGCTGGAATGATTGCCATCCATCAGCGCTTTATTTATTCAACAAACTTTCTGCGCTCTCTACTTATGTTGTCATCTTGTTTGAGTATTCCCAGCCCAACTGAGATGCTGTTTACATTTTGTGCTATTCTCTCTCTCTATCTCATACACACAGAACTCAAGACTTCCCTGTAGTATTTCTAAGTAACACACACACACACACACACTCACATATGCACAAACACACAAGTGCACATGCACACACACACGAGCATGCGTGTCCTTAACTATAAATGCCACATATCTAACTGTGGCCTCAGCTAAACCCTAATCTCAACTCCTAACCCTAAAATAGCTCAGTTACTTGTGGGGATCGAAAATGCCCCCTTGAGGAAAAAATAATCCCGTATTCTATCAATTCTCCGGACTTTTAGTCCCTACAGTGGTAGAAATGTATGCCCGCACACACACACACACACACACACACACACAACACAAGCACGCGCGCGCACACACACACACGTACAAACAGAGTCGGATCATCTCCCGTCTGCCTCAGCTAGTACTGTGTTTTAGCTTATCTCCTGAACACCTCCATTTACAGCCCAGTCTAGCTCCCTAATACTGGTGTGTTGCTTCACACCTCTTCCCACTATTCCACTCTGTTTGCTTCAGCTTACCAGGAAGTGTGCTGATTAAGTGTTGAAATATGTGCACATCCTGTCACAGGAATACACTCACACTTAACATGTGCTTGTGCTGATTCTCATTGCACAGTAATAAACTGTCGCATTGATAAACAACCTCCCCTGCATGTTGGATATAGTCAGATTGTCACACAATCTGCGTATTTTTACAATATGAGCAATGCTTAATTTAAACACAGAACTGTTCCTCTCACTCTACACAGCACTACCAGCTCGTACATGTTGTTCAAAGCTTGGCTGTTCTCACAATTGAGATGACTGCACAGGTTCCCTCTTCAGCTATAAGCCTGTTTGTTGAATAAAAATATTACTTATACATAGCAGGATACTCGTTGTTTAGGAGACATTGAGATCTAGAGAAAGGAGAAGGAGTTATAATATAGTGTGGAGAGAATTTTTATTGTACTGAAATACAGTTGGAGGAGACTGAAAGCTTGAAGTTCCCAAAGCAAGCAGAAACTGAAGATGGCTTCAGCGCAGCCCTGACTGAGAATCATTAGGGCTGATATCCATTGTCTGGCGATGTCTATGTGTTGCAGACTTCAAGCAGTCAGTGTATGCTAAGGATGTGCGACTGAATATTAGAAATGATCCCTTTACTCTACAATATGTTGAAGTGTCCCATGATATTTGATGCGCCCAAAAACAGCGGAGAGCACGTACATAAAGTGCTGCTCATTCTAAATGGTTTGTCCGATATGGATGAAAACACTATCAAAGCACACAGTCTGCACTTTTACCTCATTGCCACTGTATCCATTTAAAGTCAAAGTACTTGAGTACAGAGCCAAAATAAAAAAAATATAATAATAATAAAAAACATGCCACTATCCAATGAATCATAATGCTCACAGTAGATAGTCGGAGAGTCTCACCACCTCCACCTTTTTTGCGATATGTGCAATGCATTATGGGAATGCAGAACTGTTCAGCCCCCTCACACCGTTGAATGAAATGACTCTTTCTTCACACATGTTAAAGAAAAAGCTTTGCTATTCCAACCCATATGTTTGCGATGCTAAAAAAAAAAAAGCCTGTTTGCAGGCTCGATAAAATGGTTGCGCATGCACATTTCTGAATGTACATATTTTGTTTGAAGCCTACAATATTGGATGATGCTAGCATACAGCTGCAGTGTTATTTACTTTCAAACAATGTATGTGCTTCGGAGGGTTGTCAGACTTGGCATCATTTGTCACAAAATCAGTTCATATACTCTGTATTTTCGTATAGCTGCTGAGAGTAGCCAAAGAAATGATGAAAAGACGAACATTCACTCTTTAAGTGGGGATGTTTTGGAAGCAAGCATGGCGTGAGCATTGTCATATTCTGGCTATGCTCACATAAAATGTTTCAGAAAATCTCCTGTGATTTTTTTTTTTTTTCTTCTCTAACTGGATTATTTATCATCAAGTACCAATAGGGAAAATAAGTAGCAGGTATTTAAATTAGAAAGCCTGAGAGAATGAGATTGCAGAAATTAAATAGCAATGAAGAAATTAAGAAAGTTTACTGGATAGCATACTTATTAATTTTCAGGTCATTGAAGATGATTTAATTGTGAAAACCAGAGCTCAGAATTTATAATATTAGATCTTTTTATAAACTGAGATTTCTCCTGACGGGGATGGGCTCCACAGTGGGGTGAAGGAGAATCTGTGTGAGGTAGCAGGTCATTCAGTATGGGAGTTTCATGTGAGGTAAGCAAGATAACTTGAGTGGCATTGTTTATATAATGTAGGCACTGCTAAGATAATGCCGGTGGGGCTATCTAAAGCAGGTAAGATCACTGTTGGGGGCATCTGTGCGAGGTAGCTGTGCTAATGCATTTGTGAGTGTCTATATAAAGTGGGTAAAATCATTCAGGTGGGTAGTTTGTGACAGTTGCGATTTGATGGGGACACAAAGGCCTTCTGTCAGAATTCAAATTTGGCATTTTTTAAGTAATGGGTAACTGTGGTATTCACTGTATAACCTTGCCACCCATAACTGTTATGCACATTTTATTGAAATGCACTGTGTTTGCTGTCAGTGAAGAACAAATAAAACCGTTTACATTTGTTGTCGTAACCTGGCTGGAAAAACTGTGTGTGTGTGTGTGTGTGTGTGTGTGTGCGTGCGTGCGTGCGTGCGTGCATGCGTGTGTGTGTTTGTGCGTGTGCGAGCGTTGTGTGTGTGTGTGTGTGTGTGTGTGTGTGTGTGTGTGTGTATGCGTGTGGTTTTTTTTCCTAAAGCTATCCGTAGGAAGGATTTAATGGCCCCAGGAATGTAAATAGGGTGATATTAGGATTTGATTTATATAATACCCCTGTGTGGCTCCCTGAATTGAATAATACTATAATCATTTTTATACCCTCTTTGCTTCCAAGATGAACATCTCGGTAATAATATAGTCCATACAGATGTGCAGTTATTCACACTTCAAAGAAAGACAATGAAATGAGATCGGAGAATTCTCTTCGACTGTTTGCATCATTGCACCATTCATCAATTTTGATGATGAAGGAAAACCTTGTACATTTTTCAAACATTTTAAAGTAATTTTACAAGCAGTGAAACTACAGTTATGAGTCAATAATCACTGAATGCACTACCCTGGACGGCTGTTATTTTAAGCCAGTGATCAGAATATGAAAGAGTCTCTCTCTCTCTCTCACTCACACTCACACACACACACACACACACACACACACACACACACTATTTCTCTCTAGCTCTCGCACTCTCACTCTTTCACACTCTTTCTCTCTCTCTCTCTCTCTCTCTCTCTCTCTCTCTCTCTCTCCTGAATTTAGAAGTGTGGAGATTAAATGCTGATACATTTTGTAAAGCATTTAAACATTAATTCAGATTAAAATAAAACTTGATGTCTGTCAGTTTTATCTTTTCTTTTTTTTTCCTGTTTCCTTTTGCATTTTTTCATGTCCTCTAATCCTCAGTGCATTTACAGAAAGGCTCATACAGACGTACCTCCCCTGTCTCAGCTAACAGATTGAAGCCTGGCCCATGCATGGCCAGACGGGACAGGCCAGCCGCCGAGCAGTTTCAGTTTTCCCTGCACGTCTTCAAAGTCTGCTCAGAACAGACTGCCACTGTTCAGCCTGAGAGAAAGCAGGGAAGCCCGTGCAAAAAATCTGACCAATCATTAAATAGAGTCCCAGAAGACAGGGGCGGAGCTTTGAGCTTTATTGGTCATTCCTCTCAACCCTGGTGCCTGTCTGTGGAGTAAAAAGTAGAAGCATGATTCTCTCTCTCTCTCTCTCTCTATATATATATATATATATATATATAATATCTCCAACATCCAAAAAGAAACTGTTCACATTTAGAATCACAGACTGTCTTCACTGTAGTTGATGCTGAACTGCCACATTGGTGAGTGATTTGCATTCTCGTCATTTAAAGACAGGAGTGTAGTTGTCTGTCCACATAATGTCAAATCCATGTTAAATGCATAGCCATAAGTGACATTTCTCCCCTGACTTCATTTGAAACAATGCAGCATTTGAAAATTTTCAGTCAAAGAATGAAAGAATGTCATCCAAGCAATGTAGTCAAGAACATTTGGTTCATAATAGCCTTTATTTAATTGCCATTTTAGAATGGACCATAGGGTGGTCTGTAAGGCTGCCAGTGGGTCCACACCCTGCTGGGTGCCTGTTCACCATGGCAACTTACAATAACAGGGTCATGTCCAGAACACTATTGCCTATGAAGACAAGTAACAGTATTTATTGATTTTGTTGTCAAAAATATTTTGCACTCCATAATCCACACTTCATAGCATATTCAAATTTGGTGTTTGCTTTCCATGTTTCCTCAAGCGTAATTAAGTATACTAGATTACAGGCCGCAGTGGCTGCTTATCATATGAAGCGGATCTCAGAACTCCCTCCCTGTTGTTTTAAATACTCCACGAAAGAAGGTTTGAAATGGAGCATTTAAATTTGATTTAGAACAGTTTGGTTTAAATGAGTGCTTAGATTAGGACTCTGTTGATGGTGATATATTTTGGTGTGTGTGAAGATTTTAGCCTTCCCTGCTATGGTTGTATGTTTGCTAATTTTGCACATAATTTTAAAACATCTCTGTTATTAAATTGCTGTGTAGTCTTTTATTGCTCTAAATTAAAGAAAGACTTCACTCTGAGTAACTTCCGAGTTTCCAGACCTACATTTGTTTATGGTGAAATACATGGTTATGACAGAGTAATTTTCTTCTAAAAATGCAGTGGGGAAAAAAATGTTATGCTTGGTTTTTTTTAGTTTTGAAATATGCTAACAGCTAAACTGCTATGAAATATATGTAGTATCTGTGTAATGCCCTCAGTAGCTGACATTGATAAAGTATTTATGAAAGTGTCTGGTGGTTTTCTAAAACTAGTATTTGGCGTGAAATGAGAGGGGTTCTGTGTCATGTGGCTCCTGTCATTCTGCTTGAGGGAATAAAGATTTATGAAGTCTCTCCCAGATTCATATTTAGAGATTGATCATGAGCTTAGAAGCTCTCCCTGCTCGTGAGAACAGTATTTCTGTACTCTTTTCACCTTTTTCTCTGTGTTGTGTTGGGAAAATTTGTTCTGCTTGACTTTTATTTGTTTTCAGAAAAAGCTGTTGTTTTATTTAATACTGCCCTCAGCATATTTGTGGTGAGGGTCACAGTTTGCTGTAGTGGTGGTTTGACCTTGATTCCGCTATCCATTGTACGATAAATATAACAAAAGTGATTTGGTCCTGACCTATTGGGCAGCAAGAAGAGATGAATTCTCTTCCAAACTGCGCATTTCCACAGTTTACAGCATTTTGACTCTGCTTTGAAGCCCCCACATTACTGTCTATTTATGTCTGTCTGAATAAGCCAGTGCTCTCTGTTTTGTGCAGTACCCTCCCAGCCTTACCCCACCGGCTTGCGGACTTGATTGATTGTGGAAATGGCCTGTCTTGTAGCCCCTGTGGTTTTCATAGGAACATGTATGCCAAGTTCACCTGCGATCACCAAAGATTTGGATTCATCCAATGATATCAGTGCAGCTGTTGGGTCCTTGAGAAAGGCTCTAGTGGGATTGGCAGCTACATAGTCTTCTAAACTCGTTGCTTTTTTGTATAAGTACATCATCAAAATAACTGTAATGCAGTTTGAAACCTGTGTTATCCTACATCTTTTCCCATATTTTGTTTGTGTTTGGCATTATATCCTCACTCTTCCTTTATAATATGGAGTGTGATGTACATGATATGCTTTAGATTAGAAATGTTGATTTTTTTGTAACAAAATAATCCATTTTTGGATTTTAATGTTTGCGAGTTTTGTATTTGTTCTCATCACTGGAATTCCTAGCTTCCGTTGCAGAGCTCTTATGTGGTTCTCTTCGATCACACACTAACGTCTGGTATGGCTGTGGACTTACTTGGTTGCTTTTAAAGCTGAGCAGCGAGAGGATTCGTGAAGCCCACTGAAGGCTCATTTATGTATTCAGAATGGCTTTGAATTTGAGACACTTTGCTCACTTGTTGCCAGTGACACTAAGAAATGATTCCTTGTGTGCCAGGGAAATAAGAGGATGATTAATATTGCTCAGGGGGCAGTGTGAGGTCCCACTTCGGAGAAAAAGTTCAAATCCTACTGGGATTGCGCTCCTTGCAGTGTAGATACAAACCCATGCATGCATGCACTCATGCCCGCTCACGTGTGCGCACACACACACACACACACACACATACACATTTACAGCTTTTGATCTTCCTTGAGCGAGGCAGTAGAAATGATGAAGTGACGCACCACCTGAAATTTTTTTCCACGAGCAGTTTGACCCATGGCGACTCGTTGACCCGTGGCAAATCGCAGGGCTGTGGGCAGAATTTGTCCAAACCTCAGCAGAGAGATGGTGTCGTCAAGAGTCAAGACTGGAATGAATAAAGCGGCCCTCTAGATATCCCTTTAGAGTAAGAAAAAAAAAATATCTGGAGCTTTTCACAGGAACTTCTGTCCTCCTCTGAGTGAGAAGAGGCCCCAGGCCTCGCAGAAACTCAAGCGCCTTGTGTGAGGCAGAGATCCTCGTGATTTTCTGGGGAAAAAAGGAACAGCTGATGCTTCATGACAGATTAATTTGATTTCTTTTTTTAAAGACGAGGCACCCAAGGGGTGGACCACCGGCAGTTGTTGAAGGAGCGTGTACAGATCGGTCAGCCCCACAGCTTTGGAAGAATAATGAATGAGTGTGGTGTGAGCTTCTGGCTTTATTTTATTATGCCTGTGATTACTTACACGCTTTCTCCTGCTGTCAGGCCTGGGTGGCCACCTGCATTTTGAGCAGCAATGTGCGTGACAACAAGATGACTTTGTGTGGCATACGTGAGATGAACCACACTTGCCCAGCATGCCTTGCAGCTGATGGGGGGGGGGGGTTAGGAGTGGAGTGTGGTTTCTATATAAAGCAGATCTAAGTGTCGCTAGTGCTGCTAGCATTGTATGTCAGTTTGCATTTGTGGTGGGATTCTACCCAGACTTTGGTTTGAAAGAGGCAAGCAGGGTTGGCCAGAAAATACCCGTAACGGCTTTTATTATGAAGTAGACACTCGATGTTTCAAGTAATAATAAACATGGAATTGTGGTAGGGAAACTTTTGTCAGCAGTATGGCTAAGGTCTGCTGGTTCGGACGGGGTCTTGGGCTCCGGGTAAGACTGCGAGAATGTGCTCGCCTGATTATGCGAAGCACATGGATAACAGAAGAAAAGATTAGCCCAGTGAGCATGGGATTGCCAGCACTGTCTGTCTCTGGGAGCCGCGGGGCTTCTTTTGGCCAGCCCTCAATCCATTGGGATGTGCTGCAGCTGATCGGCAGCGCTGGAATGTGGCTGGCACGGTGATTGAATAATCGGTCCGATTAGCCCTATGGCGCTGGTCTCTGCTCTGTCTTGCCAGAGCTGACAGTGGAGCTGAGGTGAACTGTGGTTCACTGGAGGGTTTGAAACGTCAGTCGAATGAGGTTGCGCGTCCCACTTGATGTTGAATGGCTAGCAAGCTCCCTTTGAATTTTTTTACGGTTTGAGGGAACTTTTATGAAGTCGATAACTGGCTTAGAAAAAGACAAGCCTTTTACTTCAGCTCTCTGAGACACGGCTCTGGCTTGTACACAAGAGTTACTTTACGCAGCCCTTGATGGAAAAATGCAGACATTCGAATAAAAAAAGAGGAAAAAAGGAATTGTTGTTGCAAGCTGAAGACATTTGCCAAGTGATTCGGGCCTCGTTGTTCATGAGTTGTTATTACGGGTTTAACGGATCTATAATCTATTTAAACGAACGAGGCAGACACGGCGATAAAGAGAACTTGTGTAGAAGGACCGGAGGGATGGTCTTTTAAGCACTGGTTGTGTTCCTTGTTGCATCACTCGTAGAGAAAGATAAATAGCGTTAGATATGGTTGTTCACAAAATCTGATGAAAGAAAAGAGCTCTATGGTGCTCTCTTGAACTCTGTTCTGCACTGATGAGTGTATTCAGTAACCTCATGGATCCACCATCGCTGTATCTTCAGTAAGTGAATATATCTCCACATATTGATCCGCTTTGTTTTCTTGGATTTGTTCTTTATTAAGACACCTAAGCTATAGCAAATATTCAGTTTTTGTTACCTCAGCTAGAGAACAAATAGGTTTACGTGAGAAGGCTTAATCTTTGGCGAGCTTGTGCTGAGCCTCGGAGTGAAAGTCAGACATAAGAAGATGCTAACAGCCTTAGTATTGTGCTCGTCGCTGAGTTAGCCGTCTGACTTCCAATGGCAGTTTGTATCTCCCTTTCTTGCATGCCAGTTTGGCATTGCTGCGTTTATATAATATGCAAAGGACACGCTGGTTGTAAAATTGCCTGAGATGGTATTTAAGTGACAACACAGAAGAAATGCTAATGCAAAATCCCTGACGTTAATTTTATTCACTTCACAGAAACATGTGCTAACTGGTTTATATCATAAAACTATCTCAGATATTTAAAAAAAAAAATGCATTCATTGGTTTCCTATGAATTGTTTCAATTAAACCCAAAATATAAAACTAATTACTTGACAAGTACCTTGTCAATAGCTCTTGTACAGCAGTGGGCTGTGCTACACACATTCATGAGAAGGATACTTCACAAAGCCAGTATGTGCCTAATATATTGTTGCACATTAGCATAAAGCTGCATTTTAAATTGCATTCTACTTTCACATGCTATATATATGTATGGTGGCAATTTTCTTTTCTGGGACCATATTGAATAATTTATGTCTAGGCAACTATTTGGACATACGGCACAAAAGAATAAAAATTGTCACCTGGGAAGTGTATTTCACAGTACATTTGTAAGTGGAACCTCCCAGAAGACTGAATTCTCCATTGCTGTTGTCTATGCCTCATGAATCTTTTATGAAGAATGTCAGCTTTGCTTACGCTGAAGGAGGGAAGAAGGGCATTGAGAAAGAACTGAATGAAGGTAAAGAAGTGTCCCTCTTGCCAGCAATGCGACCATGATGGGCACGTGTAGACATCAGTGCCGCTGTTAGCCAGAAGTGATAGGACAGAATATTTTCTATTCCTTCTAATTTGGCCTATGGTACGATACATGCCAATGTCCTCATCCATTTGGAATAGGTTTAAAACATGCAATATGTGAGTAATGGCTAACATTTTTGCTTCATATATAAAAAAAAATTAACAAAAATTATCAACAGAATGTGAGGAAGTAACAGTTTTAAAGTTATGTGAAAGATGTTTATTATGCTGCAGAGATGTCTACTGAAGTTAGCATGGTAACTAGCTAGCTCCCACTCTGTTCAGCCTGTGATGTGTTGTAATACCACTTAGCTCTTCAAGAGGGACATTGTACTATATGGTCACTGTACCGTATAGTCTGCCCTCAGTCCAACAGGAAAAGACAAAGAAGGAGCGCTCCCTCGAGGGCTTGCCAACTCCCAGGCTGTGTCCGAAATGACTCACTCATTCACTATTCCCTACTCAAAATAAAGGGGACTCATATGTTGGTGACTATATAGTGAGCTTATGGGCAGAAGGAAGAAACGCTTTCGGACACTACCCTGTTCGTTTTGTCGGCACTGTTAATGGCACCATTGCTGTCGCACAATTAATTATTATTTGGTTTGTGTGCAATGCATGATGGGACATATTGCTGGGTTAGTGACCATCGGTTGGTCACTACATTTTGTGGTGGATTGTGGGATGTAATGAGTTCATTATATAGGGGACAATAATTCTTACTAACAATTCGGATAGCACTACAAAATGGCGAACCCACTATATGGTGCACTATATAGTGAGTAGTGAGTGATTTCGGACACAGTCCCAATGTTTCTTCTCAATTAGCAAACAACGCTAATCGCTGACTAAACTTCTGATGTGAGCTGTTTAGCGAAAAATGTATTTACTTAATCCTTATTTAACCAGGGAAGTCCCGTTGAGATTAAAATCTCTTTTTCAAGGGAGCCCTGGGGGTTAAGGTGGGGAGGGAGAGGGCAATTTGCACAGCCAATTGGATCAGGGGATGATTAGGTGGCAGGTCGAAAGAGCCAGGTTGGGACTTTAGCCATGACACCGGGAACCTCCTACTCTTATCGAAGAGTGTCATAGGATCTTTAATGACCACACTGAGTCAGGACCTCGGTTTAACGTCTCATCCAAAAGATGGCGTCTCCTTCAGTACAGTGTCCCTGTCACTGCACTGGGGCATTGGGGATTATTCCGCCAGAGGGAAGATCGCCACCTACTGGCCCACCAACACCTGTACCAGCAGCAACTTGGTTTTCCTCGGTGGTCTCCCATCCAAGTACTGACTAAGCCCACACCTGCTTAGCTTCAGCCATGCGGCTGGAGCAGATCGAATAGTGGTATGGCTGCTGGCCATACCAAAAGATCAGTAGTGCAACTAAGAGCAACACAAACCTTACTAGGAACATTCTATGTTAATGGATTTTAATTAAAAAAGGTTTCATTTTGAATTCAAATTCAGCATAATTTGTAAATATGAACTTTTTCCTGCTTTCCAAGTGAGGAAGCTTCTTGCCTCAAAAATGTTTTCTGAATTAAGCAAAGTGATGATATCAACTATATGGTTCATTAACATGCTTTAATATGTTATGCTATCTCAATGGACTTTGGACCTGAAAGTTGAAAAAATCTGGGGGAAATAAGATAAGCCCACTATTTATTTATTATTAAATGAATCATTCCTGAGAATACTGAACATGCTGTAAAAATTCTGCCATTTTGTGTTGTTAGCTAATATTGATTTGAGGATCCTAGTGAGTTAATATTTATTGTATGTCTTTTGGCTGCCAGGATGTAATCTGATATAAATCTTATGAATATATTAATATGGTTATATCTGCTCTCATTGTGAAATCCTGGGCTTTGCTTCCATTCACTTGAAAATCCACCGTCCACTGGGGTCGGAAAATACTGTAGGCCGTTATCTTTTACTGTGGGGTTACTCAACCTTAAAAAGAGTAGGGAAAATGGTTTATTTCTTGCATCTGCTATACCTTTTGACTGACTTGCGCTGAACATGACATTGTCATGGAACACTGCAGTTACTGTTCTTCAACGGCCTTGCTTTGATTAACTATATATTATCTAGCAGAGAAATTGAGCTGTGACGGTAAAAGACCTGGAGGTAATTTTTTTAATTTAGATACATCAACTGCGGTGTTTAATTTGCTTGTTTAGTTGGAAGCTGCCCAGGTTATTTATCTATTTATTTTTTGTTCATTTATCTTGCACTTCGAGGTATTGACTTCTGCTAAGTTGCTACTGTCAGTAAAGCTCACCATGCAGGGCATAAACATACTCATGGCTGGGTTGGTTATAGCTCATACGCTTGCATCGTGACGTTGATGGTGGCTGTGTTGTCCTGGGTTAGGGAGGTTTCATTCTGCTTGGGTAGAGGTCTTAACACTCCTTTTTAACCCCTGCTGGTTGAGCAGTTTGCTTGAAGTGCAAACAAAACGCCTGCCTTCGACTGTGCTAGTCTTGTGGGCTATTGACTGTGCTAGTTGACTTTGGAGCTGAATTGTGGACAGAAGCAGCAGGGCACATGACAACTTTGGGAGCAGAGTGTATGCTGAACCACACTCATCCACTGACAGTGGGGATATTGGCACGATTGTATGTATGAATGCCTGCAAAGAGAGGAGCACAAGAAAGAGCCTTGTTAAGCAATTTATTCATTGTATTGGCCAGTTTTAATGTACTTCTCTGAGCTCTTGCCAGTGGTTCTGTTGAGTAAATTAATCTAACATGTTTTAATGTCTGCTGTCAGATTGATATCTCTATAACTAAATTACTGGTGTGCTGGTTGAGTGGACATGATGAGGTCATCAATCACATCTGTCAGCTGCCTCAATGGTATCTCTTCATTTCTCTCCCTCCATTTCTCACTCTTTCTATCTCCCTGCCTCGCTGTTTATTTCTTCCTCTCCTATTTTTTTCATTTTCTTTTTTTTTTTTTGCAACTGACTGATCCAAAGAAGCTGTCATCTTGTCATCACATGGAACAATGGTGACATTTTATTGAGCCCTGGCTGCCCTCCTAGTGATTTCTGATTGGTTTTCACTTATATTCCCCTGGTTGTCCGCTTTTTCTACCATTTTTTAGTTATTTTATCAGCTAGTCAGTCTCTGGGCGCAATGCATCATGCTCGTCCACACCCTACAGTTTGATCAGTGGGGAAAAGAAACAATGATTTGCTTTTGTGTCATATTATACATGTTTGCTAAATAATCCTAGTATTGTACATTACTTGGCAGACATAATAAATGATTATGATAATCACACTGCGATACATTCATCCTCTGGGTTGATATAGCTCCGTATCTGCAAAGTTTATTTATATTTCATGGTTAACTTTAGTGCTTTGGAGGTCTAACTGTGAGATATTTGGGCAATTTTTCACACACACTGGTTGCTGGAGGAAGCAGAGCAGGATCATTAACACAAAGAGGCTATCTCAGTGTCTCAGTGTAGTTACGCTCCACCATTACATGGAGGTTCAGGAGGAAAGTCAATAGTCACTGATTGGCCAGTCAAGGATGCTCAGTTTGCTGCATGCTGCCGTCTAAACTCAGCCGAACAATAGACTCTGTGTGTGGCCAACAGTAGTAACAAATGTGCTTCCATTATCGAGGAAGAGCTCGCAACCGGTAGCGCACCTCAGTAGCCTTTGTGGGTGAGAGGAGCGATGCTTATCACTTGGAATTAAGAGGAGGCTGGAGAGCTTCATGAGGAGGTAATTGATTTGACAATCCATGGCAGGCTTTAAATGAGAAACTACCTTCACGAGAGCAGCTGGATAATCCGTTGCCTCTGGGGTCAGAAGTCCCCTGTGTGCGCGCTTGTGCGTGTGTGTGTGTGTGTACTCCCTTGTGTGGGTATGTGTGAAAATATGATTAACATTCCTTGAGCGGGAGTGAGTGTGATGATCTGTGTGTGTGGTCTGTGCTTTCATTGTGTCATCTGCTAACCTGTTGGTCTGCTGCTGGATTGTACTCGCTGTCTTCGTAGGGTAAGCAAACCAAGGCCCCTGGCATTATTAAACATGTTTTTGTGGCTGTAAAGACATTTTCTGCCCTCAAATTATTTCTCCGTGGGAGAAGTGTCAATATACTTTTTCTGATAAGGTAATATTGAGCATGAGGTGCCTCAGTACATAAGACCCCACAAGATACACGTTTGCTTCAACACAATGGCCACTAGTGGTGCAAAGTGGTGTTGCACTGCGCATGCTCGTTTTATAAATTTGTTACGAGCACACAGACGCGTAGAAGGATGGACAGATAGACGCAATAAGGACAACATTCTTCTGAAAAATTGTGTCTTCATTGTGTCAGAATAGGATTGTTAGACAAATAGAGGACATACTCAACAACACTGTCATTATCAATGAGCAGTTACAATATTAATCCTTAATCAATAGATTTATACTTCGCAAACGTGTATTCATACGAAAACGGCAGGCAAATTATTATGATTTTAAGCTGTATTGATTCTTTCTTCAATCTGTAATACCACTGAGTTTCTTGCACTGTTACTCAAGACAGTGAAGGAGGTGACAGTAAGTGGTCAAACAAGGCATTTAAAATGGAAAAAAAATGATTTAATTGCAGCAATTGCTATATTTCTGCGTCTTTAAATAGATTTTTTATAGTGGCAATGGCTGACATGTTTGTTTTAATGTATCATTATGAGGTAAGTTTAAATTGTGTGGCCACGACTAGTGTTTAGATTGGTCCTCTATAAGCTTTGCTTTTTAACCATGCAGTTTGGTCTGCCATTGGCTGTAATCATTGGGGGGGAAAAGAAGGCTCAATTTCTGGCACAAAGGAAGTGCATCTACCATTGTGCAACCAAAAGAGGAGGAGTATAGCACTTTTGATTTCCCTGGTAGGTATTGGTGGTTATCCACAGTAGCAGATATAAAGAAAGAAAATCTGTGCAGGAAAGACTAATACGCCAGTGCACTATGTTAAGTTTGCATTTGCTAGCCATCATTGATACATCCTTGTCATGCAGTTGTAAAATAATTCTTATTAATTCGACATATCTCTGTCATAGTCATTTTATTTGTATAGATATGTGTATACTGATCCACAGTTATCCACTACTGTTGGCTGACTAGTGTTACCTATGATACTGAATAGATCAACGCTAGGATTTTGAGTCTTGCTTGAGAAATACTGCAAGTATGTAGCCTTACACAAAACATACAGGGCTGATGAGCTGCTTTAGAATACAGCACTATAGATTTATAACGGTTTGGGACTGTTCCGAAGCTCACCGTATTTCCACAGCTAGCTTCGTTATTTTGTAGTGTGCAGTGGATAGAGAGAGAATTTTGCTGAATTGAAGTTACGATTTAATGTAATTATGAGCCTAGGAACATTTAAATGTGTTGGTTTATTCTGTGTGTAAATGTAGTGCCACAACCTGTCATTCAGAATAGATTTCCGAGGCGTCGGCATTCATATTCTCGCTAGATTCAAGCAAAAAAAGTGCACCACACTTGACAGAAGTCAGGTCCCTTTCAGCCACAAACTGATCCCCAGCAGCAGAAATGGTAGATGGTGAAACAGCTGAAGTGACAGTGGAAACTCCACCCGGCAGGAGAAAAATAACCCCACTGACAGAGGAGGTAAAGGAGGTGAAGAGGAAGAGTGATGGAAACCGAGGTAAAACCAGAGTGAACCTCGTATTGGCATTGTCTCATTTCCAGGGAGCACAGGGATTTGAGAGGGTACAACACCTACATTCAGTTGGAATTTTCTCTACTGGATCATTTCCTGGTTAAATAAAGGTTAAATACAACTGTGAATGAATAAAGTACTGTATGGAGCACAACCTGCTAACTTATTAATACAACCGGATGTTTTACTCTACCTTTATCATAGCACTGAGATTGGGGTTTCTTGTTCATATTGGGATTCTTCTGGATGTTTCTTGCTTGCGACTGTAGCTGGGCTGCTTGTGCTTGCTAGGTTCTCAGGAAAACTGAAAGCTATTCGGTTGTCTCTGCAGCAGCTGCAGAAATAATAAAACTACTTGCATACCACTTGGGGTAAGGGGGGTGGACTTAAAGTTGTTTAAAATATGTAAAGCAGCCTGGTTGTGTGGTGTCATTCAGTCATGTACAAGGCTCACCGAGAACCGTTATGGCAGCGCAGGGCTGCGGGTGGAAGTCAGACCAGACCTCCAGTGAAGAGGGATTTGGGCATGGTCACAGATGCGCATATGCAGGTGAATAACTGCCAGCAGAGACAAAGTTTGTATCTTGTTACACAGGATGTGGGTAGTGCAGAATATGACTACAGCTAATGACAGCCAAGTTGGATCTAATACTTCTTTGCTATTATCTGAGTGAGGCTGTGATGACGTTGGTCAAAGTTCACCGAAGTTGAACTCCACGCAAAGCGAAGATGCAAATTCGCAACCGGAAGCAAATGCTTTTATTTTCTTGTTCGCTCGCACAGAATGGAAGGGAATGGAGAGGCGAATATATGCCAGAGTGTTAATTTCACTTATGTGTCACCGTGCCCTTAAGCAGCAGGGCTCATGCGCTGGCCTCTCGTTCTGCAGTGACTGTGGTCCTGCAGTCTGGTCTAATGATACGGTGGGAGTACGGTAAAGGGGTTTTAAAAACGGTTTTTTATTCAGCTCCTTTTGTATGGGAATTAAGATGAACAGATGGATGAAAGAAAAAATGTGGACAGGTGATTTTTATCTGCAGTATTCTTCCATTTGATGTGATCGCTAAATGTGACGTTATTGCCTATTTATTTTCAAGCTTGACTGCACAGACGGATAGCTCCAGTCAAGTTTCCGATGAAAGCGGTTTCTATCCTCACAGCTGAAAGATAAATGTCTCAGCCTTATTTTGTCTGGTACACAGAGAATGGCGTACATGCTGTTCCTCACAGAACATTGAAGATTAATCCTGTCTGCATTTTTGTCATATTTTTTAAAGAAAACCTGAGCAGCATATTTTTGAGCTGTGAGTTCCAAGCAGTGAACCCAATGCCAACGTTAAACACTCATCACCATTCAAGTAACTGCTCCCTGTATGTTTGCCAATGTGTTCATCTACACTACAGGCCAAAAGTCTGGGGCCACCCTGATTTTTAAAAAAGACATTGACCCCAAACATTCCTCAAAGCTTTGCCAGAACTACATTCATTCAAAAGAGGAGCAGAATGTCTTAAGAAACATGATTTGGCCACCACAGTCTCCAGAACTTTCTCCTATTGAACTGGCATGGGATGAACTTGATAGGCAGGTCCGGTGCGCCAACCCTAGCAATGAAAAACAGTTGTTTGAACACTTGAAATCCGCATGGGAATCACTGCCAGCAGCATACTTCAAGAAACTGTTGCATCGCATGCCAAGAATTTGTGACGCAGTGATCAAGGCTAAGGGTGGCTATTTCGATGAATCTAAAGTCTGAGCAAAGTCTCACAAAAATGTCTTGTTCAGCCTGAGTCCTTGCTGGAAACGTGACTGTGTGACATATTGAAACTGTCTTGGCCCCTTAAATCACAATAAACTAAAACGAAATGCAGAACACTGTGTTTTGATTTGATTTTTAAAAAAATCTGAGGGTGGCCCCAAACTTTTGGCCTGTACTGTATGTGCGGTCCCATTGGTAGACATGCATATATGTATATGGGTAAATGTGCCAAGTTTAAATGCCAATAAGTACATGATGTGTACCACTTTATGTACTGAATTTTGGATGTAAAAAGTGACAGAACGTGATTTACGTGATTTACTGAGAGGTTTATTGTGAGTCTGGGGCAGACCCAAGGTGCACCCACCTGCAATACCATGTTCTACCCGATTCATATGTTTTATAAGCAGAGAAGGCTCATCCATTTCAGCGGATTACACTCTGTGTAATAAAAATAGATTAAAAAAAACAAAAAAATCTTACATGGAATCATCATCTTAAATACCTCATGGCCACTTTTTGGTCATTGGCAATGCCTCTTTGTAGCAATTTTTTTGTTTTTTGTCTATTAATGCAATTTTTTGAAAATAGCTCCCTTTACTCTTTCAAAACGATTACAGTATGCTGAGCAAAGTTCTGCATATGGGAGAGATTATTCAAATGAATGGTGTAACTCCCTTCAGTATAAAGATGACTCCTTCTTGTCGATTTCTTCAATTTTTGAATGTTTGCCAAGTGTACATTTTTTCAGATCTTCAAACTAATTTTTACATGAGACAAAGATAATGAGTAAATGCAAAATGCTGTTTTCAAAATGATTATTTCATTTATTGAAGGAAAAAAGCTATCCAATCCTACCTTACCTTATGTATACTTAGCGCCATGAAAAACGCAACAGTTAGGTTTGTACTGTATTTAAGGCAAATTTAAGAATCAATCGATTTTTATTGCTTTTCCGATGAGATACGAGTGGAAATAAAGAAAAGCGCGTGCTATTGTAATTCTGACGCGCGCCACGTGAACGCACCGAGCACTTCAGTAATAACAAACTGTTTGTGATGTGTACCCTAACGCTCGCGTTGTTCTTTTGGGTGTGGTCAATAGTCTTCATAAAGCCACCAAAAAAAAATGAAAAATGCTACCTCATCAAGAAAATGGAATGGCATACATCACAGGAGACAAAAAAGAGCTATGGCAGGTTACTAGCAGGTTTAAGCCACCGAGAGACAGTGCGTCATCTTCACTGTTAAAGACTCACTGCCAGTTACAGCAAATGTTTGATTTCAGTAGCTGCCACCAAGGGTGGTACAACCAGTTAATTAGGTTTAGAGGGCAATTATTTTTTCATATAAACAATAAAGATTTTGAATTACTCTTTACATTCAGTCAATGAAATTATTATTTCTGATAGGACCACTTTGTCAAAGAGAATATTTATTGAAAGCGTACAAGCATACATTGAGTTTGGCGGCATGGCTCTGTTCTGAGAGATCCCTGCCCGTCCAAGCATGGAACCGAAGACAGGGAGCTGCAACTAACCCCCCCTCCATAGAACAGAGCCTACAGCAACAATGATCTTGAAGAAACATGGTTATTGAACGCAGTTTAGTCATGAAGGAACAGGGTTACAGAAAGATAAAATAGGACGGGTGGAGCTGGGGAGGAGGAGAGTTAAGCGTACGTGCTGAGGAGTCACGTTTCAGAAGCCAAAGCTTAAATAAGCCAGCATATTATTGGTCAAGCAATCATGAGATGGCACAGTCAGATGACAGCACTCAGGTGATTCTCCAGAGGGAGAAGCGGATCCTCCACGTTGGCACGCTTGACTCCGCGGCCTATGAGAAATTACCTCAAGCTCCATTTGTAAACCGAATCTCGTGTTTGTTCAAGTTGTCTTTGTCTCATATTAAAATTATTCAGATGATCTGAAATATTTAAACATGGCAAATAAGCAAATATAGAAGAAATAGCGATGGGGCAAATACTTCTTCACACCACCGCACTGAACTTAAGCATTCGTGCTAATTGCTCAGCCAATTTGACCTTCATATTCTCTTTTCCATGGTGCAGTTGTTTATATTACTGAGTTTATATCTGTAAATAGATTTTTGTAGTATGGGTCTATATTGAAGCAAATGACCAGTGAATCACTGTATATTTTTGTTTGGTCTTTAATTTTATTTGGGTTCATACCAGCAAGATTACATGCTAGCTAGCTAGCTTGTTTGCTTTTTTCAGCAACATGTTCCAAAAGAAAATGTGATTGATAAAATGTTTACTCTTTTAGTTATGAGGAGTTGTTACAAATTAAAGCAGGCATTTTGTAATGCATTTTAGGCACGAGTGGCCAAACTAGGGGTGCTCTCTCAAATCAATTGTTTTGTTAGCTATGTCTAGTGTTTAAATGCGAGGGAATGCAATACAATCATTATACAAAATGTAACTGCTTTAACTTTTATCCTCCCAGGTCATTGTGAGGACGCTCTACAATGTTTAAAAACTTTTGACCCTGTAGAGATAAATCAAAAGTTAGTTTCTTTTAGTGACAGAATTACATGACCACATATTATAGGTATATTTCGGTTTCCATGAACCCAGTGTTCCCATGTGGGAACATTCAAATTTTATGTCCTATCTCTGCTGTATGTTGGTAACAACGTTATTGCTATTGACAATTTCTATTGATTGTTCATTCAGGTCTGTCAGGTTCTGCTACTCAGAAAAAAAGTGGAAGAGTGTATATGTTACCAGTCTGCTGCTTTCCAAATACAGGATACTACAATGCACGAAACTTTCCGAAATTTCATGTGTGCAGCGAACGAACTAAAGCAACTGACTTCTGTTAAACCTAGGTCTATATTGTATTGAAGAAGAATAATAGTCTTGGAATACATAAAATGGAACAGGGAGAACTTGCCCTCCAAAAACATGTTCCCTTATGGCGGTGTTTCCCAAACCTCTCCTGGCGTACCCCTTGTCCTGCATGCTTCAGATCTCTCCCTGCTCCAGCACAGGTGATTCAAATGATTTGCTTATTATCAAGCAGCTTCTGGGGTTAATTATGACCTGATCATTTGAAGCACCTGTGCTGGAGCAGGGAGAGATCTAAGCATGCAGGACAAGGGGTACGCCAGGAGAGGTTTGAGAAACATTGCCATATGGGAATGCTGGGAGGATTAAGGTTTATTGTGAAGCAAAATGCTTAAAATGCGATGCATGTCAGAAGCTACATTAACATGAGCAATTTTTTTTTTCTTTCAGATTGCAATTACGCAAGTCAACCAATCTGAAAGTACTGTTTACGTGCGAGCGGTCAGACAGTGCTTATGTTTCCGATATGTTGGCTACAATCAGAATAAATCAGTCAAACGCAGTGTTCCACTTCTAACATTTCTGTGAGACAGGCGTTGTGATTTAATTTGTTGCTATTTTGACTGTTTTCACATCTGGATTAGACTGAGTGGTTTCACTATTTTCAGTTTTTTAAAAACATTTAAAAGAAAGGTATTCTCAATCGCTGACCAGTTTTTGATGGACGCCACCATGTTTCTCCGCGTGCATGAATAAAACGCCATTGCGTCAACACCGCGCATTGGCCTACCGAACATGGGCGGCAGGGTCCAAGTGCAGAAGCAATCCAATAGAGCATTTACATGGCTACCAATGTGATTAGCAAAAGCACTACAGCACCTTATTCGATCACCTTAGATTTTCAGTCACATTTGGGTGTTTCATTCCTATCAAGGCATTCACTTGAGGACATTTCATTCTGATTGAGCTTCAATCTGATTACAAGTGCTGCATGTAAACGTGCGTAGTATGTGATGGATTTCAAATTCGGTGCTCCTCTGTTCTGAGTTTTCTGTTCTTCATATTACTGTCAGCAGCCCAGAGAGCTTTGGTAATGCCCAGTAGACAAGTTTGATTATTCTATGATTGATGATTATCTTGCCATCATTTAATCATTTTTTTGAAAATGTTTTTCCAAAATGAAGATGATAATCTACATAACTGGTGCTGATTCATTTCTGGGGGGCCGTTAATACAGTCATTAAAAAGTTATTTCATGAATGTGAAAACAATTTATAAATCCACTTTAGATGCAATTTCAGTAATGAACACAGAATTCTCTTCACGGAACGTATTTTATATTGCGTTAAATCTGTAAAATGGGAACTACATTATGTGTAATGAGGTACAGGCTGTTGTTTAATTTACTGTTTAAGTGCAAAATTTGTCAATTTATTGTCCTAGATGTGACTGTTTAAAGTGTTTTTGCAAAATAAAAATAATTATAATAATAAATAAATTAATAAATAAATTTAAAAAATCCCGGGAGAGCTAACCCCTGGACCCACTAAATGTTCTTGGTCCATATCATTCTGGTTAATACTTTCAAATAACCACCAGCCGCCTCTGATTTTCAGGTACGTCAGTCATAAGATGCAAAAATGGAGGACAGGATTAGTGAAATCACAATTTATTTTTTGTAATGTACATTGTTAAAAACCGATTTCACCACAAATTGTGTGTCTGTCATTTGATTCATTTTAGGGCAAGTGTTTAACATCTGTTAAGGCATGCTTTATTTCGGATCTAAATAGAACAGATACCTTTACCGTGGGCTGTAAGAGAAGAGTATGATCAAAATCGCAGATGTTATCTCACCCTTATTTTGAATCTCTGAATTGGAATTACAGATCAGAAGAACCCGCCCCATATCGGCACTTCTTAAACTTTAGTGACCTCACATTTCCCTGATACTCTGAAGTTGTGTGAGGTATCAAAGAGATTTTTTGAAATACTTGCTGCCGAGTGGACTTTTCTTGCTGGCAAGGTCATGTGTTCTGATAAAGCCCAGATGTAACCCACAGCTTTAAATAATGCCTCCAGTATTCAATTTTGCCAACTTAGGCAGAATTGCAGTGGACTGCAACTGTTAAAACAAATCCCTCTGTAAACTGGCAGTAGTTTCTATTGTGCACACAAGTGGTTTGCACTTGTCTCTGCAGATGTCAAGTCTTACTCCAAATTTAATCAATAACCATGTGATAGTGTGGTTTCACTGACGCAAATATCAATTAATTACTTGTCGGTACTAGAAGACAATAATGCTATTTTATTATGAGTAGCAGATATTTTGATTTGTACATAAATACTGAATTATATTGACTGGCAGCACACGCTGTATCATTCCAGTGTGTTAAAAGCGGTAGTGCTCCCCAACAAGCAGATCATGGGGCCAGATCCATCAGTGAAGAGCGGATTTTTTCCGGAATGTCTCCAGCACACCTCTTACATTTGGAGGCATATGTGAGACATCTGGAGCCAGGAGTGGTAAAATACGACTGAGATGCAGGCCGGCCTGCTTCGCTCCCGACAGTGGAATTTTGAGGCCTCTGGGTGGGTGTAGAATAGCTGGGGACTAGCCATAACAGATGCTTAGGATGCACAGAGACGACAGACCGACAGCCTTTATTGCAGCGGTGGTTAACTGCTCAGAGTACCAGCCTGCTCCTTTCCCCATAGATTAAATTTAACTTAATTACAAAAAGGCTTAACAACCATCTAGTTTCCGCAAAACCATTCATGCAGACCGAGCTGTGCAAACAGATAATGATGATAATGCAAAAATATGAACACAAAACTCATTCACTTTATACCCACATAACTAAGGTTTAAAGGTAGGCTGGTCTCCGTGTATGTAAAGCTTTCGTTGTGCCTTTATGAGTCAGCAGTGCTGTATACGGCTGCAGAAGGGTGTTTAGCCGATTGAGGTCAGAGTAACTTTTCTGAAGTTTCAGTATTACAGAGATATAAAGTTGAATCAAAGGCTTACGCGCCTGCCATTCAGTGCACTGCCGAGCTCAAGTACGTTCGCGCACTCTGATGCTGCCATGGCAACTGCCAAAAGTTTATTATACCACTTTTAGCTGTTAAACCAGGACAAAAGTTTTCTTGCCAAGTGAGGCGTAATGTCACGCTATCAAGAATAATGTTGGCGCCGTAGTCAATTCACCGCCACCCCCGAACCCTCAGGTCTGCTGGAGAAGAAAATTAATGAGAGACTAATCACTTGGCAGATTCATACATCTTACTTGGTCTTTTCTGATCCAGTGAACTGTTTTTCTCCACATTTGTATTTTCTCCTCATTAGCATTATGTCCTCCGGAGTGGGACAGTGGTGCAGTGGATGGTGCTGCTGCCTTGCAGCAAGCTGGTCGTGGGTTTGAATCAGGCCTGGGGCGTTTCTGAGTGGAGTTTGCATGTTCTCCCCGTGTTTGCATTGGTTTCCACCCACAGCCCTAAAGCATGCATGTGAGACTAATTGAAGGGGTTATTTCCATAAGTCCATATTCATTACAAATCAGATAACACTACAAATCCATTCTCTCATTGATGAGGAATAAGCCCCATAAGCTAATTTTGGCCAAGAATGACTCAAGTATAATATAAAATGAGCAGTGAATTGGAAATTCCCCAAGAAGCTACTTTTGGCAGTGACCAAGTCCATTCTAAAACTTCCACAAGTACACAAGTCCAGTCAGCAAATCAAAGCATCGCTTAGAAAATTGGTTGGCCAATAGCAGCCACTGTAGCTTTCTGACCTTACCAAAACGGCTGACTCTACCGGCCAGCATATGTGTGTGTGTGTGTGTGTGCGTGTGTGTGTGTGTGTTTATGTGTGCGTGTGTGCACTCAACCCAAAAAAAAAAAAAAAAAAAAACAAGAGAAAAATAAGTCTGGCAAAAGGTAATCATTTTCAGCTGCTTATTCTTTGGCTGAACTTGCTAATTACCATGCCACATCTCTATCAATGACGATTTAAGTCTTTACACCTTTTTGGATGGTGGTACTGCCCATAATTTATGGAGATTGGATTTTATTGTGACCCTTGTTCAGCTGCATTTACCTTCCAATTTACTGTGTGTATCTTTCATTCATTTTGTTCATAAAGCTTTTTGACATCCATATAGTATACTGGTATGACTATATTTGCTGTTCATTTTCATTAGAAAGTTGGGCGTTTTGTTTTCAAAAAGTTGCTCTGTTTTAGTACTGGGAAATAATCAAATTTAATACAGTTAATTTTTAAAATCGAGTTCAATTTTCGTTATTTTGAGGCATTTACTTCTAAAAGTACTTAAGTCCGCTGACAGGTGTTTGAAATATCTGGGCCAGGAATCAATACAAAGGCTAGAAGGTCTCCTAATATGTTTTAAGACATCTTTTCTGAAATTTCATCGCATGTACATCAGCTTAACGCGTGTAACATGATTCCCACTAGTTGTCAAATTCTTAAAATCTTGTTTCTCTAAAAAGACGAAAACGGACTTGTGCACTTCTGGAAATCGACCCTTCAACTGGAGGCTTTAAATTGCCCTATGGTATGAGTTTGTGAGTGAATGTGGGAGCCTCGCGATAAATGTGGAGCTGTCCAGTGTGGGTCCTTACCTTTTGCCCATAGTCGCCTGGTGAAGGCTCCAGCTCCCCCATGACCCTGATGAGATAGAGGTGGTGTAGATGACGGATGGATGGACATGCCCTCTGTTTGAAATTTTTAATTCTACCTTTGGTTGCTCCATTGTCCAAATAAATCAAAAGATCCAAGCCATACACATTCCGAAAACTAAGAGTAGTTTCTCTTTGACTACAGTAGTATGCCAAATGTCAAATAACACTATGCGCATTTATGTTGTTTACCAAAGAATCCCCTGACTTTTATTAATATTGTTCCAATACACTTAAATTAGCTGGAACAACTCTTATCTCTTGATATAGGCTTGTGCTACGCTGTCGGTTAATTAACTGTAGGTTAATGATATAGTGCTTTCTATCATGAATGTACCATCTGATATTTTTAATTGACCTCATATTTTTATTATTTGTGCTCATTTACTGCACACAATGTACGAGTCCAGGGATACCTTTTTGTACATTTAAAATAGAATCTTTCGTTTATGTAACTGTGATTGCTTTCATGCCGTCCTTGCCAGCCAGTTTGACTGTACGGTACAGATTTGGTCTGTATGTGGGAGCAATTCAGAAGACAGGATACAGAAGATTCAGCCAATTCCTTAATCGGTTGTGGGCCAGTATCTATCATGCTTCGATTTCTTTCACATTTTCATCCTAGACAGCTGTTAATTCAATGTGAAAAAACTCTGTCATATTTCATTAATCCTAAATCACCAATAACTTTGTCTGAATTGGGGTGACAAATTTCTGTCTCCCAGAATACACGGCGGCATAAATGTACCATGAACAGGAATCTGTGACTCAATACCTTGAGGGGTTGTTGGACAGCCA
Organism: Gymnothorax javanicus; assembly: GCA_029692085.1. Taxonomy (NCBI): domain Eukaryota; kingdom Metazoa; phylum Chordata; class Actinopteri; order Anguilliformes; family Muraenidae; genus Gymnothorax; species Gymnothorax javanicus. The sequence goes on from CM056202.1 coordinate 35,719,734, forward strand.
GTAGATGACTGTCACCATATTCCCTGCCTAATTTATCGCCGATAAGATGTCTTCATTGTCCCTCTGGATTACTCTCCGAATATGTCAGTTCACATGCTCTTCACTTGATGACCGTGGGCTGAAATCTCATTTCACCTCATTTGATTTTTTTTTCTTTCCTGTATAAATAATTTCTAACACCAATGTTCGATCTCTCAGATGTGCTGCCATTTAACTATTCCTGCCTTTCTTATGAGCTTGAAGGAATCGAATTTCTCTTCTCCTTCAAAAGCCAGATTATGAAAGCATCTTCGAATAGAGGGAACCGCTGCTACATTAAGGCCGAGAAGGAGTTTGCGTTGACCTTACAAAGTCTAACTAGTCTCAAGGTTTACATTCAGTTGCTTCCCCTCCAGCGTTTCTGAGGGATGTGGCCACACGGGTCAGGTAATATGAGGTGCTGGTGCAGCCGGACAGAGAGGGATTTTTTAATCATGTTTCCAGAGGACCGCAGTGGTTTCAGTCATTGTGAAGCAGAGGGCAAGAGGACAAGGCTATTAAAGAAAATGAAAGGGATGAGAACGCCGCTGTGATAATGTACAATGCAGTTCATCCTCGGTGCGGTCTTCTCTCTCTCTCTCTCTCTCTCTCTCTCTCTCACACACACACACTTGGAAAAAGTTGGTACGGTATGAAAATGCAACTAAAAACAGCAAGCAATGATTTCTAAATTTACTCTAACGTGTATGCCTTTGTGGATGGAAATAAGACTAGATGTGTAATGTTTTGTCTGGTCAACTTAATTTTATTTGTCAGTCAGGCTTGGAAAGCATTCTAAAAAAAGTTGGGACAGGGGCAATTTAGGACATGTAATGAGATTAAAAAAAAAAATGATGAATGATGTTATTTGAAGCATCTGCTGTCAGCAGGTGATTGTAATCATGATTTGGTACAGGGGCGGCACCAGAGCCTAATCCTTCAGGAGTAAAGATAGGCTGCAGATTGCCAATTTGCCCACAAACGTGAGAGAAAATCACTGAAGACAATGTTCCCCACAGATAGACAGGAAGGGATTTGGATGCTTCACCCTCTACGGTGTGGAGCATATTTAAAAGATTTAAAGAATCTGGAGGAATGTTTTGTGCATAAAGGGCAAGGGCACAAAATTAAGCTGAATGCCTGTGATTGCTCAGATGGCGCCGCATCAAAAGCTGCCATTTATCTTCAAGTTTTAACTATATTGGCTCAGGATTAGTCCGGAAAAACCTGTTTCGAGGACGGCAATAAGCACTTACATCACAACCATCTGGGACAAGGGAACCAGAAGGGGGTCCAAGAGTCCATTGACCCCACCCCCCCACATACACAAACACAACACACACACTCACACACACACATACACGTTGGGTTTTCATGTCTAGTGGGGACATTCCATGGACTTACATTCATTCCCTAACCCCTTTCCCTAACCTTAATCCTCAACAGCACATACTGAACCCTAACCCTAACCCTAACCTTATCCCAACCCTAACCTTAACCCCTAACCCTAAAATAGCTCAATTTCCTCATGGGGACCTGAAAATGTCCCCATAAGGATAAAGAAATCTGGAATTCTGTGTCTTATGGGTACATTTTGTCTCCACAAGGGTAGATAAACACGGACCACACACACGCACACACACACAAATACTGTACACACCTTTTATGCCCCTATTCCACATTCTTTGTAAGTGAAGAATCACTGTTTCCCGACAGCCTCTATTATGCAACAGTTATGGTAAAAAGATGTTTCAGAAATTCCCATCCAGTGTGGGATATTATTGAAAACAAATTAGTCAAACAAAAACAGGCAGACTCTTTACTTCTTAATCCAATCAGAGATGACGTTGAATACAGTGTACACTGCAACCAATAAAATTGTTTCAGCGCTGTGAGTTACATTCTATAGGGTGTTTCAAAAAAAAAGTATACACAACTTTAATCATCGATAATACTGTGCAAAAACTACTGAATTTTATTTTAAGTGCGATACGTCATTAGAAAGAGCTGGTGTACTCTTTTAAATGATACCCTAACCAATAAAAATAAAATTCAGTAGTTTTGTACAGTATAATCGATTATTAAAGTTGAGTACACTTTTTTTTGAAACAGCCTGTAATGTTCAAGATGTTACCCGAGCTAGCAGCCAATATTGCAACGGACTGCATGCTTTTGCAAACGTCAACGAAAAAAAAAAAAGTGCATGAGCAAGCAAAATGCAGTCAAACAAAACTGAACTTAAACATTAATGTTATATTCTTGACATCCACAACTCTATTGGGGCTTTGCCCTTCAACCCTAGAACCAACACAGGCAGCTTGGTCCTGACATATTTGGTCCCTGCACTTCTTAAATGATTCTGGTGCTCCTGATCTGTGATGGCCCATCACAAAGTGGAAACGTGTATTGTGGTCTGACAAATCAATCTTTCAGCTCTTTTTTGGGAAAAAATGGATTCTACTTGCTCTCTGGACCAAATGAGAAAGGGAGAGTTTAGACTGTTACCAGCAAGAAGTCCGAAAAGCCATGCTCTATTATTATTCCTTCAATTTGTGTCTACCGTTGTTGGGAGCCATAACCAGCAACATGTGTGTGTGTGTGTGTGTGTGTGTGTGTGTGTGTGTGTTTCTGTTTGTCTGTGTGTGCATGCGTGCAGAAATCCCTTTGATACCAGTATGTCTGTATGACACGCCTAAAAGTGAATGAACTTATTGCGTTTCCTTGAGTGTTTGAGATATTGATTTGAGCCAAATTACATATTTTTCATGTCTTTTTATACTTCAAAGCTTACTACAAAAACATTATGTTCCTATTAAGCGCTGCACCTTTCTCCAAATGTTAATGAACGATTAGTATTTATTTGCAATAATTACAATTCAACATAATAAACAAAACTGAACCTGGAAAATGAAACATTTGGGCACTTTGACAGTACTTAGCAACACTTTCTTTGGCAGATTTAATGGCTTACAAATATTTCAGTCAGGAGATAAGTCTCTATTCTTCATTTTGGAGTATATTACTGTGTTTCAGCAGTTCTAGCTCTGAGATATTTCAATTGGTCAGATATATATCGGCCTTTTTGCCTGCACTTCATCTTACCAGAATTATTTGAATAATTTTCAAGTCTCAGAATGCTGATAGCCTCTTCCAAAATTCATTTGTCTTGCCATCTTATGAGTGCATGGTTGATTTTGTGCTGTATTCTATCAGATGTATAGAAGAGACTGTGAGAACGAGAAGCGTTTTGTGCATATCTCCCTCCTTAACCACTGAAGTAACAAATGGAAGCATTTAAAGCACCATCCTGTTCTGCTCAATAGAGCGTACCTTGACCCTTGAATTCACAAAGCGGCAGAATGCAAACTGCAGTCGCCCATTAGACCATCACCGGGCAAAAAGTGCAGAAGTAATCTGTTCCAGCTCCGAGCCTTGCCTTCGCATTTTATCTCACTGGATGTCAAAACATCGGCCGTATTTCGCGCAGAGCCCTGAGGTTAAGAATAGGACGGACGAGTGTGGGGGTACATAGGGTTTACGAGGTCATTCCTACCTCTCTAATGTCTCATGCTTCATATTTAGAGTCCAAGACAGGGGCTGTCAATCAATTTAATGAAAAAAGGAGAAAATTCTCGACTTCAATTATGCCAGCTGATTAAATTGGTCCATTTAAGCCTTCAAGACCTTATAATAGCATCGTGAAAACCTGTCTCAAGCTAATGTATAGTGACATGTAGTTTAAGCCCTTTACTCTTATCTTGGTCTAACAGGTTTTTAAGGAGCTTCTAAATGCCAGGATGGAAATATTAATTGGTCCCAACTACTTGTGAAGCCTCAATCAAAGCAGAGTTATTTCCTATTATCTTTGATGGCTCATTTCAAAATCATTGCAAGGTGGGTGATGTCCGGGCCATGGTCCCAGGCCTTGTATCAGTGCTGGATGACACTCACTGCACCAGTGGCATGAACCTCTCCCTGGTGCTCTTGAGATCTTCCTCTGATGTTGTTTGAACATTTATATAACTGTAGGCCTTAATAAAGGGGAAATGTTATTGGAATTCGGATATCAAGCATAGAAATTGACATTCTGAGTTGAAGTCAGGGTGGCATTGTGGCCTAGTCGTAGGTTGCACGACTGGTTACTGAAGACTTGCTGGTTTTGGCCCTCAGTGGAACTTGGGATTTTGACTTGACATCTGGAGAGATGGAGCTGGGAAGAACTCAGCCGTTGGGCCCTCGAGCATGGCCCTTAATCCCAAAATCGCTCCATCTCCTGTTTCTCTGTATCCTTACTCACTTGCAGCTGTTCTAGCTGGCATTTCTCCCCGAGCGTCTGAAAAACATGTTCTCTCTGGAACTTTCCCTGGTTAAATAAAGAAGTCCGCAGAATCCTATATGCCCACAACTCATCCAGGTTTCTGTTGAGGTTTAGAGCGGTCGATGGAGGGTGGTATCAGTATACCAGCTGTGTATACTGTTCACTGTGAAGGTTATTATCTCTCAGGCCCAAGCTGTTGTTGAGAAACTGTAGTGTAGGCAGGGGGTGTCTTGCTAATGTAAAATGCATTGCTGTGTCATAGGCTAGAATACAGGATAACATGATCCATCCGGTTGTGGGTGCATGCAATTTTTTTTTTTTTTAAGAAGTTGGTTTTGCACTGTTTGTATTGCGCTAAAGGTTATGAAATAAATGCGAGTGTGTGTACAGAACAATGACCTTCTCAGGCTGGGATATGACTTTTATGAATAAGGGATATGAAGTTTATGAATATGAAGTTTGCAAGGCCAAAGAGGCTCGTCTGTGTGGATCTCTATGGTCTGCCCACCTTTTTGTCTCTTCCAAGTAAGGTTTTTGTGTGTCAACACCTACAGCGCTCAACGCTGGTTTTATATTTATAGAGCATCGGGATGAAGTTTTTACTGACCAAAAGAGTTTGTTTGGCAAGTTCCCAGATTGACTTTTGTGAACATTGTTCATAATCATTCTTGCCCTGGATGCAAGTTATTATGGAAAAATAAAAAGTAGCATTTTTTTCAAGGTTTGTGCATGACCCAGTTTTCCTCTTAAGAAAAGTTTAATTCCCATCATGCCTTGCTATGATTCATCATGATGCAGGTTAATAGTTGGAACAGATTGGTGCCAGTGTGATAGAACAATTGATTCAGGTATAAAGAAAAAACTTACCCTACAGCATATTGACACCCAATACAGTATGTGTTATGTTTATTTCACATAATAAAAAAGGCTCAGCAAATTTTGGCCCATTGCCTTCCATGATGTAGCCTCTGCTCGCTATAATTTGTTTTACCCCTGGATAAGCGAAGCTCAGGAAGGAGTGTTATGATGAGACTAAAACGTCACTCACTAATCAATCAATCAATCAATCAATCAATCAATCAATCAATCAATCATTTTGCCGTTAGCACAACCTCGGGCGACAAGATTCACAAACGGCTTATCCAGGAGTTAACGATAGTGTCACTTTGATATGATAGTTCAGGAGCTCTGCAGTCGTTATTGCAAGACTTAGGACCTCTTTTTTTTCCTTTGAAATGGTATGATCTGATTCTCACCGTGATTAGCCATGCCAATTCCTGTATCTTGAAAGTCAAAAATATCGTAACTAGTGCTTATCCAAGCAGAAGTCCACAAACTTGTTTTCTGATGCACTCACAATGCACTATTTTTGTTGAGTCTGGGTCAGAATCTTATTGATTCATATCTGTGATTTTTACTTTTAGAGCTGCAGTTCTGTGGTTATCAGTAACTATTGTTGCTGTTTTAGGTGTCTGGCACTTGTTGTGATCATTTTTAAAAAAAAACTTTACCTTGCCACCTTAAACAATTTTGCCATTTTTGTGAACAATGCACCAGATATTTTGGCAATGGCTATTTGGTCACTTTGAAACCTTATTAAGGTCCCCTTCCTGCTTTGGGAATTTTTCCAGAAAGTGCTGCTAGTCAGACCCTTTTTAAACAGACACAAGCTGCTAATTTACATTCAAATGAACAGCAATGACTTGTGAAGATGCTCCTGTTATTGTGATTTAAAAATCCAAAGTTTTTCAGGTGTTTTCTGGTATATGTTTCACCCCTGTATGTTCGAGTGGATGTGCATTAACTTTAAAGAATGGATTTATTTATCATAGTTAATGTTGCTTACCAGTTGCTTTGGTTCTTGAGGAAGATCTTGAGAGTACACCACTACATTTATGGTTCCCTCAAACCAAAAGCTCAGATACTTCATTTCTGGGAATGTTCCTTGTGATCTCCATGAGCCATACAGTCTGTAGCGCTTCCCAGAGACCCAGCAATATGATTATTCATTCTCTGCACTGCTGACCTCGTTTAAAGCCTTTTCTCCCAGCCTAATTAAACTCAAAGGTTCAGGCCCACACCCACCAGGACCTGCAGGCGGCATGATGGGATAGCAGTTTGGGGGGAGGGAGGAAGTGAGAGGCGATGGACTGAGTTGATACGTTCCTCTCCTTTCGCCCCCAGGTGTCTCTTCTCTGACTCGCTCATGGGTGAAATTAAGAGGCGCTCGCAGCTCGGTCGAAGCAATTTGCAGCTCAGAGCCGCAGATTCTGGCTGGAAGTTAAACACGACCAGACGACTCCTCATTCACTGCCATAACAGTTCGGGAAATGCGGCTTAGGCACATGCAAAGCTCATTTGGCCTGAAGGTTCTCATTTTATCTTAGCGGTGGGAATTTATTTAGCATCTTTGCATATGAGCAATAGCACATTGCAGAAAAACCAAGAAATGAACAGCAACTTATTCCTCGAGTTCAACAATGAAATAAATAGACTCCTTTGTTCTCTATCCCAGCCCTTCTCAAACTTTGTTGAGTCAGGGCCCAGTATTGCATGGTCCGCAGCCTCTGGGGACCACTTGAGTCCCAGACTAAAACAAAACAACAGCAACAAAAGAAGGACTAAAAATGGAAAGTAAGAGTGGGGGGCTCTATGTACTGGTTTCTCAATGCCTCATATTATTGACATTGAAATGTATCATCATTTCAACAATATACACTGTGTATTTTTAAGTTTAACTGAACACATTTTAACTTTCAGGAATGGGATCAGGAAAAAACTGACAGAAGACAGACCTATTGGAGGGAAAAGAAAAAACAGGAAACAGGAATTCATTTTACGGCATTAATTACACAGAAGATCCTTGCAGATGTGCTCTCTGACAACATTTTATTAAAAAAATTGTGGAAATCTCCCTTGTGCACATAACATGTATAAACAAGCAGTATTGCTGTGTTGGATATGTCAGCAGCGCTGGGCAATATGTAATAACGGGGCAAAATACTTTGATACATGGGCCCAGTCCAACACCTGAAATATATCTTGGATTTGCAATGAGACAGCATTATCGGAATGGGGGATTTGACTGATCCTGGTCACAGCAGCTGGACTCCAAACCTCATGACATCACTACAACTGAGGGCATCACTAGCTTTTCACCCATCTTGAATGGTCCTTTATATTTTGAGATGTGATGGGCCACAAGATGTTAATACTAATTTTTCTTATTGATTTGGGTAGTTTGCACAACTTTAATCTGGTGGGACATTTCATCTTTCTTTCTTTTGGAATAATCGTCAGGTTTATCCTTGAGAGGCGCTTGCTTCTTCTCCAATGCCTGTGCAGTTTTGACTATTGCTTCATTACTATCTATGTACGCTCTGTGTTCATACGGCTCATAACATTAGGTTTTGGTGGGCAGACGCCTTTTGATACAAAGTCATATTGTATGCGCACACGGTCGTACCTGCGCTTGAAAAGGCTGTTTTTGATGCTGATTCATCGCAAGGTTCTTTTGCACCATTGCTTGAGGCTACTGGAGGCTACTGTTGCTTCATTGAAATAAAAGTCCTGACCTTTTTGCTTTGAGGTCATGGCTGACGCGAAAGCTAACCAAACCCGGACATTCGCAGGCTGACGGACGCAGAAACAATAGGTCTGTCAGAGTGAGTGATTGTCATGGCAACATATATTGTTTACTGTAACTGGTGTACTTTGCTGGGTAACTTAGTCATTCGCATAGTTAAAATCAGTGGTGCAAAGATGGAATTTCAATGATGAATATACTGTAGATTTACAGGACATTTATTACATTGAAGCGGACTTGCGGCCCTCCAGTCACCCCTCTATGGCTCAGTGCTGGTCCCTGGCTCATGGTTTTAGAACTGCTCATCAATGGCTGCGTTGAAAATGTAAAAAAAAAAATTACGTCCATTCATCTAATTCCAAAGGACTTTTTTTTTTTTATAATGGTGGAGAATGTCATGAGGTAAAGGAAAGGTGTAGAGGTGAATTCATAACGGATTAGGTAGATAACCATATTGCTAAGCGATTCCGAATGCACTTACTGTTGTAGGAATTTTGATTTTATATTCCTGGTATTACCTTCTCAAAAAGAACTCAGACAGAGACAAAGGAATTAATATTTTTAAGCCAAAGTCAGTTTACTTTTTCTGCAGAAAAAGGATCCCCGCACACAACAAGTCCAGTCAAACAAGGATAAGGGCAGTTTCTGATTCTGTGGCTTTTGTAGGAAAACGTTGTGACGTTCTTCTCCCCCCGTGCTGATTTACACATCATGATGTAATCTGGAAGACTCTTGCAGTCGCACGCAACCCACGTCAAGCCGCCCCTGAGGTATGCGTACATCTCGCAGAGAAGACAGGTGATTCCTCGCTATCATATCTGCAGGTCGTCTTGTTCGCATTCCAGGCTCTCCCTTGCACTCCTTCTTCTGTAAACACATATACTAAGAGAGAGAGAAAGAACATCTTGCCCTTGTTATGGGCCCATCAGGTCCGCATGGCTCCAGATAAGCTATATGCCATGACGCACTGGTCAGATTTATGGAAACTTACAGTTATGCAGGCCCAGGCTAATCAGAGACATGCAAGGGTGCACACTGAGGCCTGAGAGAAACTAAGCAAGAGTAAAAGTAAGAGTAAGCAAGGATAAACAATTAATAATAATTAATTGAATCAAAATAAAAATGATTCCACACTTACTCTAAGCAATGTCTCTTTCCTGTCATGTACATTTGGTTTCGTGATTAGGCCGATGGGTGGTGGTCGCTTTAAATATTGTTGCCGTGCAGAATTGTGGTATGGCATTATCTCCTTTCTTTTCAAAACGGATGGCTCGGTGTACCCTATGCTAAAGGAGATACTGAAAGTTAGGACGCACTGAAGCACCTTGACTTTACATTTAGAGCAGAGGTATTCAACATCGTTCGCGGGGGCTCACTGTGTGTGGTTGTTGCTCCAACCACAATTGTAATCACAGGATTTTGACAAGCTGTTAATATGCCTTAATTAGGTGCAATTTATGTTTAGAGCTGTCAAATACTCTCTTTAATAAAATTTTTATGGAAATATCCATTCATGCGATGAAGAATAAAATACCCTTGAAAATAGTGTGTTCATTTCTATACTGAAAGAAATTTAAAGTAATGTAACATTTTGAACAGATCAAATTAGACGCTGAGAAAATCTGAAAACCTCGAATTAGGTTGCTGGACAAAGTGTTTGATGTTTTCAAAAAACTTTATGTGAACTTCATTAGATTAACAAAATACAAAACTGGTTGACTCTTTATCATTTGCTTGTCGATTAAATTTGTCATAATGTTCCAATTCATTTTCACCAATTAGAAACCAACTACTTCTTCGATTTGGTTGGTTACATTTTTTTCTCTCATTTTATGCTGTTTCTTCCAATACAACGCAATATGGGTGTGGCTTTTTTTTATTCTTGATAGCATATATAGATATATCTGTTAACATGTGGGTTAAGAGGGCAAATGACAGCTCTAAACATTAAATGCACTTAAGACAAATTAACAACTTGTTAAAATCCTGCGAGTACAATTGTGGTTGTGACAAAAAGCATCATGCACAGCGGGCCCCCAGGAACGACGTTGAATACGTCTGATTTAGAGATTTCCAATGCACTCATCATGGCTGCCACTTAAATTTTTCCTGGTCATTTACTAGCAGTTAGAAACTTTCCTAAGCCATTCATACGAAGCCTATCTTGAGCTCTTACTCTCCACTCTCTTCCCTCCCCCTTCCTGTACTGCTTTCCTCCTCCCTTACCATTTCCGCTCTGCCCTTCTGTTTCCCTCCATTTTTTCCCATCCTCTCTCCCTCCTCTGCCTGCCTTCATAGTGTGAAGCTGCGGCTGCATTAGCTACCTCTCATCTCTTCCTCAGCACAATGGCACGGCTGCCCTCTGGGAGTATGGGGGAGGGGCATCCACAGCGATTGCGCCTGAATTGGCTCAAAGTGCTCCGTGTGGAGAATCATTACTTTACTTAAAGCTGCAGAGTGCATTTCCATTCCCCGGAGACGTTTCTCTGCACTCTGAAACCACAGTTTATATTTTATTTTTTATGTTTTTATTTCCCCCTCTGTCTTTCAGGCTTCCCAGTTCTGGGGAGCGAAAAGACCATTAGAATCCTTGAACATGCTTTCAATCCATGTCACCATACACATACACACGTACACACGCAGACACACACACACACACACACAAACATGCTTTATCTGTTGACATTCTGCTACTACGGCGGTCTAATCATCCGCATTGTTCAAAGGACCCTCTTCAGTGGCAGGTCTCCCTCCACATACACAACTGAAGCCACTCTTGAATATCCAAGCTAAAATCTTTGTCCTCTTTGAGGACAGAATGAACTTATGTCTATACCACCAAGCATCACCATTTCACCTCTGCCTGTTCTATGCTGAATGCCAGCTAAATTACCGAAATGTTTGTTCTTGCCCAGAATAATGCGGTAGTTCTCATGTGCTGTACGTCAAGGCTTCCCTGTTTCACGCATATTAGCGCACAAGCTTTTCCTTAATCATGCACTTTCCCTCCCATGACTAAGGGAGCATCTCATACTAGCAATGCATCCTCCTCTCCTCCTTACTACCTCCTGTCCTCTGTGTTCTGGAAATATATCTTCTCTCCGCCATCTTTCTGCCATCCTAATAATGGAACAGACTACTGAAACTGCTTCTCAGTTGGCTCTTTGCTCCTCCAAAATAGAGCGCACATCAATGTACGCAACAAATCAAGCCTTTTCGCATTTCTGGGTGACATTGCCGTCCCGTTATCCAGAGTTTTAATGCCCATCGTGCAGATTCTGACACAATCCAGACATTATCACAGAGATGACTGAGAACCTGAATTTCCCCAATTATTCAAGACATTTTGCCAGATCTATGCGTTGTTCAGAAAGTTACTATCACACATCCTGTGCAGTTCACAACTCATAAGAATATGCAGCTTTTATGGCTTCTACAGGAACATTCAGTAATTTAAGATGTGAAACCAGGTTTATTGTTTCACATAAAGTGAACGTGACTGAAAATAGACATGCCAGCTAGCTATGTCGGAATATTCTAATGCATTTAGACAGTTTATTTCCAAGGGATGTTTTTAAGACCAGCAAATTAGATTTCATATGCTATAGGGGGGGCACTGTGGCACAGTGGGTGGCACTGCCACCTAACGGGCAAAAGTTTTAGGGCTTGAATCCAGCCTTGTGGAGTTTGCGTGTTAACCCCGTGATCGCGTGGGTTTCCTCTGGGAACCCTGATTTCCCCCCGCAGACCAAAGACATGCATGTCAGGATAACTGGAGACTCTACATCGCCCAGAGGTGTGTGCGAATGGCGTGTGCGCCTTGCGATGGATTGGCAAGCTGTCCAGGGTGCGTCCCTGCCCTTCATCCATCGGCAGCTAGGATAGGCTGTGAGCCCAGCGAGGAAGAAGCGGTATAGATAATGGACGTATGGATGCTACAGAGGGAATTGCAGTTTTTCAGCGTGAACTAAAAAACATTATCATCAATAGCCTCCAATACCATGGAATCTCATTCTTTTAAACCCAATGAAGGTCATGACTAGTAACATAGGCTCGCAAACTTTCATTGTTCTAGGTAAACTAGTTTCTGAAAAAATAAAAACTTGCCCCAACTTATCTGGATGGATGGAGGGACAGTTTCCATTGCACCCTCTCCTCTTCTTGGCCAGGAGGTGATAACATTTTTGAATTGACAAGTGAGATGCAATAAACTGATCGTATTGCAGCATAATGCAAATAAATGAATTAATTTTTTGATCATACACTGGACACGTTGGGATTCTGAAATCACAGTAAATTGTTGTTGTAGTTGTTTGTTGATATTTGTGCAGACCTAATGATGTGGTTTCTGATTAAACATCAGGCAACTTGAACGGTCAGGGTTATGTTTTTTAGGCTTTTATACTGCCCTAGAAAGCCTAAGTGCAGTAACTACATATTGGGTAAAATGTAAGCTATGCAGTTTTGGGCCTGAAAGTATGAGTAGGTTAGGATTTATTTGGATTTAAATTGTACCATGGCAAGTCAGTTAACCATAATCTATCATAGATGTCCTAAATATTCATTTGTTGAGACAGCAAACAAAGTCTGAAGCCATTTTTTACTGTTTAAATTATTTTGTAGTTACGGCACTAAACCTTTGTAGGGCAGTATAGTCCATTGCACATATTCCGCAGGAAATTCGGCTTGAATCTTTACCAGGTATTCAGCTGATTTAAATGAGCTGATCCAATGAAAGACTGAAGATGGGGCTTTTTCTGGGCTCATTAAAGTAGAACGGTTATGATTGGCCAGCGGCATCAGTAGCTGCTGTTGACTCAGAGCAAAGGATAAAATGTCTGAATTTTCTTCACTCAACTTTGTGAATCTAACTCCTCCGTACTCTGAGGATTTCAACTTATAACACTCTCAGTTTTGTGGCTGGATGTCAAAAAATGCACGAATAAAATTACTTATAGACTAAATGCAGTGCTTTGGTGCTTTGATCAAAGTTATTATATCAGAATTCTTCCCAGGAAGCAAACTAGTGACCTGTGGCCCTGGCTGTAAGAACTAATTCACACTCTGGCTGTAAAATTATTGAAAATATATTTAAGGGATACGGCAATGTTCACTGATATGCATATTATTGTGGAATTGGATGTGTAAGAAAGTGATAATACTGCTAATACTTAGGTGAATGTTAATATTTGTAATTATTATATGACATAAGGATTCGCTCTCTCCTGATTGGTCGAGACGAGCTCCACCGGTCACTGTAAAAAGTGATATTCATCACGAGAAAGTGCACAAGAGGTAAATATACTGTAACAATCAGACGACCTCAAGCTAAAAATAGATTAGGTTTCCCTGTAGGAGCTCTTGACAGTGTCTGCATTTCATGTTGCTTCATCCCTGTGAGGAGCTTAACGTTAGATCCGTCACCCTTGTCTAATTTTATATTTTCAAGTAGGCTCACGTTACAGAACAGTTATTAACTTCAGTTATCGGTGTATCCAATGTTTTATCCACCTTGGACAAGTGATATCACTTGTCCAAGGTAGATAAATCATTGAGATTCACCTCAACTGAAGTCAGTGATTGTATAACACACAGTGCAGTTCCATTCATGGGACAGGATATTTACAGAAATGCATTAAAAAAAACATACAGTATCTCTTGTTGGAATTTGATGGGCAGAATTATGCTGTGCCATGTGGCTGCACTCTCATTGTGGGCCTTTTAAGGTAACATTTTAGCCATTTTTAAAAGCAGGTGTCTCCACTGAGTGAAGGGAAACAATGGAAGTGTAGGGCTTCAGTTCAATTCTCATTCAGCTCTGGTTGTGGCACTGACACAAAAGAATCCTGGTTTCATCAAAAAGAAAGTGATTGAAAGAGTTTTTTTTAAACCAAGGTCTTGAATTAACTTTTTTGGTATTCTGTTCTTTTATTCATCCGCTAATTGATCGACAGAAATGTGCAGAGCCCTTTTTGGCAGGGTGGATATCGGCTAGGCTATACCAGCGCTCTCCAACCTATTTCCTCCAAAAGCTGTTTTCAGGGGGAAGGGTGGGAGGAGATTGGAGTAGGGGTTTGCGGAATTTAGTTTTCTTTCAGAACATCAGAAGTTGGGATATCATAAAACACGCAAAACATAGTTTTACACATGGAGGTAATTTAGAAAATGCAACTCTACGTTATCTGTGACTTAAATCCTGATTTGTTTGCACATACATAACCTACTCTCTTGTGTAAAAAAAAAAAATCAATCTGTAGGTAATTATGACCAACTATTGAACATGACTTTACCAATGACAACTAAACCTGAAGATGACATTGCTTTGCTTTACAAATTGCCCAATTTAGTTTGTTGCTGATCAAAGAGGAAGCGCTATAGTGGGTGCATTATGTAAACTTTTAATTCAATAATACATGTTATTGTCATAACAGCTCATAGCATAACACAGATACTGTTATGGAGTAATTTCCTTAAAAATGGTGTCAGCTAAACAATGCAACAGAAATGACTGCAGTATTAACTACTTAAATAGCATGTATTTTTGTGAATTAAAAATATGGAAAGGTCTATCAATATATCATAAAGTACATCATGGTGGAGCACATCATTTTTAGAATAATTATAATTCCCCTGTGCCACGATGGCAAATTTTCCGCAGCTAGGTGTTTATAATGGATGAAACTGGCAGTTAACTGAGATTGTCAATGAAGGCTATACCTTAGCAGTTTAACACCTCTCAAAATATTTTAACACCATTTTAGTATATTTTGGGATTTTGTTGGCATGAAGATAACCGTGATGATTAAGAAAGACAGATTAAAGATGAAACTATAAAACTCTTTATATAAAACTTTTGTTATTTTAACTTTTGCTTCAATTTGCGCAGTGTTATTTTCTTTTGATTATCACATTCACTGTCTTCCTTGACTAAATATCCCTGTGGACATATCTGAAAGGTGTGAAATTTGGAGAAAAAGAGGATTTTAATGAATTTTTATTTCCATTCTTTTACTCAAGCAGTGTTTGCTTTCTCCTCAAGGAGAAAGAAAATTCCGGCATAAAAGATGAGGGGTGATGAACAGTAATTATTGAAGAACAGCAGTTGGTTGCTCAGGTGACAGCTCTGTTATTACCTGTGAATGATTGAACCAATGGAGAGGAAATGACTACAAAAAAATGATGGGGAGGGGGGGACATCCTTCAATGTGCTCAAATAAATTAACTGAAAATAGAAAGAGCTTCTCATGTACATTTCACAAAGTGTGCGATTTATCAGCTGCCTAAGATGCGTATGAATACATTCTGTTAACCTGTATGAACAGTCCCAATGATGTGACTGTAATGACCTGATATTCCTGTGATGGTTTACTAATCATTTATCGGTTTGTTTCCCGTCGTATCAGTCACCCAGGTGACATTTCAGATTTCTTTTCTGTCAATGTAATGGCAAATTATTGCCCATTAAAACAAAAATGTTTTCACTTGTGCATTTAGATAATTATATTCCCGAAACACAAGTTTCGGGGATATCATGGTTTCGCGCACCCGCCGCCGCCGCTGCGTTTACAGATTTTAGCCGTTAGCGCGATAACTCACAACATACTTTACATTGACTTCTCATTTTAGCACATGGGTAGATATGGTAGAGAGGATGAACTGATTAGATTTTGGGCAAGTATGCACTCCTAGGTTTGCCACCAGGTGGCGCTATATATTGAAAAAATCAGTTTTTTAACCATATCTCTGGAGCAATTACTTACACAGACCTCAAATTTGCCTCATATTGTAGGTCTAGTAAAGGGGAATCTAATAAAGGGGTCTTCGAGGATTGGGGAATTTCGGGGATATACCCCTTGCTGTCGGCCGCCGACAGCGTTGGCCTAGTTATTAATGGTAATTTCCATCACTTGTGCATTGAGAAGATTATTAAAGGTAATTTCCAATAATTCACATTTAAACAGCTTTCTAATGTGAGGCAACAACATGATTGGTGCTTTCAAGAGCAAACTTTCATGTGTGTGGGACCAGTGTTACCAGGAGAACAGAAACTGACTCTCCACCCTCGGCCTGCTGTGGCAGAAGGAGGTGTTGCAGTTCAGTTTCCCACTGGAGTAAAAAGGGCCCCGTGTTTTAAAAGTCAGTTGTACAGGGGTATGTTTGTGTTTTAGTAGTGAGTTGTGCAGGAGTAACTTTGTGTTTTAAGTAAGTTATGTAGAGGTAAGTTACATTGGACGGCCTGTCAGTTATAGTGCTTTGTAAGGTACGCATGTGCTGCTGCTGTGATGGATGCTGTTGGAGATCTCGGCGTGTAAGCAATATCTCTGGCCTAAAAAGGGGTGACCCAAATTGGCTCTGACCCAAAAGTGCAGCTGCCCTCGCTGAGTCTCTGTAAATCTTCCTGGCGCACCAATAAAGACGATGGCCATCTCCGCCAATAAATCATTCTCACTGCATTAGCGAACTCGTCAGTCACAGTGAGGGCTAACTACACTTACTCCTTCGCCCAACATCGGAGAGAGTCTGCCCAGCTTTCTCTCTCTCTCACTCACTCGGTCTTTCCATCTCCACACCCTTCTCTCCATAGCCAGTCTCTCTTTCCCTTTATCACCAATCTCTGATTCTTACCTCTGCTGCCCATCTCTCTCAATTTCAGTCTCCGCTGACTTTTCTGTTGTCGTTACTTAGGTGAACATGTTGATTTTGCACCCTTGATTATATTTTGGGTAAAGATGCACTAGCACTGATACTGATATCAGATAGCACTTCAAATCGACTCAAATAGCTGGATCGGGTATAGGTGATAATGGGCTGATCTTGTATTAGATGCTGATATTTTAATAAATGACAATTAGGTACACACACACACACACATATATATATATATATATATATGTGTATGTGTGTGTGTGTGTGTGTGTGTGTGTGTGTGTATTTTTTTACAAAGTTAGCAAAAACTATGTTTACATCAAGTGTGATGTCGCTTTACAAATATTAGAATAATCCAGGTCTCTTCCACACAGTGAGGCTTGCAGCATATTAATTACATAGTGGTATTGAATTGGTACTCTATACGGGTCGATACCCACAGCCCAGGTATTGGTGTTGGAATTGGGACTGCAAAAATTCAGATTGGTGCATCCTTAATATTAGGAAATGTTTTGATGTTTCTGTGAAACCATTGCGCACACATGCTTATGAATTTAAGTAGGAGCTATTATCTCTTCGCCGGGTTCACACAGGCCACGTGTGTGGCGTATTTAATGGCGCCAATTTTCACAGCTGAAAAAGCCTCATGCCTCCAATTAAACCATCCATTTTTTTGCAGAATCCTATTTTCCAACTGTCCTCTGCCTTAAATGATCAACATCACAAAACTTTGCCGCTGAATGCTAATTTGCTACCTTTGCAATGCAGCATTCTTAAAATTCAGTGTTGTTTGAAGGGATTTGATTTATTATTTAGCGCAATGCTCCGCTGAGGCCTGTGAAAAGACAGACTTCTGCAGAGAGCATTTACACTCAGTTTTATAGGTAATAGCTGCATGTCTGAACTTGCCAACAGGGAGAAAAAAAAAATCCTGAAAGAAAAATACCATTAGCAAATCCAAAGAGGCTGTATTTACGAGTTGGCCAGTGCCTTCTGTGGTTTTAAATCTGTTTGTCTTGAGCCATAAACTGATTAACAGAAATAATAGAAAGTAGTTTTGATTTTCAGGCTGAGAAAATCTTTTTTTTTTTTTTTTTCCAGCTGTAGCCCTGAATAGCTCTCATGATAGGTTGCACTTTTCCTTTGGATGATTCTAAAAATATCCATAGCGCTCCAATATTCTAAAATGAGTTTGTGTTTATTGATAAGGAAGCTCTCGTATTTTTGGCAGGTGAAAGGCACTTCTGTGCTGAAAAATTGGTACCCTATTTTTTGAAAAACAAGGTTTTAGTGTAACGTCTACTCCTAACAGATATTTGCTTATTATTTACTTTCCAACTTTGGTGTCCAATTTTAGCCTTTTTTTCGCAGTTTGACAAAAACTCACATTCATATGCACATCCAGCTGCCTTCAGGTTTTTCTCCCTGCTGACACAAAGTCAGCCCATCTTTTTTGTGACGGATTTTTCTCACTCGTGCACAACTTCTGATTCATATCTGTGACGCAGGTAGCTGTTCCTCTGCAAATGCAGTGTTATAGATATTACAGTGTTGGGAACAGTTCATTTATCTAGTTCTACGTATGTGTTTGTGCTCCTGACAATCTGGGGATCGTTTCCCAAAAGCGCCTTTGCTAACTTACTGTACGTAGTTGGAACCATACGCAGTCACTGGTTTGAACTATTTTAAGTTGCTAACATGGTTAGCCACTAATCTTTTGGGATACATATTCTGATATGGTAAAACTCCCTGTCTCTCAGAATGCATTGTTATAGATATTACAGTATTGGCAAAGGTTTATTTATAAAATTTTACCTATTTGTTTGTGCTCCTGATAATGTGAAATTATGTGACCATCTGCCTCTCAAAATGTACTGTTATGGACATTGCAGTGTTGGCTGCAGTTTATTTTCATATCTCTACGTAAGTGTTTGTGGCCCTGATAATGTGATATGATATGAGAATCTGATTGGCAGTGATCAGGGATATTTTCTGTGCCATGGGATTTTCTTTATTCATTATTGTAATTGTCTAATATTGATTGTTGCTTGCAGCAATGCATTACTCACTCAAAAACCCACTTGAGAAAATGTGAATTCTCAACAGATAATTGAAGGGTTTGGGAATTAATGATACTTCATCACAATGTTAATGCCTCTCTTTAGGAGGTATGGCCTTAATTCACTTACTGCCTCTCAGAACAATGATGTTGTTTCCAAACAATTAAAAACATTATCAAATTACTTGAGGGAAGAAATATGTGTGTTGTATTTTTTGTTTTTTTTTGGAAAGAATGCACCGTGTTCTTGGATAACCACTTAATACGATGAACCTAACTCAGTTAGGAAGTTGCTTTCTGGAAGCTCATATACTGTATGTGCGAGACGGAGTTTATTGGCGCGGCTTGGCTGCAGTAACCGTCTGGTTTCCTTTCTCACCGATGTACGTTCTCACCCAATACATATCTAACCACTGGAATTATTATTATTATTATTTTTGCCTGTCTCCCAGTCAGGGATAATAAACTTCAGATAAAATTAATTTATATCAGGTTTATATCAGTTTATTTCAGGTTTTTTTTTTTCTTTCCTCCCCAACTTGTTCTTATGAGGTATAGTTCAAACCGGCTCAAAGACTATTCCACTATGAGACACATGCCAGAGCTTTGCCAAAAATATGTAATGTTAGTCATTGATTTTAACATCACTTATAATTTAGCTTTTGCACCTCTGCGTTCCTCAGCGGAACAGCATTCATTAAATGTATCATGATGGCATATTGGCTTTCATGTTCCCTTCTGACCGCTAGAGGTGCTGGAGAAACAAATCAGAAAATCCTCATATAGGTCATTCTGTGAGTGATTGGAAAATTACCTTCTCTGTCTAATAAGTATGAGGATCAGAATGTAACATCTCAGTATTGCACTGATAACTTTCATGAAAATTTTGAATACTAATAACAAAAGTATGTTTGCATTTCACTGCACAGTAGGTGGCAAACTTTGAATTCCCCAGCAATGGCTTTATATTTGAAGAATCAGGACCTCAATTATAAAAGGGTTTTCACGGGGTATTCCTAGCAGTTTGGGTGCTGTACAGCAGCACTTTTCCCCTACTTTGAGGAAGTTCAGCCAGCAGCACCTTACTGAACCCTATAAAACTTATGGACCCTTATATGAGTCCATCAAATGCAGTGGCAGTATTCAAACCTGTGGAACTTCAGGCCTATTTTAAATTCTAGTGAAGATCCCAAGATTTCCAACAATCTCAAATATGTCCTGTTGAATTACAGGGAAACGTGTATAAAATGATGTACAAGGTCTAGATATTTTCCATTTGATGTAATGCTGTGGCCATAAAAGCTTGCCATCCTGGGTTTGAATATTTCTCTTAATACAAGTGTGATGTAGCTTCAGTGAAGCGCTGCAACCAGCAGATGCAGAATTTGTATGAGCCATTGTCCTGCGATATGAAAAAAGCATTTTTAATGTTGAATCTACTTCAGGGAAAACTTAAGTGAAAAAGTCACAGTCTAAGGGATTAAGTCTCCGAAGAAATGTAAGGATACGTACTGAGGTAAGGGGACAAATAATTGGTGCCCAAATTGGAGCTTTGACGGCCGCAAAATGGGTAAAATCATCACAGGATGGAAGAGGAAGAGTGACCAAAATTATGACAACATGTCCAATGCCAAAAACACAATGACGACAAAATAGAATTGTTGCAACAAGTGGAATCTTTTTGACAGGTACTGATGGACATGTGGTACAATATTGCCAATAAAAACTGCACTAATGCGCTAAAAAAAAAAAAAAAAAGAAATCACCACTAAATTGATTAAATGCATGACAGTCTCATCGAAAACAGTATTTCTTGAGCTTCACAAAGCTAATGCTTAATAAATGACAGAAATCATTTGTATCCAATACCACTGCAGATATGCATAACATGGTGTTAAGGGAAACAGCTTTTGACTATCCCCTAAATGGGTGTGCATCTGTGTGCGTATATTTGTATGCAGCCAGGATTGCAGATGGGCCTCATCAGTGGTAGATGCACTGTAGTCACTTGTGCACTGTTTATTAGATGACCCAAGTCATTACAGTTGCGCGAAACAAAGCTTAAGATTTAGGTGGCCGGACATCTTTTCAAGTTGGTCTTTAAGAATCAGCAAAATCTTTTGATACACATGACTGACCATAACATGAGGAGAGCTCTCAGCGCAATGCCTTTTCTGTCCATGGTCGACAAGTGAGAGAGCACATTTTGGACAGAAACTGACTATAGAGTTAAAGTTAGTGTTAATTAATTATACGTTGTGTTTACTTTAGATAATACCTTGCCATGATAGAATTCTGTTTTGATCAGGTTTACAGAGCTTTGAGGGGCTACAAGGGGAGGTGGGAGGCTGAGCATCTTCTCAGTCAACAGTAAAAAGAGCAACTCTGAGGCATTGACTATGTAATAACACAGTTATAACATAGTAATAGATCAGAATAACACGAAACCTATGTATACTTTTTTCTCATTTTGATTTCATCCACAAGACAACATTAGAAGGGTTAAAAGTTTGGGTCTTGTACCCAAAATCACAAGCAGTCCAAGTTGAATATAAAGTATATGCCTGCTCTTGAGATTCTGTGTGGTTAGGTTGGTGTGTCAGCTTGTATATGGGCAGACAATGCTGTTTTTTTTCCCTAACAAATGGCATCCTTTAGCGAGATAAATGGAAGATTTTCTGTGTGAATACCTGGTCTGCCTGGTGACTCATCTCTTCTGTTTGATTGCCTGATGTATATTCTGAGTACAGGGGCAGATGTTTAAATCCTCTGTAAGATGAGACATTCGCAGCACTGACTGTGTGACCGTTTTTTTTTCCTTTCTTTTCTGTTGTAATTATTGGTTTGCAGGTGCTAGTACCTGATCTTATTCTATGGAAAGTATTCATTGTTACCTCCACCAATGAAAGTTGGCAGGAGGTTATGTGATCGGTGCCATTTGTCTGTTTGTTTGTGAACAACATAAGTCAAAAAGTAATGAACGGATATCTCTGAAATTGTGTGGGTGGGTCGCTATTACATCAGGGATGGACCCTATTGATTTTGACCGCGATCAGTCAAACAATATGGCAGCCATTTGAAATCCTATGACACGCGATAACTGAACTTTGCTCCCACTCACCAAGATTTGGACTGTGCTGCCTTGGCGGAGGTTTGCACTCAAGGAGTGCCTCTAGTCACTTATGCTTCTTGTGGTGGCAATACATACCAAATGTAGCAAAATGTATTTTCACATGCTTACACTGAACATCATGCATGTTGTCACCATCTCCTGGACATCCAAGAAAAAAGACTACAATGCACTATGGGAGCTTCAAAAAAAAAAAAAAAAAAAGTCTGTCCCAAGCCTATGTGGCTCATCAGGCCAGTGCTTAACTCTGGTTTCTGTAGCATGAAGTGACTAGGATTATTGCTACTCCCCCTGGTCAGGATGCTAATCCTTTGCAGGTTGCCCCTCAGCTCTTAGTCAGGTTACCCTAGCAATTTGCTGGTACCCAATGATACCTAGCTGAAGTGGGTCACTGCTGGGACTAAAGTGTTTTTGCCCAAGTACGAACCACAAAAGCCATGGCAAGGACTTGACCTCAGGACCTTTCAATCCCAAGTCAAGCACATTCAACCACTGTGCCATCGCGTCCCCACTATGGCAGATTCAGGCAAGTGAAATATGTTTGGCAACAGACATGTAACCACTTGAAGTGATTGCTAAAGATAATAAGATAAAATTGCAAAGATAATAAGCTGCCAAGATTAACAGCCCTGATATGCATACAGTTCTCACATTATAAATAGGATAAGTTTTTCTTCAACTACATCATCAGGAATGACTTCACAGCTTATTTCTTAGGTTTTAGTCAGCACACTGTCCTCAGAACACTATTTATTTATTTATTTATTTATTTAAGTGCCTGTCCTGCTGAGTTTTTTGTTTATCAGTTCATTATTATTATTATTATTATTATTATGTGTTTCTGTTTTCTGTGTATTCCAAGGTGTCAGAGATCATTGATGAATGCAGAAACTTCATTGTGAAAAATTCAGAAGAATCCGAAATTAGGGAGAGGCTTTGGCTGACTGTGTCCCTTTTGCACACTGACAGGTGTTTCATCACTTTGGTTTTACAGTGATTTCCTGACACCGGTGAGAGACAGGGGACCGTAAAGCGGGCTGGGGGATTAACGATGTTGACGTGAGGAGTCTCAGATGCGTCTCGCTGCTCCTGAGTGCTTGCAAAAGGGGCAGAAACCAGAAAAAGAGGAGCATTAATTAAACTGAAGGCCCCTCTTTGTGCTTGGAAGCAACAAAGAACCTGCCTCATAGTAATTAAACAATCATGTTCACATATTAAATGAATATTGGGACGATAAAGAAGAAAACATGATTTGCATCAAAATTAGTAATGCAGGTACATTTGTTGGATGGTCTATTTTTACAATGTCCATCAGTTTTATATGTGTGCATTTATTACGTGTCTAAATACCAGTGGCAGCTGGTGAGCTGAAAATAGCGGAGGCCCTGAACACCCCTTCACTGTAAAACCAAATGTTTAAGTTCTGAACATATGCTAAACACTTTTGTGTAACACCTTTTAAACATGTCACAGTGTTTAGACTCAGTTTTAAAGTGTATTCAACAAATCTGAAAAACCTTGATCGCAACATCCAGTAAACATCAGTGTTTTGAATGAGAGCACCTATTTACAAAAATAATCACCAGGCATTTAAGCTTTTACACACTGGTGTTTTACATAGTTTTACAGTGTTGGGCTTGACCTGTTGCCAATCATTTATTTAAAATAACATTACAAGAACTCCTGAAACACTCAACACTATCAGATGTGGCCAGTTGTCCTCATTAAGGCAAGAAAAGGAATAAAACCTGCCATTTTTCACATGAAATTGCATTTCAATCAAAGTTAACATTATTCCCTTGTGAGCAGTCCTTACTGATCTTTGTTCTTGTTATTTAAACAATTATGAAGTGCAGGTTAGATAGCCTGCATTAGACGATGAGCTAAAAGCAAACTCGGAAGTTAAGAGTAGTTTATTTATTTCTTTTTTTTTAATCTGTAAAGTAAATTAAGCATTGTTCCGTATTGAATTAACTGTTTAATCACCACAACATTCCATTTAGAAGGAAGTTGTGTGTTTAATCAATCAAAAAACTTTAATCAAGGAAAATTTCTGAAAACAAGTCATGTGTACAATCTGAGTAATTGAGCATGTATTATGTTAGAACAGATAGACATAAAAATTAATCATGATGGTCTGTGCAGCTAACCTCTATCTTGGACAAGGCTTCTATATTTAATGTGCTTGGTAGATTTTAGTGGTTTTGTAATAAAACAATTCAACATTTGCCCTCTTGAAGTTTATGGATAGAAAGTTTTGAGTTTGCAATTCAATGTACTTGATGAGGTCGAGAAGGCAAAACAAAATAAAAATTAAAAAAAGCCAGACGGCTGACTTTTGCGGTTTTAACAGCTATATCTGGCACTGCTACGACAGCACTCAGTGCATGCGCACAGACGAAAAGCCGCATTGATTCCAAGCTGACCGATCTCATTCATGTTGCATGGCCACATGTCAGATTTGTCTGAGCATTAGGACCACTAATGAAAGTGACTTAATTTGAGTCACTTTAGCCTGGTAATGTGAACACAGCCTGTGGGAAATGTCCTCACTATTCTGAAAGCAGCTGTATTCTGAATAAATGTTGCTGTTCTGTAAAACAACATTAGAAAAGGGTTGACTTGATTTTCCTTCCCCTTGTACTCTGAACCACGATTAATATGATTAAAAATGAGTTGGGAGCACTCCTGTGTCAGCCCGTCAGCATATCTGCTTTGAAGTTTGAAATGTTTTATTTAAACACATTTTTGTCAATTGCAAACTTTTCCACATACTCTAGAGACTGTAGAAAATCTTTGTGGGACAGATATTTCTCAGATTCTGGAAACACCATATCTTGCACCAACAATCATACCATAGTATAAGGTGATTAGACCATGCCTCTAGCCCACTGTAATGTTTATTCAGATAAAAGTTAAACCATTCATCTCTTGCTAAGTGTACTGAGTTGCTGCTACATCATTGACAGTCTGTTGCAGTGGAGTATTTGTATCTACACGCAGCTTTTTAAAGGCATTCTTTGTGAAAAAAAAATTGAAAAATGAATTTGCTTGTATTCAATCTGACCGTCGAAGGGACCCATAAATAAGAAACCCTGCCCATTTTATATGGCTGGTCGTCGTCTTTTCAATACGTGGGCAGTAAAAGAAGTAGGAACCCGCTGTGACTCTTTCATCTGCACCAATGCTTAACAGAGAACCTGCCGGTCATATGACAATTTCATTCTCCGTCTTCAGGGGACATGTGATTCTTCTTCCTTTTTTCACAGATAAATTTAGATGAAGGTTCACTACCTGGACCAGCGATATACTTGGAAATCCTGATTTTCATATGTAATGCCTCATAAAAATAACTGGTCAGTGAGTGTATGTTGTTGGTTTACTATTGCGGTACTGTTTTAGTCTTTTAATGTTCTTGTCTTGGATAGTGTGAACATATGGCACTTTATTTTGACTGGCTCTTGTGCATAGAGGTCCCAGGAAGGGACATGAAAAGGCTCAGCTGTAACTGAAAAATTCAGGGTTACCAAAATTTCTAGGCTCTTTCGCCACTCCCATCTGACCTTGTATGACCTCAGCAAAAATGCCATGGTAACATGATGCCACACTCCTAAACTGAGTCTGAAAGAATATTGCCTTTTATTGCTAATATTTTTGATTGGCTTTTCAAGGACATTACAGAATAAAAGCTGAATGTGTACACTCCCAATGTGATAAACAAAAAGGCAAAAGAAACCAAAACAAAAAGCGAAGACACACACCACTTTACACGTACAAAAATACACCAAAAATAGACAAGTATACAAAAACAATAATAGAAAACAAATAATAATAGTAAAATGTGCGGTTAGTCACCTTGGCTGTCCTGTCATAGAGCCATGCAGATAAAGTTTCCCTGGAGACTGAATGGTAAGAGTAATCGTATAAGTCTCAACTCTGGTTTAAAAAAAATTAAAAAAAAAAATCACAAATGTAATCGCTTTTTATTGTCAAATTTTAATTTTTGCAACACAATGAGTGGTTCAGATTCGTATTGCCTGAAAATTAAAAAAAAAAAAACCCTCAATATTTTTCCTTTTCTCAGTCGTAATATTGTAAAAAAATTTTTTGCGGGAGCTGATACAAATAAAGAGTAATCTTCATTCTGCACATGCTCAGTTATGACTGTGTGTGGGAGAAGCTACTGGTTTGCCAGGTCTACGAAATAGGTTTGGGCACAGTCTTCTGTTCTCCTTGAGGGTTGCAGTTATTTCTGCCCTTTTGTGCAATTCGTGGTGTTCTTTCTAGTTATGTATTTCATTAGCTGCAAGCATTTCTTTATGGTTTTGATTCTCCTGAAATATTAGTCTGTGTTTATGTTCTTTGTGTTTTGCCTGAGACCAGTAGCGTCACACTGGGTTTCTAAAAGAAATGTCTTTAATTTGTTTAAAAAAAAAATCCAAATGCAGAACTATTTTACAGACTGGGCCTTTTTTTTTCCCCCAATAATGTTAAACTGCCTCAGGTGTTTAAAACTCTGGGCTGACATTGTGTTTTGTGTGCGTGTGTGTGTGTGTGTGTGTGTTTTGTTGGTTGTGTGTGTGCCATTGGGAAACATAGCTATTCTGAATATTTCAGGAGGTGATGGAATGTGCCGGTATAGTGCAGTGGTAACCGACCCAGTCCCTCGAGATCTGTCACGTGTGGCTTTTCATTTTAACTCTATTTAGCATACCTGACTACAGATTGGCTGCTCAATGCAGATAATGCAGATCTTTAGCTATTGAATGAATAGTGCTTTGTTAGGGCTGGAGTGAAAAGCTGCGAGATGGTAGATGTCCTTGAAGGGGGTTGGTACTATTGATTAAGTGCATATAGGAGCTTTTGTGATTTGTCATTATTGCACCTGCTGGAATGTGTCGATATAGTGTATATAGGAGCTGTTGGAATGTGTTCATTATTTATTGGAACATCTGCAAAGTGACAGCATGTTGTATATAGAAGCTGCAGTAGAACCTGATGGAATGGAGCCAGCCTTGCCACAATCTGCTGAATTGGTTTGAGTCAGTAGAATTTAATCAGCTATTGGGAAGAATTTGCTGACATCTTCCTTCTGCTTCCCCCCTTATGTCACTATGCGGTTATGTATGTACATTTGCATGTTGTTTTTGCAGTACCCTGTTTTGTGAGAGGTCAGCAGAAATTAAGCACGTGTCAGTGCTGGCTACTCAATTAAATTGATCGGAGGAAAAGAGCAACCACAAGCAATGTGTATTAGTCACATATTGACTGTATAGCCATAAATGCACAAATACAATTAACTTCATTTTGGCTGCCCTAAGTAGGCAAATTTCCAACAACAGATTTTAGTTTTATGTCACGTTAATGCTTGTAAGTATTTTCCTAATTGTAGTTTTGCCTCTGGGCAACCCTTATGTCAAAAGGCCTCTTATACGGTGAAGACCATAATTCATTGGAAAATGACACATTTTTCTTATTTTTCGCTCTGTACTCTAGCACTTCGAGTCTGTGAGGATACAGTGACAATGATGATGGAGTACAGACTGTCAGCCTTGATTTGAGGGTTAGTTTTCATCCATTTCAGATGAGCACAAATGACCACAACTCTCTCCAATTTTTGCAAGCTTCAAAAAATAGTGGTTGAACATAATATAGAATAAAGTCATAATTTGGGTGCACATCCTTTGCATGCAATGAATGCTTGAAATCTGTGACACATAGACATCTCCAGATACTGGGTATCTTCCCTGGTGATGTTCTGCTAGGCCTATACTGCAGCTTTCTTGTTGCCATCAGTCTCCTTAGCATGATAAATGCATGATCAGTTGGATTCAGATCAGGCGATTAACTTGGCCAACAACCAAAATAGCAAAAATGTGTCACTGTACCATGAATTATGGTGGTCACTGCATATGTAGTGGCATGAAGGACTGGATGTTGTAGAGTTCTGCAGGGTGATGTATATTTGATATTTGGCTGTAATGGCAGTCTCAGGACAACACAGTTTAGTCATATTCATCATGCTAGAGTGAAGAGGGTGACAATTCTCTCCCTCCATGCACACTGCAGAACAGCCATCAAAAATGTGCTGTTCTTGTGGGGAGGTTTCATTTGGTTCAGACTTCATGGATTGAAAAACTAGTTGCCTAGATAAGCCAATGATGCCCCACCCTAATTCTTTTTGTGCCCTGCCCCATTCTGAGGTAAGGGTCCTTTTTTGAGACCACATGATATTTAGGGCTCTAATTTCTTGGCGCGGCGCAGGGTGGCGCAGCGTGGCGTAGCGTGGCGCAGCCCACGCAGTGGTAATTTCGTCCGGTGCAGCCCGTGCAGTGGTAATTTCGTGCGGTGCAACACCGTGCGCGCAGCCACTTTGGCAATTTGGTAGACGGACGTGCGCCGAGATGGGTGTGGCGGCGTAGTAGGGGGAGGTGTCACATATTCATCAAGACGCAGTGACAATTTCGTAGAAAAAGTCTTCGCTGTAGTTGCGCAGAAAGCTCGCCAGCTCCAACCTGGTTTACTTTCTGTGCAGTGGTAATTTGGCTGACCGGCGCACAGTGCGCACACGTCACCGAAACCTCACAGGCAGGTTTCCAGAATGTCAGGCACATTTCAATGCAATAAATAATTTCAGCAACTACTATTCAATGAAACCATCTGAATCAGGACATAAATTATAGTATCTATATCGATTGTCCTGATGTCAGATTCAAGGCGGTTGGCACGCGTAATGGAAACTCCACCTGGCTTAATCAACGCAGCTGAATCTGTGATGCAAACTAACGACTTCACATCTTTCTCAGCCAACCATAAACTGCCTATATATATAATGCTTGCGTTCTATGCTCAGTAAAGCCTCTTGCACACTGGACGCGAAACAAATTTTTCGCACGACTGATTACAGTCAAAGTCAATGCAAAGACGGACAGGGTTTTAATATATCTCCGTGTCCGAAAGTCATAAAAGTTCTAATTTTTCGAGTATTCCAGGAATTTTTAGACGTGCAAACTTGGACATGTTTGTGTTCGACCTTCACAAAATGCAAATTGATAGCTATCGACTTTTCTTGGTCTTTTTATTCGTGTGTTTTCTTCCGTTGAAGATTGATCGAACAGATTCACGCTTTATTTCCACACCAGAGATTGCTTGCAGTCAGTGAGCAAATCAATTCCATGACCATTGACAGTGTGAATAAATTATCGCATGCACGATCAAGACTGTCCAAGGCGAAATGCAAAATACTCCATGTCCGCAACCAGCAAAAAAGTAAAAGTATTGGTATGAGAACAGATTTATAACGAAATAAAGAATAAAATATATCACCAACAAACAGAGCATCCAAAAAGATGGCCCGCAAATAAATAAATCGCAGTGTTCATTGGATGTTCTGTTTGTTGTTAAAATATTTTTTTTATTCTTTATTTCGTAATCAATCTGTTCTAATCGCCCTTTTTTTTTTTTTTTTTTTTGGCTGTCAAACACGGAGTATTTTGCATTTAATGTCCGACAGGCATTGTACATTGTCCCGCGCCAATGTGGACTCACTTTATTGAGCAGAGCTTAAACAGAAACATTGATTGAAATTCTCGGTACTCATCCTGAAGAACTGAGCCCTCTTATCAAAACATTCACGTTTAATATCTAAAACATTCAATAGATTTGAAGAAATTAAAAACAATGATTGACTGTCGGACACGGAGTTACATTGAAACCATCCGATTGTCGGACACGGGGATATATTAAAACCCTGTCAGACTTTCGGACACGTAGACACTGCGTTCAACGCAATCTGTTGTGCGAAAAAATTTTGTTTTGGCGTCCGTGCAAGCGCTTAATACTAGGCTACTATTATTGTCACTTAGGTTTTATTGTTTTTAGTGGGGGAAAGGAATACAGCCTGATTGCTAAGGTCTCGTACTAAGTTAAGATCACATAGTGAAAATAAATGTGTAACGTATCTTGCATTGTTGTCCATGCATGTTAATCCCAAAATTTTCAGCAGCAACAGGTTGTAATAATAGGAACACGCTATCCATCGTTTCTCTTCCCAATGATGCAGGCAGAAGAAATAAATGAGCAACCGTCGTATTTCATTCCAACTTCATATGTTTGAATGATCTGACGTAGTTTCGTTTTGAAATTCCATTCAGGTTCGCTAATGGTGATAATTCGCGAATGCCCTAGCTAGCCAGCTAACTCATATTCGTAATGCTTAATATAGACGTAAGCAGTGCAGAAAACATGCCTGAAGCAGCAAAGTAAAATGCAACATTAACGCATCATGCAAATATAGGACAGCGGCTTCTATACTCCAACACATTAAAGGTGCGGAGAGGAGCTCATTTGATTGGTGAAGATTTGACTCGGCAGTTTTAAACCCACTCAGGCCTTATCTCCTCCCTCTTTCCCACTTGCGCCGCAGGAGGGACCGAGGCGGACAGAGGAGTACTTGCGCCAGGCTACGCCGGACACGAAATTGCAACATACGCCTGGACACACCCCGTTGGCGCGGCGCACCCCCCATTCGCCGCGCCTACGCCGCGCCTGCGCCTGGTCTACGAATTTAGAGCCCTTAGTGTGATGAAGCGTAGCTTGTGCGGCTAGTTCTAGCAGACAATTTGACACATGCCGTCATTCTCATAAACACCCCACTGTCAAGGCTCTCTTATGCCAGGCTATTTAAGCTGCTCTCCTACTCTGCCTTTGCAGCCAAAAATACCTTTTCCTGCTGCTGTGCTGCACCACTCTGTGCTGCTGTGAATTAACACTGTCCACTGGTTGGGCATTCAGCCACGCCGTGCTCTCTTCTCCTGAAGCTCAGAAGGTGCAGGGTCCTTAGCCCAGAACATTGGGATTATTTGTTAATACTGCAATTACCTATTTACATGTTGGCAGGATTTTATTTAAAGTAACAATTTTGAGGATCTCCATTTCATTCTTTTTAGAGGCACAAATGGCCACAAGCTGTAATTTCAGATGTGTTTTTTTCACCTCACTTCCCAGAGATCCAAACAGTGTCCCCTGTCTGACATCAGTCGAGTTGGCACCTGCTCTACACCACCATAACAATTTGAGTTCACTAATTCACAAATCAGTGGCGTAGCCAGAACTGAAAATTGGGTGGGCACAGAACATCCCTTTACAACTTTTATTAGTCCTGACTTGTTCGCAATCATCTTTCCT
This sequence comes from Gymnothorax javanicus, assembly GCA_029692085.1. NCBI lineage: Eukaryota > Metazoa > Chordata > Actinopteri > Anguilliformes > Muraenidae > Gymnothorax > Gymnothorax javanicus. The sequence goes on from CM056202.1 coordinate 35,750,677, forward strand.
AATGAACAATACATTAATTCCAAAAAACATTCCACACATAATACTTCAGGCGCGTCCAAACGAATGATTGTCATCTTATCTTCACGAGGAAAACTAGCAACATCTGATAGTGTGGATTGTTTTCGGAGTGAATGTATTTGTATTGTTCATTAGGGAAGATGATTGGGAACAAGTCCGGACTAATAAAAGTTGTAAAGGGATGTTCTATGCCCACCCAATTTTCAGTTTTGGCTACACCACTGCCACAAATACTGCTTGTATATGCGACCAACATAACAAATAAATGACATTTTTGTTGTCTAAACTAATGTTGCCTTTCTTGACATGGCTAGTAGCTAGCACTAGCAATTCCAGATATTAGAATAATGTTAATTGTCATGCTTTGGTGTGTCCAGATTACCACCCAGGGGAGTCGAACAACCAGATAGCCAACTAGTCTAGCTGGGTCTTACCTTAGCCTCTAACTTTAGCTATTAACTGAGGTAATTTGATTATAGCTAGCTAGCTTGCTAAAAAAAAAAAAAAATAAAATAAAAAAATAATAATAATAACTTGGCCCCAGCATGGTCCTGTTTGTTGTTTTCAAACCGGATGCTGAGCAAACTGGCAATCTGCAATTCTTACAAAATAACGGTTCACAATTTAAGTAGAGTCAATTTTATATTTATAAATGTGAGTGGTACCTGGTGTACCAACAGAAAGTGAGCCAAGTTCATTGCTGTCCTCAGGCCCTGTTCAACTTTCAGGGCTCTTCACTGGGCAACACCGATGGTAACTCTGGTTTTTCCTCGCTGATGTTCGCTTTCTATTTCGACTGTTTGCCCTCTTCTGAATAAAAATAAGCTTTTTTTCTTTGGCTCTGCTCTTTTTTGAAGTTTCCTTATCTGTTGCCTTTGGCCTTGTCTTTGTTCAGCCATAGTTCACTCGCAACTTAAACAGACTGGAATAAAAAAAAGATAAAAATAAAACAGAAGAACAAGTCTACTGCTTTAGCTCCGCCTACCCTCACTCGTGGACCAACCACTGCGGGGTGATGGAAAATGCGTCACTAACTGTGTGCTGCCTGTGCTGTTTCCGGAATGCAATCGCTTTCATCAGTGGGCGATTGGCTGAATCAGCAATGTGTTACCCTATTTTGCGATAGACAGTGACAACAGACATTTATTTTGATGAAAATCTTTGTGGTTATTACTTTAAGTGAATAACATGCACCCAGCTCTTGTGGATAGGCCTCTGGGCCAGAGACTCCGTGATTTTTTTGGATCAATGGTGAGGGCTGAAGGAAGGGAAATAACTGTGCTATATTAGAGGGGTTATTTGAGGTATTTTTTTAGGGAGTGCTGCTGTCTGTGTTTCATTTGCAGTGATCTGAGGTACGTCAGCTACCAATCCATATCTCCTTCATGATAAAGAGCTTCATCTTCTTCTCATTAACGCTGCCTCCCTCTGAAAGGGCTATCGCTGAGCCGGCCTCCAGTGGCTTCTCGTCTTTTCGCAGACAGCCGACAGATACGCTTCTTCTTCTGCCTTCCAGATTCTCAGTGCGATCAAATAAGGCACATAGGCTGTATAGCTCCACTAAATCCCCTTTGGAATTCCTTTTTATTTCCCTTCTTTACTTTTTTTTTTCCAAGCGCCTGGCTTCAGGCAAACTGCAGAGTCAATGAAAGAGGGATGTCCGGCCTCCATTGGTCTGTTTCTCTGTTGCTGTTTATTGAGCAGGGTAAAGATGCCGGAATGATTTGATTGTTTCCTGGGGTAATGAAATTTTTGTTGACTGCACGCGGGCTCACCTCCTTAGCTCCGGTCGTTGTCGGACATTATCTCCAGGACAGAAAGTTGTCCTTTTCCTCCTCTGCACAGTGAGAAAAACCTACGGTGAAAGAGGCGAGCAGCAGTGGGTTTCGCATCTCCTGAGCTCCACATTCTGAAGCTGAGATGTTCCCTTGGATTTATTGTGCGAAAAGAACTGTTCCCGCCAGACATTTTCTGAACGTTATATTTTTCACTACGCTGTTACTCAGGGTTGCGTCAACCCCCCCTCCACCCGCTTAAACACACACTCAATGCAATAAATAGAGCAAAAAGCAGGGTGATCAATGAGGCATAGTGTGTGCAGTTTAATTACACTTCCAGAGTTAATTGCCCTAAGGAGCAATGTGATAGCCAGTAAGGGATTAATCCAATTTAAACTGATTACACCTGACCACATTACTGTAGTCGACTAATATTTTTTCTGAGCTCTTGATCTTGGCAGGAATGCTTCATTCTTGTAAGATGCATAACTTGGGAGGGTTTGCAAGAGGTTGGGCGGAAGATGTGCTTCAGGGCTGTTTGACAGTGATTCAAAGCTTCCCGAACTGTTGTAAAAGCTATATTTGTCATGGCCATCAATTCCCTGGCTCCTTCTGCATGTCGTATAGACCCTTAGACTCCATACAAAATGATTCCTTCTGGATGGTGAATTTCAACTTGAAATTTCTATGTAATCCTTGACAAGGTGCTCACATAGCCGGGGAAATAAGCCATCGATATCGAAGCAGCTCCTATGACCCTGTGGCTTGTCTGTTTCTTCCTCTGAATAAAATTTATTTCTTTTTTTCACCATTCTGTATTTTTGTAAATGTGATGAGATCACAGATAGCAGACGGATAAATAGTGCTACTGTTCACGGACCTCTTGCTCCAGAATGCTTGGGCACCTGGTTTCTTTTCACTTCTCCTTTTTGCCCAGGTTCTACAGTTTGGTCACACTTTAGATGAAGTGTTGCTCATAAAGGCTTTATACAGCATGTATAATGCCTTCATAAATGAGACATAATGGCTTCATAAATCATACATAAACAAATGCCATGCTTTGTAAAGGGTGAAATAACGTATCCTTATTCAGCATGTGATCCCAGATGTGACAAAGACAATGTAACTTAGCTGACAATGTCACCCTTTATAGCATTTAGCCACTGGCTAAGTGACATTGTCAGTTATGTCATATCTGGCATCACTTGCTGAATAAAAATGTGTTATTTCACCCTTTACAAAGCATGACATTAGCATATGTATGATTTATGCCGACATTATGTCTCATTTATGAAGGCATTATACATGCTGTTTAAAGCCATTATGAGCAACACCATTGACTGCATAAAACATGGACGTAGCCTCCGTGACGTCACCCATAGGCTTCTGAATATCCATTTTGAAGAAAATTTGGTCGCCAGTGGGCAGGCCAAATGGAGCTCATTTACTGAAACACGCCCTCTAAGCTCGCAGCTACCAAGCTAGCTTCGGCTTCCATACTCTACTAAAAAGACAACTCAGCGCGATGCTTCATGGTTTGCTAAGGCCGAGATGCGGGGTCATATCTGTCATAGTAAAGGAATGGATCCTGCCAAGTTGCTTTCGGTGGCAGGTTTAACGCTGTTTATATTCGTGAAGCAGTTGCGAGACGAACGTTGTTCGTATTCGTGAGGCATTAGTGCTGTACACCGCTGTGAAGTTGTGGCGGTTAGCTCATTGAATATCATTATCCCCCCCAGAGTGCGAGTGGGTGCTCGGCTTAGCTCTTGTACGCACCTTAGCCAGGTCCCATTAACGGTAGTATGACCAGCCAAACGATAACACTGCATTACATAAGCTTACGAGCAAACCTGACGAATCTTTATTTTCCTGCCTCACACTTGTACATTTTGAAATGAAGTACTATCACCCTACATTTTGACTTTGGCGAATGCTGAATTAATTGGTTACTGTAGCCAGCATACGTGGGCTCATCAATGCTCACACATCTGGACACTGGGCTCCTAGGCTCCATGGTTATTTCAACAGCTGCCCAGTTTATCTCTGACCTTTATATTAGCTGACGATATCACTGTGACGCGCACCTTTTTTTTTTTTTATTGCATTGTAAAATTGATGATACTTTCGGAAAAAAACCTTTACTCTTAGTGACAGCAAATATAGCCGAATGTGGCTAGTTAGTGACACTTTTTAGTTTCTGTCTGGCTTATTAGTTACGTTAATGTTGTTAGCTAGCTTGTGGATGATGGACTTAAATGTAGAAACACATTTAGCCACAGCTAGCTAGCTTGCTAGATATGTGGGATATGTTAAATTAGCTATATAGCTAGCTAGCTAGCCTTACTATTTACAGTGATACCGCATCAGTCATCGCACTGAAAATGGAACGAATCCATTGGTGGCAAATGCAGTTCTATAAGATACTGCTGTGTGAGTCTACTGAGTGTATAAGCACGGCAATCTCCGGTCAAGCCCTCCAAATACTCCGGGGAATCAGCTAAGGGACCCCGTCATTTGATAGCGTGCTATCATGGTTCTAATGATGTGGCTGACTAGCCACTTACGTTGGCAACCCGTTTGGGAATCCGTGACGGTTTTCCTACCCCTGACTGACAGCTTTTGTTCTAAAGTATGTTAACCCTAAATTCAGGCACTTTTCTGTCATGCTACTGTGGCAGGTGTACACTCCCGCTGGCACAGCTGGACATCTTCGGCAAAAACTTACTGGGGGGGATTACTATATTCATTCTCTGGCTAGTTGGCTAGTGAACGAACTAACGCTACTTCGTGCAGACATATAATTTTATTTGAAATAATATTAGAATTTCATCACCTTAGAAAATAGACTACAGATTCCTAACCACACAGCAAGACATTATCATCCTGATTTTTCGATTAAAAATCTCCAGTCAGAAACACGGCCAATGGATCAAGTTCCATGACTCGAATGAGCCTAGGTAGGATAACAGTCTACAGACGACTAGAAAAGGCCAAGGGTTAGCGGCTCGGCTGGCCGAGCTGTAGTAACCCCCCTCCGTCAGACAGCCAAGCTAGGCCCTTGGTTAGCGGCAGGGCTTGGTGTTCCTACTCTACAGCCTGGGGTCGTGTAGGCCTGTGCTCTAGTCTAGCCACAACATAATCAGATGACACGACTCCCGCCCAGAGATTGTGTAATTCAAGGTTCTGTCACTCAAAGTGGCCACGCCCTTAATTATGCAGAAATTTAAGCCTTTATATAATGTAAATAGTAGAGTGACAAAAAAATTCACTCCCCCCACAGTTTTCACGGAGGGGAAAATTAGCCATAGAGACCAAAACCGTATTTTGAACCAGGCTGTAAACATGTTTATTTTTGCTGTAAAATTGGGCTTTTTAACATGGGCATCAATGGGGATTGACTCCTTTCTGCAGTCAGCCTCAAGTGGCCATTCGAGGAACTGCAGCTTTTGGCACTTCCGTATTTGCTTCACTTTTCAGCCCTGCAGGTTGCCGCTTGAGCAACACTATAGCTTGACCTCAAGTTCTCTTCCACAGGCCCCTGTTTCTGCCAGCCTCTACTCAACAGGTGGATTACAGTCTATTGTGTTCAGTTTAGAAACTTATAATTCACTCATTGTGCAGTGTACAATAGAGTTATAATTTCAGATGGGAAAGCAGTTGAGTGACCTTCATTTCTTTCTGGGAAGTTATTGCTCTCCACAGACTAAGTTGGAAGAGCCCAACCCTCCCTTAAAAAATACTCCAGAAGATCTATAAACAAAGTAGTTTGTTATTTTTCTTTCTCCTCCCACTGTGTTGAACTAGATTGCATCCTTACTTACATGTACGTGTTGAATTTGTGTGTGTCTGTGTGTACACGTTTGAATGTGTCTCTATATGTTGCTGTGCCTGGGAGTGTGTTCTTTGTAACATGCAAAGGTAGTATGAGCGTTTCTGTTTTTGTTGAGTGATGTGTTGGTTTGTGTGCAAGAACCCCATGTATTGTGTTTTTCTGTCTATAGGTGCGAGTGTAGGAAACATGATTGATGTTTGTGTATTTGTGCAAATTTGTTGGTGCTGTCTTTTGAGTGGGGACGTGCATATTCTGTATGCGCATGGACATGACCTTGTGGACCTTGGCCATGTGTTGACATTGATTTCTGTTTATAGATGTATTTTGTCTATTTGGTGTGTGTGTGTGTGTGTGTGTGTGTGTGTGTGTGTGTGTGTGTGTGCGCGCACGCTCGTGTGTGTCTGTCTGTGCGCAGTTCTCTGAGGTTCACCAATCACAATTAGATAATAATGTCACTTGACATTGCTAGACAGAGGATGCATTATTGAATACTGTTACTGCTAAATTGAATTATGAAGATATGGAAGCAATGCATAAGTTAGGGCTTCATTAGATGACACTCATTGACATTCTGTGAGGCTCAGGCTAGCTGTCGTTAATGGCTTAGCTTAAAGGACCCAGGCTTTAGCTTTATTTTCTATCCACATAGATCAAATATGTCTACCTCAAATATGTTTATGCTTTCTTACTGGCTTTCTTCGATAATGGATGGATTTTCCCAAAATAACCCAGACTTGAGATGTGATGAAGTACATTCTTGTCTGTGTTCTCGAGTAAGGGCACTTCCAGTTAAGTGCATTGAGAAACAAAGCAAACTTCAGGTATAAGGTTCACAAATAGGTTGCATCAGGCTATCCTGGCAGTCTCCAGCAGTCTTGTCCACATTCATGCACTGAATGATGGGATATAAGGTTCATTCCCATTTACAAAGTTTGCATTGGTGCATCCTTGTTATTTCAGGAGGCTAAAAACCACTTCCTGGTTCATGAAGCTGACTTGATCCTTTCTGGTCATTTTGAAATTGGAACAGGGCAAATGAATTTGTTGTCACAAGGTCTAAAAAGACTGCAAGTTTGCAAAAGAACAGACATCGAGAAACACCATCTGTCTTCTTTGGGCCTTCATTTCTTACTTCGTCTGCTGTCAATGAAATTTGTTTCTGGACGAAATAGAATTTAGTCTGCAATTATGTTCTCTGGTTCTGCATCTGTATTTGGTGGGGATAAAGGTCTTGAGGGATTTGGCTTAGAAACAAATCGGCCTCTAAAAAGATTTGGCTAAATGAATCACTGTTTTAATTTGTGAGTGCTTATGTTTTCATCGCTAACTGTACACATTGTTTGTTAATTAAATTATGTACTGTAGGAACACAAGTTTCCAGCAGTTTGGTTTACCATTAGGAGTTTATATATGGATTTGGTTTCATAGGCCTTGCCCTACCATCCTTCACTCCTACTCCAAGGCACCACTGTATGTTTTGAACCACAAGTGTCCTTCGGAGCGCCGACTACACCGAAGCCCTTCAAAATGTGTCTTTTTATAAGAGGAAATGGATTTACTGAATAGAAAATCGCAGAGTGTAATGAGACGGAGGCAAGTAGTAGGTGCCTCTGCTCACTCCTGTTTGTTTTGGGTCAAGCGATACTGATTTAAACCAGCCGTAAAAAGAGAAGGGTACTTCTGTACAATTAATTTAGTTGGTTCTGCAGGTCCCTGTTACCTACATGGCTTCTTTGAACATAATAACTTACAAAGCTGGGAGCTCTAATAATGTATGAGGATATGAAAAAAAAAAGAAAAAAAAAGGATATCACCTAATAACAAATACTTTTTTTGATGAGCAGCTGTACATTTTTCACATATAATTTGAGCACTATTCCTTCATTACTGCAGATTTTCAAATATATAAATTACGTTTGTATGGCAAATGTAATTACACTTTTATTGTTAAATGTAGTAGCTGCCGCAATAATATATGAATAGAGCAGTTTACACATGTGTATAATCTGTCTCAACACTTCAAACTGTCATAATTATTGGTTTTTCCTTTTGCCATGAGCATAGTTAATGTGCTTAAAAAATGTTTTTATTTGAACTCATAAACTTCACTTTCTTTTCACCTTAGAAAAATTCTGTCTGCTTTTCACAAGCACAGAAAAATGTCCTTGTATAATATTTGATGAGGTATTGATGCCATTGCCCTGTAAAATTCTTGATCCATGCTAAACAGCTCTGGAGGGAGAAAAAAAAAACATTAATTCAAATCTTTATATTATACTGGTGAGAAATGTTTCAATGACTCATTGTTTCTTTAAATAAGTGCTTGTATAAGATATTATGGACTCTTGAAAATGGTTAACAATCTGATAATAATTAGTGGAGCTTGTATTCCATGAATAACATTGTGCTCTACTGTACAAGACTTAATTGTTATAAATTATGAAAAGTAACTTCAAAGCAGGGCAAGGTTTATTGCATTAGACAACTATTTTAAACAGGTGTTAAAAGGGCTCCACAAAAAAAAAAAAAAAACTTTTTCATAAGCTGTATAATTTCTTAATATGAGGTGCATGTCTCCCACACATTACCTGAATTTTAATTAGATCTTTATCGCACGTAAAAATATCTCTCATATTTTCCTTCTATTCTGATTTCTTTCATTTTTTTTAATAGAAATGAGAAATACATTGTCCGCCTTTATTAAAAGGAAGGTACTCATGTTCTGTCTCTTACCCAGAACTTACATTAGTTTTACATTTCCTGATTAGGTTTGGCTGTCAGGTGTGCTAAGGCTTTGTCCTGTCTTACAGACTAAATTAATAGTGTCTTCAAGGGTAGTGCTCTTTGAAAGACCAATTCAACTGAGGCTGGATCAGGAAGGGATTAAAAAGTAGAATTTGCAGTGAAGTTCAGAGACATTTGGACATTGACAATGTCATTGTTATTTTAGCAGTCTACCAGGTCTACCACAGCATGTTGGAGATGAAATTGGAAAAAAAAGTGCTAAAGTGAAGACTTCCACTTTAATGTGAGGGTATTTACATCAACAGTGTAGGAATTTCTGCACATTTTTTGTATTCTGCCAGCACCTCCATACAAGAAGACACAAACTGCCCAGTGTCATGCCACGTTCCCAATGGTCCACATCTTCCAGAATTCTGAGGAACTGGCCTGCTCAATTCATTATCACTCATTACCGCCGCCTGTGTGTAATTGTCCAATTACTGTTGTAACCACAAAAAAGCCCTGACCTCGCAGCATGTGTTGTGTAGCATATGCTTTTTCCGTAGCATTTCGTGTATCTAATTGTTACTCTTTAAAGTAGCTGACTTTGTTAGTCCAACATACTGTTTGTAATACTTTTTGGGAACCACATTTCCTGTTGTTTTGTATTCTTCAAGTAACCTTTGTGGCTTCGCTGGAAAAGTAATTAAAGTCAAACACTTCTTTGCATTTGGATCCTGCCTTCCTTTTTCCTATTTTCAGTGCACATACAAAAGTGCACTGAAAAACCATTTCAGCCAGAGGGTTTAGTTGGGTAAAACCATTACAATCCAGTGACCACACTAACTCCACTATGAACTTATACATGTAGATGTGACATTCACAAAAGTGGTGATGCATATGAATGATAACACCTGGGAGCAAGGGAGGAGACAAGACAATAAATCAGTTAAAGGGAGACAAGAGAATAAATAAATGAACCGTAAAAACACACATGGAGTGCTGGAACAGGGGAGAAGCCAATTAATGACACACAAGGGTTGGGACGCTTTACCTGTTGCTACCTGTGAAGCAAGCCATCATTAGGTTTAATTCAAAACCAAACCATCACAGAGATGCAGAAAAACATTATATGTGGCCAAATCATCTAATATCATCTATATTGATTCATTTTTAAGAAATAATTGAGTTGAATTGCATTGAATTGAATGCCTTTATGGTCATTGTACATTACAGTACAACGAGATTAAGGGTGCTACTCCACTGTGGTACACACATACAATAAATAAATAAATATGACAATATACAATAAATAAAACAATTTAAAATGCAGAACAGGTGTTCATATGCAAGTGGGCGGCAGGTGGGGAGGGTTTATTGTCTGTGTTTGTTTAATGAGGTTATAGCGTATGGACAGAAACTGTTTATGAATCTGGTGCTTCTGGATTTGATGGACCTATAACGCCTGCCAGAGGGTAACAGTTCAAACAAATGGTGACTGGGGTGAGTATTGTCCTTAATGATGTTTTTAGCTCTTGAGAGAATGCGGCCGTTTGCAATGTCTGACACAGAGGGGAGGGGGCAATACACTGGTAAGCTCAAAAATGCCAAAATGCCAGGAAGACCATGGGTAACAACTGTGGTGGATGAGAGATGAATTCTTTCCCTGGAAAGGAAAAAAAAAAACTCTTTCACAGCAGTCACTCAGATCAAGGACAGTTTCTAGGGGCTTGGTGTATCTGTGCCAATGTCAAAAATCAAGAGAAGACTTCATCAGAGAGTTCACCACAAGCTGTAAAACATTGATGAGCAACATACAGGAAATTTCTGAGAAAAGCTTGCACTCATAATAATTAAACCTAAGATTTGTTCAAGACTGTTCCGTCTAGTAGTTCCCATCAACTTTTTAAAGGAGCTTTTAATTAAATTCTTAGATCTTAGGCCAATTTATCTAATAAAATTTATCCAAACCAGTTTTTCGTCAAAATTTGATGTAACATTTGAGAGTCTATCTAACTCTCTTTATGGAGTTTAGGCTGTTCTAGAACAACATCCTGTGGACAGGTGAGACAAATGTCAACTTGTACCTGATGGACAGTGACCTGAAGAATACCGGAAAAGCATACTCTAACCTTTTTCAAGGCAGAGACGTGGGATGTACAATGGCCAAGTCAGTCACCTGACACCCATTGAAACATGCATTTTACTTGCTGAATGCAGATGAGACAAACTGAAGGCAAATGCATCAGGAACCAGCAGGATCTGAATGTGGCAGCAGTGAAGGCTTGGCGCAGTATTATAAGGCAAGGCATCCTGTGGCTGGTGATGCTTGAAAGTTCCAGACCTTAGGTAATTTTAACTTAAAAAACCTCTGTCTGCAGTCAAGTATTAAAAATGAAAATTTACTTATGATTATGCGAGTTTGTCCATTTACTATTGAGCTTGTAAAATTGGCAGAGGTGGGGGGAGGTTGGAGGACTAGGTATCAATATTGCTGTAATTCCTATGCAGTAAAAGCTGCCAGGTTACCATTCAAGCATGTGATTGATCCATTGTAGTGGTGCACAGAGCCAAAATGATGACATTTCTGTCACTGTCCAAATACTTATGGCTTGTACTGAGGAGGTGACATTATCTTTCTGTTCAGTGCAAGTCTGCATCATGTTGGGCGGCAGCTTCACCATTTTTTACTTATTATCAATTAAATCATATTTTCTTCTTATCTTTAGCTCCTTGCAAGATATGCATGCTTGAATTCCTATGGAGTTTCCTTTGGTATGAGTTTTGCTCGAGTATGATACCGTCAGTCAACAGGAGACAGAAATGCCGTTGGATCAGAGATCTTGCTGATCCCAGGTAGAGTAACTGACCGTACCTGGCTGCACAGCCTCTGGTGAAGTTTGCTATTTCTGTGGTGTGTACTGGGGCAGCTCTGGGCTAGGATGCAGTCGGCAGCAGGAGTCTGATAAATAATAAATGCCACACAGGGATTTCTGTAGAGTCATGGCAAATGTAAGGGAATCTGGTAGAAATTCAGTGTGCTGTTCTGTTATGTGTTAGAACAAGAGGGCGAGACGAAGTGAGAGAGAGCATTGATAAAGGGGGTAAAGCAGGAGTCTACAGCGCTGCCGGGAAAACTGGAAGCATAATTTAGGAGCACATCTACTAATTGGGAAGCATTAGTGTGCTCCTACATTTTTCAACTCAGTGCAGAGCCCAGGCCCAGGCGAGAGGGGGAAGAAAAAAAGAGATTGCGGCATAGAGAACGAGACCGATACACAATACATTGCAAAGCATTGCTCATAGGACAGAGACAAATTTTGTTATTTTGGTTCTGTTTGCTCAATCAATCTCTGGATCTGAATCCAACTGAACGTGCATTTTACATGCTGAAGTGGAGCGTGTGTATGATAGTGTATGAGAGACGAGCAGGAACTGAAGATGACTGCAAAATGTACCTGGCAGAGCATCACCAGGGAAGATACCCAGCATCTGGAGATGTCTATGCATCACTGACTGCAATCAGTCATTGCATACAAAGGAGATGCAACCAGACATTAAAAATGATTACTTTATTCTTCTTTGTGTCAAAACAATATTTTTTATGCACCTGGAGGGGGGGCTGTTTATGCACATAAGTAGCATCATTTTTCAACAGTTCATTCAATATGGATTAAAACAATCTCCAAGTGCTGGAGTACAGTACCAAAATTTAAAAAAAAAAAACATCACTGTCCAATGAATTATGCCTCTCACTGTGTATAAAAACGTGAACAAGTGCCCGTTGCCCAGAAATTGTGAGGGCTTTATTTATTTGTTCTTGCCGTAGAAGTGCAATAATCAAATATTCGTGCTGAAAACAGCCCTAGTTTCAGACCTCAGACTTACCCAATAACAGCACCTGGGAACTTCATTAATTAGAAACATGCTGATTCAATTATTCAAAACCCCTGGGCTTGGAACAAACATTTTTATGAAGGAGAAAATTTCATTGGGACTTTACCAAAGTTATTGTTCATGAATAGGCATGGATCCAGTGTTATGGCTTATAGCACATGCCTTTCTTCAAAAGCACTCAGCCGTCTAATAAACTATAAGTGTGGCTGCGTAACCATGACAATTTTTAAGTCTCTGCGTAAAACTTTTACAAGTGGAAGTTGAACTAACAGGGAGCAACTTTTTAGTGCATTTTTTTTTCTTATTGATTTGTTTTTTTTTTTTTTTTTGTATTGGTTTAATTAACAGATGCCAAATGCATTCATTGCTTGTGGTACTGAAAGCACATCTCTGGTGAAGTGCCCCTATAGACCTGCTTGAGATGGATTCTATGCTTGCATCTACTGTACTTACTCTCCCATACTTTTGGTAAATGCATCTGAACATGAAATAAATGGTAAGTTTATTAGTGCTATCTGCTATCATTTGAAAAGACATATTTAATGCTTCCGTAGCTGTATTTAAGACCTTGCTACTCTGTGGGCTCACATGTAATGGTGGTGCAGACTTGGCTCATTCCAAATTATTGGAACCTCTCATTTGCCAAGCTGGGTTCAGTAGCTTTTAGCTGTTTTGATATGGGCCTGCCATAGGGGAGTAATATGATGTGAGAATTGTGGGTTAGCAAGGTATTTTGCGCCTAAAGCAGAGGTTTTCTCAGTGTCAACAAGATGGCTCTCTTTTAGCCTGCCTTTGTAACTTATGATATCTATGATTGAAAATTTAGTGTTCGTCGAGCCAGATCACTCAAATGGAGCCTGGCTAATGGTGAAATTACTTCATGGTACATCCCAGAGGTCACACAAAGCACTGCAGCAAGGCTGCGGCATCCTGTTTGTTAGCAAATGTTTAGCACATGCATTTTTGCAAGCTCTTCAGTAAGTTCATATTGCTCTAAACAGACCAACCAGCAGGAGGTCACTTCAAGACGTTTTTTTGGCTGTATCCTGGGCTGTGTGTCAGATGAGAGTGTTGATGTATGCTGTTTACATTGCTTCCACACAGTTCTTAGTTGGCATTTTCCGCAGAATTGGCTGATAACCTTTCTCCTCAGCGTTTCTTAATGGTGTTTCTTTTCTGAATAAATACTTTTATTTTGGATATATTTCCTTAGGACTTGTCAATTTACCTTTTTCCTTGGCACTGGCCAGTTAATGCCTTTGGATGACTGGCCTGTGTGTAGTAATAGTTCTTAATTTTCTGCATATATTTTCAGAATGTCATTGGCATTAACTTGAACTGTGAATTTCTCAAGTCAAACTTGGTTCAATTTTTAATGGCACTCATTCACCAAGGTGATTTTCCTCGCACGCTAATTGTCAATTTTTTTTATTTTTAATTTTTTTCCACCAAAGACTAATAGTCAATCGAGCTACTGCTCTCCAGCATTTGCAGTCTGTTGCTGCAGGACCCTCGCTGTTGTGGCCCAGACTGAGTGAGATGGTAGACAGAGGACGCGTCACTGCTCGAAAGCGCTCCTGTTATCGGGGCCCTACCTCCAGGGGGCTGCGCCGAGAGAGATGTGTTCTCGGGAACGAGAGGCCCCCTGATGGCCAATTAGACAATTAATTGCCTATCAAATCCCATTTATAAATCCGCCTGATGATGGCGCATCCTCTCCGCTCCGCGCAGGCACCCGTCGCGGTCCCCCGCCTCCCTCAATCATCCAAAAAGGAGCCGTCTAATTGTTTAATTGCTGTGCACTGGCTCATTTGCCTCTCAAAATAACCCCCTTTTTTCGTCATTCTAAATTTTTTTTCATCTAGTCTGTCACCCTGAGCCCTGGCTTCCCACAGATTTGTCACTTTCCCCCTGACCCCCCCCCCCAACCCCGGCCCCTTCAATTCCTCATTGCACTCGCCTACTGTGTCATTCACCCCAAGCACTAACCCACCCCCTTTCCCCTCCATCAGCCTCCCTAAAGACTCCAGCCTAAAGTAAGTGGCAGGGTTCGTTGCGTATATTTGTACGCTGTCGTCTCTAAGCATTACTGACATCTCAGTTATTGGATAAAGCTTCATTACAGGCTGCCTCTCTCTCCCTTGCCAGCAGACCACCCCCCCCGACCACCCCTCCCTTGAACTGTACCGCGAGGAAAGTAAATAAACTGGGCCAATTTTTGGCGTCCAGCGAGAGGTGGAGCTCAGCGAATCGACCGAACCCCTTCAAACCCGCTCCCACCCCCCATGATCTGACCCCAGCAGTCGGGGGTTGTCGCTTCGCTTCACCAACAGATTTTCTCTTGCCGCCATGCCCGTTTTCTCAGGATGACTGCCGAATCCAGCACACAGGGAATGACTATATCTTGTTTGGTACAAGGCAAGCTGATTGATTACATTCCATGGCGGAGGGCGATCGATGTACGCCATGCTCTTTAAAGAAGGAAGGCCATCATTGAAACCTTTGCCATTCACTTAACTCAGAATAAAACGAAAACCGCTATTTATCCATCTAATCTAGCTGCGGATAAGAGTGCAATGAGAGGCTGTTGACTTACACTCATGAGGGGTAAAAACTGTGTTCAGTAGCCCTCAGGGGCTGCAAAAACTGAGCAGTCATTTTATTCAAAACGAACGACATGCTTCTGTTGTCACCAGTGTATCTTAAAACTGTTAGTTTCGAAATATTTCAGGTCGTAAAAAAACAAGACTGTTGAGTGTCAAAACGTGGGGCAGCTGGTCCCTGTGCTTGAGTAATTATAATGGCTCTTTGGTTCAATGCTTGAGCATAAAAATGCAATTACAAGGAGAAAAAGGATATATTGTCTTGGAATTTTCATTGTGAAGTTTCCATGAATATTTGTGTGCCTTTCTTTTTTATTTTTCCAGCTTTCTCTGAATGATGAATATAATTTATCTGGACGCATGAATCTACATCACACAGATGATAAAGGGAATCTTGGGACAACACATTACATGGGCAGTGCTCTAAGCGTCAAATTGGATCGACAATGCGACGTATTCACACAGCAATATGCTAAACGATATCCATTGTGTTGATTTTTAATTTCAGATTTAGTATCAGATTTGCAGTTGCTTTCCTAAATAGCCAGCTGAATACAGGAAACTGCAAGGTCATTTTTTAGTTTAATTTAATGCATTTTTTTTTCCCTTTTCCCAAACAGTCAACATATGCCAGGACTAAGCGTTGCCCATGTCCTCTACATACTGCACTCAGTGGGGCAATATAGTGCTGCACTACAGCTCTGCAGTGTATTTTGCGAGGGATTGCATGCTAGGGACTACTTGCATATTTAACTGCAATGTAAGCACTCAGTGACATGCCAACTGGTGACTGCTCCATCGAGATTTGATTCCGAAAGTAAAATCTGCAGAATGCGTGCGCAGAGTGTTTGCTTGCTCTAAGTTGGCAGAGAACACAGTTCTGCTGAACCTCCATTTTGACTTCCATATTCTTGGGGTCAGATATCCGGGCATTTTCTTGCCAGTACTTATGCATATCAACGAGCGTAAAGAGGAAAACGAAATGCAAGCAAGGGGAAAATAAAGCATTCAGTAACACAGAATACGGAAAGTTTCCATCGTTCAATTTTGCAGTATTCTTCAGTGTGGTGGATAACTCCAAATGCCCAAATGTATCATTTTATTTGGTACCAAATGGAGTCACAGAGCCAGAGAGGAGATCAGCGTGGCTGAGCTCATTATGTATTGATATGAGATGGTGAGCTCAAAAGTAGAGGAATATCATCTAAAATCTGTTAAAAATCCGCAAGGAATGCAATAAAACTTCAGCAATAGCTAAAATGACACAATGAACTGATCTAATTCATTCACGGAATCAAAAAAAAAAGGAGCGTACACAAAAGAAGTGCAGCACTGCATGCCTGCAGTTTACGCATCGTCGCCCTTTTGTCTGGCCCTTTGCACGAAAAATCATGTGACTGCGACGTCATCCCAGCCCTGACAGTAGCTGCACATCACGCTAATGAGCAGGGAGCGCTAGCATTTGCAGCAGTTCTGAGGTCTCGCTGATGACAAACTCCCAGCAAAGGACACCTCTGCAGTTCTGTGGGGGCGGGACGGCTCTGTTCCCCCCGCCCCCTGCCCCGCTAACATCACTCCCTCTCGGCCGCTGGCTCCCTTTCTGCCTGAGGGGCTTGATTTAGATGAAATGTCAGTTTTAATGGAAAACGGGACAGGAAACGCAGAAAACAAGGCTTGTGTTTGATTCGGGGTGGTGGTTTCTGGGGCGTGGGGTTGGGGGGCTTGGGGGATAGGGGTGGGGTTGCTAGGTCGGAGGTGGTGGGCTTTTTCTCGCAAGTCGAGAGAGAGAAAGCGTGCGAGTTCTCGGCGATTGCCCTTATTAGAAATTCATTGGCTGCCCCGCGTGATATTTTACCGTGCTCTGGGTAGCCCCAGGCGAAGTCTTGTGGATTTCTTTTCGGTGTTGATTTCAATGGGGGCCCCAGGAAGGGGACATGGAACAAGTTGAAGGTGACAGGCCTGGAGATGGGGCTGCCAGTCGCTTTACATGCACCAGAGAGCAAGAGAGGCCTGGAGGAATGGGAGCTGCCTCTCGCTGTACTGCTCTCCATCTCACAGTCTGTGGATGGATTAGAATAATAGAGTAATATCTACATCTCTTTCTGTGCCTTTTTGCCTCTCAGGCATAAACACAATTGATATCAGTCCAAATGGAACCTTTTTTTTATCATCATAAAAAATTGCGGCAAAATACACAAACAGACTTAACTGTGCACTTTATTTTCATGTATTTTTCTGCCACACTCTAGCTCTCAGTCATTCTGATTCAAGTCCAAGTTATTTTGTGATGTCACGATTTACACCCACACAACTTTGAGAAAGTTATCAAGCTATTGATTCGCTAATACAGCGAAGCTACTTCATTAATGCTTGCTATGTTTGCTGAAACACCAGGATTACTCCAGACACAAGGAGTCTAAGATTTGAGCATCTCGTGCTTTCCCCTGAAATATTTTTCCCAGGTGTCTGACTGCCCGCACTGATGCCCTTGAAATTGTCTTATGCTACAGTACATTGCCTACTGTGTGATAATTCAGGACCTATGTGAGTATCTTTACCTATTTCATAAAAAATCTTTTTATCCTCATCTTTCCTCTGTCACTAACAAATGCCATATGCAAACGTGCTCATGACACAAGAAATCAATGAAGTATTTAAAACGAGGATCTTTGCCTTCAGGTTTTTTTTTTTTCAAATCCTTACTCTAAAATTGGCACATTATGCAAAATGCAAATAAAATCAAAAAGGATTGATTTAAGAGGTCCATTCGCCCTTAACTATTTTGAAAACACTTCAACAATACAATTATTTGATGTTTTAACCCCCCAGAAAGTGCCTAACTCCTCAAAAGCTAAGAGGGGTCAAGGATCAGCAATTTGCCAGCAGATGCATTAGCTTATAATCCATCGCTTTGAGAATAACAGTCCCCAAAGACAAATTGGTTGGATTTTTTGGCATGTCACTCTATACTGTGTGTAATTTAAGTGAATGATTGAAGGAATCCAGTCAAATCTTGATGCATTAAGGCCAAAAACCATTTCTGAATGCACACAACCCTCAAATGTCACCACCTTAAGTACTGTCTAGTGACCATACTGGATGTCAAGGCATGGGCTTGGAAACACTTGGGTAAAGTTTTGTCAGTCAAGATTTTTCGCCGCTGCATCCACAAATGCAAGTTTAAGCTTTGCTGTGCAAAGTCGAAGCCATACATCAACACAATCCAAAAACACCGCTGATTTCTCTGGCCTCAGTCTTATCTGAGATGGACATGTAAACACCGTGCAACTAGACCAAGGAGGGTCCTAGCTGAGGTGGAAGGTCTCAGCGTGTTTGCCTTAACAGCCAGGGAAAAGAAAGTCTTAACGGTCTTCATTATAATAATGGGGTCTGGCTACAGCTTCAGCAGTAGACCATTGCCTCAGGCCAAACGTGATGACGTCTTTCACGTTCTGCTTTTGAATGGCCTGAAACGTGCCTTGCGGATGCTGCAGTCCTCATGTCGTAGCGGTTGCAATTCATCTGACTCCATATGAAATTTAGGATATAAAATTTAGTAATACCCAATCGCAGTTACCATGCGTTTGCATAAATACTGACTTGACTCCAATTTATGAATTGAGAGCTATGTTGTGCATCGGACCCAGAACTGGTCTACACCTTACTCCTCTGGACCAGAAGCATCTGTACAACCCACTTCGGTGGATTAACTCAGAGGCTGGCGGTATATTATCTTGTATAATTTGACATAGACAATAGCTATGACTAGGGATTACCGGGGCCCAAAGCGAAAACTCCGGTGTGACATTATCAGTTCAGGGACTTCGTGTTTGAAAGATTTCCGTTCAGGGACCAAGCCGACTCGGTATAACGGAATCTCCTCGAAGCCTAATCATAATAAGTCCAATCACAGCGTGGAAAATCCACTAATAACGCAGACCAAGCGTGTTGATCAGGCATCGCACTTACAGTCCTACGTTACCCAAGAAGGAGACGGGGCTTCGAGCTGGAAGGGAATATGTTCGTCCAAATCAGAATCCCACAACAAAATACAATACAATTATCAATTTATTTCGCCAGGCAGGCCCAAGCTTACATCACACAAAGCAATTACATCGTTACAGGAAGGTAAAAGTAGAAGTCATATCATACCTGGCACAAAACTACGCATATACACAAAGTATATGAGGGAAGGATGGATACAAGCTTCCATAGCAATATCACGTCAAATCGCCCAAGATCTTCCATGACTAGATTAAAGCTAACCACGGCAAAGAGATGCGCTTGGGGGAAGTTGAAGGTAAGGTTCCATTGTGATACCGGCTACACACATACAGATGCACGTGTGGGAAGGTGATCCCCCATAACTACTATTGGCTACATCAGGGCATGGAGATGCACGCATGGGAGACCGGGTGCGGTCTTCCAAACTACTATTATTACATACGGCATGGGATGCACGTCCTTCCTTCCCGAATCCTTTGTTTCTCTCCCTTTTAAGCCCAAACTCCAGAAGCACTTCGTACAGCAGGGTCATAAATCAATTTGGGTAATCAGGAAGGCAACCCCTCCTCAGAGGAGGTTTGGGAGGGGGCATTACCATGAGAAGCAGAAGTAGATTTCTCTTCATACTTATTGAATGAGGGTTCAGTACAATTTTGATCCCTTCGAAATATGCACTATGCGATTTCGGAATCTTAGTGGAGTAAAATGATACCAAACACGATATGCTTGCACCACAGTTTGCCATGAAACATCAGTTACAGTCCAGAATTACAAAGATAACTGGTATTAATGTTAACAATCAGCTTATGTCGTATAACAAAAAATAGACATTGGATTTGCAACATGGGGAGGTAATGTGAATCATTTTGCAGGTGAAATCTCTTGAAAAGTCCAGTTTATGGCACTGCGGCATTCTCTCTGCCCAAGTTGTCTCAGTCATTTTCGGGTGGCTTGCAAGACGTTCATGCTGACCTTTACCACAGAAACTGTCCATTAACCCCAAGGCAGAGGGCCGCTCCAGCTGTCGTGACCTAAGTTGAGCAGACCAAGTGACGCCATATAGACCCTAATTGCATCTGCTCTCATGGCCGCTGAGGTCTCTGTTAGGTGCTGGGGCCCTTAAGACAATAAGGGTCTGTTCGCCAGAGTTCTGCTTTCCACCGCGGCTTACAGACAGATGCACAGTGGAGGCCTGTTTTGTGATCCGACAAGTCCGCAGTACAAGTGGTTTTTGGAATGGGGGAAAAAAAAAGGGCCTCCATGCTCTCCAGACTGAAAATGACAAGAATCACCCAAGCTATCACTGATGTCCGGTCCAAAAGTGAGCGCCTGTCTTGGTCTGGAGTTGGCGCACATAGCATGGGTGACTTGCATATTTGCGAGGGCAGAAGTGTATGCATGGATTTTGGAGAAATATGCCATGCAAAGCCAGCGAGACATTGCCTGTTTCAAGGACTTCCTTGCTTTTTTCAGCAAGTCAATGCCAAACCACACTCTGCATGACTTACAGGTGGAAGGCTGCACATGCAGAGAGTGCAGTTGTTAGACTAGCCTGGAGTCCTGATCTGTCTGTGAATGAAAATGTTCTGTGCATAATGCAGGAAAATATTTTGTGAGAAAGGCCCCGTCCAATTGCTCTGCTGAAGACATGCATACATGCATGATGGGGGAATTTTGGAAAATTCCATCGCTAGACTTGTCTAAATTGTGCCCCTAGTGCCCAAATTAAAGAATGTTGTTTAAAGTTGTGATGTTACACAGCGATCAATGGTCAACTGTGCCACCATTTCCGGGCTCTGTTACTGGCATCAGACTGTATATTTTCAATAATCGTTAAATTCACTAGTTCGAGCATCAAATAATGTATAGTTGCACTGTTTTCAACAAAAAGAGGGTGATTCAACTTTTGAAGTGTCATTTTTGATTTTATTTCCCCTTTCAATGATGTTCCGACTTTTTCAGAGTAGAGTTTGTATTTAAAATGTGCCTCTCTCCCCTTTCAGCCCTCCTGTAAACCAGAGGATGCACCTGATACTAACAGTCAGAAACAGCTTTGAGTAGATGGAGTTTGAAATCATGTCTAAGTTGTGTATTAAAGAATCTCCGAGGGCTGGCAAGTTTAATCCCAGCCTCTTCCTTTCCAATCAGATTCGCACAGTGAATGCAGACCCTTTTACCCCCGAGGTTAGAAGCAGCACTTGATATTCCTGGCTGTGGTAATACACAAATAAGCCGATGCCGTAAATCCAAAATGAACGTCTCAGATCATCTTCTCACTTAGATTCCGTTTACAGCCCAAAGTGTCAAGGCCTATCCATAATTCAGCAATGAGATGCATCATATTGTAACAACCCTCTAGTTGATTGCCTCATTGGTAACCACGCCCAGGAGGAGGAGGCCCCCCGCTGGTGGAACAACCGGGCCTTTTCGAGGCACCCCAATCAAGTGCACCTGTAACGCAGTGGAACAGAACACACAAACAGGCAACATGGGCGTGGTTACTAATAGGGGCGTTCACACTGGAGAAAGAGTGTCTTGGATCGCAATCCAAAAATCTTTTTTTTTTTGCGCGCATTCACACACGAGGCAAAAGAGTGCGATTTGGATCGCGATCCAAAAATCAATTTTTTTGCTCACATTCACACACGAGGCAAACTCGCACTCACACTACAGCAAAGCTCGGAGAACGTCCGAACTGCGCATGCCTGAAACTCGACCGAAGAATGACCTCCGCAAGGCGATTTCCTGTGCGCGAACATACAACCTACAAATCGCTGCAGACGGTATTGCAACAAACAGATTCATGCATCCGAGCTCCTTAAAGTACAACCAAGCGACTATGCAACACCTCAAATCACGTAGAACTATACGCCGTTTGTCAACGTCAATTCCAAATTCAATGCCCGTACTGTATACTACTTACTTACATGCGCACACATGTGCCAGTCTGTACACAAACGAGCGAAAGCAGATAAACAGCGGATTACGAAATACCGGATGTTGGCCTGCGCTGGAGGAAAAAAAAACAATTTTCAATTCGCGATTCCATTCACACACACTGCAAGGGCAAATAATCTTGCTGATTCCTTGAAAATCGCAAGAGCTACTGCGAATTTGATCGTGATCAGGATCGCGCTAATTAGTGAGATTTTTGTGTCCACAAACAGAAAAAAATCGAAAGTTGAATCGCGCTCGGAAAATCAATTTTTAAATCTCACTTTTTCCCGTAGATGTGAACGCCCCTAATGAGGAAATCAACAAGAGGGTTGTGACAATATTCTGTGTTCTAATTGGAGTAGTGCTGGCACATTAACCCTTAGAGCGCTAAATGCGGCTATTGTTGATCAATGATGTAAGATATCAGAATCAAAGCGGTTGAAAATCTATCATGTTGCGACTTGTTTAAATGAGCTCCTGGGGAGCTCTTTTAAACAAGTCACCACATGACAGGTTTTCAACAGCTCAAGATAAGTCAATTCATAATTTTTAAAAATGTATTTCAGTGCTACAAGGGTTAAGCCAGGGCTATTCAACCGTGTCCAGAAAGGGCCAGTGTGGGTGCAGGCTTTCATTCCAACCAAGCACTTGCACACCTGACACCACTAATCAACCCTAAGAGTCTTTGCTAATGAGCTTGATTAGTAGTATCAGGCGTGCAAGTGCTTGGTTGGAATGAAAGCCTGCACCCACACCGGCCCTTGCAGGATAATGTTGAATAGCCCTGGGTTAAGCTCTTCTTCCATCTATTATCATTATGTAACTCTTGTATTCCAGGTCAAGGTCGTGGCGAGACATGGAGCCTGTCCTAGCACACAATGGACGAGAATCAAACGAACACACCGTGGACAGTTAGCTTTTCCACTACAAGAAATGCTTACCGTTCACTTTTGCACTCAAACCAATGAATGTTCCGGTTAGCCCGAAATGCTAGTCTTTGTAGTGTGGGAGGACACCAGAGTACCAGGAGGAACTCGCGCGATCACGAGGAGAACATGTAAACTCCACACAGAAAAGGCCCAGGCTTTATTCGAACAGAGAATTGACTTCCTGTGAATTTTAAGCAGTTTTTTTTTTTCTCCTGGACAGAAACTCTCCCTCATTCAATGGCTAATTTTGAAACCCTCCGTAGAGTCCCTGACCATCGGCTTCATCTGGGATAGAGAGAGAGCAAAGCTGGATAAAAACGGTCTTGTAGTGGTTCTAAAAATGCGGTACCATTCGGGCACTGAGCTAAGATAAAAGAATATCTGGCAAAAGGATTGACCCAAGGGATATGTGGAAACAAGACTGAGAGAAGAGTGAGGGCCATTTTAATATTGTGGTGAAACAATGTTTTTATAGTGAGAAAATTGGTTGCGGTATTCTGTGCGATGGAAAGATGATCTTGTGCTTATTGAAGAGTAAGTCAGGGCGTGAAGCCATCTTCCATCCTTGACAATACTTCCTCCAACTTTGCTCCACCCCTCTGTCTGCTGGGTTATGGCTCTCAAGGCAGATTGCCTGCCCTTCGTATAACCGTATTTAATCTTTCCAGGGCTGTACTGAAGCCCGTTCTGCTTTATGATAATTAATCCATCACATTGATTTCTTGCACACCCTCACTGCTTGTTTCATTGGCCATTCAGGAAGCGGCGGCAAATTGTTGATTAAAAGCGCTGTTTATCTGCTGTAGTAATGAAGACCAGGCCGGAACTGTGCTGATTGTGTTATTGAGTGCAGTTAGGCTCTCGTTTATAGTGTGTGCATGTGTGTGTCTGTGTGTGTACGTGTGTGTGTGTATGTATGTATGTATGTATGCGTGCGCGTCTGAGTGTTTGCGTGTGTGCGAGTGTGTGTGTGTGTGTGTGTGCGTGTGTGTGTGCGTGTGCGCCCGTGTGTTTACATGTGCGTACGCGTGGAGAGAGGAGGTCATGCTTTAATAAAGGGCAAACAGGAACTGGGGGCCCAAGAGGTTGAGTGAAAACCTAAGAAATGCCTTTGCGACTGACAGCTGGTCAGCTGTGCAGTGTACTGCCTGTGTAGCGCGCTGTTTACTTCTCCCATCTCACTCCCTCTCTCTCACTCTCAGTGTTGATCTGGATGTCATAAAAGTTTGTCCTTTTGCTGTCCTCATCTGTTGCTATGGAAACACACTGAGTGAATGTCAAGAAGGCCTTTCCTGCTCACAGTAGCCTACATAATGTGAGTGCGCTCACAGACAGATTGTCCTTTTTGGAGAAATTACGAAGTTACTCCACCTTGTGTCCTTTCTAACCTCAAAGCTCTCAAAGTCCTGAAGTATTCTTGCTTTCTTTCATTTGATAATGTGCATGTAGTGATTTAGTGAACTGATCCTTATTAGCTGCGGAGTTTAATATAGAGGCAAAACCTTCATACCAGTAATTAGGCTCATAAGCAAAGCAATTGACTGAAAAATCAATACCACTTTGGCATATGAGATCATCGTCAGTTGTTTCCTTTGACTGCATTAATTATCTCCATCACATTTTTCCTAAAATATGTTGAGAATTTTCACTTCCAGATAAAATACATTTATATTGAAAGTTCAAATGAAAACCAATTATAGCTTCCTCATTCAAGTTGGCTCTGTAAATGTCTGTTTTGTCACAGTAAATATTCATGTAAAATATTCACACAAGACACTGAAATTAAGCTTGTTTTTCAGACTTCGCTGAAGTTCTGCTAACATTTGCAGTATGCAGTTAATTGAGGGATTTAGTAGTGTATTGATTTCAGTATTTCAGTCCCATTATATCATTTACATAGGTGTAATGTGACAAAAGAGAATTTTACTCATTTGTAGGAGGTTTAATCGAGAAAAATAAAATAAGAACGGGTTGATTCAATTCAAAGCGTAGACCAGTGACAGTTCAACCTGTGTTCTGTCACCTTTAGTTTAAGCTAATACTGTATGGCTGCTGGTGGAGACAAACACATGAAGTAGACAATGCATTCGCTGGGATTATGACCAACAGTGGACAATAAACCTTTCCTTATTCTGTACACTGTTATGTTTTGCCGGTGAGTATGAGAGCGTTTGCATAAAACTTACCATGAAATTAATATGTTATTGTATCTGAGACATGTTGGTGCTGACAATATTTGTAGTACTGTATGTTTGAGGCACCTTGTACTTCTCTACAATTTAGAAAATTGAGGGAAAAAAATATAAGATTATGACTCATGAGCATTATACAATGCAGATTATATTTCCAAACAACAGTTATCAGGAGAAAGGCCAAAGCCCACACATTGCGCTTCAATGGTAGGGCCACTTCAATTAGTCTGCCAATGATTCTCCTCTCCTTCAGTTCTCAGGTCGTTTGAAACTTTGAAAGTTTTCTTCAGGAAGGATTACAAAACTATAATTTTGAAGTAAAAGAACATAAGAAGGTGTAATGGGTTATGCTTCTTCTGGGCTCAGAGAAACCTTCATTTGCAGAATGGTCAGTCAGTTCTTCAAACGTCACAGTTCTGAAAGGGGAAAAAAAATACCCTTAACCTCTGATCTTGAGGCATATAAATTCTGGCAGGGCTTGAAAACTAGCTGTACAGAATATTATACCATATTTCACTGGCTTCCACAACTTATTCCATGCACTTGATTAAATCATATGCAGAACTGACCTATTGACTAACTTTGTGTTGCTAACTTTTTTTGTCATTCGCTGGGGTTCAAATGACCAGATAGTGGAGGCTGTATTATTTGACTTGAAGGGCAATTTTAATGGCATTGGCCCTCTTACTGTGTGTTTCAAGCTTGAGAAACATTTCTCTGAAATACTTGGTATAACTGCCCTTATCTACACAGTTACACAGCAGAGCAGGAAATTAATTAAAAACAGTCCTTATCTGCCTTCAGTGTTGTAAGGTGGAACCACACTCGGTCTTGTCAGCTCTGCACAAATGCATTCATTTTTGTCCGTATTCATTTAATAGTGTCATCTGGACTGATGAAATGTGCTCATAATAGATTTCATTTTGTGAGGGAGGTTTAATTAAGGTACGGTGTGAGAATTTGAGTTTTTTTGCTTGTTGAAATGAACCCCGCAGTCTTAGTGTTTAGTGGTAGCTCTTCCCGGCTGTCTCAGTGCGCGGCTGCTAATTTTCACTGGATGCATGCGGAGTTGGTTTGTGGTGATTCATTCATTCTGACTCCATATACGACCCACTGAATAGAAAAAAAAAGCTGCTGAACCCACTGAATGAAACAGACGGGGTTCCAAGTTGCTCTTTTACTTTTTTTTTTTTTTTTTTTCCGGACCCCTGACTCCGTGACATTACTTGTAGTATAACAGGATCGGCAGATTGGATTAAACTGGACATTTGTGTTACCTCAAACCTCAGTAACATAGAGACAAAGTACTGCTCCAGAATGATGCTATAGCCTATGGAGAGGTAAAGCAGAAAAACAGATCACTTTTCTGGTATACTGCTAGATGCTATGCTTGCGCATTTCAGCATAAACATAAATGATGAAGGCTTCAAATTATCAACCGAAGTACTGGGTCACTCTGTGACCAAAAATTTTAAAGGCTTAAGTTCATTTCCATATGAACAAAATGCCAATATTTCATTACATTTATAAAAAAGAATGTTGATGTCACGAGGGGATTTAAGTACCAAGGGCAAGAATTAATAGGGACATATCCATTTTCATCTGATCTGCCTGTTGGAATGTACTAAAACAATTGCGCCCAAGAGTTCTTTTTTTTTCTACAATGGAAACCAGTAAAACGAGCTGTAGTACATACACTTTTGTAATTTTAGTGTAATGCACAGCAATTAATTTTAACGTATATACTTGATCAAGCTAAGGTTCCCAATGGCATTATCAGCTGATATTATGCTCATAAAAACAAGGGGGGGGGAAAAAAAAAAAAAAAAACCTTGAACACAATTATTGCTATGACCCCCATTAACCATTTTGAAGATTATACAGTTTTCATCATCTTGATATGCCGGATTAGAGAGATATTCACTGTGTTTTATTGAAGACTGTTGAGCGTAGATTTTAGTGTACTGTGATTAATTTTGAGCTGGCAACTAACGACTACTGAGGTGCCTAAGTATGCATTGTATTCACAGTCTGCTAGCTTATGACAGTTAGCACAGTCATGCCAAACAGTGACACTTCTCTGTGCTTTTTCATTTGTGTTGTGTTGGCCTCAACAAGCTATGGGTTGCGCCACTATGATGTTGTACCGGTAACGATATGTTGCTGTAGTGTTGATCTATTTACCGTGAACTACACTCGCATTCCTCCCCTCTTCCCTGCTCTATGATCGCTACCCGTCTTTTTTCTGTCAGCCCGACCGAGTTTTCAGCAGCCTTACCCCATTCGTGAAAAAATACTTCCCCTGAGAAGCGCCAGATGAAATCTATTTGATTTTCCTCTGTTTTTCTTTCCCATTATTTCAGTTACCTTGGTTTAATTCTTTTTTTCTCTGTAAAAATGTTCTGATCTCCATTTTTGTGGGTAAAAACAAATAAATTGCTATTTTAAGTCTTAAATGTTTTTCTTGGCATTCATTAGACTCGAGATTGTTAGCCTTAGGAGACTGCATAACATTAAAGGTGTCTACAGTCTCTTCCATCTTTTCCCCAGATTCCTCTCATGAATATGACATTTGAAATCACTGTTGCATGTATCTTTTCTCCTCCGAGTCATCATTGGCTGAATCACCAAATGCTTTCCTTCCCAGTTGAACAATAGAATATACTGTACCAGTCAAAAGTTTGGACACGCTTTGCTAATGTCACAGGGCTCTGTTTTTAGAGAAATATATAATCTATATAATCTTGAATGGAATCTTGTAAAAAGTAAACAGTCAGAAGTGAAAAGAGAATAATTTACTAGTTTGAATAGTGTCCAAAATTTTGGAATTCTCAAAGAAGCCATATTTTGCAAAGTAAACAGACAAATAAGCCCCTGCCATTTTCCAACAGCTGAAGTAAAGTCAAGCGGTTTTGGGACTTATTGGGCAAAAAGGTTGATGAAAAGCAAACTTCAAGTGCAGCACATCTTTGGGAAGTTAGACAGCCATGCGGCTGCAAATTCATTATAGTCATATGACTGCCCTTGTTTTTAAAAAAAAAAAAAAAAAAACCGTGAGAATGCTCTGCAAATATGACAACAAATGGTGCTTAGTTTGATGGATTTAGGAATTGGATCTTTCTTTTGCAAAATAAAGACTGCATATTTCTTTATTTAACATATATTCTAAGAAAAATGTGGGTATGTCCAAACTTTTGACTGGTACTGTATTATGAACCTGCATTGTTCTTAAATATGGTGTATTGTATACTACTTTTCAATCAAGTATGGGAAGTGATGTAAGGTTTGCTAACTGTGTACAGGGTATTTGCCTAGTGAAAGAGCTAGTTTGGCTAAATCATATGAATGTTGCAGGATCATTGAGAGCGCATCCTTAAACCCACTGTTAACTGCATTATACAGCCCTGAACTTGCATTCCCTCACTTCTATTCTCAGGAATGTTGTGAATTGTGTGTGCACTCCCAAAAATGGAAGGTGTACAAATATACACAGCCTAGCAAAAAATAAAATAAAATAATAATAAATAAAAAAGCAATTTGGATTTAAGTAAGCAAACACTAAAGAGCCTGTGACTGAATCATTATTACTGTGATTAATATGTTTCCACATGATACAAGTCTTTTACCCTGCCTGATGAAGGGTGTAGCTTCTTATTTCTTAAACAACAAGGCATATCCCGTCGTCGTGGAAAAAGATGTTGCTGTATTTCAGAGGGGAGATTTTTTTGGGGGGTGACATCAAGCACAGAAAACAATAAAGAGATTGGTGAAATAAGTGGAACTGGGTTAAAAAATTGCCCAAGGGATTATCAAGCCAATTGAAAGTCTTTGGGATGTACAAGAGAAGGCCTCATGATGCACTTCTGCTCTCTCGCATCAGTACAAGATGTCGATCAAAACTGAATTCAACTCTTGATAGAAATAAATTTTGCAATGTTTCATAGGGTTGTCAAAACAATGTCATGACAGATGTGCGCCGTAATCAACATTAAAGGCGGTCCATCAAAGTGTTAGAATGTGCAACTTTTTTTTTTTTTTGTCTGAGAAGTTTTTCATCGGAGAGTCCACACTGAATTTCATGCCTCCTTCTACTCTCTCATTATTGGGTTTTTCATTGGGCCCTACATGTCTTTTACTTCTTATAAATAGGCTTTACCTGCCTTTTGCCAGTTTTTTTGTTGCTGGCAGTAGCTTGGATTGTGGGGGACTGAAAGACTTGATTTTTGCTTTAGAAGAAGGTAACCTTTGTTCACCTGCCAAAAACCCACCAAATGAAGAAGAACAAGAACAGTCTTGGCGAATGAAGTTTGCTTCTATACTCCATTTGCGTGACTCCATTTTAAAATCTGCTTGCTAATTTATGTTTTTAAATGTGTTGAATTGAGATAGCAAGCAGTGAAAGTCACATTAGGAACTGTATGTGGGCGAGCAGATGAATTTTGGCCCAGCAAACACCTTGGCAGAACAAAAATGTCAGAAAATTGCGTCATTATTTGTAAGCGAACGTCAGCCAACTGTTTGCTGAGTGAAGTATAAATTAGCCTCAAGAGCGCTCTGTTCCCACATGCCACCGAAAGCTAGGGAGTGCGATTAAAGATAAACATTTAAACATGTTCAACGAATTAGGCTGTAATACAGCAACCCTTTTACTAATGACACTTTTGATAGTGCCATATTCCTCTGCTCAGTGTTGGAAAAGGCAGTGCTGGAAAACGTCTCTTTCCAATGTCAACATCTTAGCTTCTTCCATCGCCTCAGTGATGTCATGACTGCCATTGCCCAATAAAGCCATGAAGGAGAGAGAGCTGCTTCTTTACATTTTCCTACTTATGCTCATCCTTGCGTGTTGCATCAGGATGGAAGGCCTATTTTCACCACTTTATTTTTCACACTCCTGGGCAGTGCTGTTAGCATGTAAGACAGAAGAAGAGTCTTGTGAAAGGGTCTATCTGCGATGAGGAAGCTGAGCACGAGTTTAACTGCACCCGAAAGGAAACGCAGCACGACGCTGTTTTTCTGTGTCGGAATTGTTGGCTGGAACATTCAGATATGTATACTTCAGAGGATTCTCGCGAGTAGTTCTCATCCCCATGGCATATAATGCGAGGGAATACTGCTATCGCTCTGTCCGTCTGTCTGTGTTTAAACATATTTTTTATCCAAAGCGCAACTTGAAAACCGTTTGATATTTTCCCATACAACTTGGCACACGCTTCAACCATACGCTGTAGTTGTGCCTTTTGCTATTTTGAAATTTTTGACATTTTTATTTTCCCATATTTCTCCGGGAACATGTTGACTTGAGTGTGATGCTGGGGCTGGAGGTGGCTCTGCAGTGCACTGGGATGCACCGCCGCCTTACAGCAAGAAGGCCGTGGGTTCAAATCCGGCCTGTGGAGTTTGCACGTTCTAACTGCGTTCACTTGGGTTTCCTCCGGGTTCCTTGGTTTCCTCCCACAGTCTAAAGACACACACGCGAGGCTAATTGGAGACACTAAATTGCCCATAGGTATGAGTGTGTGAGTGAGTGGTGAGTGCACCCTGCAATGGAGTGGCAAACCATACTGGGTCCATGCCCAGCATTCAGCTAGGATATGCTGATCATCTCCTCTGATAACAATAAGGAACTTGATTGTGTGAAAATGAAGAACTGGATTTGGAATAGGCTAAACAGGAACAGAATTTGTATAAATCACAGCTTAGATATACTCTCTATCCCCCTCACCCCCTGTTAAATCCACTTGAGTATTGGTCAGAGAATTGTGTTGTGATTTTATGTAATACAACTGACTCTGGTCCCTCTGTAATGGATCAAACTTACTCTGTAAGAGTTGATTTACTGTATCTCTGAACATGTTGCTGGATGGATGGGGTGTGATTGTTCCAGAGCCTCGTACTATAAATGACCTCGAACCTGTTTCAGTAAATATCAGCAGCATGCACACATGTGAATAAAATGAGGTACAGTATTGAAATTGCCTGATTTGTGTTCATCTTCCAAGCAAATGTATGATAGTGTTTTCAAATTGTCATTGTAGCGTACAAGCTCTGATTATGTTCAAGTCCCAATTCCAATGAAGTTGGGAGGTTGTGTAAAACGTGAATAAAAACAGAATGCAGTGATCAAATTCATCAAAAGGTCCATCAAATTCAAAATGAGCTAATATTTTTCCTGAAATGGTAAAATGTCTCACTTTCAACATCTGATACGTTGTCTGTGTTCTGTTGTGAATAAAATGTGGGTATATGAGATTTGCAAATCATTGAATTCTGTTTTAATTCACATTTTACACAACATCCCAACTTCATTGGAACTGGGGTTAGTACATAAAAATATTTGTCAGCACTAGATTTGCTGAAACAGTTGTGAAGCATTTGTGTATTCTGAATGGCTTTTTGTTGCAGTTTTTATTATCAGTCTTGCAGAATTACTACACACATGAGAAGATTAAACACTCTTAAAATGCATACTAACTAGTTAGGTCCACCCCTTGAAGACCTGATTTGCTGAATCACCAATACATTTGCTTTGTAGTGGAAATTGCCGCTACTCTTGGAAACGGCCGTACGTGATCTCTGACAGAAAGTGACCTGCTTGCACCCTGAAATAGAGCTTAAAAGGAGTCTTCCCAATAGGTTGTCTTTATTCATTAATATGTGTGAAACTATGTCAGTTAGCATGCAATACATCACCAAATTCACAGAAACATACCGCACCAATCTGTCACTGAGTTCAGATGGCATTCTCTCCTGATGTTCAACTGTATCCGAACGCAGGCTCAGTGGCGTTACTCCATTACCTCTGGATCTGACTGCATGCTGTGTGCAGTTGTGTGCGCAAAACATGCCTCTCTGTTTTGCCAATGAAGCCTCTCGGTTCGAGTGAGAGTAAACGGAGACTAGGAGACCCTGGAAAGTAGGGAAACTCTTCAGGATCACTCAAGGTCCATTTTCTCAGCTGCGCTCAGCGGAAGAGCTCTCCGCCTTCCGCCTCTTCGTCCAACATTAAACACAAGTCTCTAATTCCTCCAGAGGTCTCTTCTATCGGATAGCGCTGCACAGTCCTGCAGGTATACTAATGCATATATATATATACAGTGCCATGAAAAAGTATTTGCCCCCTTCCTGATTT
Organism: Gymnothorax javanicus; assembly: GCA_029692085.1. NCBI lineage: Eukaryota > Metazoa > Chordata > Actinopteri > Anguilliformes > Muraenidae > Gymnothorax > Gymnothorax javanicus. Next base: position 35,782,724 of record CM056202.1, read on the forward strand.
CTTCCTTTTTTGCACATTTCTCACATTTAAATGTTTCAGATCATCAAATAAATTTTAATATAAGACAAAGATAACCCGAGTAAATACAAAACGCATTTTTGAAATGATGATTTCATTTATTAAGGGGGAAAAGCTATCCAAACCTACCTGGTCCTATGTGAAAAAGTAATTGCCCCCCTTGTTAAATCATGAATTAACTGTGATTAACCACATTTTTTGAGTCCAATTTCACTAGCCACACCCAAGCCTGATTACTGCCAGACCTGTTGAGTCAAGAAATCATTTAAATAGAACCTGTTTGACAAAGTGAAGTAGGCTAAAAGATCTCTAAAAGCAACATGTCATGCTGCGAACTAAAGAAATTCAAGAACAGATGAGAAACAAAGAAATTAACATCTATCAGACTGGAAAAGGTGGCAAAGCCATTTCTAAGGCTTTGGGACTCTGGCAAATCATGGTGAGAGCCATTATCCACAAAGGGAGAAAACTTGGAACAGTGGTGAACCTTCCCAGGAGTGGCCGGCCTACCAAAATTACTCCAAAAGCGCATCGACGACTCATCCAGGAGGTCACAAAAGAACCCAGAACAACATCTAAAGAACTGCAGGCCTCACTTGCCTCATTTAAAGTCAGTATTCATGATTCAACAATAAGAAAGAGACTGGGAAAAAATGGCATCCATGGGAGGGTTCCAAGGCAAAAACTACTGCTGACCAAAAAGAACACAAAGACTCATTTCATATTTGCCAAAATACATCTTGATGATCCCTAAGACTATTGGGAAAATATTCTGTGGACTGACGAGACAAAAGTTGAACTTTTTGGAAGGTGTGCATCCCGTTACATAAGGCGTAAAACTAACATATCATTTCATAAGAAGAACATCATACCAAAAGTCAAACGTGGTGGTAGTGTGATTGTTTGGGGCTGCTTTGCTGTTTCAGAACCTGGACAACTTGTCGTAATTGATGGAACTATGAATTCTGCTCTCTACCGGAAAATCCTGAAGGAGAATGTCCAACCATCAGTTGGTGACCTCAAGCTCAAGCGCACTTGGGTTATGCAGCAGTTGATCTGAAACACACTAGCAAGTCCACCTCTGAATGGCTTAAAAAAAAACAAACTGAGGGTTTTGGAGCGGCCTAAGCAAAGTCTGGACTTAAATCCGATGGAGATGCTGTGGAATGACCTTAAACAGGCTGTTCACGCTCAAAAACCCTCTAATGTGGCTGAATTAAAACATTCTGCAAAGAAGAGTGAGCTAAAATTCTTCCACAACGATGTGAAAGACTCATTGCCAGTTATTGCAAACACTTGATTGCAGTTGTTGTCGCAGAGGGTGGCACAACCAGTTATTAGGTTTAGGGGGCAATTACTTTTTCACACCAGGCCAGGTAGGTTTGGATAGCTTTTTCCCCTTAATAAATTAAATCATCATTTAAAAACTGCATTTTGTATTTATCTGGTTGTCTTTGTCTAATATTAAAATTTATTTGCTGATCTGAAACATTAAAGTGTGACAAATATGCAAAAAAATAAGAAATCAGAAAGGGGGCAAATACTTTTTCACGGCACTTATATATATATATCAGTGGCGGCTGGTGAACTGGCAACAGGGGAGGCTCAAACAATCCCTTAAAATGAATGATTGGTCACGACCTGTTTTCAATCATTAATTTAAATTACCATAACAGAAACTCCGAAAACTCTCAACATTATCAGGTGTGGCCAGTTTTCATTTATAACGCATACCTGTCAACTCTCACGCATTCGGTGTGAGTTTAAGTGGCATATTTACCTTCCTCTGCTATAGTCAGCAATTATTCAATCAACGCGTATGCAAGAGATTCTCGCACGGAATTGAAGTCCTTGTGCATGGACGGGTTTGAAGCAATGGAATTACTTTAAGACATTTCAAATGATCTTATTTCATTTGAACGATCATGAAACACATGCATTGCTTCCAACCCCTGAGTAAAGAAAAGCGTGAGAAGTCCGGAGTCGTAATCGGTATGTGTTATAAATGAAAACTGGCCACATCTGACAATGTTGAGAGTTTTCGGAGTTTCTGTAAAAGTAGTTTAAATGAATGATTGAAAACCGGTCGTGACCAATCATTAATTTTAAGGGATTGTTTGAGCTTCCCGTTGCCAGTTCACCAGCTGCCACTACATATATATATATATATATATATATATATGTATAATATATATATATATGGTGCGCATGAATGTACATTACAGCGAGGTCCATATGGATATCTTTGGACTCTGACACCATTATGATTTAATTCCTAGTGGGGTCGTTCCACAATCCAGTGTTAATGTGCTAAAAATACCCAAAAAATATTGCTGAAGATCTGGATACTGAAGCTGGAGGTATATAACTTACTATGCTTCAGTATTGAGTAAACTACGTCAGAATTGCTCAAATTGATGCTGAAATGCTTATGAACCTCAGTGTTTTTCACAAAATTGATACACTTGCATCCTTCTGGAAACATATACTTACCCATTTCTCTAAATTCTCTAAATTTTCTCTTTGTTTTTTTCTGCCAATTGGAGCTTTCCAGTTGCTATTGTTGCTCTGTCTCTCTTCATTGCACGGCGTAGACATGCAGCTGCTCTCTGTTTTGTTGGCCGCCATGTCTTCACTCTCTCAGTCTCTCCCATCAGCAGGGATGCTGTTCAGTCATCGTGTGGGCGTGTGCTTCACAGACTGCAGCCGCAGGCTGGGTGGGCCCTGGATCAGCTCCAGGAGTCTGCTGGTATGAATGGGCTGATCTAGAAAAAAAACCCTCCAACTGAAACTCCTTCATTGGATGGTGGCCAATTTCACATAAACCAGCACATGCGTTGATACTGATATCATTTCATAAGGAGCATTCACAAACAGTAACCACGTCTCTCTTGATCAGACTGCCCATTGCGTGATCTGTGATAGAACCACACAAACTGCTGTAACTGTATTTCTCCATCTACCACGTTAGATTCTGTATCCCCTCACTTCCCCTGAATCCATGCAGACAAACAGTGCAACGAAACGCCTCTCTCCAACAGTGAATGAATCTGGTTTAAACGCTCTGGTTCATAGCCAAAGCACTGGACGTTCTTATTCAAATGCCGCCCTGGCCCACCCCATCAGCTAGGAGAATGATTTGCCTTGTATTCACACCTCCCCTTGTTTAAATGCTGCATTTTTTTGAAAGGTGCATATGCTTTGGAGCCCACTGCCGGAGGTAATGCCATGCTCAGATTAATCTGGGAGAACAGGCCTGAACGGCTTAGTATGGTCTCTTATCAAAGTGCTGCAGCAAGACAGGGTTTAACTCTTAGGGTGCAAAATGCAACTTTTTTTGCTCAATAATGAAATATATCAAAATCAAAGCTGTTGAAAACCTATCATGTGGCGACTTGTTTAAAAGAGCTCCCGCAGGGCAGCTCTTTTAAACAAGTCGCCACATGATAGGTTTTCGACAGCACAAGATAATTTATATTTTTTAATTCATTTCAGCGCTCTAAGGGTTAATTCTTGCAGCTGATTAATTTGCTTGCTGCCTACAGTGACTTTTCCTTAAATGTAAATTAGAGCATACTCGGCTTAATATTGAGCTCTGCGTATTATATATGTAAATACATTGTACGCAAACTCATTTCCCAGTCTTATTTAATTTATATGAGTTTATTCTATAGCTGGAGGCATAATGATTTTGGCAGCACTTGTAATAACAACATTAAATTGCCTTACAGCGATTCTATTGACTTTCCATGGCGCAATTTTGATTGCCTTGAAATATGAGCGTTATTTGCTTAAAGACGCTTTCTTCCATTTGGTTTCAGATCGATATAATTTGCGACAGAAAATTCTGAGGAAAAAAAACAAGCTCGCAATATTTTGGGAGCTTTGACAGTGTGGTTTTTCTCAAGTGGCTACTAGGCAGGAGCACCTGCTCTTTAAATCCATTTGATGTACTCCGGATCATTACCTTTAAATGACTTCATGTTGGAGTAGTGGGTGCCGTTATGTTGAAACTTGAAAGGCTCGAAGATCAGAGCCTGAATGTAGCAGGAGAAATGAGCTTGTAAAAATATATATACAATGGATCTGTATACTGCCTTTGTTTTGCGCCATTCACTTCAGTGATACAGCCTTGCATGTTTGTTCGAGTGTTGTTGAGTCCTTAGAATATTAACTACCTCCTAATGGCCTAACTGTGAGACAGCACAAAAAAAATAACACCCTGAAAAGTCTCTCAGGTTGCCAGATACCCATATAATTACAGAGTAATTACACAGCCATCATTGCTGCTCATTGATGCATTGCATCCATGGTATTTAGGGAGACAGGAGTTCTTTCTCAAAGCCTGAACCCAAATACCCAGAGTGGTTACACACTTATTTATATACTTACAACTGAGCTGTGAGCTTTGTTACCAGCAACACAAGTGCAGCGCTTGTTGTTCGTCGTTGACCTCCAGTTTTAAAGCAGCGCTTTTCGTCTGTCTAACACCAGACACTGATGACGTTAATTATGCTAGGGGGTGATGGGTTGGCAGTACCTCTCAGCATCCACTCAGAAATCCTGCACATCGCCCGACACGGACGGCACATTTCGCCCGACCTCTGCTGCAGCTTTGTGGCTCCTCCCAGTCTCTCTCAGTTCCTCCAATGGCCTTTTAAAGCCCCTCACTGTTCTTTGACTCTTTAATAATGCTAATTACCATGTGACCATCCCCCTCCTCAAAATTGTGGTATTATCACGGCGTATTCTGGCACTCCTGCTGAAGTAAACCTGCAGGCGTTGCCATCAGAAGTAGTAGCTTTCTTAAAAAAATAAATAAATAAATAAATAAACTCTTAAATTTATTGGAATTCATATCCACAGCCTGATTTACTACCATGTTTTGGTTCACACAACGCTAATAACAGAATATTTCATTGGTATGCAACAAATACATTTTAAATGTGCCTTTTTTTTAACAAATCCTAAATGTCTGAGTAAATCAGGCCCTCTGTGTATTTCTAAATTATTTAATGTTTTAACAGCGACCATTTTCACAGGTCTCACAGCCTCGATGATTTGTGACTGAAGAGGGTCCTGTCCTTGAGTTTGAATGATCAAATTATGCTGCCTTCTGGAACATGAGTTTAAAAAAAAATGTCATTCATATTTCATTCATTTTCACAGCTCATTTATGTAAGTGAATTGAAAATTGCGGAGCGTACGGTACGTAGATGAGTTCCCAGTTTTTGGATTTAAATTAATTTACGTTCAAATACATCTGGGCGATAAAAGTGCTTTTGAGTCCGTGAGGTGCGGCGTTGGAAGAGTTAATGCGGGTGAAACTCAGAGGTAACGCTCCTGGTGAGGAGGCATGAATCTCTCCGGCTCACTCGCACCGCACCTGCTTGTTCCAGTTCTGCGCTCTTCATTTCTTTACGTGACCCGCTGTCGGCATGACACCATTTTTTAAGCTGCTTCAGAGGCAGATGAAGCCCTGGGTCTCAGTGGCAGGTACTAATGAGGTGATGGTTGGTTTTTCACCTGATACAACAGCGGTCTTGTCATACTGCTCAGCACCGCATCGTGCTTCTTTTTCCCTTCATTAAACTCTAACATGCCTCTCCTGGGACTTCTACATCAAATTTGATATTTCTTACACCTTGAGAAAAGCGGTAGGTAGCCGCTGGGAGTGGGCGTAGGCGGTGGTCGTTGTTATTAGCCCTCCGTATTTCGCGAGCGCGTTGGGTTAGACGCGGCACTGGATTAGGGTTTAAATCAGCTAATGAACCCCTTGGTGCAGAATTAAAGCGGCCCTTTGTAAAAGCCGTTTAACTCGTATCTCTTCATGAGAGCTTTGATATGCCATGTTCAATCACACGGTTCTCCGCACCTACTTAAAAGCACACAGCAGGCTCTGACTCCCCTGTGTTTCTGCAGCAAGGTTGCAGTTTCCAGTTTCTCGCTGCGTTTTGTCGGTCTGTGCGGCCCGCTTGCGGAGGATCTCTCTCGCCGGCGATTCGTCCTCTAGCGGAGTCAGTGAGTGGCACAGGAGACCGGCAGGGCCATGTTACCCCCAAATCACACCAGATGCGTGTTTGGTCCGTCTGCGCAGTGCCACAGCAGCGCAGCCGATAAGATTCACTTTAGTCAATGTGAGTGCTCACACTGGATCCGCTGCGTTGCATTTCTCGCCCGTCCCAGCTCCGGCAAACCGGAGCCGAGCGCAGCAGACATGCAAGACTTCTATTTTTGCCAGTTGCCGCAGCACAAACGCAACACTTTAGCACAGCAGATCAATCGGTACAGACACAACATTAAAACATACGGTTAATTTTCAAAATCCGTGTTGGTGCCAGTTTGTATTGCGGGCTAGGACAGAAACTGAAGTAAGAAAATATGACGGCTAAACTTTATCAACAAAACACTTTCCAGACAAATGACAAACTCGACACAAACATGAAATTTAGAGCATTTATTAATAAATAGGCTACTTATCCACGGTAGAAGCACAAAATCTTGAAAAATAAACGAATGGAAGCAAGTCAACCATTCCTCATCTCTTTCAGTAAAGAACAAAGGCTATTGCCTGTTTGTAGTCGCACTCAGTACTACATGTGTCATTTATCTTGGGCGATCGTGCGTGATTCTATAATTACCACGTGATCTCGTCTGGCTCGCTCATTGGTCTCGCTTCTCTAGCCGTCCGGCGCTGGTACGCAGTAAAAATGCAGCTGGTGGGTGTTGACGGACGGCAATGCACGCAGCAAACACGCAGCAGGCCGGAGGCGGACCAGACACGCATCTGGTGTAATCCTGGTGTTACTGAGCCGTGTTGTTCTGACACGTCAAAGACGCACGGCTTTAGGTCATGGGACGGAATCTGCTGACATTTTCAATTGTTTAAAACATCCACTTTCTTCATAAAAATCAAAATTCTAAATTTTCATTTACAGGCCCAGCTTTTTGCGACAGTTTCCAGAAGATGACACTTGAGGTCCTTAAAAATCAGTTAATAAGAATTTTAATGTATGTATGACACCCATATGCCCTATAGGGTATTTTATTTCTCATATGCAAGCAGAGTTTTTTGTTTTGCTTCCCTTTGTGCTACTATTCTTACCATTAATGTTTTATTCAGCATCACATTATGATCGTTTAGGGCACAGAAATGAATAAAATAAAGAAAAGGCACTATGTACCTCATTGTACTCATTGTAGAAGATAGCATTTTTATCTAATAGCTTTCAGGGTGTTTTCAACTCTTTTGCTAAAACTCAAATTTTTTTGCCGTCAACAATGTGTGGAACAATTTCAGCATACAGGAGCATGCCATGCCCTGAACATAACTCACTGGTGTCGCCTGGCTCTGATGTAATGTGGAATGGGTGGAGTCAGGCAGCGGTGCCTTTGTGGTGCACCGCGTAATTCCCCATGCTGA